>LR738712.1:808896760-808963883 GCA_902687465.1 Secale cereale
AGCCGTCGGCATAGATTCATCTATGCCGACGGCTTTGCCGTAGGCATAGCCCCGCCACCAGGAGGCACCACGGGATGCCACGTGGCAGTGGTATGCCGACGGCTTGGCCGTCGGCATACCTCTGCCACGTGGCATCCCGTGAATCGTCAGCGCTTTTGACGGCGCCGTCCGTTGCCGTCAGGCGAAATACAATGCCGACGGCTAAACTATGCCGACGGTCGACTAGCGGCCGTCGGCATAGGCTCCTATGCCGACGGCTAAACTACGCCGACGGTCTGACAAGACTACGCTGACGTGATCTATGCCGACAGCCCTATGCCGACGGCAGCCGTCGGCATAGATCTATGCCGACGGCAAAAGCCCTATGCCGACGGCCCCTGGCTGTAGGCATAGCCCTCGAGTCCCGTAGTGTTCCTCTTGAAAGCTCAACCGAACTGCGAACTGAATTCGCCCCCACGTCGCCCTTAAGCCAGTCTAGTATTTCAATTCAGTTGTACTTGCAACGATTTAGTATTCCCCTGCTACACACGGTGACTTGAAACCAGTCTGCTACTTGGTTACCAAGTCAAATCATTACATTCAGTAGATATATCCGATGTTTCTTTTAGATCTTGTCACTTCAGGATCTCACTGAACCAAGCAAACTCGTACTTTAAGAAGAGCACAACCATTCTTTCAGACACTGACATACCAGTAACACGCATATGAACATGAAGAGATTCAAGGGTTTGTTAATAGCCAGTGGATTGTAACCATGTTGAAAACCAACCGATAGAACTGACACATCTACATTATAAATGACGCTATGCTACCCGCCTCCCTGAAGCAACTGCGTCGCGCGGTGAATGTCGTTCGGTCGATCTACCGCTACTGCTGCATTTTACGTCGCTGTCAAAATTCCAGCCGTTTGTTTTTCGCACGTTATTCTCAAGGCGGAGGAAGATTTAGACTGGTGTCTGAAGAAACGGCGGCTCCGGCGGTTGTGCTGGGTGGGATGGCGGTGGCGGCGCCATCGGGGTGGCCGCGTGGTGATCGGTGACGAACGATTTCTTTTTCCTTTTTTGTGTGGGGACTTCAACGATGGGCTGAGCAATGGGCCGTTTTCTTCCATGTTTTGTGGTAGTTTCTTTTCATTTTTTTTATCTCAAAAGATCTACTTTTTCTTGAAAAAATATTCTCGAAAGATTTACTATAAATATTGTCTAAACTATATATATAACAGCTATATAATTTACAAATACAATGCATCATATCTATTTTTAATTTCATCAAAAAATTACAATAAATCTCAGCAGCAAGGCGCAGGGTATCATTTCGTCTTTACTACTAATAAAAGAGCAAACATAAACTTCTCTTCACGCACCCCATTAAACGTACACAGACATATTACCACCCTACGATTAGGCCCACTAAAATCAATCTAATGGTCAACCTTAACCTCATGTATTGTTTGGGGTGCACTTAATAATTTACACACGGACGGACCATTCCACTGCAGAGGAAATCACCTCCACGTCCCTCCCAATCATCAATCACACGCAGGGAAACAAATAACTTCCCATCGATGCACCATACCATGCTGGAAGGGAACACCTGAAATCACGCATCATCAGGATGGAAACAAAACAATTATCCCATCGCTGCATCATAGCACCGTCGCCCCGACCTCGTCGCCCGACAGATCCCCTCGCCCTGGGGCATCATCATCTGCTTCTGGAACAATTATCCCATCGCTGCATCGTAGCACCGTCGCCCCGACCTCGCCGCCCGACAGATCCCCTCGCCCTGGGGCAGCATCATCTGCTTCTGGAACAACGCCCTCGCCGCCCTGCACCGCACCCTGGGCAGCCATTCCTCCGTCCTCGCCTCCTCGCTGTCGGCAAGTCCCTGAAGGCCTAAGGTGAGCAGAATTTATGATACAGTCAATCTACTAACCGCACCATCCTGCTTGACATCAATAAAAACCAAGAATCTTGAGCCTCTATCCTGCATAAACATAACAAACATGTTTATTCTTAATAATACTGTGTGTACATGAATGCTATTTGCCACTAATGGTAACAGGGATCATATCTGCAATTTAATTCAACCCTTTTGCAGATTCTACTAATACGCAACGGTATGTCGTCTCCCAATCGCGCGGGGGCACGCACCCCCTTTCAGGATATAACAAACTCCCACTCCGTGGGTAATTAACAGCCTACTAAGCGCTACATTTTTTCTTGAATGATTAACACTGCTATTGCTTATGCGCTAACTTTCAGACTGTATTTATACAGACCCAAAGGAATTGAAGAGGCAGCGGGACAGAGAATACTATGCACGAAACAAAGATGCCATTCTCAAACGGCGTCGTGATGCACGCCAAAATAACGGGACTCCAAAGCGCTGCCTAATGACCAGCAAAGTGTGCCACATACACCCCTGGCCATGACCCAAAGTAAAAATAACCTTGTACTGTTGGCTTGTGTTCCGTTGTTCAGGTAACATTTTGAGACTCTGAATTATAATATAATGTATACTAGATGTAGATCCTATGGAGCAAAAGAGGCAACTAGAAAGGGAATGGTATTCACAAAATAGGGATGACATATTAAAGAGACAACGTCAAGCCTACAGTCAGAAAAAATTGTCTCAGGCTTCTGCAGGGACCAGTGCCCAGAAAGATCAAACACAAACACCGATGTCCACATCCATTGGTAATGACGATCAACGCATTACATACACCCCTAACTGTTGAAGCTAATTAGCTTTTTGCATCTATGTAGACCCTAAAGAGTTGAGGAGGCAAAGGGACAGGGAGCGGTATGCACAGAACAGGGATGAATTATTAAGAAGAAAACGCCAATCCCATGAACAGGCAAAGACATCTACTGCCACCATTACCAACGTTGACAATGTGTCACGCACACCAGCTACAGGACAATCGGGTGTCAGCCTTCTACAAACAATATCATTTGCAGGTTGTGTGCTACCATAAAAATAATCATTGCCTCTTATTATCTCGCATATTATTAAAAGATACTCCCTCCGTCCCAACATAAGTGTCTCAACTTAAGTACAACTTTGCACTAAAGTTAGTATAAAGTTGAGATACTTATTTTAGGACGGAGGGAGTATATGATTATATGCACTAATGTGGTGACACCAAATTTCTTGAAGGCTTATCAAACATTGCAAGTTCATCCCAATCACATGAAGGCATCCTTCCTGACGAGGACAATATTTTAGGAAAAATTGATGAATCCAATTGGTTGCATAGGAATGATGCATATCAGATGGTAGAAATTGCAGGGAGACTGAGAGCTGTTGTTGTACCTCTTGGTCATGAAACGCAGACAATTTCCAATGTCACTGCAGATATTGTACGAGGTATGTCATTAGGTATATGTACAGTGTAAGGAACAATATTACTATAATCATACTTAATTTTACTTATAATGAAAGTGTGTTTACCGTAATCTGGGTTCTCTTTCATTTTTAATGTATAGAGCCACTTAATGCCTCCAATCAACCTCAAAAGTCCATGGCTAATGATAGGCGAGTAGTAGAACCGACAATAGAGACTGCTCAAAACACTCAAAATCTGCAAGGTAGTTTTGGCGACCAGACAACTAGAACACCTATATTGTTATTATGTTGTACCGATCTTGTTATTTTCAAAAGTGGGCAACGACCAGACAGCTGATCCATATGGAATGTTTGAGTCTCCTGTTCAACAAACTAATTTTCAAGGTACATTAGATATACTGTCCTTCCCTGCAATGTCTTCATCTATAAATTTGAGGAATTTATATTTGACCAACATATTGCCTACTAGATTACTTGGAGCCAATGCAGAATGGAGAAGCCGCATACCATGATCCCGATGAAGAAGCTAGAATATTTATGGATCAGGGTATGTCCAATATGTATTTCCAACTTAGCACCCTCAGGTGCACACTTTAGTTGTATTGAGTTATAATTTAATACCTACTGTTCTTCTGTGCTAGATGTTGCTTTCGAGTCGTACCACCTTCGACGCCATAATGCACAAGCAGGACCCATAGCAAATATTGATGAGTTCATATACCGAAACCTACCAACAAATCACCATGTCCTAAAAAAGGTTGCAGACTGCCTTCACTGTCGGGCTTTGCGGTTTCCATTCGAGGGGCCAGCATTTTGTTGCAGAAAAGGAAAAGTCAGTATATTTACTCCAGAGGTTCCAGAAGAGTTGAAACGGTTGTTTACATGTCAAGTTGATGAGGATGCTAAATATTTCAGAGAACATATACGATATTTCAACTCGCACTTCTCATTCACAAGTTTAGGAGTCACCCTTGATCGCCGAGTCAGCAATGCGGCAGGAGCTGGAGTATATACTTTTCGTGCGTGTGGCGGTTTGTACCACGCTCTTGATGATCTTGTGCCGGCTGATAATGACCCTCGACATTTCCAGCTCTATATTTATGATACAGATGAAAACTTGGTTCATAGGGCTAAGATATCTCCAGACCTTAAGATAGATCTCATACGGAAGATTCTGCGAATACTAGAGCCTAACCCTTATGCGCAAGTTTTCAAGAGCCTTGGGGTCTGTTCCAAATCTAGATGAGTATAGGATCTCACTAAACACGGATATCAAGCTGGATCAACGAAGGTACAATGCCCCAACGACTTCTCAGGTGGCAGCGATATGGGTTGAAGGAAGCGACCCACAAAATTGCTTTGACAGGAGTGTTGTCGTGCATGGAAAAAAAAGAGAATGGCCCCTGTATATTAGAGCATACTATGATTGCTATGACCCATTGTCTTATCCCCTGTTCTTCCCACGTGGGGAGATTGGTTGGAATCGTTGGATGCCATATGTTGGTCTCCCCGATGACAGGACCCATCATTCATTGGATAATACTACACCACAAGGAAACCAAGACATTGATATACATACAGGTATGTGTTCATTAACAATGGTTAGGCTTGCTATTTATGAATGTAAACTTATGTTTTCATCTATCTATCAGAGGAAAACTTGATTAGAGAAAGCGAACAAGTTGGGAATTTTGTCGCACATGAAGACCATGCCACTGATTTGCCTGCAGGTATCGGTCATCATTTCTTATTGTTACGATCTTATTGTGTCAATCGTTATGAGTCCAGCCAGCACACTGATATTTATGTTGTCAATCTTGTAGAGGACAACGAGGATAACCCAGATGAGGATTTTGGTGAGAATGAGGTGAATGCAACAAAATCCAGGAAATTTGTTAGTGCAAGGGAGTACTACTGCTTCAAGCTGCAGGTCAGGAAGAAACTTTTAAACATCATCTTGTTCGGGGGGCGCCTTTTCCAACGATGAGCTGTTGACATGTATATCAAGATTGAGTCTATGAGGCTTGACTGGTACTCGAAGCCAGAAAATCAGAAGGTTATACGCGCCGACCTCTACCAGGTAACGTGCTTGTGTTTATTCTAACACATTATAATGCAACGACAATATACGTGTTCCATGTTTTTCTATAAGATTTGTTACTACTACAGGGTCTTGTTGACACCGTTGTTGTTGGCGAGTCACGCGGTGATCGGATTGGCAGAAGAATCGTGCTTCCACGTAAATTTCCTGGTGGTGATCGCGACATGCAACGAAGATTCTTGGATGCAATGGCAATTGTCCAGCGGTGGGGCAAACCAGATTATTTTATTACGATGACTTGCAATCCCTATTGGGTGGAGATAATGGAGGAACTGTTACCTGGACAACTGCCACAAGACCGTCCAGACCTGGTGGCAAGAGTATACAGAGCTAAACAACGACATATGATGGACTTATTGACTAAGGGTAAGCATTTCGGAGAAGTAGCAGCTTATGTACATGTCACGGAGTTTCAGAAACGAGGCCTCCCTCATGAGCATATACTTCTAATCATGAAAGCAAAAAGCAAGTTAGCGACCCCAGATGACTATGATCGGGTGATATCTGCAGAGATACCTGACAAAGAGAAACACCCCGTTCTACATGATCTGGTCGTCAAACACATGCTACACGGACCTTGTGGTGAGCTCAAAAAAAGTTGTCCTTGCATGATTGAGGGACAGTGCCGATTTCATTATCCGCGAGATTTTTGTGATGCCACACAGCAAGGGAGACTCATATCCCATATATAGAAGGAGGGACGACGGGCAAAGGGTTCGGATCAGAGGAGCTGATTTGGACAATAGATGGGTAGTCCCTTACAACCCTTATCTACTTATGACATACAACTGCCACATTAATGTCGAAGCATGCTCGAGCATTAAGGCATTCAAGTACTTGTTCAAGTACATCTATAAAGGCCATGATCGAGCATCATTTGCATTCGAGCAGGATATCATCAATGAAGGTGGAATCATCAATGAAATCCGACAGTATAGGGATGCACGCTATGTATCTCCTCCAGAAGCTATTTATAGGATTTTGGGTTTTAAAATGTTTGGTGTCAGTCCATCTGTGCTACAGCTCCAGCTTCATTTGCCAAACATGCATACGGTTGCATTTAAAGCGTGTGAAAATCTGGAAGATGTTGTCGCTCAGCCATCTTCTTCCAAGTCCATGCTTACCGAGTACTTTCAGATGAACCAGAAGTTTCCAGAAGCACGGAAATGGCTATACAGAGAATTTCCAGAACATTATAGATGGATAGCTGGAAAGAAGAGTTGGCAGAATAGAAAAAGTAAGAGATCACAGATTGGAAGACTTGTGTATGCACACCCTGCTGAAGGAGAGAGGTACTACTTGCGTGTGCTCCTAAGTCATGTCCGAGGTGCCACTTCATTTGATGATTTAAAAATAGTAAATGGCAAGCCATGCAGTTCCTTCAGGGAGGCATGCGAGCACTTAGGCCTCATTGAGCACGATAGGACTCTTGATGATTGCATGACGGAGGCAGCCACATTTCAGATGCCTTGTGCCCTGAGACGGTTGCTTGCGACTATACTGGTATTCTGTGAGGCAATAGAAATCCGACAGATGTGGGACAAACATCTAGCATCAATGTGTGAGGATTACCGTCGTAATCAATTCAATGAGGCAACACTTGAGCAGATGGTCCTTAGATATATCAGGGATATGTTACAATCCATGGGAAAGGATATTAGAAACTATGGACTTCCGGATCTGGTTGAGACGGAGGGATCTTATGAATCGGAGTACAAAGAAGTAAGAGAGGAGAGGCAAGTCATAGTGGACAAAGAACATCTAGATCTATTTAACAGTTTGAACAATGAGCAGTTGGCTGGTTTTAATGACATAATGGATCATGTGATGAACCAAAAAAGCCAGATATTCTTTGTTGATGGTCCAGGAGGCACTGGGAAGACATACTTGTACAAGGCCTTGCTTGCAAAGGTGCGTTCCATGGGCCAGATAGCGATCGCAACTGCTTCATCAGGTATAGCGGCGTCGATAATGCCAGGAGGACGGACTGCGCACTCCAGGTTCAAAATTCCAATTAAGCTCACTGACAACAGCATGTGTAGTTTCACAAAGCAGAGTGGTACAACAGAGTTGCTTAAACAGGCGTCCTTGATAATTTGGGACGAACTCGCTATGACAAAACGTCAAGCAGTTGAGACGCTTGATAGATCGCTCCAGGATATAATGGAGTGTCCTTTGCCATTTGGGGGAAAGGTTGTCGTCTTTGGTGGGGATTTTCGGCAAGTCCTTCCTGTTGTCACACGTGGGACAAGAGCACAGATCACAGATGCTACATTTCTGAGATCCTATTTGTGGGAGAAGACCCGCAAGATACGCCTCACGCACAATATGCGGGCACAGGCTGATCCTTGGTTCTGTGAATACCTCCTAAGAATCGGTAATGGAACAGAAGAGACAATAGGCGACGACTATGTGCGTCTCCCTGACGACATTGTGATTGGCTATACCAACGATGAAAAAGCTATTAACAAGCTCATCGAAGATGTCTTTCCATCGCTGCATGCTAATGCTAGATCAAGAGAGTACATGAGCGCACGTGCAATTCTATCATCCAAGAACGATCATGTGGATGACCTCAATGACAAGATGATCTCCAGGTTTCTAGGCGAAGAAAAGTTATACCATAGCTTTGACTCAATCGAGGATGACTTGCAGAATAATTACACAATTGATTTTCTGAACTCGATCACACCAAATGGTTTACCATCGCATGTGTTGAGATTAAAGGTTAACTGCCCGGTCATTCTGCTCCGGAACCTCGACCCTCATAATGGCCTATGCAATGGGACACGACTTATGATTAGAGCCTTCCAGGATAATGCAATCGACGCAGAGATTGTTGGTGGTCAGCATGCTGGAAAGAGGGTGTTCATACCTAGGATCCCTATGTCGCCCTCGGAGGACATCTCACTTCCTTTCAAACTTAAGAGAAAACAGTTCCCCATTCGCCTGAGTGTTGCAATGGCAATTAACAAGGCGCAGGGTCAGACTATCCCAAACATCGGTATTTACCTTCCCGAGCCAGTATTCTCACATGGTCAGCTATATGTTGCATTGTCAAGGGGAGTATCCAGAGAGACGAAGCGGATTTTGGCCAAGCCAAACAACGAGGTTGATAAATCTGGGAAAAGCACCAAGAACATTGTCTACAGAGATGTTTTGGGGAGATGAGGCAGGTGCGCAATTCCATTATTTATTTGCACCTTGTTATCGTATCTGTAACTACTCGTGGATCTAACATTATTTTTTTATATATTTGCAGGTGTAGCGAAGGAGAATAAGCAACAGAAGAGGAGGTAAGGTGGATGAACACAAGGGTATATTCTTCGATCGAGCAAAAGGTGAGAGCTTATGTAATGATCAGATGGAGTAGGCACATATAATGATAGTGTCTACACCTTTTTTCAGATGATAAGAGTAAAATGTATGGTACTGTGTTCTTTTTTAGCTTCCATGCAAAATATTTTTTTATGAGAAGAATGTGCTAATGTGTTGATGTATTGCAATATTCCAGGGAGCTTAAGCGTGTCAGGTGAGAAACCCTGCAAGAAGAAAGGTTGAACAGATTTGCATGTTCTAAGATTGTGCTCCACTTTTCAGCCATCACATTTCCATGTTCTGATAATTAACCGAATGGGTTATGTTTACTGTAACTGATTTGGGTATGCAGCTGTTTATGCATAAGAAAACTGAAGAACACAGTTCAGTGTTGTTTATAATATATTTTAGCGGACTTGCTTCTTGATAATGTCAAGCATTATTATGACTATATTGAACAGACGTCCGCGACAGAAGTTTGCTTTACCAGAAAAAAAATCTGGCTGAAATAACTAGCTTGTATCCTCTCATTGCGCGGTTTTATTTTAAGCGAGAGCAGCAATAATATAGTAGTAAAGCATAAGTACGAAACTCACCACAGTGGAAATCTGGTCCGTCACCGTTTTATCAGGCTCGCATTTCTTGGAACAACTTAAAGCACTTCCCTGGCCCCTCCTGTCCAGCACGGCCACTGAGGTAAACTTTATGTATATAAAAATGTAAGAGAGAACACACACAAAATCAAAGATACATTCCGATGAGTTGAAATCAATATTCTGTATAAAAATGTATATAAAATTAGTCCATGCATTCTGTATGCGTGGGGTATAAAAAAAATAAAAAGAAAGCATTGGGCCTGAGATAAATCAAAGGAAAAAAAGAAAAGCATTGGGCCTAAGATAAATTAAAGGAAAGTGTGGTGCCTGCGATAACGCTCACGATTCCCTTTCCTCACGCTATGGAAGTAGTTGCCGTGATTTCCGCCTTCTATTTTGCGTACAACAAAGATCTCTTGATCGTTTCTTCATAGAATGCAAACTTATGATGTCAGATCAGACTCACATTCTTCAAACAAAGCACCATCATAGATGTCTCCTGTCCAACACAGCCTAATACATTACTTAACTAGCTGGCAAGACAAATGATACAAGAATTATGTTTCTGTAGATGTAGAAAAGGTAAACTTTCTGTATATAAAAGGTATAAGAGAAAACACACAAAATATCGAAAAACGTTCTGATGAGCCCAGCCTAATATTTCTGTATAAACATGTATAACGAAATTAACTCCATTAATTCTGTATTTGTGGGGTATTAAATAATAGGCAATAAAAACATGGGTCCATGGATAAATCAAAGGAAAGCGTGGGGCCTGAGATAACGATCATGATTCCCTTTCCTCCTCACGCTATGGATGTCCTTCCCGTGATTGCTACCTTACATATTGCCTAGAACAACAGATCTCACGATCAAGAGCCCAAAGAAGCAACGTGTTTTGCACCTTAGGGTTTCCTTCCACCTCTCCTTCATCCTCTCTCGCGAAGGACTGCTGCATCTCCCCTCTACCGCGCCTGCCTCCTCCAACGCAAGCCTCTCCAGCATCTATCTGTGGTGAACTACCGATAACCCTCAACCGTAAGGGATCGAGATAGTCTTCGCGGGTAAGAATAACCCAATTTATTGATTCGACACACGGGGAGCCAAAGAGTATTTATAAGCTTTAACAGTTGAGTTGTCAATTCAACCGCACCTGAAATATACTTACTTGCAACAAAAGATAAGTGGTAACAGTGATATGGTAGTGATGACAGTAATAGTAAAAGTAAACAGCAAAAGTAAATAGCAGTAGTAAATGGCAAAAGTAGCAACTAGTGACAAGCAGGATTTAAAACACTGTAGGCTAGGGAGATGGATGGTTGGGCGCTGCATGGATGAGATAGATTCTAACTTGGGGCACGGCACACGGAAAAGTAATGATCATCTAGGCAAATATCAAACATTAGGCATGTATCCCATAGGTAGTTGTACGTGCTTGCAATAAGAACTTGCACAACATCTTTTGTCCTACCATCCCGCTACGAACGGGGCCAAAAAGGAACTTATGGATATTAAGGTGCTCCTGTCAAAGTGCACCGGAACAAAGCAATGAACTCAATGGATACATGTAATCCTCAAACTACGGACCATCCCCTTTGGTGTCCCAAGCTGTCACTTTTGGGATCGCCGGTTCCGAACCGTAACAGGTGCAAACAACTCATAGATAGGATCACGAACACAAATATATTCATACAAACACATATGGTTCAGATCTGAAATCATGGCACTCGGGCCCTAAGTGTCAAGCATTAAGAATAACAAGTTGAAGCAAAGATGATAAACACCATAGTAGATGATAGGCAACATGCCCCCAACGATCTGATAAACTATTACATGATCTAACTCATCCAATCCCTACCATCCCCTTCGCCTACAGCAGGGGAATTACTCACACATGGAGGGGGAAGTCATGGAGGGATGATGGAGTGGTGATGATGATGACGATGGCGACGATCTCCCCTCTCCGGAGGCCAAATCAGCCTCCAGATTAGCCCTCCCGAGGAAGAACAGAGGGTGGCGGCGGCTCCGCGACGGAAAACTGCGAAAGAACTTCTGATCTGGGGTTTTCGTGTCGCGAGTAAAAATACGAGGCAAAGTAGGGCACCAGGGGGTGTGGGACCCACCCAGGCGGCCCCCCGGCGCGGCCCAGGGGGGGGGGGGGCGCCCACAGGGCGCCTGGGCACCCCCTGGCCCCCCTCTGGCCCCACTTCTGGCTCCTGGTTCCTTCGGGTGCGTGGATTTTCTGTGATTTTTCGTGGATTTTTCTGAGATACCTAAAAATCCGTTTTCCTGCGCACAATAAAACCATAGCTGAAAACAGCGTCAGTCCGGGTTAGTTTAGTTCAAATCATGCAACAATGAGGTCAAAACAATATCAAAAGTGTTTGGAAAAGTAGATACGTTTGAGACGTATCAACTCCCCCAAGCTTAGCATATTGCTTGTCCTCAAGCAATTCAGTTCAATGAACTGGATGCGACAAAGAAAACTTTGACAAACTCTTTTGCTTCATTAGATGTATATAAGCATGTACTACGAAAAGAGTTTAGCAAGTATTGAAATAGTACTATGAGGACAATGCAAGGAGCAATCCTTCTTTCAGGTGACCAGTCACAAATACTTACAAGTAAATAATATACTACTGAGAATCAAGACAAGATTACATTGCACATAGCTTGAGCATACTAGGGTGGTATCTCGCTAGCCTCCATGAGTGAAGCAAAACATAAATGCAGAAACTCCTCCAGAGTTTTAAAGGAGACTAGAACTAAGAATTTCAGAATAAATCATATCACAAGTATGCAGAAGACAATGTAATACTTTGGGACAATGCACATTACACTCAGAATGACAATTATGCTCTCCTAGTCGGTGCTTTGAAGAAAGAAGGTGAGACTCTTGAACCGTGGCTTTTGTTGGCAAGGTTGAAAACCCGTGGTCGGAAACAAAAACTAAACATGTACCAGAGCTCTTGGTTTTGAAAACAGAAGTAAACATGTTTTGAGAAGTGCATATTTCGTCAACGAATGCTAGCAGACAACTCAATCACTTTTTGAGTGGACAAGTCTCGAGGAACGGCTCCCGCATGAGGACGATCACATCTTCTTAATCTCCTTTGTTTATCACTGCCAAAGTTTTCTGATTTCTCATGAACAAAGCGTGAAGGAGGGTTTGTTTGTTATATTATCTTTTTGAGCCGGGCGCACTCAATGCCAGTTCCTTTTCGTATTAGGGGTTTGCACATTATACATGCAATACAGGGGTGAAACTTGTCCAACTTAAAAAGATCATGAATTAACTACTACTTCCTCATGAGCTAAAACATAGGCACAAAAGAGAAATGCTTTTGATTAGTTTCGAGATGGTACATGAAAGTCTTTGTTAGGAATGGCAGGTAAATACCATTTATAGGAAGGTATAGTGGACTCATATGGCATAACTGGTTTAAAGGGTTTGGATGCACAAGCAGTCATTCTGCTTAGTACGGGTGGAGGTTTAGCAAAAGACTAGGAAGCGACCAACTAGAGAGCAATAACAGCCATAATCATGCAGAGCGACAAAGCAACATTGAATCGGGCATGAAAGTGATATAACTATTCTAAAACTCAATGATCATCAAGGCAGAGTAGACTTTTTAGTCTTAAACATGTGTAAGCATGTGCCAAGTCAATCCAAAAATTCTCTAAAGGGAAATACCACCTTAGTATACCAGACTATGAACAGTGCAATGCATGTAGATTATTTCAATAACACATTATATACTCTAGTTATTCAAGACTAGCCACAAGGAAAGCATGAACCACTGGAAGAGCATTGTAAACATAGCACTATGTCGCTACAAGCTGGTCTCTAGATCATAAGTACAGGCATATGTACAAAAGTAGAAACAAAAAGAGTTCATACCGGTCTTCCTTGTTGCTTCCTTTCAGTCGATCTTCGTCATTACTGCTTGTCACTTGCACGATCGAACGTAGGAAATGTAATTAAATGCCATCACGGACTCGAGCTGATCTCTGAAAACAAAGCAAACTAAAGAGAGAAAGGATATCTTTTTGGGTTTTTCAAAGGTTGAATAAAAGCAAAAGAAAGAGAAAATCTTTTTGTTGTTTTTGCAAAGAGAGAAACAAAGAAGAACGGGCAAAAACTTCGAAAAGATCAAAGCGAATAAAACGGATAATACAATGGAAAAGTGAGAAGGGCACGTACTCCCCCAAGCTTAGGCTTTTGGCCTAAGTTGGTAGCAGCTACTGCCCCCAGGAGCCTCCTGCTCCAGGGGTATGGTGGTGAGTCCAAGGGTCGTAGAAGGATGCTGGCGCGTACACCGAACTCCTCGGAGTCTCCCACGAGGAAGGTTCCGAACGCCAAACAGAGGAAGAACCTTCACCAAACTCGGTGGAGGTCTCTTCCTGAAAAGGTGGTAACTCACCGTGCTCCTCCTCGTCGGGCACAACCCCCTCCATGGGGTTATGAAACTGATGTTGGACCATGAACTCATCGAACTGAACAACATCAAAAGACCATCCGTTCCTGCGAGAAAAATCAAACAAAAGAGGTGCAGGTAGACGGATCTCGCGTTCCGCGGTAGTTCCGAAACGCAAGATATAAACAAGATTATCAAGTTCAGAACCCATGGTAACAAACTTATGCCTTTTCATAGCAGCAAGATCAAAGCTTAAATAAGTAAAAGGAGTATCATCAGGGTGTGGGGTGCCTCCAAGATGTTCTAAGATAAGTGTGGCATAAACGCCACCATATAAGTCTCCCTTGTTACCGTTCATAGCAAGGCGTCGAGCAATTAAGGCACCCAGATTATAATCAGACCTCCCTGAGAGGGCAGCTGCCAGGATAGCAATATCCGGAGCAGAAATGTTGCTCGTGTTGTCACGAGCTAACACCCATCTAGCAATATAATATGCAAAATACCTGAGGTGAGGAAATAAGATGCCGGAGATCTTCGACCGATGAATATCCCTCGTACCCATGCTGCAGAGAGAGTTGATGACGGTTTTCAGCTCGGAGGGCTGAGTGGCCATCCTAGCCGTCCTCCCAACGTTCGGCACACCTATTATTTCACAAAAATTTCCCAAAGTCATGGTGATAAGATCATTATAAATTTTAAACTCAATAGCACCTGAATCAGGATTATATCTAAAACTGTTAATGAAACTGGAGGTGAGTTTTTGATACTGAGTAACACGACTCGTGACCAGCCGTGTCAAACCTGCATTAGCACAAAGATTATAAAACTCATCCTTGATTCCCGCAGCTTCCATGAATTCATCACATGGAAATGTCATCGCACGTGCTGGACTTGTGTCTTCCAACAACTCCAGGGGCACGTGATCTTCATTATAGCTCACCCTAGCAGTCGATGGTGAAGCTGCGGCTCTAGTAACTCGATCGGAGTGTGCGGGCCTCCCTCTTCTCAAGCCATCCTTTTGCCCTTCCTAACAAACTCATTTCTGATTTTTTTTTTACAATTTACAGAAACGAGGATTAAAACAAAGTGAGCTAAGGCAAACTAATCAACTCACTTGCCCAAGGCATAAACTTGCATCAAAACTTGAAAAATAACTTTCTACACATGCATGCAAGCTCATCTCTACAGCACCAAGAACTACTAAATACTCACAAATGAGGCCACCAATCAAAAATCTAATTGGAGGGGTGGAGGAGTCACATACCAGGGAGTATTTGCTCAAAATTTCAGCTCAAATGATGGGCTGTAGAGAGAGATCGAAGAATCGCCACCAAGAACAGCAAGAACACAAAGAACAAGTGTAGAACTCGCGTTTTTGGAGAAAGAGAGAGAGGGAGGAAGAAGACATACCTGGAGGGGGGCCCTGTGGGCCCCAGGCGCCCTATGGGCGCGGCCAGGGGCTGGGCCGCGCCAGCTGGCCGCCTGGGCCACTGGTGGTCCCCCCTGGCTGGCCCCAGGACTTTCTGGGTCTCTCCCGTCGTAGAAATTTTTATTATAATTTTTCCGGAATTTTTCTGAAAACTTCACTGTTGAAATTTTTTCGAAGTTCAAAAAGCTGCGAAACTCTCTGAAAACTTGAAGCAGTTAGTAGTATTGTGAAGCTTCAAAAACATAAATACTTGGTACAACAAGTAGGACAAAACTAAAAACAAGTGAAAACATAACAAGCTCAACTTTTTATCCATATAAAACATGTTTACTAGTAAGGTTGATCAAGTCTTACCAACAAACAAGCGATATATAGAGCAAAAAGTCTCACCTCTTACGAAGTAATCACTGAACCTTTACTTTGATGGACATTATCCCCACCATGATAGTTTTATATTTGTGAGGCACATGTAGTGGACAGTCCCATTCTCCAATCTTCACGGTCTCGATATTCTCTATAGAGTTGAGGGCATGCCTCCTGTCGGTCTTCTTCGGAAAATATACCGTGTGTTCTTTATCATTCACATGGAAGGTAACCTTCCCTTTATTGCAATCAATAATAGCACCTGCGGTGTTAAGGAAAGGTCTACCAAGAATAATGGACATGCTCCCATCCTCGGGCATGTCAAGCACAACAAAATCAGTAAGAATCAAACAATTAGCAACTTCTACGGGAACATCCTCACAAATACCTATCGGAACAGCGGTTGACTTGTCAGCCATCTGAAGGGAGATATCTGTAGGAATTAGTTTCTCTAAAAAAAGCCTCTCGTAAAGAGAGAGAGGCATAACACTCACTCCTGCTCCAAGATCACATAAAGCAGTTTTGACATAATTATTTTTTATGGAGCAAGGAATGGTGGGTATACCCGGATCACCGAGTTTCTCAGGAATCTTGCCACTGAAAGAGTAGTTATCAAGCATAGTAGATATTGCATCATTAGGAACTTTTCTTTTGTTAGTGACAATATCTTTCATATATTTTGAATAAGGAAGTAACTTAATAGCATCAGTCAAAGGGATTTGAAGAAAAAGAGGTTTAATCCACTCACAAAACTTATTGTAATGCTCTTCTTCTTTAGATTTGATGGACTTACCTGGAAAGGGCATGGGTTTCTGTACCCATGGTTCTCTTTCCTTCCCATGTTTTCTTGCGATGAAGTCTTCTTTAGTGTACCTCTTACGTTTGTCAGGTGCTTCTTCTTCTCGAACTGCAGGCGGATCATTCTTCTCATTATTATTACCTTCAGGTTCAGCACCGTCTTCAGTCTCAGCATCAGAAATAGATACACTGTTGGGATCAACAGCTGGCTCTTCATCTGCAATAGGATCATTAGAATTGTCAGTCTCTTTATGTTTCTTCTTCTTCTTTGGAGAGACAACAATTTCTTCTTCCTGCATTTGAGAATCTTGCTCGATTCTCCTCGGATGACCCTCTGGGTAGAGAGGATCTTGAGTGCTAGTTCCTCCTCGGGTTTTAATCCCGAAAGCCTGCAAATTATCTTGTTTGGCATTGTTAGCAAGCAAATCTCTTTGCACATTAGAAATTTGATCAAGCTGAGTTTGAACCATATGAAAATGCTTCACAAGACATTGAACATCATTAACTGTTCTATCTAAAACATCAAGCAGTCTTTTGATAGCAAGGGAATTATCATGCAATTGACTTTCTATCCTCTCATTAAAATGATTTTGTTTCATAATAAAATTATCAAACTCATCTAAACATTGATCGGGAGGCTTACCATGAGGGATGTCACTTGCGTTGAAATCTAAAAGAGAGTGTACCTCTACCATAGGAGGGTGAGTGGTAGGCTCACACAGCTTCTCAATAGGGGGTAGATTCTTCACGTCTTCAGCTTTAATACCTTTCTCTTTAATAGACTTCTTTGCTTCTCGCATATCCTCGGGGCTCAGAACAAACATGCCCCTCTTCTTTGTTGGTGGAGGTGGTTCAGGGACGGACCAATCTTCATGGTTTTTGGCAATCCTGCCCATCAGATCTTCTGCATCGTCCGGTGTTCTTTTCCTGAAAACACAACCAGCACAACTGTCCAAATAGGGCCTGGATTCATCAGTTAGACCAGCATAGAATATATCGATTAATTCATTCTTAGGGATTTCATGTCCTGGTCTAGCCCGAATCAGACCGTAGTACCTCCCCCAAGCTTTAGGGAGGGACTCATTCTGCAACTGTTTAAAGTTATAAATTCTTTGTAAAGCAGCATGTTGCATGTGAGCAGGAAAGTACTTATCAACAAAAGAGTGAGCTAAGTCCTGAGGACTCTTAATGGAACCGCATGGGAGTGAATCATACCACGCTTTAGCACCTTCCTTCAACGAGAAAGGAAGAAGCTTGGTCACATAAAAGTATCGTATCTTTTCATCTGTGGTAAACGGGCTACCCAACTCACCGAGTTTAGTCAGGTGTGCAATAGCATCATCATTTTCTCTGCCATAAAAGGGGTCAGCTTCAACCATAGGTATAAGTGAAGGATCAAAAGAGAAATTATAATCAGGATCATCAATGCATATAGGAGATGTAGCAAATTCAGGATTAGGAACGGTTTTGTTCTTCAAAGAGTGTTTTTCAAACAGTTTCTTGATAGCTTCAGGGTCAGAGCCGGAAAACTCTGTCAGTTCCCTGCATAAATCTTCATCTAGTATATAGTAATCATCATCAAGGAGACTCTCCTTGAGTTTACTCAAATCAGGATAATCATAAGTTTCACCAATAGGGTAGCGAGTAACAGGGAGTTCAATTCCAGATTTTTTTGCAGCAGCAGCAATTTGTTTCTCAAGAGCATAACCAGGCGAACTAATATCATCAAAAGTAGTAGAAGCATCATCAAGAGTATCAGACATAGTAACAGATTCAGTAGGAGCATCATGTGGTGGTGGTGAGGCAAACTTACTCATAACGGAAGGTGAATCAAGCGTAGCACTAGTGCTCAGAACAGTACCTCTTCTTGTAGTGGATAGTAAGATCGGAACCTTGGGGGTCTCCTTTCTTACCTATAGTGGATAAAGTGCAGCAGGTAGGATACCTCAAGTAGACTTGTAAATATTGCTATGCTCCCCGGCAACGGCGCCAGAAAACGGTACTTGATAACCCTCAACCGTAAGGGATCGAGATAGTCTTCGCGGGTAAGAATAACCCAATTTATTGATTCGACACACGGGGAGCCAAAGAGTATTTATAAGCTTTAACAGTTGAGTTGTCAATTCAACCGCACCTGAAATATACTTACTTGCAAAAAAAGATAAGTGGTAACAGTGATATGGTAGTGATGACAGTAATAGTAAAAGTAAACAACAAAAGTAAATAGCAGTAGTAAATGGCAAAAGTAGCAACTAGTGACAAGCAGGATTTAAAACACTGTATGCTAGGGAGATGGATGGTTGGGCGCTGCATGGATGAGATAGATTCTAACTTGGGGCACAGCACACGGAAAAGTAATGATCATCTAGGCAAATATCAAACATTAGGCATGTATCCCATAGGTAGTTGTACGTGCTTGCAATAAGAACTTGCACAACATCTTTTGTCCTACCATCCCGCTACGAACGGGGCCAAAAAGGAACTTATGGATATTAAGGTGCTCCTGTCAAAGAGCACCGGAACAAAGCAATGAACTCAATGGATACATGTAATCCTCAAACTACGGACCATCCCCTTTGGTGTCCCAAGCTGTCACTTTTGGGATCGCCGGTTCCGAACCGTAACAGGTGAAAACAACTCATAGATAGGATCACGAACACAAATATATTCATACAAACACATATGGTTCAGATCTGAAATCATGGCACTCGGGCCCTAAGTGTCAAGCATTAAGAATAACAAGTTGAAGCAAAGATGATAAACACCATAGTAGATGATAGGCAACATGCCCCCAACGATCTGATAAACTATTACATGATCTAACTCATCCAATCCCTACCATCCCCTTCGCCTACAGCAGGGGAATTACTCACACATGGAGGGGGAAGTCATGGAGGGATGATGGAGTGGTGATGATGATGACGATGGCGACGATCTCCCCTCTCCGGAGGCCAAATCAGCCTCCAGATTAGCCCTCCCGAGGAAGAACAGAGGGTGGCGGCGGCTCCGCGATGGAAAACTGCGAAAGAACTTCTGATCTGGGGTTTTCGTGTCGCGAGTAAAAATACGAGGCAAAGTAGGGCACCAGGGGGTGTGGGACCCACCCAGACGGCCCCCCGGCGCGGCCCAGGGGGGGGGGGGGGCGCCCACAGGGCGCCTGGGCACCCCCTGGCCCCCCTCTGGCCCCACTTCTGGCTCCTGGTTCCTTCGGGTGCGTGGATTTTCTGTGATTTTTCGTGGATTTTTCTGAGATACCTAAAAATCTGTTTTCCTGCACACAATAAAACCATACAGGCAGCTCTGCTGAAAACAGCGTCAGTCCGGGTTAGTTTAGTTCAAATCATGCAAGAATGAGGTCAAAACAATATCAAAAGTGTTTGGAAAAGTAGATACGTTTGAGACGTATCAACTACCAACGTCCTATTCACGATGGCATCTATGGATCAATCTGATAGCATCGCGGTAATGTTATCTCTCTGTAATTACATCCTATTCACGATTTCACATCTACAAGGCAACATAGTCACTAGAGGGGATCCAACAAGGTGAATCAACATGCCCTGTGTGACCCCGCCAAATTACCAAGATATGTAACATCCATCTGTGATGTACTCCCTCCGTCCAACATATAAGATCGTTGCTCGAGTTAACAAAACATAGGGGCCGAATGTTAACAGTGTGATATTAATATATGCTTGGGTTTTTAGGAAAACAACGACAGGGGAGCCAAGAACGAGCATACAGAAAATATGCAGATTGATGGCACCAAAGACGAGTATGTGAATAGCGAGTCAACAAAGGCAATAGAAGAACAGACCATCATCGATGATACAGAAAATATGCAAATTGATGAGGTGATACCCTAAGACAAGCATGCAAACCCCAAGTCGGGAAAGGCAGTTTTATTTACGCGTGTCATTATTATTTTTATTCTGGCGGGACAAAACAATAAATATAATATCATGCATACAATTCTTTACTCGCCTTAATATTATTTGCTAATTTGTAAGTACTGGATAATATTATATTATTGTGTATTTCAGTTAGTAAGCGGGGAAGAATCAAATGGAACAGACGACAAAGATGAAGTAGAGAAAAATTATAGAACGCAAGCCACTGATTGTGAAGTGACAAAGGCATGCTTTCTTCTCAACTATCCAAAATAGTTCTAATTCTAATTACATTATATCTTGCATAGGAATTATTCTTTGTAATGTTATTTTTTGGAATTATTCTTTGTAATGTTGCTCTTAGGAATTAAGCTGCAAGGAAACAAGTGAACAAATGCAGCCAGCTCAAGGTGATAAATTAGCACAAACATTATGCACCAAAGGGGCAGAAACTATAGGGGACAAGCTGACAGAATCAAATGGAACATCCGACAAACACGAAATTGAGAAAAAGAAGAGCATGCGGTTCCGTGGTTCCGAGGTGACAGATCCTTAATTTCTTGTCCAACTTTGTCCCAAATAGTTCTAATTCTAATTATTTTATATCCTAGATAGAAATAATTCTTTGTGATGTTGCTCCCAGGAATTAAATTGCAACGAAAAAGGTGAACAAACTCAGCCAGCTCCTGATGAGGTATTAGCACAAACATTGGGCATCGAAGGGGCAGAAACTATAGGGGAGACACTTTATCACTCAAATGGTATAGCCGACAAAGAGGAAATGGAGAAAAAGCAAAGCACGCAGTCCACTGATTCCGAAGCCTCCGAAGTGACAGAGGCATCTTTTCTTTTCCAACTATGTCCCAAATAATTCTGATTGTAATTATACTATATCCTGCATGCCGATTATTCTGTTTGATGTTGCTTTCAGGAATTAACCTTGGATGAAACAGATGAGGACGAAGATTTAGCACAAACGTCCAGCATGGAAGGGGCACAAATAGGGAAGCGTATCAGACTACATAATAAACCTAAGAAGGCACAAGACTATGTGGTGGTTCCAGGAGGCAAGGACAATTCCAGCTATGCCTTGTTTTTGCTACATTTATTTTCTTATTTATTAATAAATGTTCTTAATTACGTCATGATAGATTATGCCTGCACCTACGATGATTGGTCCATGATTGAAGATATCATGTCTGAACCAAGCGATAAAAGACATTTAGTGAGCATCAACGACTCATATCTTAAAAAAACAGTTACTACGCCTTTTAACCAAAGGGGAATTTGTTGGCGACGAAGTAAGTATAAATAGCTTTATGTCAAGAGGATGCTATTTTAACATGATTTCCTATTATCTCCTATAACCAAGGTGTGCACTTGATACTGTAGATCATAGACGCATACATACATTGCATAAGTGCTAAAGAGCATCTACAGATGAGATCAGGTGGAAGTGTGTTCTTAGAGAATGCATGCATCTCTAAGATGATAAAGGAATTTAGCTCTATACGGGATGACGCGCCAAAATGGGTATTAAATAGAGCTATAACTTATTTGGAACATGATATGGTGAGTCTCAGTTCCATGCATATTACTATGAATTCTATCGAGGACGAATGTTTGTATAGATGGGACCTAAAACTAACAAATACCTATTTTCAGATATTCGTTCCAGTTAACATTGAAGACTTTCATTGGTACCTAGCAGTTATAAATGCCGGGCAGCGATGTATCCAGGTGCTCGACTCGCTAGGCCCAGGAAAGAACCGTGAAGACCTCACCGCTATGGTAGTTATTAGTCCCACTGCACCATCTATTCATAAGACGATTTCTGTTATTCTTTGGTTTTCATGCTAATACTTTGTCATTTTTTCATGCAACAGCTGAAAGGACTGGAAAATATATTCCAATATGCAGCGCTTCAAATGGAACTAAAGTCTAATAAGTGGAAAGACTTAAACATCGCAACATGGCCAAGGGAAGAGTGTATTAAGAGCAGACTGCAGACAGATGGGTATATCTTCTAACTGAAAGCAATCGGCATCATGTGTTTTTGTATGTCCCCATTAGTTGCATCACAAAAGAATTTCTCCACAATTAAGAATAAAGTATACAAGCTGAAAGTATACAAAATGCAGAATAAAGTGAGGCTATGCACCGATTTGGCGGGGACGAGCAGGGGTCGGAGAGACTAACCTGGATCCGAACTAGCGAGGAGAAGCGTAGGTAGGGCCCCGAGCAGCAGCACAACACGCAGAGGTCTTCATGGTCATCCATGGAAGGAAGGAATTTCAGATCGCGAGCAATAGCTAGTCCTGCTCTAGGCCGAATAGAACAGCCAAATTAAGTTGTGTGTCGGAGAGCATAGCATCCGAACCGAGGGGAGAATAAGAGTTGAAACCGGACCTTGCTGTCGTCCTGAGCAGGGGGAAGGGAAGTTCGTGGCGCAGGGGAGAAGTTGGAGACTCTCATGGCGGCAACGGCGACTGCAACAGGAGGAGGGAGGGCCTCGGCAAGAAAAGCATCTCAACACCTAAAGTCATGAGATCACAAGTTAGTCATGATCTTGACATTATGATGAACAAGTGATTATAAACAGTACAAAGACATGAGTTGTCTATGGGGCATACAAAAGCATCTCAACACCTAAAGTCCTGAGATACAAGTCATAAAACATCATAGCAAAACACTGACAATTGATAAGAGATGTAGCAAAACATTGATATTGGATAAGGGATTACACTAATATCTCAGCAACACAATCATAGAAAAGCATAGGTTGTAGCCGAGGCAGAAGCTCATTGCCCGTCGTCCCCTCATGGTGAGCAAGTAGCTGTAGCACCGTAGAAGAAACTAAACTGCAAAAAAATTGAAGCGACAAACTAGCTTTGTTAGTTACTGTACGCGGTAAAAAAATAGTAAAAAAAAGTTCCAAACTTCTGTAACAATGTTACACTTGAACAAATGAGACAAAATACAGTAAAAACAGGTTGGTTCAGTTACAAGTTTATTCAGTAAAATCATGTGGCTACGTCTTACGGCAAATCATATTTATGTTCTCCATGAAGTACTGTTGTGTACACGAGACTCCAAAATAATGGGGGTTTGTTGGCTGCAAATATAATTTGAATTCTCACACTCGGTTATACGAAACCATCCCCAGGTGTAATGCATGCTCGTGCATTATGCTAAATACTCCTAAGCTAGACTAAGAAATATACTGTATTAATAACTTGATTAAGTCATGTTGAATTACAGAGGTGGGAGTTCTCCCTAAGCATACGGAAACTGCCAAATAATATAGCAATCAGCAAAAGTATGTTTGGAAAATGCTTTATATACATATGCTGAGTTACGATGTTGACTTTGGGCATATAGAAAATGTTGAACTTGAACAAATTCAGACAAAATTCAGTAAAAACAAGTTGGTTCAGTAACATGTTCATTCTGAACCTGAACAAATGGTTGCCACTCAGGCATGTGGGTTGGGGTGGGGTGGCTGACCGGCCTCGCTGTCCGACGGTGAGGACATTGGCCCCGCTCGTAACCGGAGTTGGTGGTCCAATCTCGCCGGCGCAGCAGCACAACACACAGAGGTCTTCATGGTCATCTTAATCAAGATGGAGGTCTCCAACTGCAACTGCTCCTGCTCCTGACCGAATCAAACATGGAAATGAAGATGGGGTCGGAGAGTAGAGCATCCGGATCGAGGGGAGAAGAAGACTTGGAACCGACCTTGATCCCGAGCAGGCGGGGCGGGAAGTTCGTGCCGCGCGTGAGAGGTTGGATAGGACCCTGCCGGCTACCACGAGTGCATCAGGAGGAGGGAGGGCCAAGGCGTCGCCAGCGACCATGCCGAGCTCGAGCGCCTCGGCGTCGCCAGGAGGAGGGAGGGGCTGGGCAAAGCAATGGACTAGGCGTCCGCCGAAGCTGGTGACGAATGGGAGAGCCGGCCACCAGACAGCGCCCGCTGTGGATGGCCCCGGCGTCGCTTTGAGGAGGGAGGGGCTGCGCAGATCATGGGCAGCGCAGAGCAAAATGGATAAGGGAAGAATGTGGAGGAGAGGAGGAGAGGAGGGGGCGGTGGATGTTTGACTGAGTGTTTTTTTAGGCAACACGGAGTGCTTAGTAGTAGAGACTAGACCAGAGAGTGATCGGGAGTGAGTGCAGCGTTATCCTAACAAAAAAATATCATCTTCTAAAAAAAATTACTCCCTCCCTTCCTAAATAGAAGTCTTTTTAGATATTCCAATAAAAAACTACATACGGAACAAAATTAGTGAATCTACACTCTAAACTACGTCTACATACATCCATATATAGTCCGGTTTACTGAGTTTGTGAAAAATTGTTTTCATCACTTGTTACAGTTGACCATTTGATGATTCTAAAAGCTTTTTTAAACAAATATCTATAAAATTGATTAAAAAAATGATTGAGTATATTTAAGCTTTGTATTGTAATCATGCAGATCATCTTGTGGTCTGTGGATGATAAATTTTATGGATTACTTCACAGGAGATATGTTGTCTGACATTCCTACACAGGTATTTTTCAGCGTGTATCATTATACTTATTCTATGTTGTATCACTTGTTAACTCTTATTACTATTTTAATAGGAACATATGACAAATTTTAGAACAAAACTAGCTGTCATTTTAGTGGACTCGGAATTGAATGATGATAATATAAGGAATCGGGACATGGAAGATGACGAAAACAACACATATCCCACAGACTGTATGATTCTGGATGGACCCCCTGAGAATTTCAAAACATCAAATACATCAGCAAAAGTTGAGGTCATCTCGCAGTCATTTATCCTTTCACCGTCTGTCAATCCAACAAATGATGATTTAATAGATGAACTTTGCTTGTTCATCAGTATGGTTGATGATGTCGCTCTACTAGAGTAAGCCATATTTTTAGTTCATTTTGTATTCCAATAAATTACCCTGATGTCAATATAATTGACAGAATTTCGATTTTATAGGAGCGAATGGGTGAAAAGCTCTGATCCGTATCCTATTAGCTTAAATTTGAGACAAATAAAAAACATATTAAACAATGATGAATACATGGATATTCATTGCTTTAATATGGCTGTCCGGATACTAGCGCGCCACGAAGTCCAGCTTCTCAGAGACATTCCATCTCACTATATGGATCTGAACTTTTGTGTAAGTTACTATAATCATGTATTATATTTTTTTCTCATTGCACTAATATTTTCTCATTCTTGTTTTAGTCGATGTTTCATTATGCACGAGACTCAAGTCATCATGAAAATATGGAAATTGCTACATTGAAACGGTTGTTTCATAGCTGGCCGGACAGTAATGATTATCATATCTCTCAATGTGATGTCGTAAGTTTTATTTTTATTTTTTTGTAACAGTGCTTTATTTTGTTTTAATTAATATTCCATGTATTTCTAAACCCCTTCATCATTGCAGATTTTATTGCCTTGGTATATGTTTGGGCTATTTCTATTGTTTGTCTTGGATCAAAATAGAAAAGTTGTCTCAATTTTTGATCCGATACCAATACCTACTTTGGGGAAGAATGTACTTGAAATCGTGGTCGAGAATCTAAACCATGCACTTGAAGTTGCAAACCCTGCATTCAAGGATGATATTTCTAAATGGGAATGCGTAGTTCCTGTTGCTCCAACAAACACACACTGGTATGAATCTTTTAAACGCATTACAATATTAATTGATTCATTCAACGCACATTATGTGTTTATTTCATACATGCAGTGCCCTGTCGGGCTATTTGGTTTTTAATTACATGCACTCATTGTGCAATGGAAAACTATATTTTCCCATACCCCGGGTGAGTATTTACACCATGCTTATTTTTATATACATTACACATGCAACTTGTTACAACAATGTTGTATATTGCCAATGTAGGATGATTTTCAACTAAGGAAGCATTTTTTGGTGCATATTTGTAACACCCCAAAAATTTGATTACTTTTTCATTAAATAAAATTTGGCTAGAAACAAAAATTTTGATTTACAAAAAAATTCTTTAGTGTTTTTAGAACCTTTTGTTTCTGTTTACTTCCCTCCATATAGAAAATTTTGCAGTAATATTGTGGGCTCTGATAGTCATCTTAAAACATTTCATTACTTGTTTAATAACAGTAGAAATTATTTTCATAATAAAATTTTGCCCTAGAAAATTCTTTTAATAGCTTTTTCTTTTCTTCATATGCTTCTATTTGCACTACAACTATTTTAAATAATTCTGTAAAAATTCCACCAAAATTATGAGGAGTCATGTGATGCCTATGGATCACCTTTCTACAAAAATCCATCCTTATCCTTTGTAATTCTTGAGCAAACACTCCCCTTTTCGATTCTGTCCTATATTTCAGTTACAACTACAACCCCATCATTCCTTTCTCCAAAAATTCTGTAACTTGGGCATATTATATTCCTTCCTACCAAACTCTTAACCCCAAGAGATCAGCTCCATTTGAGTTATGTAAGTCCACTAAAAACCCCTCTGAATATTCAGTCCAGAACTGAATTTCTGCAAAACTTGCACTAGCAAGTTTTCTCCTTCCGCAAACCAACTCCACCATCATCTATTATCTATAGGGAGACATCATCCTGCCAAGTTTCACATCCAGAAGGATCACCTAGGTCACCCTAACATTCTGTCGAGCACCTTGAGCTCATGACAGAATTTGGGCATCTTTTTGGATTGCACTAGATACTAGCCCCTCTCCCCAAAACACCATGTCCATCACTTCTACCATGTCTAGAGGCACCATTCTGTTATTTGTCAACTTGTTTGGGTCACTGTAGATGCCATTGGCATTTCGTCGAACACCTCAGAGGCATGTCCGGAGCGCGAGCAGAGCGCAGTTGTTGCACGCGCTGACATCGGGCTCCTGCCACTGCCCTGCGGCCTCCCCAGCTCACCCGATCCTTCCTCTGGATCACCCAGTCCATCCTAATCCTCCAAGACATTCCCCCTCGTCTCCTAGCGCCGCCCACCGCCGGCCACCGCCATCTCGAGTCGCCGCCGCCGTCATTTGCTCGGGCACGGCACCGCCCAGAGCACCTGGCACCAACCAGAGGCTGCCAGCTCACCCCCGCCATTACTTCGGACGGCCACCGCCCGCACCTATCCCGCCGACCACCACCGGTCCCAACCACCTCCATCAATGACCGCCGCCATCGTTGCTTCGTCGGGAAGCCACGGGAACCGACGTTCCCGTGCTATATAAAGCCGTCCCCGGCTCCTCTCGATCACAAGCATCACTCCCCCATCCCACATGAACTCTCCCCAAGCAACAAACTGGCCGGAGAAGATCATCTTCCTCCTCTCCGGGTGCTACTGCCACTACCGCCTCGTCGATGATTTCCACCCCACCAGAGCGTCCCCCTCTCCAAACTCCCCACCACCAGCTTCCCCTTGATCCTACACATCTTACCAGTCCATCAATTTCACCGGAGGAAGCCCGTGGGCAAAAGCCCCAAATCGCCGTCGCCGGAGCCCCGCGGGAGGGCTCACCGCCGATGGCCCCGAGCTCCCCAGCTATCGAAACGGCTACCCAGAGGATCGCCATGATCTCCTGGTTCCATTCATGTGCTCGGCGTCCCGAACGGCGCCGCCGTTTGCCGGCAATGATCGCCGGAGTCCTTCTCTGCCCCTGACCAGACGCGCGCGGGTTAGAGAAGACGAACCCGACAAGTGGGGCCCGGCCATCAGCGACTCAGGCCGCGGACCCCGCTGTTTAAGTGGAGACGGTTCACGCTGAGCATGTCTTCGCGCGTGGAAGGCGTAATCCAGGGGTACGCCTTCGACGTCGCAGCTCCTCTGTACAACCGAACGGATGGGCTCGGCCCAATAGCTCTGCTCCGTTAAGTAGCGCACAGGGCGCGCTTCTGACCTTCTCTTTTATTCTTTCCAGTATGTTTCAATTATTTCCATAGCCACCAATTCAAATCCAAATTTGATGATTCCAATTTCTATAGACTCTTAAAATCATGCTTTATTTATTTAGATTAGGTGAACATTTTTCCTAGCCTTTATATCCACTGGCTAATTCAAATAGTCTTTTTACCCTTTATTGTCCAGCTTGTAAATTCCATAAGTAAATCACAATGACTCCAAATAATATAATTCTTTTTCTGATATTCCTAAAATTTGATCTAGTTTATTTTAATATTTATTTCATAATTTTCCAATCAACTTTTTATCACTATTTTTGCTATATGTGGTAATTCAAATATTTTTTTGAAATAGGAAATGGAGGGAAGATATTTATTTCAAAAACCTTGGAGTGCACCCCATATTTTTGCATACTCAAGGCAAGCATTTTGAACACTTGATATGGTGAATGTTTGATAATTGTTGGCTAGAATATTTTGAGCATGGTTTGATACTTTTAATAAAAAATGCATATGAGTAGGAATATTTCTTGCATGCATGGTCATATAGATATTTTCTCTTGCATGCATTTTGCTACATGCATAAGTTATGAGAATCCAGGAGTGTGCTCCTGTTTTGGACGTGCCGGTGGGCACGGGCCATATTTGACACGGTGGTGTCATGAGATATATGTGGAAGCAGGCAAGGGTTGTGGCCCTGTCCTGATGATATGGTTGAAAGAATGTTTTGTTGTGCTAACCACTGCAGGGAACATAAGCCTCCTGAGTCGACCGTAGATCGAGTCTTGTTCCGGTAACCCCCATACTTGTTTCGTGCTACCACTTGTCCCTGCCTCGGGTAAGGTATGGTTTAGTAAGTTGTTAACCCCTTTCCGTGCACACACCGTACAGAGGGCTACGATGAGGGTTTCCAGGGCCCTGGACTAAATCCGGTCATCGGGTCAAGGGGGCATGGGTGTTTCCGGCTGTCGTGATGCCGAGAGGGAGTGTACCCTTGTAATCCGCGCGTTTGAATAGTGATCCCATGCTATTGGAGGTTGTAGCCTTCCCACTTAGAGTTTTACTTAACTGTTGTTTTGGGTGATTCCTGGCAGCAGAAAAGTTAAGCTGGTGTGTGCTGGTCAGGCGTGTTTTCAACCCAAAGACCATAATGGGAATTAGTCAGTGTCACGATACTGACTAAAGAAATCCTATACTTGTGGGTAAAGAGTACACCCTCTGCAGAGTTTAAAAACCTATTCGAATAGCCGTGTCCGCGGTTAAGGACTACAGTCTGGGTTGGTCAAGTATCGGTCCCGGTGTCAGTCTCTGGAGGAAAACTAATAAACCTGAGCATGTTTATGTCTGCATGATATTCTTGTCACAGTTAGTGTTATCATGTATTTAATTATGTTGAAGATATTGCTTATGAACTAACCCCCTGCTCTTATTTTTACTTTCTAGAGTGTCTCAGGGGCTGGCTGGACTACCCCGGACACTCGCCTTTATTTTCAAGTCCTTTTGTGGCGTCCCTCGAGTTTCAGGCGGTTCTATCATGCCACTACTCTTGTGGACACCCGACTGGCATTTCTTTTCAAGACCGACCGTGGTGTCACTTGACATCCGACCGGCATTTCTTTTATATTTTATTGATACTAATATTTATTTCCTGCACTAACCATTATTCATCATGCCATGTTTTAATTCCTGTCAGCATGCATTTAATATAAGTCCATCATGAGCATATGCATATAGTTTAATTCATCATGACCATATAATTGTTTACTGCATTTGTTATATCATTTGTCCATGATGTTTGCGAGTACATTCAAATGTACTCACAGGCTTGTCCCTGGCTATTTACTTGGCCAGGTTAGGAGTTCTACGGGGAAAACCACAGCGATGTCCGTGCGAAGCCTAGGAGTACAGCCACGCGGGATAGGAGTTATCCGGGTCAGCTGTTCCTGTGGGAATGGAGCCCCATCGATGTTGGGGATCCACAAGCCAATTCCTTCATCCACCACCGGAGTCATTGTTGTATCAGTAGACCTTTTTGGTCTTGTATCAAATTCTTGTAAATGCTTGGTAATCTGTAACAAGGATGTGTCCACCAGTAACAGTAATCCTGGGCTGGTGATGACACTAGGGGTTAATTTCTGGAATATGGTGTTCCCGAAATCCGGCCCCGACAATATTTTAAAGTATGAAGACAATGAAGCTCAAAACAATATCCCATACATTGAACGAAGCATCATTGATCGCATATATAGATGGACCTTCATTGCTTCAAAAGATGGACCTTCAACACAAGCTTAGTTGCGGTTTTCAAAATATATTCTTGTAACATTTATAATACAATTATTATGTGACAGTGAATTTTATGTGAAGACATGTTTTCTGGATCATGTGTCACATGCGCGCTCATATCATTGCTCATAAGACACAGTTAAATGGCTCGGTAAAAGAACTCACTAAAATAATAATTAGATCCAGAATATAAGCTTTTACTACAGATTATGATACATGCGTTGGATCACAAATGTGTCACACTTTTTGAAAATACACTTTGAGTGACATGATAACATTTTGTAGCAATCTAATTTTTTTGTAAAATATATTTTAGTACTATACCATGTGAACGTGTTTTGTTTGAGACGTGTGTTGCACGTGCATGCTTACTAGTATACCTAAATAGTTGATCTCCACTAACTCTAGTTATGTTAACATGCAGCCCTCTACATCATCACTCACTAACACACACAATTACTCCCTCCGTCCAATAATATAAGACGTTTTTTGACACTTCCAAAAAAATAGCTTTTGATTTATGTCATTTCGATCATACAAAACTCATCCAAAATAATCTTCAAATATCTGCAGCAGCGCGCGGTGAAATCACCTAATAAATATTAAAAAAATGCATCTAAGCGCCCTAGTCTACAAAGGCAGCCCCTAATTTCCTGGGATAATTAAACCACCTGGACGCTCGATGTAAATTAAAAGGAAAAGAGCCTAGCACTCGGTGCAGAGTTTTGCTCCGACGCTTAACATGACACTGGGATTCCGTAAAAATAACCATTAATTGGCCATGAATTTGAGTCTGGCGTCCATGGTAAGCACCTGTGTTGTACATGCCCTTAGAGGGATTTTATCCATAAGATGGAACACATAGGTACACTAGTAGAGAAGGGGGCAAAGGTCCAGGCCGGATCAGCCCATTAGTCATGGTTCAGTCCAGAACCAGGACCAATGGGGGCATTGGACCCGGTTCGTGAGCCCAGGAGGCCGGCCGGGCCACGTGGGCCATTGGTCCCTTTTCGTCTGGAACTTTTGGTCCCGGTTGGTGGGACGAACCGGGACCAATAGGCCTTGCTCCTGGCCCACCACCATTGGTCCCGGTTGGTGACTTGAACCGGTACCAAAGGCTCCCCTTTAGTCCCGGTTCATGGGACCAACCGGGACCAATGAGGTGCCTATATATACCCCCTCGCGTAAGAGCAGAGCACACTGCTCTGTTTTATCTGGCCGAGGGGGAGAGGGCTTGGTGGTGCTCTAGCTCACCTTCTATGCACACAACGTGTTCGATGGAATGCCTGAGCCACACTAGTTAAGCTTTTCTCCTCTCGAAGCTCTAACTCCAAGCTCCATTTTCTCCGAGATTTGTCTAGGTTTAGCGGTCCGTCACGGCCCGTCCACGTCTTCGCCGCCGTCGATCGCCCCCGCCGATCTCGTCACCGGCACCACCGTGGTGAGCCTCTTGTTATGTCCATGCTTTTCTTACTTTTATTATTTCTTGTTATTATTGCTTTAGATGAATATTTGTCTAATTTTCTTACGTTTATTATTTCTTGTTATTATATAGTGCGATGGTTTCGATATCCGCTCACGTGGGCCCTCGTCCTGTCTACAATTCGGATGTGGTATATTATCTTTAATTTATAACTATTTGTTTTAGTGTTTATGACAATTATGCCGACCAACCTGACATGCATAGATGTTTTCATATGTCTAGGAGGTAGTTGAACTGGAAATTCCAGCCGACCCTCTTGTGGAGAGGTTAAATTTAGTTGAAGAGGAAAACATTTCCTTGAAGAAAAAATTGGAAAAGAACGGAGGAGGAGAAGATGGAATTGGAGTTGCATGTTGCGGAAGTCGTCGATGATCACAAGATCAAGATGGACCCTATTGTCGAGAGGTTAAATTTAGTTGAAGAAGAAAACAATTTCTTGAAGGAAAAAAAAATTGAGGACGAGAAGACGATATTGGAGTTGCATGTTGCGGATGTCGTCGATGATCACAAGATCAAGATGGATGCAATGCGGTTGAAGATTAGAAAGATTAGAAAATATGCCATTCATACCGAGGCTTGGTATCATTATGCCGTTGGATCAATTGTTACCTTGGTTGCGATTATGATCGCATTTGGTTTCGCATTGAAATGTTTTACATAGTTTCAATGTATGGTGAAAATTAATTAGATGCTCTGGAGAGCTATAGGTTGTTAGATCAGAACTATGTATATACTTTGGTTTTAATGTGATGATGAACTTCTATTAATTTGGTCACTTAATTATCTATTTATGATGTTCTATAATGGTTTTTGACACACTTAATTATATATAATGCACGTAGATGAACCAGCAATGGATGTACGGTGACAGACACACCTCCGAGTACATTAAGGGCGTGCATGAGTTTCTCGATGCGGCTGAGGCAAACAAGCACAATGGTTTTATGTGTTGTCCATGCACTAAATGTGGGAATACGATGTCTTACTCTAACCGGAAAATCCTTCACTCCCACCTGCTTTACAAGGGTTTCATGCCACACTATAATGTTTGGACGAGGCACGGAGAAATAGGGGTTATGATAGAAGACGACGAAGAAGAAGAGTACGATGACAACTATGTGCCCCCTGAATACTGTGATGCTGCAATGGGGGGAGCTGGTGAAGATCAAGAGGAACCAGACGATGTGCCCAATGATGTTGCAACGGGTGAAGCTGCTGAAGATCAAGAGGAACCAGACGATGTGCCCGATGATGATGATCTCCGCCGGGTCATTGTCGATGCAAGGACGCAATGCGAAAGTCAAAAGGAGAAGCTGAAGTTTGATCGCATGTTAGAGGATCACAAAAAAGGGTTGTACCCCAATTGCGAAGATGGCAACACAAAGCTCGGTACCGTACTGGAATTGCTGCAGTGGAAGGCAGAGAATGTTGTGGCTGACAAAGGATTTGAGAATCTACTGAAAATATTGAAGAAGAAGCTTCCAAAGGATAACGAATTGCCCGACAGTACATACGCAGCAAAGAAGGTCGTATGCCCTCTAGGATTGGAGGTGCAGAAGATACATGCATGCCCTAATGACTGCATCCTCTACCGCGGTGCATACAAGGATCTGAACGCATGCCCGGTATGCGGTGCATTGCGGTATAAGATGAGACGAGATGACCCTGGTGATGTTGACGGCGAGCCCGCCAGGAAGAGGGTTCCTACGAAGGTGATGTGGTATGCTCCTATAATACCATGGTTGAATCGTCTGTTCAGAAACGGAGAGCATGCCAAGTTGATGCGATGGCACAGTGTGGACCGTAAGAAAGACGTGAAGTTGAGAGCACCCGCTGACGGGTCGCAGTGGAGAAAAATCGAGAGAAAGTACTGGGAGGAGTTTGCAAAGGACCCAAGGAATGTATGGTTTGCTTTAAGCACGGATGGCATTAATCCTTTCGGGGAGCAGAGCAGCAATCACAGCACCTGGCCCATGACTCCATGTATGTATAACCTTCCTCCTCGGATGTGCATGAAGCGGAAGTTCATTATGATGCCAGTTCTCATCCAAGGCCCTAAGCAACCCAGCAATGACATTGATGTGTACCTAAGGCCATTAGTTGAAGAACTTTTACAGCTTTGGAATGGAAACGGTGTATGTGCGTGGGATGAGCACAGACAGGAGGAATTTAACCTAAAGGCGTTGCTGTTCGTGACGATCAACGATTGGCCTGCTCTCAGTAACCTTTCAGGACAGACAAACAAAGGATACCACGCATGTACGCACTTTTTAGATGACACTGAAAGTATATACCTGGAAAACTGCAGGAAGAATGTGTACGTGGGCCATCGTCGACTTCTTCCGACCAACCATCAATGTCGAAAGAAAGGCAAGCATTTCAAAGGCGAGGCAGATCACCGGAAGAAGCCCGCCATGCGTACCGGTGATCACGTACTTGCTATGGTCAATGATTTACACGTAATCTTTGGAAAGGGTCCCGGCGCACTAGTTGTTCCGAATGACGCTGAGGGACACGCACCCATGTGGAAGAAGAAATCTATATTTTGGGACCCACCCTACTGGAAAGACCTAGAGGTCCGCTCTTCAATCGACGTGATGCACGTGACGAAGAACCTTTGCGTCAATCTGCTAGGCTTCTTGGGCGTGTATGGAAAGACAAAAGATACACCTGAGGCACGGGAGGACCTGCAACGTTTGGACGAAAAAGACGGCATGCCTCCGAAGCAGTATGAAGGTCTTGCCAGCTACGCTCTTACGAAAGAAGAGAAATAAATCTTCTTTGAATGCCTGCTCAGTATGAAGGTCCCGACTGGCTTCTCGTCGAATATAAAGGGAATAATAAGTATGCCAGAGAAAAAGTTCCAGAACCTAAAGTCTCATGACTGCCACGTGATTATGACGCAACTGCTTCCGGTTGCATTGAGGGGGCTTCTACCGGAAAATGTCCGATTAGCCATTGTGAAGCTATGTGCATTCCTCAATGCAATCTCTCAGAAGGTGATCGATCCAGAAATCATACCAAGGCTAAGAAGTGATGTGGCGCAATGTCTTGTCAGTTTCGAGCTGGTGTTCCCACCATCCTACTTCAATATCATGACGCACGTCCTAATTCATCTAGTCGACGAGATTATCATTCTGGGGCCCGTATTTCTACACAATATGTTCCCCTTTGAGAGGTTCATGGGAGTACTAAAGAAATATGTCCATAACCGCGCTAGGCCAGAAGGAAGCATCTCCATGGGCCATCGAACAGAGGATGTCATCGGGTTTTGTGTTGACTTCATTCCTGGCCTTAATAAGATAGGTCTCCCTAAATCGCGGTATGAGGGGAGACTGACTGGAAAAGGCACGCTTGGAAGGGACTCAATAATATGCAGGGACGGATATTCTTGGTCTCAAGCACACTACACAGTTCTACAGAACTCTACCTTGGTGACCCCGTATGTCGATGAACACAAGAACAGTCTGCGCTCCAAACATCCGGAGCAGTGCGATGACTTGATTACATGTGAACACATCAGGACTTTCAGCAGTTGGTTGGAAACACGTCTCAGAGGTGACAACACTATTTGTGATGAGCTGTACTTGTTGTCCAGGGGACCATCTTTGAATGTATTGATTTACAAAGGATACGAGATAAATGAGAATACATTTTACACGATTGACCAAGATCAAAAGAGCACCAACCAAAACAGCGGTGTCCGCTTTGATGCAACAACCGAGAGGGGAAAGGACACATATTATGGTTACATAGTGGACATATGGGAACTTGACTACGGACATGATTTTAAGGTCCCTTTGTTTAAGTGCAAATGGGTCAATCTGTCAGGAGGCGGGGTACAGGTAGACCCATAGTACGGAATGACAACAGTGGATCTGAAAAATCTTGGGTACACTGACGAACCGTTCGTCTTAGCCAATGACGTGGCACAGGTTATCTATCTGAAGGACATGTCTACCAGACCGAGAAAAAGAAAAGATAAGGAAGCGAATACATCATACGATGAGCCAAAGTGCCACATAGTTTTTTCAGGAAAAAGGGACATCCTGGGAGTGGAGGGCAAGATAGACATATCTGAAGATTATGAATACTTTCATGAAATTCCTTCCTTCAAAGTCAAGGCTGACCCAAGCATCCTGATATACGATAAAGATTATCCATGGTTACGATGCAATAAGCATCATGTTTTATTTACTGTTTTTGCACGACTCAGATCATGCTCGGGTCAGAGATTGGGGGAGGGCGCACAACGACTCTGGACCGCGACCATCTAGCCCTCTAGGAGTAACATAGGACTAAGTCACGCTCCATCGAGGCTGCCACAGTTATTAAAAAAAAGAGTTATGCCACACTTGCCAATATACGACGTCCTTAGTTATAATGCCGCCTTGAATACCCTCACTAATTTCATTCATGATTATGTTAAAGGAGTTCACTTTCTTCATGCATGTCGTGGACCTTGAATTTGTTTAAGAAAGAAAATATGTAACACTTAATTTTTTATTAGGGTCCTATTACATAGATGTTGATCATAGTAATACTTAGGTACCACTGCTTAGCTTTGTATTTGTCTCTGGCCATCAAATAAAACGTAAATAACCCACCTTCTGTCTTTGAAACAAGTTCGCTTCAGCTTCAGCTTCCGGGCAGCTGCTGATGGCCACGCCGATGGCGGCAGACCGAATAGGCAATAGGCGCTACCTGTATGATGTGCCGGCGCGGGAATCTGGCGGATTCGGCAAATGCGACACGTTCTGCTTCGCCGCAAAGTATAAATTGTGCATCATCGATCCCACTTCCACTGTTGCGTTCTGCGAATCGAAGGCTTTCAAGCTCTGCAAGTCCTTGTGAGGCATGGGAAAGAGGAAGTGCAACACGTTTGGGAGGCAGCGATGCACGTCACCTGGCTGCCAACGATTAGTCCTCGACTATAGCCTTTCTGCGTTGTGAGCGTCCTTGTATTTTCTATCCTTTATTTCTAGTGGCTTAACAAAATATTTGTCTTCATTTCCGGTCAATATGTTATAGTGATTTACCTAAAGATTCATAGTCCGGTACATCTGTATGCACCATTGTGTTATAATATAAATTTTTACTCATTTTTCTCTCTTTCATATCAGCAACTCTCCCTCTCTCTCTTTCTCTCTCTCTCTATCTCTCTCTCCCTGCAATATTTGCGCCCTAGGGCATTACTCGGCCCAACCGTCATGGACCGCCCACTCATGTTGCCCGGGTCCGTGTCATCTAGGTAGACCGGACAAGTGGAGAACCCCCAACGAGGCCCACGCAGCCCGCCACCTGGGAACAGACGATGTGGAGGCGTTCTTCGCCATCGAAGACCCCAGGAGGTGGCTAGTTGAGCATCCTCTATAGGGGTAATGAGTAAAAATATATATGGAATGACACCTTTCTTATCCACAGCAAACTTTGCCCCAACGGCATCCTTTTCCTTCTCTGATGTCATTCATTTCCATCTCTTCCGATGATTCAACGAGGCAACTGAATGTATTCAAAAAAACATCATCGAGGCACTCTTTTTGAGTCTACGATGACCATTGCTATAAGGTCATCATGCAGACCCGGGTAACATTAACTTGATTATGATGGTGCTACTAAGGATAATCCCTAGTCAAACATTGTTTCCGCTAAAACAACAAGTGTTGAGTCTCCTACCCTGAGTGCATGGCTTGTCATTAGACCAACCCCTTGCCCTTCGGTGTCAGCAATTATTTTTACAAGGGGACTCCCGTAGAGGGAAATAATTAATTGATGAAGGCATTTTGCATCATGTTTTATTTACTGTTTTTGCACGACTCAGATCATGCTCGGGTCAGAGATTGGGGGAGGGCGCACAACGACTCTGGACCGCGACCATCTAGCCCTCTAGGAGTAACATATGACTAAGTCACGCTCCATCGAGGCTGCCACACTTATTAAAAAAAGAGTTATGCCACACTTGCCAATATACGACGTCCTTAGTTATAATGCCGCCTTGAGTACCCTCACTAATTTCATTCATGATTATGTTAATGGAATTCACTTTCTTCATGCATGTCGTGGACCTTGAATTTGTTTAAGATAGAAAATATGTAACACTTAATTTTTTTATTAGGGTCCTATTACATAGATGTTGATCACAGTAATACTTAGGTACCACTGCTTAGCTTTATATTTGTCTCTGGCCATCAAATAAAACGTAAATAACCCACCTTCTGTCTTTGAAACAAGTTCGCTTCAGCTTCCATGCACTGGTCTTTACAGCTCTTGAAAAATAGGCTTTAAAGAAAGTGCTTTTATTTCAAGATATCGGTATTTCCTTATCCCGCGTTCCAAATGCGGAATCCATAGTACTAGTTCATTATGTTTGCCCTTTTTCGGATTATCAATACAAATGTTTCTAACAAATCGAAAAATGGAAAATTCGGACTATGTTAAATGGAAAAAAAATACTAAATCGCATGGGGAATTATTTAATTTGGTTCGCCCCACATACGCATATGAAATATTTTCTCTTCATTCACCTAATCTTATTATTCAATCCAATCTTGATTTAGTGTGAAATCTGAGAAAAAAAGAGGGCCTACAAAATAACTATAAATATTACAAGTTTTCTTGTAATTTTTTCAAATGTACAATCCTAAATTGACTATGAATATATTTCTATTACATAAATGTTTTGGCTTGAAAAAATAGTGTTTATATTTAAATATTAAAGGTTACATAACAAGCTAGCCCTGTTGATGAGTAGTAATGTACACAAATAGTGCATCATGGCATAGATGTCCTATGTTTTCTTTTCTTACAGCGTATAGACTGTGCTTACTATGTGGCTTAAGTTCATTCTTGATCTGATGATCCATAAAGCCGATCAACTGGAAATGCTTCAACCGATCTGCATCTCAGACAGTCGAAGCCCTTCTTGCTAGTTCCAAACAGCTATGCCGCTTGTCTCCAACAACCAGAAGAACAACGTACTAACAGATCATCTGAATATTGAAGCATACATATATTGAGGCGGCTCATTTATACGGGATCTTGATGATTTCGTGATATCTTAATAATAGCAGTAATCTGTGCAGCTCTATAAAGATATGAACACTTCTGATTTTGTATTATTGATTCAATCTTCTTGAATCTTAGTGCTAAGCTGTATTGTTTGTTAATTACTAGAGTATGAGCTGGGCGTAGATGCATGCAGTTGGCTTGAGATATGCCACATGTGCACATGCATGGTGAAACTCCCAAGTCAACTATCATGCGTGTATTAGATGATTGATGAAGCATAACTTGCATTATCGTGCATGATACTCCAATATTAACTCTGAGAGTGAGATCATGCACGGCAAATGAACATTAAGAAACCAGTCTGTGTCCTATAAAAAGGAAGCCTTGCTAGCAAGCACTCACATCAATACAAGCCAGCAGAAAACACTTCCACTTTGCTAGCTAGAGCTAGGAGTCCCAACGTCCTTCCTTCGCCCTTGGAATGGCTTCCAGTTCCGTGCTTAAGATGGCCACAGTTTTTATTCTGGCCTTGTTCGCCGGGCAGCTGCTGATGGCCACGCCGACGGCGGCAGACCGATTAGGCAATAGGCGCTACCTGTATGATGTGCCGGCGCGGGAATGTGGCGGATTCGGCAAATGCGACACGTTCTGCTTCGCCGCAAAGTATAAATTGTGCATCATCGATCCCACTTGCACTGTTGCGTTCTGCGAATCGAAGGCTTTCAAGCTCTGCAAGTCCTTGTGAGGCAAGGGAAAGAGGAAGTGCAACACGTTTGGGAGGCAGCGATGCACGTCAACTGGCTGCCAACGATTAGTCCTCGACTATAGCCTTTCTGCGTTGTGAGCGTCCGTGTGTTTTCTATCCTTTATTTCTAGTGGCTTAACAAAATATTTGTCTTCATTTCCGGTCAATATGTTATAGTGATTTACCTAAAGATTCACAGTCCGGTACATCTGTATGCACCATCGTGTTATAATATAAATTTTTACTCATTTTTCTCTCTTTCATATCAGCAACTCTCTCTCTCTCTCTCTCTCTCTCTCTCTCTCTTTCTCTCTCTCTCTCTCTATCTCTCTCTCCCTGCAATATTTGCGCCCAAGGGCATTACTCGGCCCAACCGTCATGGACCGCCCACTCATGTTGCCCGGGTCCGTGTCATCTAGGTAGATCGGACAAGTGTAGAACCCCCAACGAGGCCCACGCAGCCCGCCACCTGGGAACAGACGATGTGGAGGCGTTCTTCGCCATCGAAGACCCCAGGAGGTGGCTAGTTGAGCATCCTCTATAGGGGTAATGAGTAAAAATATATATGGAATGACACCTTTCTTATCCACAGCAAACTTTGCCCCAGCGGCATCCTTTTCCTTCTCTGATGTCATCCATTTCCATCTCTTCCGATGATTCAACGAGGCAACTGAATGTATTCAAAAAAACATCATCGAGGCACTCTTTTTGAGTCTACGATGACCATTGCTATAAGGTCATCATGCAGACCCTGGTAACATTAACTTGATTATGCTGGTGCTACTAAGGATAATCCCTAGTCAAACATTGTTTCCGCTAAAACAACAAGTGTTGAGTCTCCTACCCTGAGTGCATGGCTTGTCATTAGACCAACCCCTTGCCCTTCGGTGTCAGCAATTATTTTTACAAGGGGACTCCCGTAGAGGGAAATAATTAATTGATGAAGGCATTTTGCATCATGTTTTATTTACTGTTTTTGCACGACTCAGATCATGCTCGGGTCAGAGATTGGGGGAGGGCGCACAACGACTCTGGACCGCGACCATCTAGCCCTCTAGGAGTAACATAGGACTAAGTCACGCTCCATCGAGGCTGCCACACTTATTAAAAAAAAGAGTTATGCCACACTTGCCAATATACGACGTCCTTAGTTATAATGCCGCCTCGAATACCCTCACTAATTTCATTCATGATTATGTTAATGGAGTTCACTTTCTTCATGCATGTCGTGGACCTTGAATTTGTTTAAGGTAGAAAATATGTAACACTTAATTTTTTATTAGGGTCCTATTACATAGATGTTGATCACAGTAATACTTAGGTACCACTGCATAGCTTTATATTTGTCTCTGGCCATCAAATAAAACGTAAATAAGTAAATAACCCACCTTCTGTCTTTGAAACAAGTTCGCTTCAGCTTCCATGCACTGGTCTTTACAGCTCTTGTAAAGTAGGCTTTAAAGAAAGTGCTTTTATTTCAAGATATCGGTATTTCCTTATCCCGCGTTCCAAATGCGGAATCCATAGTACTAGTTCATTATGTTTGCCCTTTTTCGGATTATCAATACAAATGTTTCTAACAAATCGAAAAATGGAAAATTCGGACTATGTTAAATGGAAAAAAATACTAAATCGCATGGGAAATTATTTTAATTTGGTTCGCCCCACATACGCATATGAAATATTTTCTCTTCATTCACCTAATCTTCTTATTCAATCCAATCTTGATTTAGTGTGAAATCTGAAAAAAGAGGGCCTACAAAATAATTATAAATATTACAAGTTTTCTTGTAATTTTTTCAAATGTACAATCCTAAATTGACTATGAATATATTTCTATTACATAAATGTTTTGGCTTGAAAAAATAGTGTTTATATTTAAATATTAAAGGTTACATAACAAGCTAGCCCGTGTTGATGAGCAGTAATGTACACAAATAGTGCATCATGGCATAGATGTCCTATGTTTTCTTTTCTTACAGGGTATAGACTGTGCTTACTATGTGGCTTAAGTTCATTCTTGATCTGATGATCCATAAAGCCGATCAACTGGAAATGCTTCAACCGATCTGCATCTCAGACAGTCGAAGCCCTTCTTGCTAGTTCCAAACAGCTATGCCGCTTGTCTCCAACAACCAGAAGAACAACGTACTAACAGATCATCTGAATATTGAAGCATACATATATTGAGGCGGCTCGGATCTTGATGATTTCGTGATATCTTAATAATAGCAGTAATCTGTGCAGCTCTATAAAGATATGAACACTTCTGATTTTGTATTATTGATTCAATCTTCTTAAATCTTGGTGCTAAGCTGTATTGTTTGTTAATTACTAGAGTATGAGCTGGGCGTAGATGCATGCAGTTGGCTTGAGATATGCCACATGTGCACATGCATGGTGAAACTCCCAAGTCAACTATCATGCGTGTATTAGATGATTGATGAAGCATAACTTGCATTATCGTGCATGATACTCCAATATTAACTCTGAGAGTGAGATCATGCACGGCAAATGAACATTAACAAACCAGTGTGTGTCCAATAAAAAGGAAGCCTTGCTAGCAAGCACTCACATCAATACAAGCCAGCAGAAAACACTTCCACTTTGCTAGCTAGAGCTAGGAGTCCCAACGTCCTTCCTTCGCCCTTGGAATGGCTTCCAGCTCCGTGCTTAAGATGGCCACAGTTTTTATTCTGGCCTTGTTCGCCGGGCAGCTGCTGATGGCCACGACGACGGCGGCAGACCGATTAGGCAATAGGCGCTACCTGTATGATGTCCCGGCGCGGGAATGTGGCGGATTCGGCAAATGCGACACGTTCTGCTTCGCCGCAAAGTATAAATTGTGCATCATCGATCCCACTTGCACTGTTGCGTTCTGCGAATCGAAGGCTTTCAAGCTCTGCAAGTCCTTGTGAGGCAAGGGTAAGAGGAAGTGCAACACGTTTGGGAGGCAGCGATGCACGTCAACTGGCTGCCAACGATTAGTCCTCGACTATAGCCTTTCTGCGTTGTGAGCGTCCTTGTATTTTCTATCCTTTATTTCTAGTGGCTTAACAAAATATTTGTCTTCATTTCCGGTCAATATGTTATAGTGATTTACCTAAAGATTCACAGTCCGGTACATCTGTATGCACCATCGTGTTATAATATAAATTTTTACTCATTTTTCTATCTTTCATATCAGCAACTCTCTCTCTCTCTCTCTCTCTCTCTCTCTCTATCTCTCTCTCCCTGCAATATTTGCGCCCAAGGGCATTACTCGGCCCAACCGTCATGGACCGCCCACTCATGTTGCCCGGGTCCGTGTCATCTAGGTAGATCGGACAAGTGTAGAACCCCCAACGAGGCCCACGCAGCCCGCTACCTGGGAACAGACGATGTGGAGGCATTCTTCGCCATCGAAGACCCCAGGAGGTGGTTAGTTGAGCATCCTCTATAGGGGTAATGAGTAAAAATATATATGGAATGACACCTTTCTTATCCACAGCAAACTTTGCCCCAGTGGCATCCTTTTCCTTCTCTGATGTCATCCATTTCCATCTCTTCCGATGATTCAACGAGGCAACTGAATGTATTCAAAAAAACATCATCGAGGCACTCTTTTTGAGTCTACGATGACCATTGCTATAAGGTCATCATGCAGACCCTGGTAACATTAACTTGATTATGATGGTGCTACTAAGGATAATCCCTAGTCGAACATTGTTACCGCTAAAACAACAAGTGTTGAGTCTCCTACCCTGAGTGCATGGCTTGTCATTAGACCAACCCCTTGCCCTTCGGTGTCAGCAATTATTTTTACAAGCGGACTCCCGTAGAGGGAAATAATTAATTGATGAAGGCATTTTGCATCATGTTTTATTTACTGTTTTTGCACGACTCAGATCATGCTCGGGTCAGAGATTGGGGGATGGCGCACAACGACTCTGGACCGCGACCATCTAGCCCTCTAGGAGTAACATAGGACTAAGTCACGCTCCATCGAGGCTGCCACACTTATTAAAAAAAAGAGTTATGCCACACTTGCCAATATACGACGTCCTTAGTTATAATGCCGCCTTGAATACCCTCACTAATTTCATTCATGATTATGTTAATGGAATTCACTTTCTTCATGCATGTCGTGGACCTTGAATTTGTTTAAGATAGAAAATATGTAACACTTAATTTTTTATTATGGTCCTATTACATAGATGTTGATCACAGTAATACTTAGGTACCACTGCATAGCTTTATATTTGTCTCTGGCCATCAAATAAAACGTAAATAACCCACCTTCTGTCTTTGAAACAAGTTCGCTTCAGCTTCCATGCACTGGTCTTTACAGCTCTTGTAAAGTTGGCTTTAAAGAAAGTGCTTTTATTTCAAGATATCGGTATTTCCTTATCCCGCGTTCCAAATGCGGAATCCATAGTACTAGTTCATTATGTTTGCCCTTTTTCGGATTATCAATACAAATGTTTCTAACAAATCGAAAAATGGAAAATTCGGACTATGTTAAATGGAAAAAAAATACTAAATCGCATGGGAAGTTATTTTAATTTGGTTTGCCCCACATATGCATATAAAATATTTTCTCTTCATTCACCTAATCTTCTTATTCAATCCAATCTTGATTTAGTGTGAAATCTGAGAAAAACGAGGGCCTACAAAATAACTATAAATATTACAAGTTTTCTTGTAATTTTTTCAAATGTACAATCCTAAATCGACTATGAATATATTTCTATTAATAAATGTTTTGGCTTGAAAAAATAGTGTTTATATTTAAATATTAAAGGTTACATAACAAGCTAGCCCTTGTTGATGAGCAGTAATGTACACAAATAGTGCATCATGGCATAGATGTCCTATGTTTTCTTTTCTTACTGGGTATAGACTGTGCTTACTATGTGGCTGAAGTTCATTCTTGATCTGATGATCCATAAAGCCGATCAACTGGAAATTCTTCAACCGATCTGCGTCTCAGACAGTCGAAGCCCTTCTTGCTAGTTCCAAACAGCTATGCCGCTTGTCTCCAACACCCAGAAGAACAACGTACTAACAGATCATCTGAATATTGAAGCATACATATATTGAGGCGGCTCATTTATACGGGATCTTGATGATTTCGTGATATCTTAATAATAGCAGTAATCTGTGCAGCTCTATAAAGATATGAACACTTCTGATTTTGTATTATTGATTCAATCTTCTTGAATCTTGGTGCTAAGCTGTATTGTTTGTTAATTACTAGAGTATGAGCTGGGCGTAGATGCATGCAGTTGGCTTGAGATATGCCACATGTGCACATGCATGGTGAAACTCCCAAGTCAACTATCATGCGTGCATTAGATGATTGATGAAGCATAACTTGCATTATCGTGCATGATACTCCAATATTAACTCTGAGAGTGAGATCATGCACGGCAAATGAACATTAACAAACCAGTGTGTGTCCTATAAAAAGGAGGCCTTGCTAGCAAGCACTCACATCAATACAAGCCAGCAGAAAACACTTCCACTTTGCTAGCTAGATCTAGGAGTCCCAACGTCCTTCCTTCGCCCTTGGAATGGCTTCCAGCTCCATGCTTAAGATGGCCACAGTTTTTATTCTGGCCTTGTTCGCCGGGCAGCTGCTGATGGCCACGCCGACGGCGGCAGACCGAATAGGCAATAGGCGCTACCTGTATGATGTGCCGGCGCGGGAATGTGGCGGATTCGGCAAATGCGACACGTTCTGCTTCGCCGCAAATTATAAATTGTGCATCATCGATCCCACTTGCACTATTGCGTTCTGCGAATCGAAGGCTTTCAAGCTCTGCAAGTCCTTGTGAGGCAAGGGAAAGAGGAAGTGCAACACGTTTGGGAGGCAGCGATGCACGTCAACTGGCTGCCAACGATTAGTCCTCGACTATAGCCTTTCTGCGTTGTGAGCGTCCTTGTATTTTCTATCATTTATTTCTAGTGGCTTAACAAAATATTTGTCTTCATTTCCGGTCAATATGTTATAGTGATTTACCTAAAGATTCACAGTCCGGTACATCTGTATGCACCATCGTGTTATAATATAAATTTTTACTCATTTTTCTCTCTTTCATACTAGTAATCATGCACGTGCAACGCACGTGTAACCATATGATTGAGGAACAAATTTTTTTGGCATGATATTTACTTTTGGTTCTACATGCTCCTATTGAGTTGTGATTAGAATCGTGTATGGTAATGTGGGCTACTCTTGAGTAGTAAAGGTTGGTACCGGCTGGATCAAAAAGATGGATATGATCACTGGTGTGTTAAGTGGAGTATGCTTTCTATTAAGAAGCAAATATGTGGTCTTCTTATGATCTCTCGCCTTACGCCTTTTTTCATTTGTCTCTTCAATTCTTTAAGATATGATTTGTCCTGCAAATAGCATCTTTAGGATATACACTCATGATGTAGTGAAGAGTTGGTGATATATTTACCTGAATTGTCGGTGTACGTTAGATCCTGCAACGGTTTCCATATCACATTACGCTGATAGGATGCCATATGGAGTTGTGAACCAACAATGGACACAAAGCATCACCTTTCAAATACACTACTCCCTCTATTCTCTTTTGTAAGACATTTTAGACATTTAAAACAACACCCAAAACAGTTCAATTTCAGCTGTCTAAAACGTCTTACAAAAATGAACGATGAAAGTAACAAACAAAAAATACTTGCTAAGATGCTTCAAAATTTGGATTCATCAGCCTACATTATTATTGTCCTATACCGGCATCACATAAATGAAGAAGCGGTACCTTTCAGCATCATGATCACGGCTCCGATGATGGTCATGATCATCAAAACGGTCATAGTGCTCCCTTATTTCACTCCTCTCACGGTGTTTCTCGTGATATTGGCGATTACTGGCACTGTTCCAATCAGCGGGGTCACGGTCACACAGCCACTCTCCCTGTCTCGATGCCACACCTTGTCTTGTACCATGGCGCCTGTAGCGACCTCTGTTCTTTTCCTCATCGCATCCTCTACCCTTGTCTTTGGAACTCGAGGATCTCTCCTAGCATGATGTATAGTGAAGAGTTGCTGAAAAGGAAATGAATCTCATTGTCAGATCAAATTAAAAAAATTCAGGGCCTCCTAGCATGATACAAATACTTGCTAGTTAGAACCATCAAGCGACTCACATCATCACAAAATTAACAAAACCTCTGTTTCACTTTCACACCAGAGCAGGTAATACATGATCATAAACAAAAAGCTCAACCCATAGTATATGCTCCTAAACTTCGAATCGCATCACAAGCCAATGCATCCAAAGCATCGAAACTTACTTTAGAAAAAGCCCGAATTTAGTTTTCAAGGGCGCAGTGCAGGACTGAAAACAAGGTCCAGCAATAATTTGGGGGGGGGGGGCGAAACATGAATCCAAAACTCACAACTGAAGGCAGTATGAAGCTAAGAACCTAGCTATTCTAAACCCACCCTATCAGAGAACCCCCTGCGGCAAGAGATCAATGACGCTGCATATACCCTAGCACAACAACATTACCCCATAGCATCTACTCCCTTCGTTCCTAAATATAAGTCTTTTTAGATATTACAATATGGACTACATACGAAGCAAAATAAGTGAATCTACACTATAAAGTGTGTCTACATACATATGTAGTCCATACTGAAATCTCTAAAAAGACTTATATTTAGAAACGGATGGAGTATATGTGATTTCCTTTCCAGCGGAGCGGAACTAAAAGCACAATCCATAGTAGCGCCGACTTGCGTTGAAACTGAAATCCGACCATCCTCGAATCCGCAACTGAACATGACGCGTGCAGCAATCTATAAACCGAAGTAATTAGTGCCGATCTGATCAAAAATTCCCTGAATCAAAGCAAGCCAGCCGGCCCATCCCCCACTTGCACGCTTCGGCAAATCCCCCCACCATAAGCGCGAAAAATAAATAGATGATAAAGCTAGCCACACTGATCCAGCGAGTGAGCGCCGCTGCTGCGTTTGGCCTGCAGGAACGTTTTTTTTTGTATCAAACACTATTAGAGAGATCACAGATAAAAACTGAATTAACAACTTTTTCACTACATCTGCTAAAACAACTTATTCATTATCTACATGTTCGCCAAAGAAAGCATTGCATAGTTAGAGAGTAGTAATTGATACAAATGCCACATATCATTTCAGAGTGATGGTGTTTTCAAGTACAAGTGTGACCCAGAACACATGCTTCTTGATGCAATGAGGAAGCAAACCTCTTAATTAATAATAGCAATACATAGAATTTGACATGAGAAATTATAAACTTAGTTGTATGATAATTATAACTCATCTAACGCAACTGTAATTGAAGAACTCATTCCAAGCACCCCCATAAGGAATATAGTATAGAAATGAAATGCTAATTAATTATTTTATTAGGATAAGAGAAACAGAACATGATCCTAACTATGAGCACATATCATGGATTTAATGATCTCTGGAAAAATTGTTGAGTGTCTGGGAAAAATACACCTCCCAGATTACAATGATTCACAAGTAATATCTTAAATTCATAATTAAAGGGCGTAACCATTTGGCATGTGCATCCGTCAACTGTAGTTTACCTGCAGCTGAGACTCCTAGCGTCTTCGTTGATAGATCATTCGGTGGTTTGCTGCCCGCCGATTGCGACAACAACAATGGGATGGAACACGCCCTCAACCCACGCGGTGGTGCTGGGCATCTGCTGTTCGAGCCGAGCGGGTGGGACACGCCGCCGCCGTCGACTTGGACGCAGCATGCGCAACACGTTCATGGCCAAGCCGCAGAACTTGATGGCTTGCATTCGCTGCTGATCTCACGCCTCAGCCGGCCGGCGAGCCGTGCCCGTTCGTCGCGCCCCTCTCCTTCTCCTCCTGCCGCCAGTGAGGAGGTCTCGTGCCTCCGCCGGCCGGCGAGCCACGCCTCTCTCCCTCTCCTCCTCCCGTTCCTCTCTGCAGCCGTGATGGGGAGACGCGCCAGACCAGGGAGGCGTGAGGGGCAGCGCGGCAGGGGCAGGCGAACGGCGGGGCTGGCGTGAGATTTGTTTTGACTTTTCTGTTGTGGGGAGACGGGGGGAGTTTTTTTTATGGGAGGAGTTTTGCGCTGGGAGTTGCGGCCGCTTTCCTCTGCCGGCAGAGCATCCTCCGCTCCAGGTAATTGCTATGCGCACATTTGACTCGGGATTAATATAATCTAGACGGTTAGATTTAATCAAGTGGGTTGATCTGATGGTGTTATCTTTGATGTGTACGTTTTACGGGATCATGCAGACCCTGGTAACATTAACTTGATTATGATGTTGCTACTAAGGATAATCCCTAGTCGAACATTGTTTCCGCTAAAACAACAAGTGTTGAGTCTCCTACCCTGAGTGCATGGCTTGTCATTAGACCAACCCCTTGCCCTTCGGTGTCAGCAATTATTTTTACAAGGGGACTCCCGTAGAGGGAAATAATTAATTGATGAAGGCATTTTGTATCATGTTTTATTTACTGTTTTTGCACGACTCAGATCATGCTCGGGTCAGAGATTGGGGGAGGGCGCACAACGACTCTGGACCGCGACCATCTAGCCCTCTAGGAGTAACATAGGACTAAGTCACGCTCCATCGAGGCTGCCATACTTATTAAAAAAAGAGTTATGCCACACTTGCCAATATACGACGTCCTTAGTTATAATGCCGCCTCGAATACCCTCACTAATTTCATTCATGATTATGTTAATGGAGTTCACTTTCTTCATGCATGTCGTGGACCTTGAATTTGTTTAAGATAGAAAATATGTAACACTTAATTTTTTATTAGGGTCCTATTACATAGATGTTGATCACAGTAATACTTAGTAATACTTAGGTACCACTGCTTAGCTTTATATTTGTCTCTGGCCATCAAATAAAAGGTAAATAACCCACCTTCTGTCTTTGAAACAAGTTCGATTCAGCTTCCTTGCACTGGTCTTTACAGCTCTTGAAAAATAGGCTTTAAAGAAAGTGCTTTTATTTCAAGATATCGGTATTTCCTTATCCCGCGTTCCAAATGCGGAATCAATAGTACTAGTTCATTATGTTTGCCCTTTTTCGGATTATCAATACAAATGTTTCTAACAAATCGAAAAATGGAAAATTCGGACTATGTCAAATGGAAAAAAAATACTAAATCGCATGGGAAATTATTTTAATTTGGTTCGCCCCACATACGCATATGAAATATGTTCTCTTCATTCACCTAATCTTCTTATTCAATCCAATCTTGATTTAGTGTGAAATCTGAGAAAAAAAGAGGGCCTACAAAATAACTATAAATATTACAAGTTTTCTTGTAATTTTTTCAAATGTACAATCCTAAATTGACTATGAATATATTTCTATTACATAAATGTTTTGGCTTGAAAAAATAGTGTTTATATTTAAATATTAAAGGTTACATAACAAGCTAGCCCGTGTTGATGAGCAGTAATGTACACAAATAGTGCATCATGGCATAGATGTCCTATGTTTTCTTTTCTTACAGGGTATAGACTGTGCTTACTATGTGGCTTAAGTTCATTCTTGATTTGATGATCCATAAAGCCGATCAACTGAAAATGCTTCAACCGATCTGCATCTAAGACAGTCGAAGCCCTTCTTGCTAGTTCCAAACAGCTATGCCGCTTGTCTCCAACAATCAGAAGAACAACGTACTAACAGATCATCTGAATATTGAAGCATACATATATTGAGGCGGCTCATTTATACGGGATCTTGATGATTTCGTGATATCTTAATAATAGCAGTAATCTGTGTAGCTCTATAAAGATATGAACACTTCTGATTTTATATTATTGATTCAATCTTCTTGAATCTTGGTGCTAAGCTGTATTGTTTGTTAATTACTAGAGTATGAGCTGGGCGTAGATGCATGCAGTTGGCTTGAGATATGCCACATGTGCACATGCATGGTGAAACTCCCAAGTCAACTATCATGCGTGCATTAGATGATTGATGAAGCATAACTTGCATTATTGTTCATGATACTCCAATATTAACTCTGAGAGTGAGATCATGCACGGCAAATGAACATTAACAAACCAGTGTGTGTCCTATAAAAAGGAGGCCTTGCTAGCAAGCACTCACATCAATACAAGCCAGCAGAAAACACTTCCACTTTGCTAGCTAGAGCTAGGAGTCTCAACGTCCTTCCTTCGCCCTTGGAATGGCTTCCAGCTCCGGGCTTAAGATGGCCACAGTTTTTATTCTGGCCTTGTTCGCCGGACATCTGCTGATGGCCACGCCGACGGCGGCAAACCGAATAGGCAATAGGCGCAACCTGTATGATGTGCCGGCGCGGGAATGTGGCGGATTCGGCAAATGCGACACGTTCTGCTTCGCCGCAAAGTATAAATTGTGCATCATTGATCCCACTTGCACTGTTGCGTTCTGCGAATCGAAGGCTTTCAAGCTCTGCAAGTCCTTGTGAGGCATGTGAAAGAGGAAGTGCAACACGTTTGGGATGCAGCGATGGACGTCACCTGGCTGCCAACGATTAGTCCTCGACTATAGCCTTTCTGCGTTGTGAGCGTCCTTGTATTTTCTATCCTTTATTTCTAGTGGCTTAACAAAATATTTGTCTTCATTTCCAGTCAATTTGTTATAGTGATTTACCTAAAGATTCATAGTCCGGTACATCTGTATGCACCATCGTGTTATAATATAAATTTTAACTCATTTTTCTCTCTTTCATATCAGCAACTCTCTCTCTCTTTCTCTCTCTATCTATCTCTCTCTCCCTGCAATATTTGCGCCCAAGGGCATTACTCGGCCCAACCGTCATGGACCGCCCACTCATGTTGCCCGGGTCCGTGTCATCTAGGTAGATCGGACAAGTGGAGAACCCCCAACGAGGCCCACACAGCCCGCCACCTGGGAACAGACGATGTGGAGGCGTTCTTCGCCATCGAAGACCCCAGGAGGTGGGTAGTTGAGCATCCTCTATAGGGGTAATGAGTAAAAATATATACGGAATGACACCTTTCTCTTCCAAAGCAAACTTTGCCCCAGCGGCATCCTTTTCCTTCTCTAATGTCATCCATTTCCATCTCTTCCGATGATTCAACGAGGTAACTGAATGTATTCAAAAAAACATCATCGAGGCACTCTTTTTGAGTCTACGATGACCATTGCTATAAGGTCATCATGCAGACCCTGGTAACATTAACTTGATTATGATGGTGCTACTAAGGATAATCCCTAGTCAAACATTGTTTCCGCTAAAACAACAAGTGTTGAGTCTCCTACCCTGAGTGCATGGCTTGTCATTAGACCAACCCCTTGCCCTTCGGTGTCAGCAATTATTTTTACAAAGGGACTCCCGTAGAGGGAAATAATTACTTGATGAAGGCATTTTGCATCATGTTTTATTTACTGTTTTTGCACGACTCAGATCATGCTCGGGCCAGAGATTGGGGGAGGGCGCACAACGACTCTGGACCGCGACCATCTAGCCCTCTAGGAGTAACATAGGACTAAGTCACGCTCCATCGAGGCTGCCACACTTATTAAAAAAAGAGTTATGCCACACTTGCCAATATACGACGTCCTTAGTTATAATGCCGCCTTGAATACCCTCACTAATTTCATTCATGACTTTGTTAATGGAGTTCACTTTCTTCATGCATGTCGTGGACCTTGAATTTGTTTAAGATAGAAAATATGTAACACTTAATTTTTTATTAGGGTCCTATTACATAGATGTTGATCAAAGTAATACTTAGGTACCACTGCTTAGCTTTATATTTGTCTCTAGCCATCAAATAAAACGTAAATAACCCACCTTCTGTCTTTGAAACAAGTTCGCTTCAGCTTCCATGCACTGGTCTTTACAGCTCTTGAAAAGTAGGCTTTAAAGAAATTGCTTTTATTTCAAGATATCGGTATTTCCTTATCTCGCGTTCCAAATGCGGAATCCATAGTACTAGTTCATTATGTTTGCCCTTTTTCGGATTATTAATACAAATGTTTCTAACAAATCGAAAAATGGAAAATTTGGATTATGTTAAATGGAAAAAAAATACTAAATCGCATGGGAAATTATTTTAATTTGGTTCGCCCCACATACGCATATGAAATATTTTCTCTTCATTCACCTAATCTTCTTATTCAATCCAATCTTGATTTAGTGTGAAATCTGAGAAAAAAAGAGGGCCTACAAAATAACTATAAATATTACAATTTTTCTTGTAATTTTTTCAAATGTACAATCCTAAATTGACTATGAATATATTTCTATTACATAAATGTTTTGGCTTGAAAAAATAGTGTTTATATTTAAATATTAAAGGCTACATAACAAGCTAGCCCGTGTTGATGAGCAGTAATGTACACAAATAGTGCATCATGGCATAGATGTCCTATGTTTTCTTTTCTTACAGGGTATAGACTGTGCTTACTATGTGGCTGAAGTTCATTCTTCACTACAACTGGACCCCGCCTATAGCAACGCATTTATCCGTATCTAAAAGTCCATATATGCGTTGTTAGGTTCTTTACCAATGGTTTGGGATGCGTAGCCTTATCCAGTGTTGCTAGCGCATAATGCAACGGTTATACTTCCGTTGGTAGAGGGAACTGTTGCAAGAGTGCAACACATAAAACCGACTTATACAACACTCATTTACGTTGGTCGCTAATATAAATGAATCCAAATCTCATTGCTTGGCAACAAAGAATTTGCAACGCTTCATGTGTTCTACATATAAAATGTGAATAATGTTTTATATATTGCGAACAATTAAATTAATGCTCCACATAATGGTGATGAGTATGTATATAAAGTCAGAAGACAAAATATATGCACGAGAGGAAGAGATCATATATTGAATATATTTTTGTGGGATTACAATATTGATATTACAGGTAGAATAGCATCCAAATGTTATGCATAATCTATATATTCTCTTGACAGCAAAACTTAAACTGATAGCATCCATCAACATTCCTACAACTTAACTAAAACTTAACCGAGGAACATCATCCAACAGGAACAGCTCCTTACAACTTAACTAAAACTGAAAACAGCCATCATAACTAAAACTGAAAACAGACTTCATCATCATCGTGAACCGGAACATCATCATCATCATTCCAATATACTTGCCATGCACCAATATAATCGTCCATATATCCTTTGAATCTACGAACAAAATATCAAAATGAACTGTTAATACACATTGCATTGACATGATGCAAATACACTAGTAAATAAAGGGCCATCTGACCCGGTTCATTAGGGCCTTTAGCCACCAACCGGGACTAAAGGGTCGGTACTAATGCCCAGGCCCTTTAGTCCCGGCTCAATCCAGAACCGGGGCAGATGGGTCTCCACGTGGCCTGTGCGCGGAGCCCAGGCAGGAGGGCCTTTGGTCCCGGTTGGTGGCACCAACCGGGACCAAAAGGCATCCACGCGTCAGCATTTCTGTGGCTGTGGTTTATGTTTGGGGAGGGGGAGGGTTGGGAGGTTTTAGGTGTTTCATATATTGTGTTAGCTAGCTAATTAATAAAGAGAAGTGTCCTCCCTTATGTCCGTGCTTGGTCGACGCTACGTACTACACATACATATAGAGAGGAGTAGACACGCTAGCTAGCTAGCAAGTAAGCAAACGAAGGAAACAGAAGATCGTAATCAACATAAATATGCATACAGAGAGAAGTAATATCGACTACCTCTCCTTCTCTGAGAGATTGGTCGAACAACAAGTTCTCGTATATCTATCCGACACTACCGGGTACATATATATATACAATAATTATCTCTTACAAATATAATGTCCTATACGATGGACGCATGGTCCACATAGTATTCTCCGTCTGGCGCGATCACGTGTTCAAGGAAGAATGCCGCCAATTCCTCTTGAATTGCTCGCAGACGATATGGTGCTAGGAGTTCATCCCGCATCCGAAACATCTAATTTGAAGAAGGGGGGCAATACATGAAATGATGCTATAAAATTGTGAATATTATTAATTAATTGCTTACGCACTTCAAATGATGGTAGTGAAATAAAATTGTGAATATTATTAATTGCTTACTGATGGGCCTCGAACCCCTCGTTGGTTACCCCAAGTGGAAGGTGTAAGATGCAGTAAGTAGAAGTGTTTTCCCTTAGCAAAGATGCCATGGATCGAATCTCCAGAGACTCCTAGGTTCAACAAGTAGGTGTCAACTGCTACGGCGCCAGATTAGTAGCAATCAACATGGACCTGCACACAGATACAAATAACTTTGCTCCCAACGAGTACAGAGAGGTTGTCAATCCCTCCGGCCTTGTAGTTCACAAAGGATTAAAAGCAATGATAGTAGTGATAGATAGTGTTTTGCAATAGTAAATAATAACGGAAAGTAAATAGAGGATGTGATCAATGATGGTAATATGGACCGGAGTCTCATGATGTTCACTAGTGATGTCTCTCTCCCAAAAGACGATAAAACAGCTATGTGAGGTAAACAAATTATAGCTGGGCAATTGACAGGACCACGAACGCAAACCAATGCTGACTACATTGCAAGAAAGGTTGAGGTTCAAAGCATGGGCGGTACGCCAAAGTAAGTAGACCTTGAGATATCTATCCAGAACATCTCGCTGGTATTAAGTTGCGAGTCCCACCCATAGTGTAAACTCAATGCAACAGACAACTGCATTAAAAGAACTTTGCGTAAAGTAAACAATCCTTGCACCCGCGGGCACAAGCACCGTTGTTTTCCCCCTTGTGGCAACAGCACATCCCCTAGACTCATGTTTCTGTCACTCAAGCTAGTCATCGAGGGGCATGAACCCACAATCGAGCATAACGTTCCCTCTTGGAGTCACTACCTATTACTCGGCCAAAGCAATAAATAACAACGGAGAACATGCAAGAATTACTTATGAACAAAAATATAAAAGAGGTAGATCAAATATATTACTCAAGATCAATCTGAACATAATCTCATAATCCATCGGATCCCAGCAAACTCAACATAGCAACAGCATAAGGATTACATAGGTGCCTCGATCATGTAGGGCAGCTCACGAGGACTAATTAGTGAAGCACAAGAACGGGAGGAGAACATCACATAGCTACTGGTCATGGACTCATGGTCCAAGGGAGACTACTCACGAGTCATCCGGGAGGCGTCCATGGTGGTGGAGAAGCTCCCGATGGTGATCCTCCCCTCCGGCAGGGTGCCGGGAAGAGTTCTCCTGGTGCTCCCGATCTTGGAAGCGGCGGCAGCGGCGGAACAGAGATGGGATCGCGAAAAGAGTTCCTGTTCTGAGGGTTACGGAGGACCCTTTAAATATATGCCAAAGTAGGGCACCGGGGGGAGTTTCGGGGGGCCCAGGCGCCCCCCCGGCGCGGCCCGGGGGGGCGCGCCGCCAGGGCGCCTGGAGCCCTGGTGCCCCCCCCCCCAGGCTGCCCTTCGGATGCAGTGTTGTTTCCGGATCGCTGATTTTTTATATAATTTTTCTGGATTTTTCTGGGCAGTTCTCGAAACGTGAAAACCTGAAATACAAAAACAGCCGAAAACAGAAACTGGCACTGGGGTGCACTGGATTAGTAAGTTAGTCCAAATATGATCAAAAGCGTATGGAAGTGTATGAATATCATAGCAATATCACCCAAAAGTGGCATGGAGCAAGCAGAAATTATAGATACGTTTTGGACGTATCAACATCCCCAAGCTTAATTCCTGCTCGTCCTCGAGTAGGTAAATGATAACAAGAATAATTTCTGTGGTGACATGCTACTAACCATATAGGACTTTTTCATAGTCATATGACAAAAGCTTACTGAGACAATGATTCTAAAGTAATTAAGTTGCCTCATGAGAAAATCACAAATGACTGAAAGTTTTACAATATGAAACTGAAACATCAAATAGATTTGTAATGAACATGATGTGCAAATATGATAAAGTGATATCTAGCTTGCCCCCTTTAGTGATGCAAAACATAAATGCAGGGGCACCTTCAAGGTTTAAGTGATGACTAGATACAATCATTTCAGAATAAACGATATCACAATCATGCAAAAGACAATGCTACTTTGGGACAATGCACATTACACTTAGAATGAAAATCATGCTCTCAGTGGTTGGTGCTTTAACATAAAGTAGAAGAATGGTTATGTGCTAGAGCTTTTTATTTTGAAAACATGGAAGCAATTTTGTCAACGGTAGTGGTACTTCATATGTGTCATGCATAAGACATCCTATAAGTTGCAAGCCTCATGCATCGTATACCAATAGTGCTCGCTCCTTGTCCTAATTAGCTCGGATTCCCATGGGTTATCATTGCATTACATATGTTTCAACCAAGTGTCACAAAGGGGTACCTCTATGCCACCTGTACAAAGGTCCAAGGAGATAGATCGCATTTGATTTCTCGTTTTTGATAGATCTCAACTTGAGGACATCCATACCAGGACAACATAGAAAATAGATGATGGACTCCTCTTTAATGCATAAGCATATTCTCATAAGAGATTGAGGATTAAGGTCCAAGCTAAAACTTCCACCATGATACATGGCTTTGGTTGGCGGCCCAATGTTCTTCTCTAACAATATGCATATTAATTCAACCCACGGCAAATCACCCTTACTTCGGACAAGACGAACATGCATAGCAACTCACATGATATTCAACAAAAGTGTGACAGTTGATGGCGTCCCCAGAAACATGGTTACCGCTCAGCAAGCAACTCATAAGAAATAAGATACATAAGCAACATCTTCTTTACCACAATAGTGTTTAGGCTACTTTCCCATGAGCTATGTATTGCATGGTTAGTTTGCTTAGTACAGGTGGAGGTTAGCAAAAGACCGGGAGCGACCAACTAAGAGAGCAATGACGGTCATAATCATGCAGAGCGACAAAGCAATATTGAATCAGGCATGGTAGTTATATCGCTACTCAGAAACAAAAGATCATCAAGGCTTGACAGACTTTCTTTACAGTCTTAAATATGCGTGAGCATACGCCAAGTCAATCAAAATAAATTCTCGAAGGAAGATATTACTAAACCATACCATATCATAGGCAAACAAATCAAGTTGGTACTCCAATAACACATTGGGAACCCCCCCAGCTATTTGAGATTAACCATAAGAAAACCTGAACTACTAAGCACCATCATGCAAGTAGCATCTTTATCATAGACACATTAACCAATGCAACGGAAGCAAACTCTCTTAATAAGGTGAGCATGATAATTAAAGAGAGTGCAAGCAACCAACTAAACAAAAGCTCTTTGAAAAGATAAGCATGAATACTAAGAGCAGAGCATGATAGTAGCTATTAAAAGACAAAGAACACACACAGCAAAGATAGACATGAGAATTCTATGTTATGTTCTAGGTAGAGGTGGAGCGTGTTTCTCTCCCACATAAAGGAATGCTGGGTTCCGACTCGTTATGAAAAACTAAAAAGAAAACTAAAAGCAAGACGCTCCAAGCATAGCACATAACACATGAAGTGATAAAAATATAGCGGAACGAAAGACGAACTGATAATGTTGATGGAGAAGGGGATGCACGGGGGCATCCCCAAGCTTAGACGCTTGAGTCTCCTTGAATATTTCTTGGGGGTGCACGGGGGCATCCCCAAGCTTGAGCGCTTGACACTCCTGAATCTTTTTTATCATCTTCCCTCGCACACTTGAAAACTCCCTTCATACATAACTCATCATAATCTGATTAGCGAGGTTAGTACCCTTAATAAAATAATTATACCTTGCTGGAAATAAGGATATTCTTAAAGTTCTACTGTTTCTCAAGATTGCCAAAAGGTTTTTGCAAAGAAAAAGCAAGTTCTTAATTTGCAAAGTGAAGGAAAGGCAAAATAGGACAGAATCTGTGAAAAACAGAACAGCAGGCAGTAATTGATCTGTTCGGGATACTTCTGCAACTCAAATAAAAAAACTCAGAACAGACGCACGAAAGACAATTATCTAGAGAACGCTGTCGAAAAAATCAGACCAAAAAGATGATCTGGTGATTTTATACGAATTTTTCTATCCAAGGACAGAATCTGTTTCCTGGACAGCACCTCACAACTTTTGAACTTTCTAGCAATCAGAGGCTATACTTGGCAGCAGTAAACAACATCAAGACACAACAAAAGCAAAAAATTTATTCATGTGGGCTGCCTCCCAAAAGCGCTTTCTTTTATGCCTTTAAGCTAGGCATAATGCATAGAGATCAAGTTTTATCAAGAGTAAAAGAATAGCTAGCCCGTACAACGGACTCAAAAGGTAACTTGACATTCTTACGAGGGAAGTGTTCCATCCCTTTCTTGAGAGGAAACTGAAATTTTATATTACCCTCTTTCATGTCAATGATAGCACCAATGGTGCGCAAAAAGGGACGTCCCAAAATAATTGGACATGAAGGACATTCAATATCCATAATAGTAAAATCAACGGGCACATAATTATCATTGACAACAATAAGAATATCGTCGATCCTCCCCAAAGGTTTCTTTATGGAAGAATCAATGAGACGAACACCAAAAGAACAAGAATCAAAAGGTTTCAATTTAAGCATATCATATAGTCTTTTGGGTATAACAGAAGTACTAGCACCAACATCACATAATGCATAACAAGAGAAGTCATTCAAATTAATCTTTATCATAGGATCCCAACCATCTTCTAGCTTTCTAGGTATGGAGGCTTCTACTCTAACTTTCTCCTCCCTAGCTTTGATGAGAGCATTAGTGATGTGCTCTGTGAAGGCAAGGTTAAGCGTGCTAGTGCGGGGATCTCTAGACATCTTGTGGAGGAAATCAATAACTTCGGTAAGAGTGCAATTATCAAAATCAAGGTCACGAGCATCAAGTAAAGTGGTAGTGGTGTCCTTAAGGTTCACTTGTTTGGTAGCTTCTAAAGTCATATCATCACCATTAATAGGTCCATTGGGACCAGGAGTACATTGGGTGCTAAGAGTGTGAACATCCTCAACAACTTGGATAGTAGCAACAGTGTGGTGGGTAGGAAGGCTCTTAATTCTTTCCTCTTCCTCCCTTAGGGATGCAACCACTTCGGGTTTAGCTGCCATTTGGTTTATCAAAGTGTCTTGTGTGTGGGACATGTTGGAAACTTGGGTCTCAGTGATAGTGAGTCTAGTTTGGAGGTTAGAAATCTCAATATTTATGTTCTCTAATCGTCTACTAATGTCTTGCAAGATAGCAGTATGCTCATTTAATTGTCTCGAGAAGGTTTTGTTTTGTTCATATTGGGTGTGCATGTAATTCTTAGTGGCCTTCTCTATTTCTAACAGTTTCTCATAGCCAGGCAAATCTCTATCTTTTTGGATGGAGTTCTTGGTGCTAGGATAAGCATTGTTGTTCCCATAGGAATTAGAGGGGAACGGTCTAGAATTGCTACCAAAATTACTCCTATAAGCATTGTTGTTAAAATTGTTTCTAGAGATAAAGTTCACATCTACTTGTTCTTGAGCAATCAAAGAATTTAAAGGAACATCACGAGGATCAACAGTAGATTGCTTCGAAAGTACAGACATGATCAAGTCAACTTTTTCATTAAGGGAGGAAATCTCCTCAACAGAGTTTACCTTCCTACCTGTTGGAGCGCGTTCGGTGTGCCATTGGGAATAGTTGGTCATCATCTCATCGAGAAGCTTTGTGGCAGCACCAAGTGTAGTTGACATAAAAGTTCCTCCCGTGGCCGAATCTTACAAGTTCCGTGAGGTAAAGTTCAAGCCTGCATAAAAAGTTTGGATAACCATCCAAGTAGTCAAACCATGAGTAGGGCAGTTCTTGATAAGAGATTTCATACGTTCCCAAGCTTGGGGAACGTGTTCATTATCCAATTGTTTAAAATTCATTATGTTACTTCTAAGTTGGATAATTTTAGCAGGTGGATAGTATTTTCCGATAAAAGCATCTTTGCACTTGTCCCATGAATCTATGCTATTTCTAGGCAAAGACTGAAACCAAATTTTAGCTCCTCCTCTCAAGGAGAAAGGAAAAAGCTTAAGCTTAACAATATTACCATCTATTTCTTGGTACTTTTGCATATCACAAAGTTCAACAAAGTTGTTCAAGTGTAAAGCAGCATCATCTCCAGCACCGGAGAATTGTTCTCTCATGACTAAGTTCAGTAAAGCTGGTTTAATTTCATATGAATGTGCTGAAGTGGCAGGTGTAGTGATAGGTGTGCTGATAAAGTCATCGTTGTTGTGACTAGTGAAGTCACACAACTTGGTGTTCTTGGGGGAACCCATAGTAGCAAGCTAGCAAGATAACTATTTTTGTGATTTTCGATAAAAGTAACTAAAGCAAAAATGAATGGTAAACTAACAAGACTAAAAAGCAAAGGTAAAAGATAGCATGCAACTCCCCTATCCTGAAGAGTGGAGTCCCCCGCAACGGCGCCAGAAAATACTCCTTGATGGGCCTCGAAGCCCTCGTTGGTTACCCCAAGTGGAAGGTGTAAGATGCAGTAAGTAGAAGTGTTTCCCCTTAGCAAAGATGCCAAGGATCGAATCCCCAGAGACTCCTAGGTTCAACAAGTAGGTGTCAACTGCTACGGCGCCAGATTAGTAGCAATCAACGTGGTCCTGCACACAGATACAAATAACTTTGCTCCCAACGAGTACAGAGAGGTTGTCAATCCCTCCGGCCTTGTAGTTCACAAAGGATTAAAAGCAATGATAGTAGTGATAGATAGTGTTTTGCAATAGTAAATAATAACGGAAAGTAAATAGCGGATGTGATCAATGATGGTAATATGGACCGGAGTCTCATGATGTTCACTAGTGATGTCTCTTTCCCAAAAGACGATAAAACAGCTATGTGAGGTAAACAAATTACAGCTGGGCAATTGACAGGACCACGAACGCAAACCAATGCTGACTACATTGCAAGAAAGGTTGAGGTTCAAAGCATGGGCGGTACGCCAAAGTAAGTAGACCGAAATCCATCAATGCCTACTACTAATCATCCACCTTGAGATATCTATCCAGAACATCTCGCTGGTATTAAGTTGCGAGTCCCACCCATAGTGTAAACTCAATGCAACAGACAACTGTATTAAAAGAACTTTGCGTAAAGTAAACAATCCTTGCACCCGCGGGCACAAGCACCGTTGTTTTCCCCCTTGTGGCAACAGCACATCCCCTAGATTCATGTTTCTGTCACTCAAGCTAGTTATCGAGGGGCATGAACCCACAATCGAGCATAACGTTCCCTCTTGGAGTCACTACCTATTACTCGGCCAAAGCAATAAATAACAACGGAGAACATGCAAGAATTACTTATGAACAAAAATATAAAAGAGGTAGATCAAATATATTACTCAAGATCAATCTGAACATAATCTCATAATCCATCGGATCCCAGCAAACTCAACATAGCAACAGCATAAGGATTACATAGGTGCCTCGATCATGTAGGGCAGCTCACGAGGACTAATTAGTGAAGCACAAGAACGGGAGGAGAACATCACATAGCTACTGGTCATGGACTCATGGTCCAAGGGAGACTACTCACGAGTCATCCGGGAGGCGTCCATGGTGGTGGAGAAGCTCCCGGTGGTGATCCTCCCCTCCGGCAGGGTGCCGGGAAGAGTTCTCCTGGTGCTCCCGATCTTGGAAGCGGCGGCGGCGGCGGAACAGAGATGGGATCGTGAAAAGAGTTCCTGTTCTGAGTGTTACGGAGGACCCTTTAAATATATGCCAAAGTAGGGCACCGGGGGAGTTTCGGGGGGCCCAGGCGCCCCCCCGGCGCGGCCCAGGGGGGGCGCCGCCAGGGCGCCTGGAGCCCTGGTGGCCCCCCCCAGGCTGCTCTTCGGACGCAGTGTTGTTTCCGGATCGCTGATTTTTTATATAATTTTTCTGAATTTTTCTGGGCAGTTCTCGAAATGTGAAAACCTGAAATACAAAAACAGCCGAAAACAGAAACTGGCACTGGGGTGCACTGGATTAGTAAGTTAGTCCAAATATGATCAAAAGTGTCTGGAAGTGTATGAATATCATAGCAATATCACCCAAAAGTGGCATGGAGCAAGCAGAAATTATAGATACATTTTGGACGTATCACTTACGGACTTCAAATTGTGCTTCAGAGTAGCCCCGCTCACAGGTCGTGTGGCGGATGGACTCGCAAATGTAGTATCCACAGAAATCATTCCCGGGTTCCTGCCACAACCACTTTACAAGAAATAGAGGTCAATCAAACTGATAAGCAAGAATGCCAAATGGTATTAATGAAACTAGCGCTTGAATCAAGATATAGGAGATGCGCGGAACATGCTACTATATAGTACTTACTTTCGGGTGTCTAAATTCTAGCTTCTTCGGCAGTCCCGGAGCTTTTTTGGTGAATTTTCTCCAAACCCTGCCAGACAAAGAAAATAATTACTTGATATCAGAAATGAACAAAGTTGCTGATATGCATGGTGGAATATTGATCGATTTAACTTACCTGTCGAGCATTTGAGTCATGTCCGCATACTCCTCGGGATATTTACGTTTAGAGTCCAAGACAGTTACTACTCCCTTCTCAAGCTTAATCTCTAAGAGAATATAGTGGAAGCTGAGCACGCATGCATGAACTCATCAATTACATTACTATAACCTTGACTGATATATAAGGGAAACCAATTATGCACAAGACAGTAACACTCACTTGAAGTTGTAAGGAAAGAGTATTATATCTTTGTTTTCATTTACCACCAACGATCATAGCAAGTTGGTCTCGGTATCTGAGGCACGCCATTTAACCTCGGTTGCATCTATGAGGTATGTGTTAATGAACCCAATATCAACGACTTGTCTTTTCTTCAATTCGACGATCTTCAATCTGCATAATATAGTGAGGATAATTATAAATACATGCAATGAAAGAGCTTAGCTATATAGAGAGACTTAATGACAGAAGTAGTACTACTTACAGACAGTAGCAGGTGACCGTTGCTTTATCGAGGGCCAATTGATTGAAAAACTGATAGAACTCCTCAAATGTAATAGGCAACTGTTCAATTCCAACGAGGTCATGCTCCGGTTTAACTCTCACATACAAACTATCCCTCCCCCCAGACTCTCTGCAGATTTTCAAGTACCAATCATGCAATCTTCGCATATTCGTTGATAGAGATCTTTCATTTTTGACGAGAGGCTTCCCGCACTCGTATCTTTGTATCTGCACCTCCAAGAAATCATAATGTACATTGTCAGACAGGTAATCTCCAAGATTGCTATAACCGGGCACCATCCTCGGATCATTAGCGACCATGTCGCTAGACACCTTGAGCGGGGGGCACGATTGGTCCGCTTGTTCGCCGAGCTGGGCAATTTGTTTCCCAGCTCGTCCTTCTGCTAACCTTTGATCACTTTTAGTACTTCCCGACCGCTTCGCTTCGTGAAATGAATTTTCAATAATGCGGTCATAGTTGTCCTTCGGCTTACTTTTCGCTGGTTTCTTCAGGGCAGCAAGAGTGCGCTTTGCTTTCACCGGATCTATCTTCTCCTTCGGAGGTGGATGTCTCTGTGCTTTCAACCCTTCAAGCCAGTCCTTCACTTCGCCTTCAGCGATCTTCGTCTTTTCCTCGTCGGACCTCTCATATGGTAACTTCTCTAGAGGCGTGAGAAAAGGACCGAATCTGCATTGCCTCCCGCCTCTGGCTGTACTGCTAGACGTCGGCAAACCAGACGAAGCGGCTGTCTTCTTTCCTTGCTTACGCGCCGGAGCAGGAGCAGCCGGAGCGGCGGCAAGTCTCTTCCGCCCTTGCTGACTAGGCGGAGAAGGAGGAGCAGGCTGGCTGCTCGGGCGCGCCGACGTAGGCGGAGAAGAAGTAGGCTGGCTGCTCGGGCGCGCCGGCGCAGGCGGAGAAGGAGGCGGAGTGCCGCCACGCGCCGGAGAAGGAGCCGAAGTGCCCTGATCGTCACTCGCCGGAGGAGGAGGCGGTGGAGGAGGCGGAGTGCCCTGACTCGCCGGAGGAGGAGGAGGAGGCGGAGGCGTCCAGTTGAGAATGTTGATGAGGTCCTTCCGCCATAGGCATGGAGTCTTCAGTGAAGAACCCAGCCGAGTCTCCCCTTCACCGAAAGGGTGGTCAAGCTGGAGCTCCTCAAATCCCTCCATAATTTCATCCACCATCACCCTAGCATATCCTTCTGGAATCAGCCGGCAGTGAAAAGTTGTGCCGGTTCCAGTAGGATAAACAGAGCCAGCAGCCGCCTTGACCTTCATATTTATCCACTGCGTCATAAGGTGGCAATTTTGTACCTCCGTGATAGCATCCACGGGATAGCTGGCAGTAGCCGTCAAGACATGCTCCGGCTGAAGCAGCTCGGTGGAAGCCACGCTGCTTCTCCGCTGAGATGGCGGGGTAGCTTCCCAGCTTCGGCAATTCTTTTGTCCCGATTTGCTTCTCGTTCCTCTATCGCTTGTATTCTGGCGCGCAGCGCCTGCAGGTCGGTCTGCTGCATTTTCTTGCTCCTCTCGTGGCATTTGTAACCGCATGCGTCCGGAAACCCAGCACTCCACGGAAGGGAGCCTGGCGTGCCTCGTGTCCGTCCAGGGTGCTCAGGATTCCCGAGGGCCATTGTCAGCTCGTCGTTCTCTCTGTCGGGGAAGAACGTCCCTTGCTGCGCTGCTTTGATATAGTGCCGAAGCTTCCTGAGTGGTATTTCCAATTGCTTTTCCGTCCAAATGCACCTTCCTGATACAGGGTCCAATGTTCTGCCAGCCCCGAAGAACCAAGTCCGGCAACGGTCTGGCCAGTTCATTGTCTCTGGTTCGATACCTTTCTGAAGCAGATCATTCGCAGCCTTGGCCCACTTAGGCCGGGCTCTGAGGTAGCCACCTGACCCCATGCGATGGTGATGCTTCTTCTTCGCAGCATTTATCTGGTTTGTCGCCGACATCTTCTTACTCTTTTCCGATGTCTTATAGGCCACAAATGCGAGCCAGTCATCTTTGATCTTCTCATATATGCCCACGAATTCTGGAGTCTCTTTTTTGCGGACAAACTTATTCAGTTTTTTCTTCCACGCCCTGAATTGGTCTGCCATCTTCGTAAGAGCAGCAGACTTGATTAATTCCTCTTTAACTGGATTCGCCGGATCATCCTCTGGCGGTAGGGTGAAATTTGACTTCAGCTCAGTCCAAAGATCTTCTTTCTACATATCAATGACATAAGACACCTGAGTGTCTCCTGCTGCCGGCTTTAACCATTGATAGATGCTGATCGGGATCTTGTCCCTAACCAGAACCCCGCACTGATTAACAAATGCGTTCTTTGTCCATATGGGTTCAATCGGTTCGCCGGTGCACGAGATTTCTGAGATCTCAAACTTTTCATCCGACCTCAACTTTTTCTTCGCGCCTCATCTCTTTACCGAAGATTTGCTCGATCCGGAGGGCTAGAAAAAAGAACAAAGACGAGAGTTAATGAATGCATCAATTAACTAGTCAGCACATGCTTAACTAATATATATACCTACTGGCCGGACTCGGTTCGGTCACCGGAGCCAGCATCACGGTCTCCTTCTTGCACCGGCATTGGGTCACCGGAGCCGTCCTCACGGTCTACTTCTTCCATGTGCATTGGGTCACTGGAGCCATCAATATCATAGCCTTGATCTTCCAGCTCTCTTTCCACCAGCTCATTGGTGTCGTTGAGAAACGACAAGACGGCATCTTGTCCGTCTGCGATTATGTCCATCAACATCGCTTCTTGCGCTTCGTCTCGGGTGTTGTCGTCCATAGTTTCTACAAATATTTACAACATGCCAATTATTATTCAAACATGACAGATGGATATATTAATGGCAAACGTAGAACTAGCTTCGACCCTCGACCCCTGGACGACCCTCGACTGCTCGGCGATCCACAACCCTAGACCCCCTCATGTCATATTTTATCTAGTGTCAAAGGATTCAACAAAACCAATACTTCATCATTAGGCGAAAGTAACAGTCGCATGATGGTACGAAGCTCTCCAAAGTTATTTTGGAACGGAGTCCCAGATAGGATAATTCATAACAAAAGACGGATTATCCTATCAGGAACTCCGTTCCAAAACAACTTTGCAGAACTTCGTACCAACATGCCCCGGTTACTTCTGGCAAATGATGAAGTCATGGATTTCTTCAATACTTTGACACTAGAAAGGCAACCTCTCGACCCCTCGACCCTCGATTGCTCGGCGATCCACAACCCTAGACCCCCTCATGTCACATTTTGTCTAGTGTCAAAGGATTCAACAAAACCAATACTTCATCATTAGGCGAAAGTAACAGTCGCATGATGGTACGAAGCTCTCCAAAGTTATTTTGGAACGGAGTCCCAGATAGGATAATTCGTAACAAAAGACGGATTATCCTATCAGGAACTCCGTTCCAGAACAACTTTGCAGAACTTCGTACCAACATGCCC
>LR738712.1:808964464-808996321 GCA_902687465.1 Secale cereale
TTTTTTCTTCTTCTTATTTATTTCTCCTCTTCTTCCTCTCCTCTTCTTCTTTCTTTCCTCTTCTTATTTTCTTCTTTCCTATCCTTCTTTTTCTAAATTTGTAACTTTTGCATATATAAAACTTTCTATATATATTTAGCATATATAAACAAAAAGCTATATAGCCACATACACATACACATCACATACAACAACTATACATCACAATTGTAACTTTCTATATATAAACAAAAAACTTTCTATGAAAAAAAACATTTTTAACATATATATTTAGCAAATTCCTAAGAAAAATAAAAAAATTATAGCCACATACAGATATTCATCACATACACATCACATACAGCAACTATATACACATAAACATATACACATATATGCAACTATATATATACACATACAAAATATATATACATATATATATATTATATCACATATGAAAAAAAAATCTCCTCACATCGCGGGGTAGGCAGAGGGTGCCGGCGACGAGGAGCGCGGGGGCAGAGGGCGCCGGCGACGAGGAGCGACGGGCGGCGCGGCGAGACGGCGCGGGGGGACGGCGCGACGGCGCGGGGGGATGGCGCGATGGTGTGGGGCAACGGCGCGGGGCGACGGCGCGACGGCGCGGGGCGACGGCGAGCTCGAGCAAGGCGGCGTCGGGGGCGGGGAATAAGAACTGAACGGAAATTTTCACAAGTGTTGATTATATAGAAGGGGCATTAGTCCCGGTTCGTGGCACAAACCGGAACCAATGCCCCCCTTTAGTCTCGGTTGGTGCCACCAACCGAGACCAAAGGTCCCTTTTCAGCAGCCCAAAGGGCGGGAAGAAGGGACCTTTAGTCCCGGTTGGGGGCACCAACCGGGACTAAAGGTGGGCATTGGTCCCGGTTGGTGCCACGAACCGGGACCAATACCCCTCCCCCCTTTAGCCCCGGTTGGTGCCACCAACCGGGACCAAAGCCCTTGTCCTGCCCCGCGGCGCAAATCTTTAGTCCCACCTCGCTAGTTGACAGGGGCTCGGAGTGGTTTATAAGCCCCACTGTGGTGGCTGTATTGAGCTCCTCTCAATTGCAGGCTTCTGGGCCTAACTCTGCGCGCTGCCCTTGTGAGCTTGCTGGGCCTTATAGTCCAGATGCATCCTGGGCTGTAGGTCTTGCAGGCTCACTGGGCAGCGCCCAATTTTTTTTTTCTTTTCTGTTTTATTTATTTCTAAGTTGTTTTTTGCTGTATTTAGAGTTTCTTTCTGAATATTATTGCTTTAGGTAAAACCAATTACAAACTATCTGTTAGTGGAAGTAGTATTCAAATTTGAAAAGTTTAAATTTGAAATTATTTGTTTTCTTTGTTGCTTTATTTATTTTATTTTGTTTCTACTTACAACAAAATACTTATTGTTGCTATTTTTATTTTTTTGCAAGTTTTTTTGTTTTGTTTTCTGCATTATTTATTTTCTTTTGTTTTTTGCTTTATTTTTTAATTCTTTCTGGTAAAACCAATTACAAACTTTCTGTTAGTGCAAGTAGTATTCAAATTTGAATAGTTTAAATTTGAAATTATTTGTTTTCTTTGTTGCTTTATTTATTTTATTTTGTTTCTACTTACAACAAAATACTTATTGTTGCTATTTTTATTTTGTTTGTTTTGTTTTCTGCATTATTTATTTTCTTTTTTTTGCTTTATTTTTTAATTCTTTCTGGTAAAACCAATTACAAACTTTCTGTTAGTGCAAGTAGTATTCAAATTTGAATTGTACAAACGGACAATGGTATCATATTCGTCTGTTACAAAGTTGGCATGGTATCATCATAATAGTTGCGGAAAAAAGTCTTCACTTTTTCTTCGCTTGTGTCATTTGCTTATTGCGCCGTAACCATGGATACTCTTCATCGTTTATCAGGATGCTTGGGTCAGCCTTGACTTTGAAGGGAGGAATTTCATGAAACTTTTCATAATCTTCGGATATGTCTGTCTTGCCCTCAACTCCCATGATGTCCCTTTTTCTTGAAAGAACTATGTGGCGCTTTGGCTCATCGTATGATGTATTCGCTTCCTTATCTTTTCTTTTCTCGGTCTGGTAGACATGTCCTTCACATAGATAACATGTACCACATCATTGGCTAGGACGAACGGTTCGTCAGTGTATCCAAGATTTTTCAGATCCACTATTGTCATTCCGTACTGTGGGTCTACCTGTACCCCGCCTCCTGACAGATTGACCCATTTGCACTTAAACAAAGGGACCTTAAAAACATGTCCGTAGTCAAGTTCCCATATGTCCACTATGTAACCATAATATGTGTCCTTTCCCCTCTCGGTTGTTGCATCAAAGCGGACACTGCTGTTTTGGTTGGTGCTCTTTTGATCTTGGACAATCGTGTAAAATGTATTCCCATTTATCTCGTATCCTTTATAATTCAATACAGTCAAAGATGGTCCCCTGGATAACAAGTACAACTCATCACAAACAATGTTGTCACCTCTGGGACGTGTTTCCAACCAACTGCTGAAAGTCCTGATGTGTTCACATGTAATCCAGTCGTCGCACTGCTCCGGGTGTTTGGAGCTGATACGTCCAAAACGTATCTATAATTTCTGCTTGCTCCATGCCCTTTTTGTGTGATATTGCTATGATATTTATGCACTTCCATACACTTTTGATCATATTTGAACTAACCTACTAATGGTTGCAAAAGTGCATAATGTTCTTGTTTTACACTTTAATGTGTAGGAATTACTTGGAAATTGACAAAAACGCAAAAGGAGTCGTATTGGAGTAGGACTCTGACTTTCCTGAAATCTGTCTGAGAACGTTTTTTAAATATGGTCACGTTCCGGCCCGAAGATGACGTCAAACGGAAAAAGTCTAGTTGCAAAAGTTGTGGGGAATTTCGAGGCGATGATTCTGGATATAAAATTCGTCCAAATCGGAGTCCGGACGGCCTAGTAAAGCCCGTTTTACTGAGGCCCAAAATCTGATGACGGGAATCCGAGAGTCTATATAAAGAGAGGAAACCTAGGTCACCAAGGGCCACGAATTTTCCTCCTCCCGAGCCGCCGTCTTGGAGGGGAGGACCAGCACCATTTCAACACCATCCACAAGGAAGAAGGGGGGCCAAGGAGACGCTGCCCCCTAAGGCCGCCGCCGCCCCGAGGGCCGCCGCCGCCCCCTAGGGTCGCCGCCGCCGCGCCCCCAAGGGCCGCCGCCGCCGCCTCCGTGGCTGCCGCCGGCCGTCTCCTCCTCGCGGGGCTGCACCTCTCCATCAACACCATCATCAACCTCCTCCTCACCATGTCCATGTGTGAGTAGTCTTCTCCGGGGCCGAGGGCTCGTACGTGTAGCTATGTGGTTATCTCTCTCTCCCATGATGTGATCTTCGTTGTGATCATAGGCTATGTTAATCTAGGGTGATCCCATGATATTTCCCCTTCCACTATGTATTGGATTGATGTACTCACTTGTCTTTATCTAGTATAATCCCCGAGACCAAGGTGACAGCGGTCTATTGGACATGGATTAGAAAAATATTTTCATGAGTGATTTCCTCTCTTGTGTGTTGATTGATGATTGAGAGTCTCTTGGTGCTTGTCTTTGACTATCCTTTAGATATGTTGTGGTGATTGTGGGACTCACTTTGGATGGCCGCAGTGACATTGGGAAATCCTTAGATTGAGAACTACGAACTTTGAGGTGTGCTTTTGTAGCCCTACATAATTCTCGTCCTCTCTTGACCACGAAGGAATGACCTCCGGGTGCGTCTCCATTGCATGTTTTATGGGAAATATCATGTGATTCGATTATGTTAATGTTGTTGGGAGTTGCCACTAGTGAAAGTATGAACCCTAGGCCTTGTTTCCACCATTGCAATACCATTTGTGCTCACGTTTACCACTTGTTTGCTTGCTGCACTTTTTATTACAGATTTATATTACTTTGTTTTGCCATCCATATCACTTGCCATTTAACATCTCTTCGCCGAACTAGTGCACCTATACATCTAACAAGTGTATTAGGTGTGTTGGGGACTCAAGAGACTTCTTGTATCTTAGTTGCAGGGTTGCTTGAGAGAGACCATCTTCAACCTCTACTTCCCTGAGTTCGATAAACCTTAGGTCATCCACTTGAGGGAAATTGCTGCTGTCCTACAAATCTCTGCGCTTGGAGGCCCAACATAGTCTACAAGAGTAGAAGCGTGTGTAGACATCAAGCTATTTCTGGCGCCGTTGCCGGGGAAGTGAGTGCTTGAAGGTATATCTTTAGATCTTGCAATTAAATCTTTTTGTTTCTTGTTTTTATTTTCACTAGTTTTGCTTAATGGAAAACAACAAAAATATGAGAGAGCTTTATAAGCTCTACCTTGAACTTGGACATGATGTGTTCGAAGAGAAAATTAAAAAACCTTTGGAACTTTATTTGCATAACAATCATGATGGTGGTGATGTTATTAGTATGTTTTTATTTAATATCAATATTGCTAATGACATGGAAAGCTCTAAGCTTGGGGATGACACGTTTGATGAACATGATATTTTTAGTCCCCCCAACTTTTGAGGAGAAAATTTACTTTGATGATACTATGCCTCCTATATATGATGATTACAATGATGAATATGATATTTTCAGTCCACCTACTATTGAGGATAAAATTTATTATGATTATGATATGCCTCCTAAATACGATGATTACCATGATGATTATGATAGTCTTACTCTCACTATTCCTAATAAGAAAGATTTTGCTTATATGAAGAGTAATGACACTTTATGCTTTTGGATCATGGAAATAATGCCTTATGTGATAGTTATATTGTTGAGTTCATCCATGATGCCACTGAAATTTATAATGAGAGAGGGAGATATGGTTCTAAATATCTTAATAATAAGAAGTTTCCTCTCTTTATGGTGAATATTTTGAAGCTGCGCTTGTTTTGTCTTCCTATGCTTATTGCTTTGTGCTTCAATGAATTATTCTATTGCAATATTCCTATGCATAGGAAGCATGTTAGGCTTAAATGTGTTTGGTATTTGCTTCTTGATGCTCTCTTTTGTTCTTCAACTCTTATTCCTACGAGAGCATCATTAAAGTCTTATGCCTAGCTTAAAGGCATAAAAGAAAGCGCTTTTGGGAGGCAGCCCACAATGAATAAAATTTTATTTTTCTTTTGTTGTGTCTTGATGTTGTTACTACAGTAGCATCATCATTGTATCTTTACTTTTCAGCTTTGTGCCAAGTGTAGCCTCTGATTGCAAGAAAGTTCAAAAGTTGTGACGTGCTGTCCAGGAAACAGATTATGTCCTTGGACAGAAAAATTCGTATAAAATCACCAGATCATCTTTTTGGTCTGAATTGTTTCGACAGCGTGCTCTATACAATTGTCTTTCGGGCGTCTGTTCTGAGTTTTTTTGATTTGAGTTGCAGAAGTGCCCCGAAAAAATCATTTACTACCTGTTGTTCTGTTTTTCACAGATTTTGTCCTGTTTTGCCTTTCCCTCATTTTGCAAACCTTGAGCTTGCTTTTTCTTAACCTTTTGGCAATCTTGAGAAACAGTAGACCTTCAAGAATATCCTTATTTCCAGCAAGGAACAATTATTTTATTATGGGTACTAACCTCGCTAATCAGATTATGATGAGTTATGTATGAAGGGAGTTTTCAAGTGTGCGAGGGAAGATGATAAAAAGATTCAGGAGTGTCAAACGCTCAAGCTTGGGGATGCCCCCATGCACTCCCAAGAAATATTCAAGGAGACTCAAGCGTCTAAGCTTGGGGATGCCCCCGTGCATCCCCTTCTCCATCAACATTATCAGTTCGTCTTTCGTTCCACTATATTTTTATCACTTCATGTGTTATGTGCTATGCTTGGAGCGTCTTGCTTTTAGTTTTCCTTTTTAGTTCTCTTTAGCTTTTCATAACGAGTCGGAACTTAGCTTTCTTTATGTGGGAGAGAAACACGCTCCACTTCTACCTAGAACATAACATAGAATTTTCATGTCTATCTTTGCTGTGTGTGTTCTTTGTCTTTTAATAGCTACTATCATGTTCAGCTCTTAGTATTCATGCTTATCTTTCTAAAGAGCTTTTGTTTAGTTGGTTGCTTGAACTCTCTTTAGTTATCATGCTTATCTTATTAAGAGAGTTTGCTTCCGTTGCATTGGTTGATATGTCTATGATAAAGATGCTACGTGCATAATGGCGCTTAGTAGTTCATGTTTTCTTATGGTTAGTCTCAAATAGCTGGGGGGTTCCCAATGTGTTATTGGAGTACCAACATGATTTGTTTGCCTATGATGTGGTATGGTTTAGTAATATCTTCCTTCAAGAATTTATTTTGATTGACTTGGCGTATGCTCACGCATATTTAAGACTGTAAAGAAAGTCTGTCAAGCCTTGATGATCTTTTGTTTCTGAGTAGCGATATAACTTCCATGCCTGATTCAATGTTGCTTTGTCGCTCTGCATGATTATGACCGTCATTGCTCTCTTAGTTGGTCGCTCCCAGTCTTTTGCTAACCTTCGCCTGTACTAAGCGGACTGACTGCTTGTGCATCCAAATTCTTTTAAACCAGTTATGCCATATGAGTCCATCATACCTTCCTACATGGTATTTACCTGCCATTCCTAACGGAGACTTTCATGTACCATCTCGAAATTATTCAAAAAAATGCATTCTTATTTTGTGCCTCTGTTTTAAGTTCGTGAGGAAGTAGTAGTTAATTCATGATCTTTTTAAGTTGGACAAGCTTCACCCCGGGATTGCATGTATAATGTGCAAACCCATAATACGAGAAGGAACTGGCATTGAGTGCGTCCGGCTCAAAAATAATATAACAAAAAACCCTCCTTCACGCTTTGTTCATGAGAAATCAGAAAACTTTGGCAGTGATAAACAAAGGAGATTAAGAGGATGTGATCGTCCTCATTCGGGAGCCGTTCCTCGAAACTTGTCCATCTCAAGAAGTGATTGAGTTGTCTGCTAGCATTCGTTGACGGAACATGCATAATCTAAAAAAAATATTACCTCTGTTTTTAAAACCAAGAGCTCTGGTACATGCTTTGTCTTTGTTTCCGACTACGGGTTTTCAACCTTGCCAACAAAAGCCACGTTTCGAGAGTCTCCACCTTCTTTTAAAGCACCAACTACTGAGAGCATGATTGTCATTCTGAGTGTAATGTGCATTGTCCCAAAGTAGCATTGTCTTTTGCATGATTGTGATATCGTTTATTTTGAAATCATTGTATCTAGTCATCACTTAAACCTTGGAGGTGCCCCTGCATTTATGTTTTGCTTCACTAAAGGGGGCAAGCGAGATATCACTTTATCATATTTGCACACCATGCTCATTACAAATCTACTTGATGTTTCAGTATCATACTGTAAAACTTTCAGTTCTTTGTGATTTTCTCATGAGGCAACTCAATTACTACAGATTCATTGTCTCAGTAAGCTTTTGTCATGTGACTATGAAAAAGTCATATATGGTTAATAGCATGTCACCACAGAAATTATTCTTGTTATCATTTACCTACTCGAGGACGAGCAGGAATTAAGCTTGGGGATGTTGATACGTCCAAAACGTATCTATAATTTCTGCTAGCTCCATGACCTTTTTGTGTGATATTGCTATGATATTTATGCACTTCCATACACTTTTGATCATATTTGAACTAACCTACTAATGGTTGCAAAAGTGCACAATGTTCTTGTTTAACACTTTATTGTGTAGGAATTACTTGGAAATTGACAAAAACGCAAAAGGAGTCGTATTGGAGTAGGACTCTGACTTTCCTGAAATCTGTCTGAGAACGTTTTTTAAAAATGGTCACGTTCCGGCCTGAAGACGACGTCAAATGGAAAAAGTCTGGTTGCGAAAGTTGTGGGGAATTTCGAGGCGATGCTTCTGGATATAAAATTCGTCCAAATCGGAGTCCGGACGGCCGAGTAAAGCGCGTTTTACTGAGGCCCAAAATCTGATGACGGGAATCCGAGAGTCTATATAAAGAGAGGAAACCTAGGTCACCAAGGGCCACGAATTTTCCTCCTCCCGAGCCGCCGTCTTGGAGGGGAGGACCAGCACCATTGCAGCACCATCCACAAGGAAGAATGGGGGCCAAGGAGCCGCTGCCCCCTAGGGCCGCCGCCGCCACCTAGGGTCGCCGCCGCCGCCGCCGCCGCGCCCCCAAGGGCCGCCGCCGCCGCCGCCGTGGCTGCCGCCGGCCGTCTCCTCCTCGCGGGGCTGCACCTCTCCATCGACACCATCATCAACCTCCTCCTCACCATGTCCATGTGTGAGTAGTCTTCTCCGGGGCCGAGGGCTCGTACGTGTAGCTATGTGGTTATCTCTCTCTTCCATGATGTGATCTTCGTTGTGATCATAGGCTATGTTAATCTAGGGTGATCCCATGATATTTCCCCTTCCTCTATGTATTGGATTGATGTACTCACTTGTCTTTATCTAGTATAATCCCCGAGACCAAGGTGACAGCGGTCTATTGGACATGGATTAGAAAAATATTTTCATGAGTGATTTCCTCTCTTGTGTGTTGATTGATGATTGAGAGTCTCTTGGTGCTTGTCTTTGACTATCCTTTAGATATGTTGTGGTGATTGTGGGACTCACTTTGGATGGCCGCGGTGACATTGGGAAATCCTTAGATTGAGAACTACAAACTTTGAGGTGTGCTTTTGTAGCCCTACATAATTCTCATCCTCTCTTGACCACGAAGGAATGACCTCCGGGTGCGTCTCCATTGCATGTTTTACGGGAAATATCATGTGATTCGATTATGTTAATGTTGTTGGGAGTTGCCACTAGTGAAAGTATGAACCCTAGGCCTTGTTTCCACCATTGCAATACCATTTGTGCTCACGTTTACCACCTGTTTGCTTGCTGCACTTTTTATTACAGATTTATATTACTTTGTTTTGCCATCCATATCACTTGCCATTTAACATCTATTCGTCGAACTAGTGCACCTATACATCTAACAAGTGTATTAGGTGTGTTGGGGACACAAGAGACTTCTTGTATCTTAGTTGCAGGGTTGCTTGAGAGAGACCATCTTCAACCTCTACTTCCCTGAGTTCGATAAACCTTAGGTCATCCACTTGAGGGAAATTGCTGCTGTCCTACAAATCTCTGCGCTTGGAGGCCCAACATAGTCTACAAGAGTAGAAGCGTGTGTAGACATCAGGAGCGCACACTGTTCTTGTGTTCATCGACATACGGGGTCACCAATGTAGAGTTCTGTAAAACTGTGTAGTGTGCTTGAGACCAAGAATATCCGTCCCTGCATATTATTGAGTCCCTTCCAAGCGTGCCTTTTCCAGTCAGTCTCCCCTCGTAGCGCGATTTAGGGAGACCTATCTTATTAAGGATAGGAATGAAGTCAACACAAAACCCGATGACATCCTCTGTTTGATGGCCCATGGAGATGCTTCCTTCTGGCCTAGCGCGGTTACGGACATATTTCTTTAGTACTCCCATGAACCTCTCAAAGGGGAACATATTGTGTAGAAATACGGGGCCCAGAATGACAATCTCATCGACTAGATGAACTAGGACGTGTGTCATGATATTGAAGAAGGATGGTGGGAACACCAGCTCGAAACTGACAAGACATTGCGCCACATCACTCCTTAGCCTTGGTACGATTTCTGGATCGATCACCTTCTGAGAGATTGCATTGAGGAATGCACATAGCTTCACAATGGCTAATCGGACGTTTTCCGGTAGAAGCCCCCTCAATGCAACCGGAAGCAGTTGCGTCATAATCACGTGGCAGTCATGAGACTTTAGGTTCTGGAACATTTCCTCTGGCATATTTATTATTCCCTTTATATTCCACGAGAAGCCAGTCGGGACCTTCATACTGAGCAGGCATTCAAAGAAGATTTCTTTCTCTTCTTTCGTAAGAGCATAGCTGGCAGGACCTTCATACTGCTTCGGAGGGATGCCGTCTTTTTCGTGCAAACGTTGCAGGTCCTCCCGTGCCTCAGCTGTATCTTTTGTCTTTCCATACACGCCCAAGAAGCCTAGCAGGTTCACGCAAAGGTTCTTCGTCACGTGCATCACGTCGATTGAAGAGCGGACCTCTAGGTCTTTCCAGTAGGGTAGGTCCCAAAATATAGATTTCTTCTTCCACATGGGTGCGTGTCCCTCAGCGTCATTCGGAACAGCTAGTGCGCCGGGGCCCTTTCCAAAGATTACGTGTAAATCATTGACCATAGCAAGTACGTGATCACCGGTACGCATGGCGGGCTTCTTCGGTGATCTGCCTCACCTTTGAAATGCTTGCCTTTCTTTCGACATTGATGGTTGGTCGGAAGAAATCGACGATGGCCCAGGTACACATTCTTCCTGCATTTGTCTAGGTATATACTTTCAGTGTCATCTAAACAGTGCGTGCATGCGTGGTATCCTTTGTTTGTCTGTCCTGAAAGGTTACTGAGAGCGGGCCAATCGTTGATGGTCACGAACAGCAACGCCTTTAGGTCAAATTCCTCCTGTCTGTGCTCATCCCACGCACATACACCGTTTCCATTCCACAGTTGTAAAAGTTCTTCAACTAATGGCCTTAGGTACATATCAATGTCGTTGCCGGGTTGCTTAGGGCCTTGGATGAGAACTGGCATCATAATGAACTTCCGCTTCATGCACATCCAAGGAGGAAGGTTATACATAAATAGAGTCACGGGCCAAGTGCTATGATTGCTGCTCTGCTCCCCAAAAGGATTAATGCCATCCGCGCTTAAAGCAAACCATACGTTCCTTGGGTCCTTTGCAAACTCCTTCCAGTACTTTCTCTCGATTTTTCTCCACTGGGACCCGTCAGCGGGTGCTCTCAACTTCCCGTCTTTCTTACGGTCCTCACTGTGCCATCGCATCAACTTGGCATGCTCTCCGTTTCTGAACAAACGTTTCAACCATGTTATTATAGGAGCATACCACATCACCTTCGCAGGAACCCTCTTCCTGGCGGGCTCGCCGTCAACATCACCAGGGTCATCTCGTCTCATCTTATACCGCAATGCGCCGCATACCGGGCATGCGTTCAGATCCTTGTATGCACCGCGGTAGAGGATGCAGTCATTAGGGCATGCATGTATCTTCTGCACCTCCAATCCTAGAGGGCATACGACCTTCTTTGCTGCGTATGTACTGTCGGGCAATTCGTTATCCTTCGGAAGCTTCTTCTTCAATATTTTCAGTAGCTTCTCAAATCCTTTGTCAGCCACAGCATTCTCTGCCTTCCACTGCAACAATTCCAGTACGGTACCGAGGTTTGTGTTGCCATCTTCGCAATTGGGGTACAACCCTTTTTTGTGATCCTCTAACATGCGATCGAACTTCAGCTTCTCCTTTTGACTTTCGCATTGCGTCCTTGCATCGACAATGATCCGACGGAGATCATCATTTGGTTCCTCTTGATCTTCACCAGCTTCACCCGTTGCAGCATCATTGGGCACATCGTCTGGTTCCTCTTGATCTTCACCAGCTCCCCCCATTGCAGCATCACCGTATTCAGGGGGCACATAGTTGTCATCGTACTCTTCTTCTTCGCCGTCTTCCATCATAACCCCTATTTCTCCATGCCTCGTACAAACATTATAGTGTGGCATGAAACCCTTGTAAAGCAGATGGGAGTGAAGGATTTTCCGGTTAGAGTAAGACATCGTATTCCCACATTTAGTGCATGGACAACACATAAAACCATTCTGCTTATTTGCCTCAGCCGCATTTAGAAACTCATGCACGCCCTTAATGTACTCGGAGGTGTGTCTGTCACCGTACATCCATTGCCAGTTCATCTGCGTGCATTATATATAATTAAGTGTGTCAAAAACCATTACAGAACATCATAAATAGATAATTAATTGACCAAATTAATAGAAGTTCATCATCACATTAAAACCAAAGTACATACATATATAGTTCTCATCTAACAACATATAGCTCTCCATACACATCGAAACTATGTAAAACATTTCAATGCAAAAACAAATGCGATCATAATCGCAACCAAGGTAACAATTGATCCAACGGCATAATGATACCAAGCCTCGGTATGAATGGCATATTTTCTAATCTTTCTAATCTTCAACGGCATTGCATCCATCTTGATCTTGTGATCATCGACGACATCCGCAACATGCAACTCCAATATCATCTTCTCGTCCTCAATTTTTTTATTTTTTCCTTCAAGAATTTGTTTTCTTCTTCAATTAAATTTAACCTCTCGACAATAGGGTCCATCTTGATCTTGTGATCATCGACGACTTCCACAACATGCAACTCCAATTCCATCTTCTCCTCCTCCATTTTTCCAATTTTTTCTTTAAGGAAATGTTTTCCTCTTCAACTAAATTTAACCTCTCCACAAGAGGGTCGGTTGGAATTTCCGGTTCAACTACCTCCTAGACATAATAAAACATCTATGCATGTCAGGTTGGTTAGCATAACTATCATAAACACTAAAACAAATAGTTATAAATTAAAGATAATATACCACATCCAAATCGTAGACAGAACGAGGGCCCACGTGGGCGGATATCAAAACCATCGCACTATATAATAACAAGCAATAATAAACGTAAGAAAATTAGACAAATATCTATCTAAAGCAATAATAACAAGCAATAATAAAAGTAAGAAAAGCATGGACATATCAAGAGGCTCACCACGGTGGTGCCGGTGACGAGATCGGCGGGGGCGATCGACGGCGGCGAAGACGGGGACGGGACGTGACGGACCGCTAAACCTAGACAAATCTCGGAGAAAATAGAGCTTCGAGAGGAGAAAAGCTTAGCTAGTGTGGCTCGGGCATTCCATCGAACATGTTGTGTGCATAGGAGGTGAGCTAGAGCACCACTAACCCCTCTCCCCCTCGGCCAGAAAAAAAACAGAGCAGTGTGCTCTGCTCTTGCGCGAGGGGGTATATATAGGCACCTCATTGGTCCCGGTTGGTGCTACGAACCGGGGCTAAAGGGGTGCCTTTGGTCCCGGTTCATGCCACCAACCGGGACCAATGGTGGTGGGCCAGGAGCAAGACCCATTGGTCCCGGTTCGTCGCACCAACCGGGACCAAAAGGTCCAGACGAACCGGGACCAATGGCCCACGTGGCCCGGCCGGCCCCCTGGGCTCACGAACCGGGTCCAGTGCCCCCATTGGACCCGGTTCTTGATTGAACCGGGGCTAATGGGCTAGACAGGCCTGGACCAAATCCCTGTTTTCTACTAGTGATAGTGATTGGTTGCCCAATAAATAAGAAACATAACTTCTTACAAAGGGTCATTACTTCCAAAACATTGGTTGCCTATCTAGATTATGACTATTACAAAGAAAAGTTGTGGCCTGAAAGTATTCCCTTACAACTCAATATACTACTTCAGGTCACAAAACAAACAGAAACAGACTCAGAGAAAAATAAACAGATGTGGTTGTGGCCTAAAAGCAAGCCACTAATAACATATTACCTACTTAGTTGACAGGTTAAAAGCACAATAGACATGCTCATATGGAACAGTGCAAGCGACATAATGGGAAATTCAGCAATTTACAAACTGTGACAGCAAGAGTTCATGTGGGTAATTTAGCAATTTATTATGAATCAAAGTGGTGAGGATCAGTGGTCAGTTTAGCAATGTACGAATCAAAAGGGCAAGAGCATCTAAGAAGAACATTACTTGCATTTCCGTCTTCACAAACAGTTAAGGTATGGAGATCGTAGACAGTTACCACAACCATGACTATGAACACTGCCGTATCTTGCACAAATCTACTAGCAGCTCCAGCCGTCCATGGTGTTGGCCTCCATTTCGATAGTGTCGGAACGGATGAGTGCGACACCTCACATTAAATTACACACAACAATAGGTAAACCATTGGCGAGATAGGAGTACATAAATAGTTAAATAAGATCAGAAAAGAAGGCTGAAAAATGGTTAGAGCTAATCTAAGCAATAAAGGAATAAATACATAATCACCACAACGGAAATACTCTTAGTTGAAGGTAAAAATCAGTGATGTACTATGAATGTAGAGACGGGCACACTGAAAAGCGCCGAATGGCAATGAGTATTTCTTTCTTTGGAAACGTGCACACAAACAAACAGTGAGCCTCTACTTAACGAATGACAAACATGATGATTAACAGTGAGCTGTTGCTGGTGTATATGTGCGTGTGCTTGCTGCAAGCTTTAGTATATGCATGTTTGCACATGAACATGCATAATGCTCAGGTGCAGGTTGCATCTAAGTGGGGTATTGGGATACAGTTTTATTTTGACTATGAAGTACAGCGGTAGTAGATAAGTACCTTTTTTAGATTAGTAGATCACTACTTGATATAGATGAATCCTCTGCATTGACTTGACCCACGTGCATATATAATAACTGCATTCTATGAGAGAACAATCACATAACCAAATGACAAAGAAAATGTGTACTATCTTATGGTGAGTTTTTTAGACGAAGAGGCTAGCAAGACCAAGGAATTTAACTGGGGAGTTGCATAATAGCTTTTCAAACCGAAGGAAGAGAAGGACGTCCGTGTATGGAAATACAATTGGAAAGTAACAATCAGTGGTGGAGCTACAAAGAAAAACCTGGGTTCCATAAATTAAAAGAAACACAAATATTTCAACTCAAGCCATGGACGAAGAGCTGCTGCTGATAAATCTTTCTGAACTTTACATCTCTTTTTCTCTTGAAACCCAAATCGATTCCACGTTGATTAGCCTTGCTGTCCATGACAATTATCTAGTACCAAATTAAGATATGTATTATCAATTGAATGAATTTCAAAGTGTTATAACCTACATTTTATATGAAAATTAGTACTGTCTGAGAGACGAGAGTTTTAGGTGCGCATGTGCTTGTGCAGCTGCGCTAGTCGTCTAGGTTGCTACTCGCCCGGCTGACCACTGCTACATGGGTCGCCCTTGGGCCTCCGCACCGCTCGGCGGTGCGACCGGTGACTCGACCTTCGTGGCTCTGCGCCACCTCTCTCCGGCCCTCCCTGCGGCTGTACGCGTGGCTCGTGCCCCATCGTCGGTCTGCTACTCTGCTGGATAGGAAGAGGAATCGAGCAACAGAGGCCGGAGGCCAAGAAAGAATCATGAAGAGGCGATGCTACATGCAAGCAAGGCAGTCGTGAGCTGGGCTATTACTCGTATATCTGTACTACTACATGTATTTTTACCCGAGGAGCTGGGCGGGCCATGGCACGCTTTTGACCTCAAGAAGCTCCGCCAGTGGTAATGGTGTATCACATACTACAAAAAAAAGTGTATCACATTTGACGTGTTCATGAAATTGAATGTTCGTTATCCCGTAGCAACACACGGGTATTTACCTAGTAATCCAAATTGTGCAGAATAGAAAGACCATACAACAATCAGTACATTAACATGCGTGGAGAGAAGTATTTATCGGTGTTCTGAATCATATCAATAGCATCAAAACAACATCATAGAAGAAACAATGTGGATTATTAATTCACCTGCTCACTAAAACAAAGGTGTACGTGCTTCCCCCAAGTCCCCAACAGGTCCACGCCCTCTAGTATTTGAGCTCGACTTGAAAGACACCATTAGCAAGCTACTACCTCCACCTAAATAACCTGACTATCAGACTCCTGAAAAGTGTGAAATTGCAACAAAAAACTTCGATTGGTAACTCATCAAAACTGCCATACAGAGATGTATTAAGACTGGATCCCTCCTTAAATATTATAACTCTTGCAATAGACTATTTAATATGAGGTCAGCATATATGAAGTAGTTCTTCTCTACATCAAAAAATTTGAAAGAGTTAATGAATCATCTATCAAGGATTGATGAGTTAGCAGCGTAAAAGATTTTTTTTTAATTTTGATGCTCCATTGATATCTAATAATTACTAATTTAATAGAATAGCAATCAGTACATGAATGTAAACCAGCGGAGATTGAAAGTAAGTCTGCAGACCTATCCGTGTTTATTGCACAAGGACCAAACTATTTTGACAGGGATTAGCTGCAAATCTGCAATAGAATAGGGGGTGCATACCTAGACGTTTACAGGAGAAAAGAAGAACAGAGGTTAGAGAAAGGAGAAGAGAAAGAGGACGAAGCCAGGGAAGGGGATTCACTCACCGGACGAGAAGAACGACATGGCCACTGGCGCCGGCGCCGACGCCCGAAACCCTAGCCATCGCGGGAAGGTCGCGGGTGGGCTTTGGTAGCCGCAAGCGCCAGTTCTAGCTGCATGGGAGGGCGCCGCGGTGTGAGGGGACCATGGGCTGTGCTTCGCAATTGCCGGACATCGCCTGAATCAGCCGCCGCAGGTGGCGCGACGAGGAGCTGCATCAAGAGAGAGAGATGGGGTGTGAGATGTATGGGTTGGTGGGGGATGAGGCGGATCCGGTAGGCGGTAGCCTCTAGAGCTGCGGTGTGAGAGGAAAGGAGGAGAGGGCCGGCGGCGAGGTGGGAGGAGGAGGGCGACGAGGCGGTTGGTGCCGGCGATTTGGGAGAGATGAGGGGGAATCGGTGGCTCTGTTTCTCGTGCGTCCCTCTCTCCTTTCCTTGTTTTTTTTTTTTTTTACATATGTGTCCCACGATGGGATCAAGGGCTGCAAATATACAACGCATATTTGCAACCTTTAATATGTGTATCTATAGTGAATTTTACAACGCATAGCCAAAATGTTGTAGAATGTGTGTTGCTTTATAAGGGGTATTCTTGTAGTGCTTGATCTGATGATCCATAAAGCCGATCAACTGGAAATGCTTCAACCGATCTGCATCTCAGACAGTCGAAGCCCTTCTTGCGTTCCAAACAGCTATGCCGCTTGTCTCCAACAACCAGAAGAACAACGTACTAACAGATCATCTGAATATTGAAGCATACATATATTGAGGCGGCTCATTTATACGGGATCTTGATGATTTCGTGATATCTTAGTAATAGCAGTAATCTGTGCAGCTCTATAAAGATATGAACACTTCTGATTTTGTATTATTGATTCAGTCTTCTTGAATCTTGGTGCTAAGCTGTATTGTTTGTTTATTACTAGAGTATGAGCAGGGCGTAGATGCATGCAGTTGGCTTGAGATATGCCACATGTGCACATGCATGGTGAAACTCCCAAGTCAACTATCATGCGTGCATTAGATGATTGATGAAGCATAACTTGCATTATCGTGCATGATACTCCAATATTAACTCTGAGAGTGAGATCATGCACGGCAAATGAACATTAACAAACCAGTGTGTGTCCTATAAAAAGGAGGCCTTGCTAGCAAGCACTCACATCAATACAAGCCAGCAGAAAACACTTCCACTTTGCTAGCTAGAGCTAGGAGTCCCAATGTCCTTCCTTCCCCCTTGGAATGGCTTCCAGCTCCGTGCTTATGATGGCCACAGTTTTTATTCTGGCCTTGTTCGCCGGGCAGCTGCTGATGGCCACGCCGACGGCGGCAGACCGAATAGGCAATAGTCGCTACCTGTATAATGTGCCGGCGCGGGAATGTGGCGGATTCGGCAAATGCGACACGTTCTGCTTCACGGCAAAGTATAAATTGTGCATCATCGATCCCACATGCACTGTTGCGTTCTGCGAATCGAAGGCTTTCAAGCTCTGCAAGTCCTTGTGAGGCATGGGAAAGAGGAAGTGCAACACGTTTGGGAGGCAGCGATGCACGTCACCTGGCTGCCAACGATTAGTCCTCGACTATAGCCTTTCTGCGTTGTGAGCGTCCTTGTATTTTCTATCCTTTATTTCTAGTGGCTTAACAAAATATTTGTCGTCATTTCCGGTCAATATGTTATAGTGATTTACCTAAAGATTCATAGTCCGGTACATCTGTATGCACCATCGTGTTATAATATAATTTTTTACTCATTTCTCTCTCTTTCATATCAGCAACTCTCTCTCTCTCTCTTTCTCTCTCTCTCCATCTATCTCTCTCTCCCTGCAATATTTGCGCCCAAGGGCATTACTCGGCCCAACCGTCATGGACCGCCCACTCATGTTGCCTGGGTCCGTGTCATCTAGGTAGATCGGACATGTGGAGAACCCCCAACGAGGCCCACGCAGCCCGCCACCTGGGAACAGACGATGTGGAGGCGTTCTTCGCCATCGAAGACCCTAGGAGGTGGCTAGTTGAGCATCCTCTATAGGGGTAATGAGTAAAAATATATATGGAATGACACCTTTCTTATCCACAGCAAACTTTGCCCCAGCGGCATCCTTTTCCTTCTCTGATGTCATCCATTTCCATCTCTTTCGATGATTCGACGAGGCAACTGAATGTATTCAAAAAAACATCATCGAGGCACTCTTTTCGAGTCTACGATGACCATTGCTATAAGGTCATCATGCAGACCCTGGTAACATTAACTTGATTATGATGGTGCTACTAAGGATAATCCCTAGTCGAACATTCTTTCCGCTAAAACAACAAGTGTTGAGTCTCCTACCCTGAGTGCATGGCTTGTCATTAGACCAACCCCTTGCCCTTCGGTGTCAGCAATTATTTTTACAAGGGGACTCCCGTAGAGGGAAATAATTAATTGATGAAGGCATTTCGCATCATGTTTTATTTACTGTTTTTGCACGACTCAGATCATGCTCGGGCAGAGATTGGGGGAGGGCGCACAACGACTCTGGACCGCGACCATCTAGCCCTCTAGGAGTAACATAGGACTAAGTCACGCTCCATCGAGGCTGCCACACTTATTAAAAAAAAGAGTTATGCCACACTTGCCAATATACGACGTCCTTAGTTATGATGCCGCCTTGAATACCCTCACTAATTTCATTCATGATTATGTTAATGGAGTTCACTTTCTTCATGCATGTCGTGGACCTTGAATTTGTTTAAGATAGAAAATATGTAACACTAATTTTTTTATTAGGGTCCTATTTAGGGGTGGACTAACGAGCTGCTCGGCTCGTTAAGGTCATACTCGTTAAGCTCGTGCTCGTTAAGGCTCGGCTCGTTAAGCTCGTTAAGATTAACAAGCAGAAAACCCTGCTCGGCTCGGTTCGTTTGAAGCTAGTTAAGCTCTTGAGCGCTCGCGAGCGCTCGTTAACAGATTATAAGGTGTTACGGACTACATCATGAGTGCATGGTTGTGATTTTTAAGGGGAAATATGGTGGCTATGAAAAGAAATACACTAGTTTGTTGCCTCCTATGTTGATTAGATTGATGAATAGGAGAGCTGAGGTGCTACACAAAGTTCGCCACTTAAGATGAAACTATGTGTTGTGTTGTTACTAACGAGCTTAACGAGCTACTCGTGAAACTCGTTAGCTCGCTCGTTAAGCTCGTTAAGCTTAACGAGCTAAAATCAATGATTGACTCTGTTCATTAAGAAGCGAGCTACGAGCTTAACGATCCGAACTATCGAGCGCTCATTAAGCTCGCGAGCTACGAGCTATTGGTCCAGCCCTAGTCCTATTACATAGGTGTTGATCACAGTAATACTTAGGTACCACTGCTTAGCTTTATATTTGTCTCTGGCCATCAAATAAAACGTAAATAACCCACCTTCTGTCTTTGAAACAAGTTCGATTCAGCTTCCATGCACTTGTCTTTACAGCTCTTGAAAAATAGGCTTTAAAGAAAGTGCTTTTATTTCAAGATATCGGTATTTCCTTATCCCGCGTTCCAAATGCGGAATCCATAGTACTAGTTCATTATGTTTGCCCTTTTTTGGATTATTAATACAAATGTTTCTAACAAATCGAAAAATGGAAAATTCGGACTATGTTAAATGGAAAGAAAATACTAAATCGCATGGGAAATTATTTTAATTTGGTTCGCCCCACATACGCATATGAAATATTTTCTCTTCATTCACCTAATCTTCTTATTCAATCCAATCTTGATTTAGTGTGAAATCTGAGAAAAAAAGAGGGCCTACAAAATAACTATAAATATTACAAGTTTTCTTGTAATTTTTTCAAATGAACAATCCTAAATTGACTATGAATATATTTCTATTACATAAATGTTTTGGCTTGAAAAAATAGTGTTTATATTTAAATATTAAAGGCTACATAACAAGCTAGCCCATGTTGATGAGCAGTAATGTACACAAATAGTGCATCATGGCATAGATGTCCTATGTTTTCTTTTCTTACAGGGTATAGACTGTGCTTACTATGTGGCTGAAGTTCATTCTTGATCTGATGATCCATAAAGCCGATCAAGTGGAAATGCTTCAACCGATCTGCATCTCAGACAGTCGAAGCCCTTCTTGCTAGTTCGAAACAGCTATGCCGCTTGTCTCCAACAACCAGAAGAACAACGTACTAACAGATCATCTGAATATTGAAGCATACATATATTGAGGCCGCTCATTTATACGGGATCTTGATGATTTCGTGATATCTTAATAATAGCAGTAATCTTTGCAGCTCTATAAAGATATGAACACTTCTGATTTTGTATTATTGATTCAATCTTCTTGAATCTTGGTGCTAAGCTGTATTGTTTGTTAATTACTAGAGTATGAGCTGGGCATAGATGCATGCAGTTGGCTTGAGATATGCCACATGTGCACATGCATGGAGAAACTCCCAAGTCAACTATCATGGGTGCATTAGATGATTGATGAAGCATAACTTGCATTATCGTGCATGATACTCCAATATTAACTCTGAGAGTGATATCATGCACGGCAAATGAACATTAACAAACCAGTGTGTGTCCTATAAAAAGGAGGCCTTGCTAGCAAGCACTCACATCAATACAAGCCAGCAGAAAACACTTCCACTTTGCTAGCTAGAGCTAGGAGTCCCAACGTCCTTCCTTCGCCCTTGGAATGGCTTCCAGCTCCGTGCTTAAGATGGCCACAGTTTTTATTCTGGCCTTGTTCGCCGGGCAGCTGCTGATGGCCACGCCGACGGCGGCAGACCGAATAGGCAATAGGCGCTACCTGTATGATGTGCCGGCGCGGGAATGTGGCGGATTCGGCAAATGCGACACGTTCTGCTTCGCCGCAAAGTATAAATTGTGCATCATCGATCCCACTTGCACTGTTGCGTTCTGCGAATCGAAGGCTTTCAAGCTCTGCAAGTCCTTGTGAGGCATGGGAAAGAGGAAGTGCAACACGTTTGGGAGACAGCGATGCACGTCACCTGGCTGCCAACGATTAGTCCTTGACTATAGCCTTTCTGCGTTGTGAGCGTCCTTGTATTTTCTATCCTTTATTTCTAGTGGCTTAACAAAATATTTGTCTTGATTTCCGGTCAATATGTTATAGTGATTTACCTAAAGATTCATAGTCCGGTACATCTGTATGCACCATCGTGTTGTAATATAATTTTTTACTCATTTTTCTCTCTTTCATATCAGCAACTCTCTCTCTCTCTCTCTCTCTCTCTTTCTATCTCTCTCTCTCTCTCTCTATCTATCTCTCTCTCCCTGCAATATTTGCGCCCAAGGGCATTACTCGGCCCAACCGTCATGGACCGCCCACTCATGTTGCACGGGTCCGTGTCATCTAGGTAGATCGTACAAGTGGAGAACCCCCAACGAGGCCCACGCAGCCCGCCACCTGGGAACAGACGATGTGGAGGCGTTCTTCGCCATCGAAGACCCCAGGAGGTGGCTAGTTGAGTATCCTCTATAGGGGTAATGAGTAAAAATATATATGGAATGACACCTTTCTTATCCACAGCAAACTTTGCCCCAGCGGCATCCTTTTCCTTCTCTGATGTCATCCATTTCCATCTCTTCCGATGATTCAACGAGGCAACTGAATGTATTCAAAAAAACATCATCGAGGCACTCTTTTTGAGTCTACGATGACCATTGCTATAAGGTCATCATGCAGACCCTGGTAACATTAACTTGATTATGATGGTGCTACTAAGGATAATCCCTAGTCGAACATTCTTTCCGCTAAAACAACAAGTGTTGAGTCTCCTACCCTGAGTGCATGGCTTGTCATTAGACCAACCCCTTGCCCTTCGGTGTCAGCAATTATTTTTACAAGGGGACTCCCGTAGAGGGAAATAATTAATTGATGAAGGCATTTTGCATCATGTTTTATTTACTGTTTTTGCACGACTCAGATCATGCTCGGGTCAGAGATTGGGGGAGGGCGCACAACGACTCTGGACCGCGACCATCTAGCCCTCTAGGAGTAACATAGGACTAAGTCATGCTCCATCGAGGCTGCCACACTTATTAAAAAAAATGAGTTATGCCACACTTGCCAATATACGACGTCCTTAGTTATAATGCCGCCTTGAATACCCTCACTAATTTCATTCATGATTATGTTAATGGAGTTCACTTCCTTCATGCATGTCAGTGGACCTTTAATTTGTTTAAGATAGAAAATATGTAACACTTAATTTTTTATTAGGGTCCTATTACATAGATGTTGATCACAGTAATACTTAGGTACGACTGCTTAGCTTTATATTTGTCTCTGGCCATCAAATAAAACGTAAATAACCCACCTTCTGTCTTTGAAACAAGTTCGCTTCAGGTTCCATGCACTGGTCTTTACAGCTCTTGAAAAATAGGCTTTAAAGAAAGTGCTTTTATTTCAAGATATCGGTATTTCCTTATCCCGCGTTCCAAATGCGGAATCCATAGTACTAGTTCATTATGTTTGCCCTTTTCGGATTATTAATACAAATGTTCCTAACAAATCAAAAAATGGAAAATTCGGACTATGTTAAATGAAAAAAAAAATACTAAATCGCATGGGAAATTATTTTAATTTGGTTCGCCCCACATACGCATATGAAATATTTTCTCTTCATTCACCTAATCTTCTTATTCAATCCAATCTTGATTTAGTGTGAAATCTGAGAAAAAAAGAGGGCCTACAAAATAACTATAAATATTACAAGTTTTCTTGTAATTTTTTCAAATGTACAATCCTAAATTGACTATGAATATATTTATATTACATAAATGTTTTGGCTTGAAAAAATAGTGTTTATATTTAAATATTAAAGGCTACATAACAAGCTAGCCCGTGTTGATGAGCAGTAATGTACACAAATAGTGCATCATGGCATAGATGTCCTATGTTTTCTTTTCTTACAGGATATAGACTGTGCTTACTATGTGGCTGAAGTTCATTCTTGATCTGATGATCCATAAAGCCGATCAACTGGAAATGCTTCAACCGATCGGCATCTCAGACAGTCGAAACCCTTCTTGCTAGTTCCAAACAGCTATGCCGCTTGTCTCCAACAACCAGAAGAACAACGTACTAACAGATCATCTGAATATTGAAGCATACATATATTGAGGCGGCTCATTTATACGGGATCTTGATGATTTCGTGATATCTTAATAATAGCAGTAATCTGTGCAGCTCTATAAAGATATGAACACTTCTGATTTTGTATTATTGATTCAATCTTCTTGAATCTTGGTGCTAAGCTGTATTGTTTGTTAATTACTAGAGTATGAGCTGGGCGTAGATGCATGCAGTTGGCTTGAGATATGCCACATGTGCACATGCATGGTGAAACTCCCAAGTCAACTATCATGCGTGCATTAGATGATTGATAAAGCATAACTTGCATTATCGTGCATGATACTCCAATATTACATCTGAGAGTGAGATCATGCACGGCAAAGGAAGATTAACAAACCAGTGCGTGTCGTATAAAAAGGAGGCCTTGCTAGCAAGCACTCACGTCAATACAAGCCAGCAGAAAACACTTCCACTTTGCTAGCTAGAGCTAGGAGTTGCAACGTCCTTCCTTCGCCCTTGGAATGGCTTCCAGCTCCGTGCTTAAGATGGCCACAGTTTTTATTCTAGCCTTGTTGGCCGGGCAGCGCTGAGACGCCGCCGCTGCCGTGTCCAATGAACTGGACCAAGGGTTTCCCCCGGTGCTCGAGGAGAGGGTCAGTCCGGGCCATGACAGCGCCTCCATGAAGGTTACGGCACCCTCAGGTGTCGCCGTTGTCAGCGCAGGCCATCGCCGCACAGGAATTTTGCCCCGGCCCAAGACCAGAACCCCAATTACCGCCGAAGCAGAGCAGACAGGAGACGGGGAAGCAGACCGCCGGAGAGGACCATCAGCACCGAGAGGGAAACCACGTGTCATCACCGTCGATGTAGGGAAGCACCGACCAGCGCAAAGCAGGAGCCGTCGGATGGCTGCCCAACGAGGCCAGCCACCGCAGGGGGTCGAGTCGAGTAGGGGAGAGGCACCATCACGGGGACCTGCCACCTGCACCTTGCCGCCGCCGACCATGGCCGCTGCCGCGTTGACCCGCAGCCTGCGCCACCTGGATCCGCCGGGGCACAGCCAAGCAGCCACAGCCGCACCTCCCTGGGGGTCGCGCCGCGCCGCCCGCGTGCTTGCCATGCCAGGTCCAGAGGCCCGACCCTCTGGATCTGGGGCCGCCGTCGCGAAACCCTAGGTTCGGACCAGCACGGCTCCGTCAGCCTCGTCGAGCCCCACGCTCGAGGGGGAAGGCAGCTTGGGAGCGAAGTCCCGCCGCCGCCGGATCCGCCAGGGCTTTTCCCGGCGGGGAGCACCGGCGGCGGCAGGGGGCAGGGGGGAGGAGGAGCGGAGGGAGCGCTCGAGGTTGCGTCGCCTCCCGAGTCGCCCGTGGGGAAGGCAACGCGGGGGAGGGGGGGGGCAGTCTCTTGTGAATTGCAGGTAGGGCTGTGCACCATCTCGCACTTCCATTCTTTCATACACTGACATAGCGATAGCAGTGACAAGCATATCCGGAGATTCAAGGGTTTATAAATAGCCAGTAAATTGTAACCATGTTGAAAACCAACTGACAGAACTAACACATTGCTTTTAAAAGCTGGTATTCAGAGCACAAACAAAGTGCTGTTGTAATTCAATAATTTCTACTCGTACAAAAGTTATATATAAAAATACAAAATATAGAAATGCATCGACTAAGAAAATAAATTAAAAAGGATATGAGCATACTGATGATCAAAATCAGTTATAAGCATCAGCAAAAGGACCTTATTCAATCAAATGGGATCATGCCCAACACTGGACTACTAGAACTATGGCAGTAAATTTGTTTCCTTTTGTTAGCCCTGCAGTCATTAGATGGTCATACACATGTCCAATAGACGATAATTGCCTTTTCCGACTTTTGGTAAGGTTTTGCTGAGTTTAGTAACGTGTAGTACAATAGATAAGCATACTTGCACACAAATTGGGCGATACATTATCACAAAATGTACCAACGTTGCATAAAAATGATTAACTATAAAACTGCAGACAGGCCACAATTGGCTGCATCCATAGCAAGCACTGGTTGCAAGAAAATAATCATAGTGGCAAATTAAGCATGTTACCATCATACGAATCCCTGCAAGATATCACATTGTCCTGTGCCAAATTGTGTCCATATCAAACAAGGGTAAGCAAAGAGTATATGCTGAAACACTCGCCGGCTCATACAGTTGGCGGACACAATGATGGTGGGAAACTAGCATAGAGTCGATTACGCCCGATGGCTTTGCTAAACCGAGCAAACAGCTCGACCTGCAACGTCTTCAGGTCCACCGAGAAGAATCCAAACTTCATCACTTCTTGTGATAGATCATCTTGTGAAGGTGTGTCGTAGAACCCTTCTAAAAGAAGGTATCCCCCAGCGACACCAATCAGGATCACATGCTTTACGGGCAGTGGGATGACCTTCTCTGACTGCCATTGGTTATTTCTCAGAACGGTATACGTGAGCAAATTCGAGTCGTCTTCAAGTGGGAGGTTGACAACAGAGAACCCCATGGTGTGGGTGTCAAGCAGAAGCAATTTGTGAACGAAATGCAGATGCCAACAGAAGCGTCCCTGGACGAATTGACGAGCTGACAGCCCACCCCGAGAGTCTTCAACTAAAGCAAATGTAGCCTGAGCATTCCATTGGTCGTATGTACGAACATGCCATTGTCCATCCAAAGAGCAGATGACGAGGCGCAGCAGATGCATTCTGCATTGCACCAGGCACATAACTCTGAAGGACAAAGGGTCCTCCTCATCATCGTCGGGAGCAAGGAAAGTCTCCAGACCGAGTATGGTAATAGCTCACCGATCAAGCCCCCCTGCGATGAAGATGAAACAGGGTAAGCGATCTGCCGAAACTATGGGCCCGAAGAAGACGTCTTGTCCCCACTCTCCAACTCCCAGGGCTCATTTTGAGCACTTTCATTTTTTGTCACTTTTTATTGCACGGATAATTCAAAAAGGGGATATTCATGGCATTTTAGTGTATCTATTTATATAAAAAAAGTAATTAATGGGTTAATTAGATGCAAGAGATTTAGTCTAGAAAATTCTACGTTAATTAGAAAATACCGGCCCTCGATCTGGTCGGTCTTCTAAAATTCTTTACCTCTTCATCTTTCTTTACCTTTTTTTAATAATATATAATAATTAAGAAAATTGGGTTTCTGTCGTTCGTCGCGCCATTTTGCAAAAAAGTCCCTCCGCTTTCTGTAAATTAACCCGCAATACACGTCTAAAAGAGAACCGAATCGTTTTTTGTTGTTTTCGCATAAACCCCCCGTCGTTTCATGTAATCAATCCGCCGTCCATACTTAAGTCAGCTGAATATTTTTTTCATTTTAACATATAACCCCTGGCTTTTCGGTTAATGAGTCCGCAGTTTATTTGAAACAAAATTATCCCTATCTTTTAAACGGTAACTCCAATTTTAACATATTATATATGAAATTTAATTAAAAAAATATGGAGAATCTAAATATGATGTTAGTTTTAGCTTTTAACTATTTAAAAAAAAATTTAGGGTGCAGCCTAAAGCAATTACAATCCATAGGCATGTTGTACTTCCACCAGCTTATCCCTTCATACATGTCCCATGATCGAAGACCCTACATGCGTACTTACGAACTCACTACATATTTCTTTTTTTATAGTGAATACACAAATAATTTTTATAGCATATACATGCACTTATAAAATTCATAAACATCAAAAGTATATTAAGATTTTAAGATTTATTCTGAAAATATCCAATCAATTCTTGTGATAGTCTACATAGGATCTTAACACGTATGTACTTTCTTAAATATATTGAATTTATAAACACGACCTCTTTAGTGTCAAACGGCACCGACCGGTTCTTATCTGAGTCTAGCTATATGTGTATGTCATCAATATTACGAGCCAAAACCAAAATGGAATCAAAATGAAAATAGTGGTTTGGATAAAAAAAATATCTACTCTCCCGTTGCTACGCACGGACATGTTTGCTAGTATAATTCTATAACCGTTAGATATGTGTAACATATTCCGTAAAAAAAAGATATCCGGGCCATACCTCAGTTTTTTTTACATGGTAATGTGTCACACTTGGTCTCTCTTGACAAAAATCTATCATAGCCGCAGATTAGTTTTTCTTTGTCCAATCTTTCCAAAAAATAAACCTACCCTCAAAGTCCTCTTCATGTGCCGCGCACGCCTCCGCGAACATAAGAATTCCCGTGAGCGAAACCAAGTTTTGCATGTGTGTGCTTCCGGTCTGTGTTTTTGAACGGCGGCCAATCAATCATCTAGCTAGACCAAGCTATTTCGCATCGCATCCATATGTATCTTTGGTCAGCCGGAGATTAGTCAGCTTGCTAATGCGTACATATGGACGTGCTGTAGTAGGCAGAGTTAATATACGATCAGCCCTAAGTTCACTTAGGCAAATGTGTTTTTACGACCAGCGGCCACACAATCATGTAGCCAGCGTGGCTAGCTTCGCATAGGAAGAATTAATCAACTTTGTTGCTTTCTATCTACGCGCACGTTGAGGCCAGTTCAATTCTTCAATCCATGGAGCACCTAAGACGTGTGTCTTTGGATCCCTATGTTCTCTTATTAGATAGTGGAATGCTTGTGTTCCCACCATCATTTTTCAATATCATGACACACGTCCTAATTTATCTAGTCGACGAGATCGTCATTATGGGCCCGTATTTCTACACAATATGTTCCCCTTTGAGAGGTTAATGGGAGTCCTAAAGAAATATGTCCGTAACCGCGCCAGGCCAGAAGGAAGCATCTCCATGGGCCATCAAACAGAGGATGTCATCGGGTTTTGTGTTGACTTCATTCCTGGCCTTAATAAGAAAGGTCTCCCTAAATAGCGGTACGAGGGGAGACTGACTGGAAAAGGCACGCTTGGAAGGGACTCAATAATATGCAGTGACGGATATTCTTGGTCTCAAGCACACTACACAGTTCTACAGAACTCTACATTGGTGACCCCGTATATCGATGAACACAAGAACAGTCTGCGCTCCAAACACTCGGAGCAGTGCGACGACTGGATTACATGTGAACACATCAGGACTTTCAGCAGTTGGTTGGAAACACGTCTCAGAGGTGACAACACTGTTTGTGATGGGTTGTACTTGTTGTCCAGGGGACCATATTCGACTGTATTGATTTACAAAGGATACGAGATAAATGGGAATACATTTTACACGATTGTCCAAGATCAAAAGAGCACCAACCAAAACAGCGGTGTCCGCTTTGATGCAACAACCGAGAGGGGAAAGGACACATATTATGGTTACATAGTGGACATATGGGAACTTGACTACGGACATGATTTTAAGGTCCCTTTGTTTAAGTGCAAATGGGTCAATCTGTCAGGAGGCGGGGTACAGGTAGACCCACAGTACGGAATGACAACAGTGGATCTGAAAAATCTTGGATACACTGACGAACCGTTCGTCCTAGCCAATGATGTGGCACAGGTTATCTATGTGAAGGACATGTCTACCAGACCGAGAAAATGAAAAGATAAGGAAGCGAATACATCATACGATGAGCCAAAGCGCCACATAGTTCTTTCAGGAAAAAGGGACATCCTGGGAGTGGAGGGCAAGACAGACATGTCTGAAGATTATGAAAAGTTTCATGAAATTCCTCCCTTCAAAGTCAAGGCTGACCCAAGCATCCTGATAAACGATGAAGATTATCCATGGTTACGGCGCAATAAGCAAATGACACAAGCGAAGAAAAAGTGAAGACTTTTTTCGGCAACTATTATGATGATACCATGCCAACTTTGTAACAAACGAGTATGATACCATTGTCCGTTTGTACTATTCAAATTTCAATACTACTTGCACTAACAGAAAGTTTGTAATTGGTTTTACCAGAAAGAATTAGAAAATAAAGCAAAAAACAAAAGAAAATAAATAATGCAGAAAACAAAAAAAAACTTGCAAAAAAATAAAAAATAGCAACAATAAGTATTTCATTGTAAGTGGAAACAAAATAAAATAAATAAAGCAAAAAAGAAAACAAATAATTTCAAATTTAAACTATTCAAATTTGAATACTACTTGCACTAACAGAAAGTTTGTAATTGGTTTTACCAGAATAGGCAATAGGCGCTACCTGTATGATGTGCCGGCGCGGGAATGTGGCGGATTCCGCATTTGGAACGCGGGATAAGGAAATACCGATATCTTGAAATAAAAGCACTTTCTTTAATGCCTATTTTTCAAGAGCTGTAAAGACCAGTGCATGGAAGCTGAAGCGAACTTGTTTCAAAGACAGAAGGTGGGTTATTTACGTTTTATTTGATGGCCAGAGACAAATATAAAGCTAAGCAGTGGTACCTAAGTATTACTGTGATCAACATCTATGTAATAGGACCCTAATAAAAAATTAAGTGTTACATATTTTCTATCTTAAACAAATTCAAGGTCCACGACATGCATGAAGAAAGTGAACTCCATTAACATAATCATGAATGAAATTAGTGAGGGTATTCAAGGCGACATTATAACTAAGGACGTCGTATATTGGCAAGTGTGGCACAACTCTTTTTTTTAATAAGTGTGGCAGCCTCGATGGAGCGTGACTTAGTCCTATGTTACTCCTAGAGGGCTAGATGGTCGCGGTCCAGAGTCGTTGTGCGCCCTCCCCCAATCTCTGACCCGAGCATGATCTGAGTCGTGCAAAAACAGTAAATAAAACATGATGCAAAATGCCTTCATCAATTAATTATTTCCCTCTACTGGAGTCCCCTTGTAAAAATAATTGCTGACACCGAAGGGCAAGGGGTTGGTCTAATGACAAGCCATGCACTCAGGGTAGGAGACTCAACACTTGTTGTTTTAGCGGAAACAATGTTCGACTAGGGATTATCCTTAGTAGCACCATCATAATCAAATTAATGTTACCCGGGTCTGCATGATGACCTTATAGCAATGGTCATCGTAGACTCAAAAAGAGTGCCTCGATGATGTTTTTTTGAATACATTCAGTTGCCTCGTTGAATCATCGGAAGAGATGGAAATGGATGACATCAGAGAAGGAAAAGGATGCCGTTGGGGCAAAGTTTGCTGTGGATAAGAAAGGTGTCATTCCATATATATTTTTACTCATTACCCCTATAGAGGATGCTCAACTAGCCACCTCCTGGGGTCTTCGATGACGAAGAACGCCTCCACATCGTCTGTTCCCAGGTGGCGGGCTGCGTGGGCCTCGTTGGGGGTTCTCCACTTGTCCGGTCTACCTAGATGACACGGACCCGGGCAACATGAGTGGGCGGTCCATGACGGTTGGGCCGAGTAATGCCCTAGGGCGCAAATATTGCAGGGAGAGAGAGATAGAGAGAGAGAGAGAAAGGGAGAGAGAGAGTTGCTGATATGAAAGAGAGAAAAATGAGTAAAAATTTATATTATAACACAATGGTGCATACAGATGTACCAGACTATGAATCTTTAGGTAAATCACTATAACATATTGACCGGAAATGAAGACAAATATTTTGTTAAGCCACTAGAAATAAAGGATAGAAAATACAAGAACGCTCACAACGCAGAAAGGCTATAGTCGAGGACTAATCGTTGGCAGCCAGGTGACGTGCATCGCTGCCTCCCAAACGTGTTGCACTTCCTCTTTCCCATGCCTCACAAGGACTTGCAGAGCTTGAAAGCCTTCGATTCGCAGAATGCAACAGTGCAAGTGGGATCGATGATGCACAATTTATACTTTGCGGCGAAGCAGAATGTGTCGCATTTGCCGAATCCGCCACATTCCCGCGCCGGCACATCATACAGGTAGAACTAAAAAATAAAGCAAAAAACAAAAGAAAATAAATAATGCAGAAAACAAAACAAAAAAACTTGCAAAAAAAATAGCAACAATAAGTATTTTGTTCTAAGTAGAAACAAAATAAAATAAATAAAGCACCAAAGGAAACAAAGAAAATTTATAATTTTTGTGACCTAAAAGAAAAAAGAAATCACTAAAAAACTATAAGTATTTAGTTCTAAGAAGAAATGAAAAAATAAATAGAAAAAAAAAAAAAAAAAAAAAAAAGGCCACCTACTGGGCCAGCACGGTCTGAATACGACTAGAAACCCAACCATGGACCAGGATTCAGGCCCGCAGCAGGCCCAGTAGGCCCACAGGCATTGCAGTGTCGAATTAGGCCCGTAAGCCAGCATTTCAAAGGAGTTCGAGAGGAGAGAGGCAGCGCAGCTTATAAACAGGTGCTGGCCTCTGTCAACTAGCGAGGTGGGACTAAACTCCCACCGCAGCGCCAGCGCAAGGCCTTTGGTCCCGATTGGTGGCACCAACCGAGACTAAAGGGGCGTATTAGTCCCGGTTGGAGGCACCAACCGGGACTAATACCCCCCTTTAGTCCCGGTTGGTGCCACCAACCGGGACCAAAGGCCCCTCCTTCTCGCACTTTGGGCTGCTGAAAAGGGACCTTTAGTCCCGGTTGGTGGCACCAACCGGGACTAAAAGGGGGTATTAGTCCCGGTTTGTGCCACGAACCGGGACTAATACTCCTCCTATATAAGCTACACTTGCGAAAATTTCGTTCAGTTTCTCCTTCCCCGCCCCCGACGCCTCCTCACATCTCCTTCCCCGC
>LR738712.1:808997090-809039793 GCA_902687465.1 Secale cereale
GCCCCGTCGCGCGGTCGCCGTCGCCCCGCCCCGCCCCGCGCCGCCCCTCCCCGCGCCGTCGCCCCGCGCCGTCGCTGTCGCCCCGTCGCCGTCGCGCCGCCCCGCCCCGCGCCGTCGCGATGTGAGGAGATTTTTTTTGTATGTGTATATATATGTTTATATGTGTATATGTGTATATGTGTATATAGTTGCTGTATAGAGTTGCTGTATACAGTTGCTGTATATATATATGTGTGTATATGTGTATATGTGTTTATGTGTATATAGTTGCTGTATATATATTTTGTATGTGTATATATATATATATTTTTATTTTTCTTAGGAATTTGCTAAATATATATGTTAAAAATGTTTTTTTTCATAGAGTGTTTTTTGTTTATGTATAGATAGTTACAATTGTGATGTATAGTTGCTGTATGTGATGTGTATGTGATGTATCTGTGTATGTGGCTATATAGTTTTTTGTTTATATATGCTAAATATATATAGAAAGTTTTATATATGCAAAAGTTAAAAATTTAGAAAAAGAAGAATAGGAAAGAAGAAAATAAGAAAGAGGAAAGAAAGAAGAAGAGGAGAGGAAGAAGAGGAGAAATAAATAAGAAGAAGAAAAAAGAAGAAAAAAAAGAGGAGAAGAAGAAAGGAATAGAGGAGAAGAAGAGGTTTTTTTCTTCGATCTTCTCCACTAGCGGTTCCTTTTTTCTTCTTCTTCCTCTTTTTTTTTTATCGGATATGTCGTTTTCGATATACATCCTCCTCGATAACTTCGACATTAGGGGGGGTCGAGGGTCGTCGAGGGACCGAGGGTAGTCAAGGGTCGAGAGATCGCCGAGGGGCCGACGGTCGTCGAGGGGTCGAGAGGCCGAGGGTCGAGGGGTCGAGAGGCCGAGGGTCGTCGAGGGGCCGAGGGTCGAGGGGCCGAGGGTCGTCGAGGGACCGAGGGTCGAGGGGTCGAGAGGTTGCCTAGCTAGTGTCAAAGTATTGAAGAAATCCATGACTTCATCATTTGCCAGAAGTAACCGGGGCATGTTGGTACGAAGTTATGCAAAGTTGTTCTGGAACGAAGTTCCTGATAGGATAATCCGTCTTTTGTTACGAATTATCCTTTCTGGGACTCCGTTCCAAAACCACTTTGTAGAGCTTCGTACCATCATGCGACTGTTACTTTCGCCTAATGATGAAGTATTGGTTTTGTTGAATCCTTTGACACTAGACAAAATGTGACATGAGGGGGTCTAGGGTTGTGGATCGCCGAGCAGTCGAGGGTCGAGGGGTCGAGAGAGGTAGCCTAACCAGTGTCAAAGTATTGAAGAAATCCATGACTTCATCATTTGCCAGAAGTAACCGGGGCATGTTGGTACGAAGTTATGCAAAGTTATTTTGGAACGGAGTTCCTGATAGGATAATTCGTCTTTTGTTACGAATTATCCTATCTGGGACTCCGTTCCAAAATAACTTTGGAGAGCTTCGTACCATCATGCGACTGTTACTTTCGCCTAATGATGAAGACATGCATGGTTTTGTTGAATCCTTTGACACTAGACAAAATGTGACATGAGGGGGTCTAGGGTTGTGGATCGCCGAGCAGCCGAGGGTCGAGGGGTCGAGAGGTTGCCTAGCTAGTGTCAAAGTATTGAAGAAATCCATGACTTCATCATTTGCCAGAAGTAACCGGGGCATGTTGGTATGAAGTTCTGCAAAGTTGTTTTGGAACGGAGTTCCTGATAGGATAATCCGTCTTTTGTTACGAATTATCCTATCTGGGACTCCGTTCCAAAATAACTTTGGAGAGCTTCGTACCATCATGCGACTGTTACTTTCGCCTAATGATGAAGTATTGGTTTTGTTGAATCCTTTGACACTAGACAAAATGTGACATGAGGGGGTCTAGGGTTGTGGATCGCCGAGTAGTCGAGGGTCGTCCAGGGGTCTAGGGTCGAAGCTAGTTCTACGTTTGCCATTAATATATCCATCTGTCATGTTTGAATAATAATTGCCATGTTGTAAATATTTGTAGAAACTATGGACGACAACACCCGAGACCTAGCACAAGAAGCGATGTTGATGGACATAATCGCAGACGGACAAGATGCCGTCTTGTCGTTTCTCAACGACACCAATGAGCAGGTGGAAAGAGAGCTGCAGCTGGAAGATCTAGGCTATGATATTGATGGCTCCGGTGACCCAATGCACATGGAAGAAGTAGACCGTGAGGACGGCTCCGGTGACCCAATGACGGTGCAAGAAGGAGACCGTGATGCTGGCTCCGGTGACCGAACCGAGTCCGGCCAGGAGGTATATATGTTAGTTAAGCCTGTGCTGACTAGTTAATTGATGCATTCATTAACTCTCGTCTTTGTTCCTTTTTCTAGCCCTCCGGATCGAGCAAATCTTCGGTAAAGAGACGAGGCGCGAAGAAAAAGTTGAGGCCGGATGAAAAGTTTGAGATCTCAGAAATCTCGCGCTCCGGCGAGCCGATTGAACCCATCCGGACAAAGAACACATTTGTTAATCAGTGTGGGGTTCTGGTTAGGGACAAGATCCCGATCAGCATCCATCAATGGTTAAAGCCGGCTGCAAAAGACGCTCAGGTGTCTTATGACACTGATATGAAGAAAGAAGATCTTTGGACCGAGCTGAAGTCAAATTTCATCCTACCGCCAGAGGATGATCCGGCGAATCCAGTTAAAGAGGAATTAATCAAGTCTGCTGCTCTTTCGAAGATGGCGGACCAATTCAGGGCATGGAAGAAAAAACTGAATAAGTTTGTCCGCGATAAAGAGACTCCAGAATTCGTGGGCATATATGAGAAGATCAAAGATGACTGGCCCGCATTTGTGGCCTATAAGACATCGGAAAAGAGTAAGAAGATGTCGGCGACAAACAAGATAAATGTTGTGAAGAAGAAGCATCACCATCGCACGGGGTCAGGTGGCTACCTCAGAGCCCGGCCTAAGTGGGCCAAGGCTGAGAATGATCTGCTTGAGAAAGGGATCGAACCAGAGACAATGCAATGGCCAGACCGTTGCCGGACTTGGTTCTTCGGGGCTGCCGGAACCTTGGACCCTGTATCAGGGAGGTGCATTTGGACGGACAAGCAATTGGAAATACCACTCAGGAAGCTTCGGCACTATATCAAATTAGCGCATGAAGGGACGTTCTTCCCCGACAGAGAGAACGATGAGCTGACAATGGCCCTCGGGAATCCTGAGCACCCTGGACGGACACGAGGCACGCCAGGCTCCCTTCCGTGGAGTGCTGGGTTTCCGGACGCAGGCGGCTACAAATGCCACGAGAGGAGGAAGAAAATGCAGTAGACCGAACTGCACGCGCTGCGGGCCAGAATACAAGCGATAGAGGAACGGGAAGCAAATCGGGACAAAAGAATTGCCAAAGCTTCCCCCGAAGCTACCCCACCATCTCAGCGGAGAAGCAGCGTGGCTTCCACCGAGCTGCTTCAGCCGGAGCCTATCTTGACGGCTACTGCCAGGTATCCCGTGGATGCTATCACGGAGGTACAAAATTGCCACCTTATGACGCAGTGGATAAATCTGAAGGTCAAGGCGGCTGCTGGCTCTGTTTTTCCTACTGGACCCGGCGACACTTTTCACTGCCGGCCGATTCCAGAAGGATATGCTAGGGTGATGGTGGATGAAATGACGGAGGGATTTGAGGAGCTCCAGCTTGACCACCCTACCGGTGAAGGGGAGACTCGGCTGGGTTCTTCACTGAAGACTCCATGCCTATGGCGGAAGGACCTCATCAACATTCTCAACTGGACGCCTCCTCCTCCTCCTCCGGCGAGTCAGGGCACTCCGCCTCCTCCACCGCCTCCTCCTCCAGCGAGTGACGATCAGGGCACTCCGGCTCCTTCTCCGGCGCGTGGCGGCACTCCGCCTCCTTCGCCTGCGCCGGCGCGCCCGAGCAGCCAGCCTCCTCCTTCTCTGCCTGCGCCGGCGCGCCCGAGCAGCCAGCCTCCTCCTCCTTCTCTGCCTAGTCAGCAAGGGCGGAAGAGACCTGCCGCCGCTCCGGCTGCTCCTGCTCCGGCGCGTAAGCAAGGAAAGAAGACAGCCGCTTCGTCTGGTCTGGCGACGTCTAGCAGTACAGCCAGAGGCGGGAGGCGATGCAGATTCGGTCCTTCTCTCACGCCTCTAGAGAAGTTACCATACGAGAGGTCCGATGAGGAAAACACGAAGATCGCTCAAGGCGAAGTGAAGGACTGGCTTGAAGGGTTGAAAGCACAGAGACATCCACCTCCGGAGGAGAAGATAGATCCGGTGAAAGCAAAGCGCACTCTTGCTACCCTGAAGCAACCAGCGAAAAGTAAGCCAAAGGACAACTATGACCGCATGATTCAAAAGTCATTTCAAGCAGCGAAGTGATACGTCCAAAATGCATCACTATTTTGTATCATAATTTATCCTTATTCATTGATATATTTCACGTTACGGTGATGTTCTTATGTTGTTTTGGTCTATTTTACACAGTTTGCAAACTTTCCGATGCCGAAGCAGCAGACGCAGGATTCAGCAGTAAAAAGTGGACGCTGAGTTGCTGAAGAAGAATACCTCCAAATTACCTGAAAATTGACGGGAGATATTTTTTAGACGGATCACGAAGGCACGCGAAAGGGCAACCAGAGGGGGGCCACAGGGTGCCCAGGCGGCCTGGGGGCGCCCCCCCTGGCCGCGCCGGGGGGTCGCCTGGAGCCCCTGGCCCACCTCTGGCCGCCCCCTTTTGCATATATGCTCTCCGTTATCCAAAAACCCTAGGGACGGGAATTTTTACGGAGTTCCGCCGCCGCTCCGTGGAGGAAACCTACAGAGAAGAAAAAGCCATCTCCGGCGGGCAGATTCCGCCGGGGAGATCACCTCCCGGAAGGGGAGATCGTCGCCATCGTCATCACTATCGTCACGGGCATCATCGAGATCATCATCAACATCATCCCCAACACCAGCACCATCTCCATCTTCATCCAAATCTCATCTTACAATCGCAACTTGTGTTGTAATGCGTACTACCTATCCTCTCTACTCCATCGGTGTTGATTACTACTTTGTGGTGAATGCTATTGAGTTTTGTTGGAGAAATACTATTATGTCCAGATTGTTTATCACCTATTTATTCCCACTGATCATGATCTCTTTTATGTCTTGTGAGTAGTTACCCTAGTTCTTGAGGACATGGGGAAAGTCTTGTTGTTAGTAGTCATATGCTGTTGAAGTAATATGTGTTGTTTGATACTTAAGTTGTGTTGTCATTCTACTAGTGGTGTTGTGTGAGTCGAACACTCAACACTTCGCCTTATTAAGGACCTAGGAGAATACATTGTGTATAAAGAATGCTTATGGTGGGTTGCCGGAGTGACAGAAACCTGAACCCCAGTTCGCACGCTTTTGCATAAGGGAATAATGGATCCTCGATCGTATTGCTATGGTTAGGCTTTTGCCTTAAATTCTATCTTGTATTTGCGGATGCTTACAAGGTGTTTAATCATAAGAGTGCATTCATCTTAGTCCAGAGAGTGCACTAGCATAGATCCACCCACTCAACACTTATCAACACATAACATAGTATCGATACGGAATATGGTGAAAGCACATGACTACCTCTCCCGTGTGTCCTCAAGAACGCTTTAGTCTTTATAAGTTCAGTTGCTAGGCCTCTCCTTTGCTAAGAAAGGATTGGGCCACTTGTTACTCTCAGTACCTTTTACATTACTTGCTTTTACTTTCCTGTTGCTTATACCGAGAAAACCCCTAAAAGTTATCTTTCAGTGCTTGCAGTAATTTCTTGCTCAGAATCGCTTATCAATACCTTCTGCTCCTCGTTGGGTTCGACACTCTTACTTATCGAAAACGCTGCAATAGATCCCTTATGGTTGTGGGTCATCAAGTACCATTTTCTGGCGCCGTTGCCGGGGAGCGTAGCGCTATTGGTAAAGTGAAACTGGTAAGAAAGTTTTTTTATATAATTCTGTTTTTATTTTTGCTATTTGCTGCTCCTTGTCCTTATGGACAACCCTATTATTGGATCGTTGCTTGCGGGAAGACGCCCCACACCTGTGGTGGTTGATCCTCCCCCTACTGAAATTGTGCCTTATAAAATACCAGCTGGTATTATCGATTATGTTTTGGCTAATCGTTACGCAGGAGACAGACATCCCGGTGAACACTTGCTATATCTGTCACAACTATGTTCATTATTTAAGCTTGCAGGTGTATCGAGGGAGTTTGTCATGAGGAAATTGTTTGTCGTATCACTTATAGATAAAGCTTCAGATTGGTATGGGCTTCTCGATAACTCACACTTGCTGGACTGGCAGGAGCTTATGTCTCTCTTTTACACTAAGTTTTATCCTCTTCATGAAATTCATCGAGACAGGAATTATATCTATAACTTTAGGTCTCGTGACGGAGAAAGCATTGCTCAAGCTTGGGGGAGATTGAAGTCCCTAATGCTCAAATGCCCTATTCATAAGCTTCCCAAGGAAATTATACTTACAAATTTTTATGCCAGGCTTTCTCGTCAGGATAAGGAGATGCTGGATGCCTCCTCTAGTGGGGTGTTTCAGAAGAAGAGTGTTGAAGAAAGGTGGGATCTCCTTGAAAGAATCCAGAGGAATACCGAAGATTGGGAAATTGATAAAGGTATTGAACCCACTATAAATTATGAACATGATTATATTGAGAGCTATGTGAAAACTGATTACTTCAATACTTTTTGCTCTAAGATTGGTCTTGATTCCCATCTAGTGATTGATTTGTGTAAGAATTTTGCCTCTCACGTTGATTCTTTTAAAAAGAAGAGAGACCAGCACCATGAACCTTTTAAAGAACCACCTATTGATATTTATGTTGCTGACCCTATTTTGCCTGCAGTTATATATGAAAAGCCTCCTTTTCCCACGAGGATGAGGGAGCACTCTCTTGTGACAGGCATAATAAATAAAAGTGAGAGAAGAGTTGATGAGCCTGAGGACCAGATCAGGGTCGATCCTCAAGTTGCATTGATTAAAGACCTTGCTACTAATGATGTTTTGGATTCCAATATAAATTTTTGTGCTGTTTCCACTAACCTTGTCACAGCCAAGAATAAAGGCCCAATTTCAGGTACTCCAGTGGTATCTGTTAAAATAGGTGATCAGAATTATTATGGGCTATGCGATTTGGGATCGAGTGCAAGTGCTATCCCCTATTCACTTTATGAAGAGATCATCGGTGAGATTTCCCCTTGTGAACTTGAAGAAGTTGATGTTACTATTCATCTTGCAAACAGAACAACTATCTCTCCTATCGGAATTGTGAGGGACGTTGAAGTCCTATGTGGAAAGGTAAAATACCCTACCGACTTTCTAGTACTTGGTTCAGAGAGGGACAATTTTTGTCCAATTATTTTTGGTAGACCTTTTCTTAGAACTTGTGGAGCTATAATAGATTGCAAGAAAGGTAAAGTTTCTGTTGAATTCGATGGTGAGCCATATGAATTTAATTTTTATAAGTTCTCCAAGCAGCCTCGTGGTACTGATTTACCTAGTGATGATAAAATTATTGAAAGTATTGCCTCTATTGCTATTCCCCCTAATGATCCTTTGCAGCAATACATGGAGGACCACGAGAATGATTTGCATATGCAGGAAAGAAATGAACTAGATGAAATATTCTTGAGGCAGCCTGCTATCCTGAAGCACAACCTTCCGGTTGAACCTTTGGGAATTTTATCAAAACCGAAAGAAGACCCGGTGTTCGATCTTAAACCTCTTCCCGATACGCTCAAGTATGCTTATTTAGATGAAAAGAAAGTATATCATGTTATTATCAATTCTAACCTTTCAGGATATGAAGAGGAGCGATTATTGGAAGTACTTCGTAAACACCGAGGTGCAATTGGCTACACCCTTGATGACCTTAAGGGGATTAGTCCATCTATCTGTGAACATACTATCAACCTTGGGCCTGATGCTAAACCAGTTGTTGATCATCAATGACGGTTGAACCCGAAGATGATGGATGTCGTGAGAACTGAGATTCTCAAGCTTCTAGCCGCAGGTATTATCTACCCTATAGCTGATAGTTAGTGGGTAAGTCCGGTACATTGTGTTCCTAAGAAAGGAGGTACAACTGTGGTTCCTAATGATAAAAATGAATTAATACCTCAGAGAATTATTATTGGATATAGAATGTGTATTGATTATAGGAAGTTGAACAAGGCAACCAGGAAGGATCACTATCCGTTGCCGTTCATCGACCAAATGCTTGAAAGGTTATCCAAAAATACCCACTTTTATCCATAAGATGGAACACATAGGTACACTAGTAGAGAAGGGGGCAAAGGTCCAGGCCGGATCAGCCCATTAGTCCCGGTTCAGTCCAGAACCGGGACCAATGGGGGCATTGGACCCGGTTCGTGAGCCCAGGGGGCCGGCCGGGCCACGTGGGCCATTGGTCCCTTTTCGTCTGGAACTTTTGGTCCCGGTTGGTGGGACGAACCGGGACCAATAGGCCTTGCTCCTGGCCCACCACCATTGGTTCAGTTGGTGACTTGAACCGGTACCAAAGGCTCCCCTTTAGTCCCGGTTCATGTGACCAACCGGGACCAATGAGGTGCCTATATATACCCCCTCGTGTAAGAGCAGAGCACACTGCTCTGTTTTATCTGGCCGAGGGGGAGAGGGCTTGGTGGTGCTCTAGCTCACCTCCTATGCACACAACGTGTTCGATGGAATTCCTGAGCCACACTAGTTAAGCTTTTCTCCTCTCGAAGCTCTAACTCCAAGCTCCATTTTCTCCGAGATTTGTCTAGGTTTAGCGGTCCGTCACGGCCCGTCCACGTCTTCGCCGCCGTCGATCGCCCCCGCCGATCTCGTCACCGGCACCACCGTGGTGAGCCTCTTGTTATGTCCATGCTTTTCTTACTTTTATTATTTCTTGTTATTATTGCTTTAGATAAATATTTGTCTAATTTTCTTACGTTTATTATTTCTTGTTATTATATAGTGCGATGGTTTCGATATCCGCTCACGTGGGCCCTCGTCCTATCTATGATTCGGATGTGGTATATTATCTTTAATTTATAACTATTTTTTAGTGTTTATGACAATTATGCCGACCAACCTAACATGCATAGATGTTTTCATATGTCTAGGAGGTAGTTGAACCGGAAATTCCAGCCGACCCTCTTGTGGAGAGGTTAAATTTAGTTGAAGAGGAAAACATTTCCTTGAAGAAAAAATTGGAAAAAAACGGAGGAGGAGAAGATGGAATTGGAGTTGCATGTTGCGGAAGTCGTCGATGATCACAAGATCAAGATGGACCCTATTGTCGAGAGGTTCAATTTAGTTGAAGAAGAAAACAATTTCTTGAAGGAAAAAAAATTGAGGACGAGAAGACGATATTGGAGTTGCATGTTGCGGATGTCGTCGATGATCACAAGATCAAGATGGATGCAATGCGGTTGAAGATTAGAAAGATTAGAAAATATGCCATTCATACCGAGGCTTGGTATCATTATGCCGTTGGATCAATTGTTACCTTGGTTGCGATTATGATCACATTTGGTTTCGCATTGAAATGTTTTACATAGTTTCAATGTATGGTGAAAATTAATTAGATGCTCTGGAGAGCTATAGGTTGTTAGATTAGAACTATGTATGTACTTTGGTTTTAATGTGATGATGAACTTCTATTAATTTGGTCACTTAATTATCTATTTATGATGTTCTATAATGGTTTTTGACACACTAAATTATATATAATGCACGTAGATGAACCAGCAATGGATGTACAGTGACAGACACACTTCCGAGTACATTAAGGGCGTGCATGAGTTTCTCGATGCGGCTGAGGCAAAGAAGCACAATGGTTTTATGTGTTCTCCATGCACTAAATGTGGGAATACGATGTCTTACTCTAACCGGAAAATCCTTCACTCCCACCTGCTTTACAAGGGTTTCATGCCACACTATAATGTTTGGACGAGGCACGGAGAAATAGGGGTTATGATAGAAGACGATGAAGAAGAAGAGTACGATGACAACTATGTGCCCCCTGAATACTGTGATGATGCAATGGGGGGAGCTGGTGAAGATCAAGAGGAACCAGACGATGTGCCCAATGATGCTGCAACGGGTGAAGCTGCTGAAGATCAAGAGGAACCAGACGATGTGCCCGATGATGATGATCTCCGCCGGGTCATTGTCGATGCAAGGACGCAATGCGAAAGTCAAAAGGAGAAGCTGAAGTTTGATCGCATGTTAGAGGATCACAAAAAAGGGTTGTACCCCAATTGCGAAGATGGCAACACAAAGCTCGGTACCGTACTGGAATTGCTGCAGTGGAAGGCAGAGAATGCTGTGGCTGACAAAGGATTTGAGAAGCTACTGAAAATATTGAAGAAGAAGCTTCCAAAGGATAACGAATTGCCCGACAGTACATACGCAGCAAAGAAGGTCGTATGCCCTCTAAGATTGGAGGTGCAGAAGATACATGCATGCCCTAATGACTGCATCCTCTACCGCGGTGCATACAAGGATCTGAACGCATGCCCGGTATGCGGTGCATTGCGGTATAAGATGAGACGAGATGACCCTGGTGATGTTGACGGCGAGCCCGCCAGGAAGAGGGTTCCTGCGAAGGTGATGTGGTATGCTCCTATAATACCATGGTTGAATCGTCTGTTCAGAAACGGAGAGCATGCCAAGTTGATGCGATGGCACAGTGAGGACCGTAAGAAAGACGTGAAGTTGAGAGCACCCGCTGACGGGTCGCAGTGGAGAAAAATCAAGAGAAAGTACTGGGAGGAGTTTGCAAAGGACCCAAGGAATGTATGGTTTGCTTTAAGCACGGATGGCATTAATCCTTTCGGGGAGCAGAGCAGCAATCACAGCACCTGGCCCATGACTCCATGTATGTATAACCTTCCTCCTCGGATGTGCATGAAGCGGAAGTTCATTATGATGCCAGTTCTCATCCAAGGCCCTAAGCAACCCAGCAACGACATTGATGTGTACCTAAGGCCATTAGTTGAAGAACTTTTACAGCTTTGGAATGGAAACGATGTATGTGCGTGGGATGAGCACAGACAGGAGGAATTTAACCTAAAGGCGTTGCTGTTCGTGACGATCAACGATTGGCCTGCTCTCAGTAACCTTTCAGGACAGACAAACAAAGGATACCACGCATGTACGCACTGTTTAGATGACACTGAAAGTATATACCTGGAAAACTTCAGGAAGAATGTGTACATGGGCCATCGTCGACTTCTTCCGACCAACCATCAATGTCGAAAGAAAGGCAAGCATTTCAAAGGCGAGGCAGATCACCGGAAGAAGCCCGCCATGCGTACCGGTGATCACGTACTTGCTATGGTCAATGATTTACATGTAATCTTTGGAAAGGGTCCCGGCGCACTAGTTGTTCCGAATGACGCTGAGGGACACGCACCCATGTGGAAGAAGAAATCTATATTTTGGGACCTACCCTACTGGAAAGACCTAGAGGTCCGCTCTTCAATCGACGTGATGCACGTGACGAAGAACCTTTGCGTCAATCTGCTAGGCTTCTTGGGCGTGTATGGAAAGACAAAAGATACACCTGAGGCACGGGAGGACCTGCAACGTTTGGACGAAAAAGACGGCATGCCTCCGAAGCAGTATGAAGGTCCTGCCAGCTACGCTCTTACGAAAGAAGAGAAATAAATCTTCTTTGAATGCCTGCTTAGTATGAAGGTCCCGACTGGCTTCTCGTCGAATATAAAGGGAATAATAAGTATGCCAGAGAAAAAGTTCCAGAACCTAAAGTCTCATGACTGCCACGTGATTATGACGCAACTGCTTCCGGTTGCATTGAGGGGGCTTCTACCGAAAAATGTCCGATTAGCCATTGTGAAGCTACGTGCATTCCTCAATGCAATCTCTCAGAAGGTGATTGATCCAGAAATCATACCAAGGCTAAGAAGTGATGTGGCGCAATGTCTTGTCAGTTTCGAGCTAGTGTTCCCACCATCCTTCTTCAATATCATGTCGCACGTCCTAGTTCATCTAGTCGACGAGATTATCATTCTGGGGCCCGTATTTCTACACAATATGTTCCCCTTTGAGAGGTTCATGGGAGTACTAAATAAATATGTCCATAACCGCGCTTGGCCAGAAGGAAGCATCTCCATGGGCCATCGAACAGAGGATGTCATCGGGTTTTGTGTTGACTTCATTCCTGGCCTTAATAAGATAGGTCTCCCTAAATCGCGGTATGAGGGGAGACTGACTGGAAAAGGCACGCTTGGAAGGGACTCAATAATATGCAGGGACGGATATTCTTGGTCTCAAGCACACTACACAGTTCTACAGAACTCTACCTTGGTTACACCGTATGTCGATGAACACAAGAACAGTCTGCGCTCCAAACACCCGGAGCAGTGCGATGACTGGATTACATGTGAACACATCAGGACTTTCAGCAGTTGGTTGGAAACACGTCTCAGAGGTGACAACACTGTTTGTGATGAGCTGTACTTGTTGTCCAGGGGACCATATTTGAATGTATTGATTTACAAAGGATACGAGATAAATGGGAATACATTTTACATGATTGACCAAGATCAAAAGAGCACCAACCAAAACAGCGGTGTCCGCTTTGATGCAACAACCGAGAGGGGAAAGGACACATATTATGGTTACATAGTGGACATATGGGAACTTGACTACGGACATGATTTTAAGGTCCCTTTGTTTAAGTGCAAATGGGTCAATCTGTCAGGAGGCGAGGTACAGGTAGACCCATAGTACGGATTGACAACAGTGGATCTGAAAAATCTTGGGTACACTGACGAACCGTTCGTCTTAGCCAATGACGTGGCACATGTTATCTATGTGAAGGACATGTCTACCAGACCGAGAAAAAGAAAAGATAAGGAAGCGAATACATCATACGATGAGCCAAAGTGCCACATAGTTTTTTCAGGAAAAAGGGACATCCTGGGAGTGGAGGGCAAGACAGACATATCTGAAGATTATGAATACTTTCATGAAATTCCTCCCTTCAAAGTCAAGGCTGACCCAAGCATCCTGATATACGATGAAGATTATCCATGGTTACGATGCAATAAGCATCATGTTTTATTTACTGTTTTTGCACGACTCAGATCATGCTCGGGTCAGAGATTGGGGGAGGGCTCACAACGACTCTGGACCGCGACCATCTAGCCCTCTAGGAGTAACAAAGGACTAAGTCACGCTCCATCGAGGCTGCCACACTTATTAAAAAAAGAGTTATGCCACACATGCCAATATACGACGTCCTTAGTTATAATGCCACCTTGAATACCCTCACTAATTTCATTCATGATTATGTTAATGGAGTTCACTTTCTTCATGCATGTCATGGACCTTGAATTTGTTTAAGATAGAAAATATGTAACACTTAATTTTTTATTAGGGTCCTATTACATAGATGTTGATCACAGTAATACTTAGGTACCACTGCTTAGCTTTATATTTGTCTCTGGCCATCAAATAAAACGTAAATAACCCACCTTCTGTCTTTGAGACAAGTTCGCTTCAGCTTCCATGCACTGGTCTTTACAGCTCTTGAAAAATAGGCTTTAAAGAAAGTGCTTTTATTTCAAGATATCGGTATTTCCTTATCCCGCGTTCCAAATGCGGAATCCATAGTACTGGTTCATTATGTTTGCCCTTTTTCGGATTATTAATACAAATGTTTCTAACAAATCGAAAAATGGAAAATTCGGACTATGTTAAATGGAAAAACAAATACTAAATCGCATGGGAAATTATTTTAATTTGGTTCGCCCCACATACGCATATGAAATATTTTCTCTTCATTCACCTACTCTTCTTATTCAATCCAATCTTGATTTAGTGTGAAATCTGAGAAAAAAAGAGGACCTGCAAAATAACTATAAATATTACAAGTTTTCTTGTAATTTTTTCAAATATACAATCCTAAATTGACTATGAATATATTTCTATTACATAAATGTTTTGGCTTGAAAAAATAGTGTTTATATTTAAATATTAAAGGCTACATAACAAGCTAGCCCGTGTTGATGAGCAGTAATGTACACTAATAGTGCATCATGGCATAGATGTCCTATGTTTTCTTTTCTTACAGTGTATAGACCGTGCTTACTATGTGGCTGAAGTTCATTCTTGATCTGATGATCCATAAAGCCGGTCAACTGGAAATGCTTCAACCGATCTGCATCTCAGACAGTCGAAGCCCTTCTTGCTAGTTCCAAACAGCTATGCCGCTTGTCTCCAACAACCAGAAGAACAACGTACTAAAAGATCATCTGAATATTGAAGCATACATATATTGAGGCGGCTCATTTATACGGGATCTTGATGATTTCGTGATATCTTAATAATAGCAGTAATCTGTGCAGCTCTATAAAGATATGAACACTTCTGATTTTGTACTCCCTCTGTTCACTTTTATAAGTCCCTTAGGACAGCTGAAATTGAACTATATTATGTGTTGTCTTAAATGTCTAAATGGTCTTATAAAAGTAAACGGAGGGAGTATTGTTGATTCAATCTTCTTGAATCTTGGTGCTAAGCTGTATTGTTTGTTAATTACTAGAGTATGAGCTGGGCGTAGATGCATGCAGTTGGCTTGAGATATGCCACATGTGCACATGCATGGTGAAACTCCCAAGTCAACTATCATGCGTGCATTAGATGATTGATGAAGCATAACTTGCATTATCGTGCATGATACTCCAATATTAACTCTGAGAGTGAGATCATGCACGGCAAATGAACATTAACAAACCAGTGTGTGTCCTATAAAAAGGAGGCCTTGCTAGCAAGCACTCACATCAATACAAGCCAGCAGAAAACACTTCCACTTTGCTAGCTAGAGCTATGAGTCCCAACGTCCTTCCTTCGCCCTTGGAATGGCTTCCAGCTCCGTGCTTAAGATGGCCACAGTTTTTATTCTGGCCTTGTTCGCCGGGCAGGTGCTGATGGCCACGCCGACGGCGGCAGACCGATTAGGCAATATGCGCTACCTGTATGATGTGCCGGCGCGGGAATGTGGCGGATTCGGCAAATGCGACACGTTCTGCTTCGCCGCAAAGTATAAATTGTGCATCATCGATCCCGCTTGCACTGTTGCGTTCTGCGAATCGAAGGCTTTCAAGCTCTGCAAGTCCTTGTGAGGCAAGGGAAAGAGGAAGTGCAACACGTTTGGGAGGCAGCGATGCACGTCAACTGGCTGCCAACGATTAGTCCTCGACTATAGCCTTTCTGCGTTGTGAGCGTCCTTGTATTTTCTATCCTTTATTTCTAGTGGCTTAACAAAATATTTGTCTTCATTTCCGGTCAATATGTTATAGTGATTTACCTAAAGATTCACAGTCCGGTACATCTGTATGCACCATCGTGTTATAATATAAATTTTTACTCATTTTTCTCTCTTTCATATCAGCAACTCTCTCTCTCTCTCTCTCTCTCTCTCTCTCTCTGTCTGTCTGTCTATCTCTCTCTCCCTGCAATATTTGCGCCCAAGGGCATTACTTGGCCCAACCGTCATGGACCGCCCACTCATGTTGCCCGGGTCCGTGTCATCTAGGTAGATCGGACAAGTGTAGAACCCCCAACGAGGCCCACGCAGCCCGACACCTGGGAACAGACGATGTGGAGGTGTTCTTCGCCATCGAAGACCCCAGGAGGTGGCTAGTTGAGCATCCTCTATAGGGGTAATGAGTAAAAATATATATGGAAAGACACCTTTCTTATCCACAGCAAACTTTGCCCCAGCGGCATCCTTTTCCTTCTCTGATGTCATCCATTTCCATCTCTTCCGATGATTCAACGAGGCAACTGAATGTATTCAAAAAAACATCATCGAGGCACTCTTTTTGAGTCTACGATGACCATTGCTATAAGGTCATCATGCAGACCCTGGTAACATTAACTTGATTATGATGGTGCTACTAAGGATAATCCCTAGTCGAACATTGTTTCCGCTAAAACAACAAGTGTTGAGTCTCCTACCCTGAGTGCATGGCTTGTCATTAGACCAACCCCTTGCCCTTCGGTGTCAGCAATTATTTTTACAAGGGGACTCCCGTAGTGGGCAATAATTAATTGATGAAGGCATTTTGCATCATGTTTTATTTACCGTTTTTGCACGACTCAGATCATGCTCGGGTCAGAGATTGGGGGAGGGCGCACAACGACTCTGGACCGCGACCATCTAGCCCTCTAGGAGTAACATAGGACTAAGTCACGCTCCATCGAGGCTGCCACACTTATTAAAAAAAAGAGTTATGCCACACTTGCCAATATACGACGTCCTTAGTTATAATGCCGCCTTGAATACCCTCACTAATTTCATTCATGATTATGTTAATGGAGTTCACTTTCTTCATGCATGTCGTGGACCTTGAATTTGTTTAAGATAGAAAATATGTAACACTTAATTTTTTATTAGGGTCCTATTACATAGATGTTGATCACAGTAATACTTAGGCACCACTGCTTAGCTTTATATTTGTCTCTGGCCATCAAACAAAACGTAAATAACCCACCTTCTGTCTTTGAAACAAGTTCGCTTCAGCTTCCATGCACTGGTCTTTACAGCTCTTGAAAAATAGGCTTTAAAGAAAGTGCTTTTATTTCAAGATATCGGTATTTCCTTATCCCGCGTTCGAAATGCGGAATCCATAGTACTAGTTCATTATGTTTGCCCTTTTCGGATTATTAATACAAATGTTTCTAACAAATCGAAAAATGGAAAATTCGGACTATGTTAAATGGAAAAAAAATACTAAATCGCATGGGAAATTATTTTAATTTGGTTCGCCCCACATACGCATATGAAATATTTTCTCTTCATTCACCTAATCTTCTTATTCAATCCAATCTTGATTTAGTGTGAAATCTGAGAAAAAAAAAGAGGGCCTAAAAAATAACTATAAATATTACAAGTTTTCTTGTAATTTTTTCAAATGTACAATCCTAAATTGACTATGAATATATTTCTATTACATAAATGTTTTGGCTTGAAAAAATAGTGTTTATATTTAAATATTAAAGGCTACATAACAAGCTAGCCCGTGTTGATGAGCAGTAATGTACACAAATAGTGCATCATGGCATAGATGTCCTATGTTTTGTTTTCTTACAGGGTATAGACTGTGCTTACTATGTGGCTGAAGTTCATTCTCGATCTGATGATCCATAAAGCCGATCAACTGGAAATGCTTCAACCGATCTGCATCTCAGACAGTCGAAGCCCTTCTTGCTAGTTCCAAACAGCTATGCCGCTTGTCTCCAACAACCAGAAGAACAACGTACTAACAGATCATCTGAATATTGAAGCATACATATATTGAGGCGGCTCATTTATACGGGATCTTGATGATTTCGTGATATCTTAATAATAGCAGTAATCTGTGCAGCTCTATAAAGATATGAACACTTCTGATTTTGTATTATTGATTCAATCTTCTTGAATCTTGGTGCTAAGCTGTATTGTTTGTTAATTACTAGAGTATGAGCTGGGCGTAGATGCATGCAGTTGGCTTGAGATATGCCACATGTGCACATGCATGGTGAAACCCCCAAGTCAACTATCATGCGTGCATTAGATGATTGATGAAGCATAACTTGCATTATCGTGCATGATACTCCAATATTAACTCTGAGAGTGAGATCATGCACGGCAAATGAACATTAACAAACCAGTGTGTGTCCTATAAAAAGGAGGCCTTGCTAGCAAGCACTCACATCAATACAAGCCAGCAGAAAACACTTCCACTTTGCTAGCTAGAGCTAGGAGTCCCAACGTCCTTCCTTCGCCCTTGGAATGGCTTCCAGGTCCGTGCTTAAGATGGCCACAGTTTTTATTCTGGCTTTGTTCGCCGGGCAGCTGCTGATGGCCACGCCGACGGCGGCAGACCGAATAGGCAATAGGCGCTACCTGTATGATGTGCCGGCGCGGGAATGTGGCGGATTCAGCAAATGTGACACGTTCTGATTCGCCGCAAAGTATAAATTGGTCATCATCGATCCCACTTGCACTGTTGCGTTCTGCGAATCGAAGGCTTTCAAGCTCTGCAAGTCCTTGTGAGGCCTGGGAAAGAGGAAGTGCAACACGTTTGGGAGGCAGCGATGCACGTCACCTGGCTGCCAACGATTAGTCCTCGACTATAGCATTTCTGCGTTCCGAGCGTCCTTGTATTTTCTATCCTTTATTTCTAGTGGCTTAACAAAATATTTGTCTTCATTTCCGGTCAATATGTTATAGTGATTTACCTAAAGATTCATAGTCCGGTACATCTGTATGCACCATCGTGTTATAATATAAATTTTTACTCATTTTTCTCTCTTTCATATCAGCAACTCTCTCTCGCTCTTTCTCTCTCTCTCTATCTATCTCTCTCTCCCTGCAATATTTGCGCCCAAGGGCATTACTCGGCCCAACCGTCATGGACCGCCCACTCATGTTGGCCGGGTCCGTGTCATCTAGGTAGATCGGACAAGTGGAGAACCCCCAACGAGGCCCACACAGCCCGCCACCTGGGAACAAACGATGTGGAGGCGTTCTTCGCCATCGAAGACCCCAGGAGGTGGCTAGTTGAGCATCCTCTATAGGGGTAATGAGTAAAAATATATATGGAATGACACCTTTCTTATCCACAGCAAACTTTGCCCCAGCGGCATCCTTTTCCTTCTCTGATGTCATCCATTTCCATCTCTTCCGATGATTCAACGAGGCAACTGAATGTATTCAAAAAAACATCATCGAGGCACTCTTTTTGAGTCTACGATGACCATTGCTATAAGGTCATCATGCAGACCCTGGTAACATTAACTTGATTATGATGGTGCTACTAAGGATAATCCCTAGTCGAACATTGTTTCCGCTAAAACAACAAGTGTTGACTCTCCTACCCTGAGTGCATGGCTTGTCATTAGACCAACCCCTTGCCCTTCGGTGTCAGCAATTATTTTTACAAGGGGACTCCCGTAGAGGGAAATAATTAATTGATGAAGGCATTTTGCATCATGTTTTATTTACTGTTTTTGCACGACTCAGATCATGCTCGGGTCAGAGATTGGGGGAGGGTGCACAACGACTCTGGACCGCGACCATCTAGCCCTCTAGGAGTAACATAGGACTAAGTCACGCTCCATCGAGGCTGCCACACTTATTAAAAAAAGAGTTATGCCACACTTGCCAATATACGACGTCCTTAGTTATAATGCCGCCTTGAATACCCTCACTAATTTCATTCATGATTATGTTAATGGAGTTCACTTTCTTCATGCATGTCGTGGACCTTTAATTTGTTTAAGATAGAAAATATGTAACACTTAATTTTTTATTAGGGTCCTATTACATAGATGTTGATCACAGTAATACTTAGGTACCACTGCTTAGCTTTATATTTGTCTCTGGCCATCAAATAAAACGTAAATAACCCACCTTCTGTCTTTGAAACAAATTCGCTTCAGCTTCCATGCACTGGTCTTTACAGCTCTTGAAAAATAGGCTTTAAAGAAAGTGCTTTTATTTCAAGATATCGGTATTTCCTTATCCCGCGTTCCAAATGCGGAATCCATAGTACTAGTTTATTATGTTTGCCCTTTTTCGGATTATTAATACAAATGTTTCTAACAAATCGAAAAATGGAAAATTCGGACTATGTTAAATGGAAAAAAAATACTAAATCGCCTGGGAAATTATTTTAATTTGGTTCGCCCCACATACGCATATGAAATATTTTCTCTTCATTCACCTAATCTTCTTATTCAATCCAATCTTGATTTAGTGTGAAATCTGAGAAAAAAAGAGGGCCTACAAAATAACTATAAATATTACAATTTTTCTTGTAATTTTTTCAAATGTACAATCCTAAATTGACTATGAATATATTTCTATTACATAAATGTTTTGGCTTGAAAAAATAGTGTTTATATTTAAATATTAAAGGCTACATAACAAGCTAGCCCGTGTTGATGAGCAATAATGTACACAAATAGTGCATCATGGCATAGATGTCCTATGTTTTCTTTTCTTACAGGGTATAGACTGTGCTTACTATGTGGCTGAAGTTCATTCTTAATCTGATGATCCATAAAGCCGATCAACTGGAAATGCTTCAACCGATCTGCATCTCAGACAGTCGAAGCCCTTCTTGCTAGTTCCAAACAGCTATGCCGCTTGTCTCCAACAACCAGAAGAACAACGTACTAACAGATCATCTGAATATTGAAGCATACATATATTGAGGCGGCTCATTGATACCGGATCTTGATGATTTCGTGATATCTTAATAATAGCAGTAATATGTGCAGCTCTATAAATATATGAACACTTCTGATTTTGTATTATTAATTAAATCTTCTTGAATCTTGGTGCTAAGCTGTATTGTTTGTTAATTACTAGAGTATGAGCTGGGCGTAGATGCATGCAGTTGGCTTGAGATATGCCACATGTGCACATGCATGGTGAAACTCCCAAGTCAACTATCATGCGTGCATTAGATGATTGATGAAGCATAACTTGCATTATCGTGCATGATACTCCAATATTAACTCTGAGAGTGAGATCATGCACGGCAAATGAACATTAACAAACCAGTGTGTATCCTATAAAAAGGAGGCCTTGCTAGCAAGCACTCACATCAATACAAGCCAGCAGAAAACACTTCCACTTTGCTAGCTAGAGCTAGGAGTCCCAACGTCCTTCCTTCGCCCTTGGAATGGCTTCCAGCTCCGTGCTTAAGATGGCCACAGTTTTTATTCTGGCCTTGTTCGCCGGGCAGCTGCTGATGGCCACGCCGACGGCGGCAGACCGAATAGGCAATAGGCGCTACCTGTATGATGTGCCGGCGCGGGAATGTGGCGGATTCGGCAAATGCGACACATTCTGCTTCGCCGCAAAGTATAAATTGTGCATCATCGATCCCACTTGCACTGTTGCGTTCTGCGAATCGAAGGCCTTCAAGCTCTGCAAGTCCTTGTGAGGCATGGGAAAGAGGAAGTGCAACACGTTTGGGAGGCAGCGATGCACGTCACCTGGCTGCCAACGATTAGTCCTCGACTATAGCCTTTCTGCGTTGTGAGCGTCCTTGTATTTTCTATCCTTTATTTCTAGTGGCTTAACAAAATATTTGTCTTCATTTCCGGTCAATATGTTATAGTGATTTACCTAAAGATTCATAGTCCGGTACATCTGTATGCACCATCATGTTATAATATAATTTTTTACTCATTTTTCTCTCTTTCATATCAGCAACTCTCTCTTTCTCTTACTCTCTCTCTCTCTATCTATCTCTCTCTCCCTGCAATATTTGCGCCCAAGGGCATTACTCGGCCCAACCGTCATGGACCGCCCACTCATGTTGCCCGGGTCCGTGTCATCTAGGTAGATCGGACAAGTGGAGAACCCCCAACGAGGCCCACACAGCCCGCCACCTGGGAACAGACGATGTGGAGGCGTTCTTCGCCATCGAAGACCCCAGGAGGTGGCTAGTTGAGCATCCTCTATAGGGGTAATGAGTAAAAATATATATGGAATGACACCTTTCTTATCCACAGCAAACTTTGCCCCAGCGGCATCCTTTTCCTTCTCTGATGTCATCCATTTCCATCTCTTCCGATGATTCAACGAGGCAACTGAATGTATTCAAAAAAACATCATCGAGGCACTCTTTTTGAGTCTACGATGACCATTGCTATAAGGTCATCATGCAGACCCAGGTAACATTAACTTGATTATGATGGTGCTACTAAGGATAATCCCTAGTCGAACATTCTTTCAGCTAAAACAACAAGTGTTGAGTCTCCTACCCTGAGTGCATGGCTTGTCATTAGACCAACCCCTTGCCCTTTGGTGTCAGCAATTATTTTTACAAGGGGACTCCCGTAGAGGGAAATAATTAATTGATGAAGGCATTTTGCATCATGTTTTATTTACTGTTTTTGCACGACTCAGATCATGCTCGGGTCAGAGATTGGGGGAGGGCGCACAAAGACTCTGGACCGCGACCATCTAGCCCTCTAGGAGTAACATAGGACTAAGTCACGCTCCATCGAGGCTGCCACACTTATTAAAAAAAAGAGTTATGCCACACTTGCCAATATACGACGTCCTTAGTTATAATGCCGCCTTGAATACCCTCACTAATTTCATTCATGATTATGTTAATGGAGTTCACTTTCTTCATGCATGTCGTGGACCTTGAATTTGTTTAAGATAGAAAATATGTAACACTTAATTTTTTATTAGGGTCCTATTACATAGATGTTGATCACAGTAATACTTAGGCACCACTGCTTAGCTTTATATTTGTCTCTGGCCATCAAATAAAACGTAAATAACCCACCTTCTGTCTTTGAAACAAGTTCGCTTCAACTTCCATGCACTGGTCTTTACAGCTCTTGAAAAATAGGCTTTAAAGAAAGTGCTTTTATTTCAAGATATCGGTATTTCCTTATCCCGCGTTCCAAATGCGGAATCCATAGTACTAGTTCATTATGTTTGCCCTTTTCGGATTATTAATACAAATGTTTCTAACAAATCGAAAAATGGAAAATTCGGACTATGTTAAATGGAAAAAAAATACTAAATCGCATGGGAAATTATTTTAATTTGGTTCGCCCCACATACGCATATGAAATATTTTCTCTTCATTCACCTAATCTTCTTATTCAATCCAAACTTGATTTAGTGTGAAATCTGAGAAAAAAAAGAGGGCCTAAAAAATAACTATAAATATTACAAGTTTTCTTGTAATTTTTTCAAATTTACAATCCTAAATTGACTATGAATATATTTCTATTACATAAATGTTTTGGCTTGAAAAAATAGTGTTTATATTTAAATATTAAAGGCTACATAACAAGCTAGCCCGTGTTGATGAGCAGTAATGTACACAAATAGTGCATCATGGCATAGATGTCCTATGTTTTGTTTTCTTACAGGGTATAGACTGTGCTTACTATGTGGCTGAAGTTCATTCTTGATCTGATGATCCATAAAGCCGATCAACTGGAAATGCTTCAACCGATCTGCATCTCAGACAGTCGAAGCCCTTCTTGCTAGTTCCAAACAGCTATGCCGCTTGTCTCCAACAACCAGAAGAACAACGTACTAACAGATCATCTGAATATTGAAGCATACATATATTGAGGCGGCTCATTTATACGGGATCTTGATGATTTCGTGATATCTTAATAATAGCAGTAATCTGTGCAGCTCTATAAAGATATGAACACTTCTGATTTTGTATTATTGATTCAATCTTCTTGAATCTTGGTGCTAAGCTGTATTGTTTGTTAATTACTAGAGTATGAGCTGGGCGTAGATGCATGCAGTTGGCTTGAGATATGCCACATGTGCACATGCATGGTGAAACCCCCAAGTCAACTATCATGCGTGCATTAGATGATTGATGAAGCATAACTTGCATTATCGTGCATGATACTCCAATATTAACTCTGAGAGTGAGATCATGCACGGCAAATGAACATTAACAAACCAGTGTGTGTCCTATAAAAAGGAGGCCTTGCTAGCAAGCACTCACATCAATACAAGCCAGCAGAAAACACTTCCACTTTGCTAGCTAGAGCTAGGAGTCCCAACGTCCTTCCTTCGCCCTTGGAATGGCTTCCAGCTCCGTGCTTAAGATGGCCACAGTTTTTATTCTGGCTTTGTTCGCCGGGCAGCTGCTGATGGCCACGCCGACGGTGGCAGACCGAATAGGCAATAGGCGCTACCTGTATGATGTGCCGGCGCAGGAATGTGGCGGATTCGGCAAATGCGACACGTTCCGATTCGCTGCAAAGTATAAATTGTGCATCATCGATCCCACTTGCACTGTTGCTGTAATGCCCAGGATGGAGTTATACCTCCTACGTGTCGAGGCACGACTTAAAGGCATAGTTCCATCCTAGAATGATCTCAAGTTTGGTAATCTTTGCACAACTCATGTAAAAGAAGGGATAGTAAACTTAAAATAGTTGGCTTACAATCGCCACGTCACAGAATTACAGTACAAGTCTCAAACATCATACATTAAGAGCACTACAACCCTCTAAGGGCAAAAGCCAAATGTCAAAGTACCAAACTCAGATAAATAAACCACCACAGGCGGATCGAATCCTAGTAAGAGACTCCACTACTGATCGTCCGGGTAGCGCACGTAGTATCGACTACGCTCCTCGTCGTACTCCCAATCCAGCTCGGTGCCATCACCTGGATAGCTCACAGCTGGACCTGCATCTGGTGTGTGAAGTAACTGTGAGCCACAGAGGACTCAGCAATCCCGTTCCCGGGTAACAGAACTATTTAAGCCTTTAGGTGAGGGAAAGGCTGAAGAAAGAACAAGTCTGCAGCAGCAACTAGCATCTAGCTTACGCAAGTGAGAGCGAGAAGAGAAGGCAACGGCGAGAAGTGATCACGAAGTGATCCTAGCTACAAGCTCCCCAAGCATAACCCCTCCGTGTTCAACTCCCGAATCCCTATTCGGAAATTGACAGTCACGGAACACACGCTGGTAGTGTATTAGTAACATTGTGTCAAGTTTTCTACAACCGGAATTAACAAGCTCCCATCTGCCACATAACCGCGGGCACGGCTTTCGAAAGTTCAAACCCTGCAGGGGTGTTCCAACTTGACCCATTACAAGCCCACGATCCGCGGAGTCGCAACTCCAAAGTGGGAAGACCCGAGTATCCTCGGAATCCCGTGCTCAAGATATACCGAGCTAAGGTAAGGCTAATCCAGCAAATCCTCCCGGCGTGTCGACACCCTGATAGTAGCCGCGCGTATCTAGGTCTCAGGACACGTCCGGATGAGCGCTACGTACAGATACCAAAGACCCCAGCGAACTGGGTAGTATCCGCAAGTGACTCTGGTTTGGACCAACACTCAAGTCGAGCACTGGCCCAGGGGGTTGAATTAATTAAGCCTCGGGTTAATTACTCCCTCGGAAAGTTTTTAGTTGTTTAGGCAAATAGTACCAAGGTTGGGACTTGCTGGAAAAGACTTATCACTTAGCGGTTTATCGAGGGGGTCCCATACACCCCAACCGTGTTAGGAACGCATAATCAAGGAACATAAAACCGGCTTATACGGATCCTAACGGCATGAGTGGAACAAATCACCAAGCAAAAGGCTTAGCCTTCCACCCTCGCCAATATATAGATGATTTCATTTTAAGCATTAATATAGTGTGATATAACCCAACCAAACTTCAACATGGAGCAAGCATCTTCACTTCACCTGCAACTAGCAACGCTATAAGAAGGGCTGAGCGAAGCGTACTTAGCCAAGCAACGGTTTGCATAGGTAGGGTGGTTAAACATGGCAATTGGTTACAAGTAGGAGGCTGACAAGAAGAACATGGGCATCGAGGCAAAACTATAGATCGAGACTACTAGCAATAGGCAAAGATAGTAATGTTATCGGGGTTCGGTCATCTTGCCTGAAGAGAAGTCGTTCGGATCGTAAGAAGGGTCCTCGTGCTCAACCTCGTTGGAAACCTCGTGCTCAACCTCGTACTCGTTCTCAGCTTCCGGCTCTAAACAAAACAATCACACCAAGCACCAATCAACAAGATGCAATGCGCACTCGAAAAACATGAATGCATGATGGATGCACTAAGGATGCACATGGAGCACGTAAAACATCACTCAAGCAAAACACCTCAAAACAAGATAACAATCTGATATTATTTATCTACACAGAAAATCACCCAAGTTTGATATAAGATTCGCTGAAATCGGAGTTACGGGCTAAAAGTTATGCCCGAAACAAGATTTGAGCGAAAGCTGAAAATTACAGCAACATAGCAACTTTGGAGCTCAAAATAATTAAGCTACAGCACCCAAAAAGCATGGCAAAGAACTTGAACACAAACTAGACATATAGTACAGCAACTAGGTCCAAAGTGCACCCCCAACGGAGTCACGGATCAATAGCAATGATCTTGGACATATTGAACTTTGCAATAAAATTCTGGCAGCAGAATTTTATTGAAACTTTAGAGCAAAAGATAAACATGCTACAGCCACTCAAATGGACATGTGAGGACATGGATGGAAAAACAACAAAATATACTACAAGGAACAATCAAAATCCACCCCAAAACTACCATGCATTTTCCTAGAACATCACACGAACATGGCATCGGAACGTTACAGATTTCAGACTTAGTGAAATTTCACTAAGTCCCAAAACAGCAATATCATCATAGCACACAAAAGAGCATGTTTAAGTCACCTCAAAACTAAACATGGCAAAGGGTAAGCACCTCATCAAAGTGCATATGAAGGTGATCCCGAAACACACAAGCATGCTTCATAGAGGTGAACACAACGATTGCAACGAGCTCAACGAGATGGCATTTCATAACAAGTGAAAACACAACATGTGAACATGGCACTTTGCAATGATGATAACAAGGCAATAATAAATCTACCATGCAACCTATCACAAACAACACGTAGTTCGTGGCAAGACGAACACGTGGACATGTCATTTGCATCGTTTGGACAAACGAGCTAAAAGATATCACATGTCAAAGGTGGCATGAAAATAACACATAACAGCAGTTTTTAACATGATGCACTCTTGCAACAGCAAAACAAGTGTCAAGATGACATCTAACATGCATGACAACAACAGGTAAAACGTAGAGGACATCTCCACGAACATCTGGACATGCTACACGCGCAAAACGGAGCAACAGGCACAAAGTTAGGGCAGTTCAAAGATTGCATCAGACAGATAAAACTGGACTTAGGGGGAGTAGGTCAACCTCTCCAGATCTGAGATCCGGATGAACAGTACGGGTGAACAGTACGGGGCGGCGGCTGGGATCTGGATCCGGCCCGGAGGGAGAGGCGGCGGCGGCCCACGAGCTGGTGGTGGAGAGGCGGCCCACCCGCTGGGCGGCGGATCTGGCGAAGGGGCTGGCCGGCCGGCTGCGGCAGAGGCCCAGCGGGGCGGGAGGCCCGCGGCGCGCGGTGGCCCGGAGCTGGGCGGCCTGGTACGGGCGACGGCCTGGTCGCCTCGGTGGAGCGGCGGTGCGGAGTACGGCGATGGGCCGCGGTGTACGGCCCGGCGGGAACCTGGCGACGATCTGGTCCCCAGGCGACGGGCCTGCCCGGCGCGGTCGAAGCCTGGCCGGTCGAGGGAGTACAGGCCGGCTCGGTCGCTCGTCGCGCGAAGGGCCAGAAGGAGCTGGCGCCTGCGGCGTTGACCTCGCGCGTCCTTCGAGGGATCCCGGCGGCTGGGCTGCTGCTGAAACGAAGGATCCCTTCGGGATCCGGGCAGGAAAATTCGGATCTGGAGAAAGAAAAGAAAAAAAAGAAGGGGATCTAGAGGAGGAAGAAGAAGGGGATAGGGATGCCCAAAAATAGACTAGGGGGGTCTATATGTAGCAGTTTTTAGGGTTAGGAGGGGATTTAGGGGCGCTAGGAGCCCTCCGATCGCGATCCGACGGATCCGATCGCGGGGATAATTTTAAAAGGCCTAGACGGAGATAAAAGAAAGCAGTAGGGGTATTTCCGGGACACGAAGCGAAGGCACTTCGGGCCCACACGAACAACGGAGGGAAAAGTCAACGGAGTCCAAACGAGACGAGATTTGAGAGGCGGGTTGCCCACAACAAAACAACAACACACAAAACAACCTCGCGGCACACCGGTAACGAAAAACGCCCGAACAACAAAGTAGGCCTACGGGACGTCACGGACACGTGAGGGAGCTCCGGAACACGAAACGGACAACGGGAAGAAACACGACGAACCGGATGCAACCCACAACACAAATGCAATGCAATGCACATGTCTACATGATATGAATGAATGCCACACACTCACACAACAAAACGACGAAAGCCCGAAAGACAAAGAACCCGAAATGGAAATAGATGAAGCCGGAGATATATTATATACCCAAAAGGGAAAGTATTACATCCGGGGCATTACAAACTCTCCTCTACTACAAAAAAGATCTCGTCCCGAGATCTAGGACTGGAAAAAGGAAGGGTACTCGGAACGAAGATGATCTTCTCGTTCCCAGGTAGCTTCTCGGTCTGTGTGATGTGACCACTTGACTTTCAGAAACTTGATGGACTTGTTGCGAGTCTTGCGTTCAATTTCTTCGAGAATTGCAACTGGATGCTCTCGGTAGGAAAGGTCTTGTTGAAGATCAATCTCCTCAAACGGAATCATGCGCTCAGGTGCCTTGAAGCATTTGCGAAGCTGAGACACATGGAAGACATCATGAACATTTGCAAAGTTGGAAGGGAGCTCGAGCTGATAGGCTAGATCGCCTCTTTTGCCAAGAATCTTGAAAGGCCCGACGTATCTAGGAGCAAGTTTTCCTTTGATACCGAATCTTTGGGTTCCTTTCATCGGAGAAACTCGGAGATAGACATGATCACCGATGTCGAAAGCCAAATCACGATGCTTTCCGTCATAGTAGCTCTTCTGACGCGACTGAGCGGCCTTGAGATTCTCACGTATGACTTTGCACATTTCTTCGGCTTCTGAGATCAAATCATTGCCAAGAAGTTGACGTTCGCCTGTTTCAGACCAGTTGAGAGGGGTACGGCACTTTCTGCCATAGAGAATTTCAAACGGTGCTTTGCCTGCACTTGCTTGAAAGCTGTTGTTGTAAGAGAACTCGGCAAATGGAAGACAGTCTTCCCATTTCATGCCGAAGGAGATGACACAGGCTCTGAGCATATCTTCTAGGATCTGATTCACACGCTCGACTTGACCACTAGTCTGAGGGTGAAAGGCAGTGCTGAACCTGATCTTAGTGCCCATGGCGGACTGAAAGGAGTCCCAGAACCTTGATGTGAACAAGCTGCCACGGTCTGAGGATATCACTTGAGGAATGCCATGTAGGGACACAATTCTGGAAGTGTACAGCTCTGCAAGTTGAGCTGCATTGATTGACTCTTTGACTGGAAGAAAGTCAGCAACTTTGGTAAGCTTGTCAATCACCACAAAGATAGCATCATTGCCTCGCTTGGATTTAGGAAAACCAGTGACGAAGTCCATTTCAATGTGGTCGAACTTCCACTCGGGAATAGGAAGAGGTTGGAGAAGACCGGCTGGACGTTGATGTTCTGCTTTCACTCTTCTGCATACATCACATTCATTCACGAATTGGGCAATTTCCCTTTTCATGCGTGTCCACCAGTAAGATTGCTTGAGGTCTTGATACATCTTGGAACTGCCAGGATGAATGGAAAGGAGAGAATCATGAGCTTCTTCCATTATGAGCTTCCTGAGATCACCTTTGGGAACAACGAGTCTGTCCTCGAAGAACAAGGTATCTCTCTCATCAACACGGAAGCACTTGTATTTTGGAGTGCCCTTTGCAATCCCATGTTTCACCTTCTTCACCATGGTATCACTGCGCTGGGCCTCACGGACTTGATCTTCCAAGGTAGGAGCAATCTGGAGATTTGCAAGAAAACCCTGCGGAACAACTTGAAGGTTGAGTTTCCTGAAAGCTTCACAAAGCTCAGGCTGGTGTGGCTTGATAAGAAGGCTGTTGCAATATGCCTTTCTGCTCAAAGCATCTGCAATCACATTCGCCTTGCCTGGAGTGTACTCAATGCTGGGGTTGTACTCTTGGATCATCTCGACCCAACGAGTCTGGCGGAGGTTCAGGTGCGGCTGTGTGAAGATGTACTTCAAGCTCTTGTGATCAGTGAAGATGTCGACCTTTCTGCCCAGCAACAGATGTCTCCACGTAATCAGAGCATGTACCACAGCTGCTAGCTCGAGATCATGTGTGGGATAGTTCTTCTTAGCTGGCTTGAGCTGCCGAGAAGTATATGCCACAATTCTCTTATCTTGCATAAGCACACCACCAAGACCTTGAAGAGAAGCATCACAGAACACTTCATAGGGCTTGGATTCATCTGGAGGAATCAGAACTGGAGCAGAGACAAGCTTCTCTTTGAGGGTTTTGAAAGCCACTTCACATTCGGGAGACCAAAAGTATTTGACATTCTTCTGAAGGAGGTTGGAAAGAGGCTTGGCAATCTTGGAGAAGTTTTCCACAAACCTTCTGCAATAGCTGGCAAGACCCAGAAAACTGCGGAGCTGCTTGACGTTCTGAGGAGCTTCCCAGTTGACAATTGCTTCAACTTTCTCGGGATTAACCGCAATACCGTCAGCTGAGATAATGTGGCCCAGGTACAAAACCTTATCGAGCCAGAACTCGCACTTGGAGAACTTGGCATAGAATTTATGCTCTCGGAGTCGATCAAGAACCAGACGCAAGTGCTTTTCGTGATCTTCTTCATTCTTGGAAAACACCAGAATATCATCCAGATACACGAGCACAAACTCTCCAGTATAGGGGTTGAAGATGTAATGCATCATCCTTGAAAAGGTAGGAGGAGCATTGGCGAGACCGAAGGACATGACGGTATACTCATATGAACCGTAGCTCGTTCTGAAGGCCGTCTTGGGAATGTCTTCCTCGCGAATGCGAATTTGATGATAGCCCATTCGGAGGTCAAGCTTAGAGAACACTTTAGCTCCTTTGAGCTGCTCAAAGAGTTCATTGATGTTGGGGAGCGGATACTTGTTCTTAATCGTCTTCTTGTTCAATGGCCGGTAGTCAACACAGAGACGCTCCGTGCCATCTTTCTTCTTGACAAATAAGACACCACAGCCCCACGGAGATGTACTCGGTCTGATGAGACCCATACGCTCCTGTTCATCCAACTGTTTCTTCAATTCCTTCAATTCATCTGAAGAGAGCTTGTAAGGACGCCGGCAAACAGGTTCGGTGCCCGGCTCGAGTTCAATGACAAACTCCACCTGACGGTGTGGAGGCATGCCTGGAAGTTCTTCTGGAAAGACGTCTTGATATTCATTCACCACTGGAATTTGCTCTATGGCATTAATTTCACCCTTATCATTAAGAGAGAAAAGCCGAATAGTATTATCCCTGGAGGCGAAGATAATCACATCTTCATCAGAATGAGTCAATTTGACTTCCTTTTGAGCACAATCAATGTGCGCATCGTGCTGAGAAAGCCAATCCATTCCGAGAATGAGGTCAATATCAGAATGACCAAGAACCACCGGAGAAGCCAAAAATCGATAATCACCCATGCGAATAGAAATTTCCGGAACAACTGTGTTAGAAGTCATTTGCAAGCCCGGAGAAATAATCTTCAAAGGTCTAGGAATCCTCTCCGGAACCAATTCATGCTTAGCAACAAAAGGTCTTGAAATGAAGGACAAAGATGCACCCGAATCAAATAACACTTTAGCTGGAAAAGAGTTCACTGAAAGGTTACCCAAAATGACATCAGAAGAAGCCTCCGTTTGTGCTGCATTCATCAGATTGACCCTTGCAGACTTTGGATCATGCTTGACAATAGCTGAACTCATAGGAGGAGGAGGTGGAAGACGCTTCGGATTCGGACATCTGTTGGCATAATGACCCTTCTGGCCACACTTGTTGCACACCACTTCAGAGAGAGGACGGAAATGAGAGCCACTGGACTTAGAGCCTTGAGACTGAAACTGCTTCTTCGACTGGTTGCTTGGGTTGGGTGGGTGGGAGAAACCACGACCGCTAGAGTTCTTGTTGTTGGAGTTGTTGAAGTTGCTGGAGTTGTTGAATGGAGCTCGAATCATTGGAGGAGGAGGAAGCCATAATTTCTGTTGTTTCGCAGCCAACTGAGACGATGAGGTAGAGTGAACAGCATCTCGAATTCTCTTCTTAGAAGCCTCCATCTTGAGCTGAGCTGCTTCTTGTTTCAAAGCCATGTTATAGAACTTATCGAATTCGTCTGGCTCGAACAAAGTGAGAGCAAGCTGAAGTTCATCTTTGAGACCTCCACGGAACTGATAGATTTTACTCTTTGCATCAGGAATGTCTTGCTTTGCATAACGAGCGAGGTTTTGGAACTTGACATTATACTGATAGACTGTCATGGAGCCCTGCTTGAGGTTGCGGAATTGCTCACGCATACCCTCGATGACACTTGTAGGAATGTGATGCGAGCGGAAATCCTTGCAGAAATTCTCCCACGAGATCACTTGACCCGGCCTTGAGTCTTTGTACTGCTGCCACCAGTCAGCTGCTTGATCTTTCAGTTGGAAGGCTGCAAACTTCACATAGTCATCTTCTTTCACGTTACTGCACTCAAAATGCTTCTTTATGTCGGTCAACCAATCCTCAGCATCAAGAGGGTCGACACAGTAACTGAAAGCTTTAGGATTGTTAGCCAGGAACTGGTTGAGAGTAGCATGGTGCTGCTGGAAGAAGTTGCCTTGGTTCATTGGAACACCCTGATTAGCTTGATTAGCTTGCATAGCTTGCATTTGCTGCATCATCTGCATCATCAACTGAGTGTTCTGAGCTGTAGTCTGCATAATTGCTCTCCAAGCCTCAGGCGGAGGAGGAGGAGAAGGAGGACGTTCTGGGACCTCTTCACCCTCTGGGTTAGCATTCGGAACCCTTTTCGGAGCCATCCTGTAAGAGATGACCACGAATCAGCAATTGATTGACAAAAGGAATAAGCTGAATCAATGGAATGAATTGCAACAAGTCTTCACAATAATCATTCGAACAATAAGAACGAATGAAATCATCCGAACAAGAGGAACGAATGAATTTCTCAGTTAATTGATAACATCATCTTCACGAGAAGCCACATAGGGAACAAAATGATAAAATAAGAAAACAACAAGGTACGGAAAGGAACAAACACAAGAGAGGAGTTTCGTTCTAACATCTTTGTGCTGAAAGCATATGAACGCGTTACGAAAAGGTTTTGCAATCCCCGGATCAGCATAGCCAAGGACCCTTTAAGATGCAACTCCTGATAGTAACATCGGTCATATAACCCCTTCACTCAATGTCGAACCCCGAACTCACTAACCTGCATTCGTTGGAAGAATGCCTACGATCTACTGGATAAAACCCACCTATAGTTTTCCGAAAGATTCCAGTTATGCAATCAGGTGTTGGGGATACACGGGAAGCACCGCGCAATCAACTCTAACCTACATCCAGGTGTATCCATCCTTCAACACATAACCAGTCTTTCTCGGAAACTGTGTACCTCGGACCTTCGAAAAGCATCCACTATAACAAGCTATGGCAATACTCCCGAACTACCTCCCCAGTACTGGGTGATGTCGGGGTTATCTTGCCACTGGCCGTATAGGGGAGATTTTCGATGTCGGCCGTCTTAAGTATTTAGTACTGCTGCGATATGCTTGTTACAATGATACCCCGAAGCTCAACTCCTCGGTAACAGGAGGCATCGGGAACAATATCCTTGTCACAAGAACATCGAAACAATCCCAGAATACTCGCGGGATTCCTAAAAAAAATTTTGTGCAAATTTTGAAGATAGGAGAGACAAGAGTAGACGTCAGGAGTCCTCACCAGAGAGAAAGGGGATGGGAAGCAAAGAAATCCTACTCTCCGATATAATATAGGACTCAAAAAGTTTTCAGTGTGTGCCTAGACTCAACCGTCAACGGTTCGATCAAACAGTGGGGGCTCCTAGGTCGGAGAAGGCTCTGAATACCAACTTGTAATGCCCAGGATGGAGTTATACCTTCTACGTGTCGAGGCACGACTTAAAGGCATAAGTCCATCCTAGAATGATCTCAAGTTTGGTAATCTTTGCACAACTCATGTAAAAGAGGGATAGAAAACTGAAAATAGTTGGCTTACAATCGCCACGTCACAGAATAACAGTAGAAGTCTCAAACATCATACATTAAGATCACTACAACCCTCTAAGGGCAAAAGCCAAATGTCAAAGTACCAAACTCAGATAAAACAACCACAGGCGGATCGAATCCTAGTAAGAGACTCCACTACTGATCGTCCGGGTAGCGCACGTAGTAACGACTACGCTCCTCGTCGTACTCCCAATCCAGCTCGGTGCCATCACCTGGATAGCTCACAGCTGGACCTGCATCTGGTGTGTGAAGTAACTGTGAGCCACAGAGGACTCAGCAATCCCGTTCCCGGGTAACAGAACTATTTAAGCCTTTAGGTGAGGGAAAGGCTGAAGAAAGAACAAGTCTGCAGCAGCAACTAGCATCTAGCTTACGCAAGTGAGAGCGAGAAGAGAAGGCATCGGCGAGAAGTGACCACGAAGTGATCCTAGCTACAAGCTCACAAACATAACCCCTCCGTGTTCAACTCCCGAATCCCTATTCGGAAATTGACAGTCACGGAACACACGCTGGTAGTGTATTAGTGTCATTGTGTCAAGTTATCTACAACCGGAATTAACAAGCTCCCATCTGCCACATAACCGCGGGCACGGCTTTCGAAAGTTCAAACCCTGCAGGGGTGTTCCAACTTGACCCATTACAAGCCCACGATCCGCGGAGTCGCAACTCCAAAGTGGGAAGACCCGAGTATCCTCGGAATCCCGTGCTCAAGATATACCGAGCTAAGGTAAGGCTAATCCAGCAAATCCTCCCGGCGTGTCGACACCCTGATAGTAGCCGCGCGTATCTAGGTCTCAGGACACGTCCGGATGAGCGCTACGTACAGATACCAAAGACCCCAGCGAACTGGGTAGTATCCGCAAGTGACTCTGGTTTGGACCAACACTCAAGTCGAGCACTGGCCCAGGGGGTTGAATTAATTAAGCCTCGGGTTAATTACTCCCTCGGAAAGTTTTTAGTTGTTTAGGCAAATAGTACCAAGGTTGGGACTTGCTGGAAAAGACTTAGCACTTAGCGGTTTATCGAGGGGGTCCCATACACCCCAACCGTGTTAGGAACGCATAATCAAGGAACATAAAACCGGCTTATACGGATCCTAACGGCATGAGTGGAACAAATCACCAAGCAAAAGGCTTAGCCTTCCACCCTCGCCAATATATAGATGATTTCATTTTAAGCATTAATATAGTGTGATATAACCCAACCAAACTTCAACATGGAGCAAGCATCTTCACTTCACCTGCAACTAGCAACGCTATAAGAAGGGCTGAGCGAAGCATACTTAGCCAAGCAACGGTTTGCATAGGTAGGGTGGTTAAACATGGCAATTGGTTACAAGTAGGAGGCTGACAAGAAGAACATGGGCATCGAGGCAAAACTATAGATCGAGACTACTAGCAATAGGCAAAGATAGTAATGTTATCGGGGTTCGGTCATCTTGCCTGAAGAGAAGTCGTTCGGATCGTAAGAAGGGTCCTCGTGCTCAACCTCGTTGGAAACCTCGTGCTCAACCTCGTACTCGTTCTCAGCTTCCGGCTCTAAACAAAACAATCACACCAATCACCAATCAACAAGATGCAATGCGCACTCGAAAAACATGAATGCATGATGGATGCACTAAGGATGCACATGGAGCACGTAAAACATCACTCAAGCAAAACACCTCAAAACAATATAACAATCTGATATTATTAATCTACACAGAAAATCACCCAAGTTTGATATAAGATTCGCTGAAATCGGAGTTACGGGCTAAAAGTTATGCCCGAAACAAGATTTGAGCGAAAGCTGAAAATTACAGCAACATAGCAACTTTGGAGCTCAAAATAATTAAGCTACAGCACCCAAAAAGCATGGCAAAGAACTTGAACACAAACTAGACATATAGTACAGCAACTAGGTCCAAAGTGCACCCCCAACGGAGTCACGGATCAATAGCAATGATCTTGGACATATTGAACTTTGCAATAAAATTCTGGCAGCAGAATTTTATTGAAACTTTAGAGCAAAAGATAAACATGCTACAGCCACTCAAATGGACATGTGAGGACATGGATGGAAAAACAACAAAATATACTACAAGGAACAATCAAAATCCACCCCAAAACTACCATGCATTTTCCTAGAACATCACACGAACATGGCATCGGAACGTTACAGATTTCAGACTTAGTGAAATTTCACTAAGTCCCAAAACAGCAATATCATCATAGCACACAAAAGAGCATGTTTAAGTCACCTCGAAACTAAACATGGCAAAGGGTAAGCACCTCATCAAAGTGCATATGAAGGTGATCCCGAAACACACAAGCATGCTTCATAGAGGTGAACACAACGATTGCAACGAGCTCAACGAGATGGCATTTCATAACAAGTGAAAACACAACATGTGAACATGGCACTTTGCAACGATGATAACAAGGCAATAATAAATCTACCATGCAACCTATCACAAACAACACGTAGTTCGTGGCAAGACGAACACGTGGACATGTCATTTGCATCGTTTGGACAAACGAGCTAAAAGATATCACATGTCAAAGGTGGCATGAAAATAACACATAACAGCAGTTTTTAACATGATGCACTCTTGCAACAGCAAAACAAGTGTCAAGATGACATCTAACATGCATGACAACAACAGGTAAAACGTAGAGGACATCTCCACGAACATCTGGACATGCTACACGCGCAAAACGGAGCAACAGGCACAAAGTTAGGGCAGTTCAAAGATTGCATCAGACAGATAAAACTGGACTTAGGGGGATTAGGTCAACCTCTCCAGATCTGAGATCTGGATGAACAGTACGGGTGAACAGTACGGGGCGGCGGCTGGGATCTGGATCCGGCCCGGAGGGAGAGGCGGCGGCGGCCCACGAGCTGGTGGTGGAGAGGCGGCCCACCCGCTGGGCGGCGGATCTGGCGAAGGGGCGGGCCGGCCGGCTGCGGCAGAGGCCCAGCGGGGCGGGAGGCCCGCGGCGCGCGGTGGCCCGGAGCTGGGCGGCCTGGTACGGGCGACGGCCTGGTCGCCTCGGTGGAGCGGCGGTGCGGAGTACGGCGATGGGCCGCGGTGTACGGCCCGGCGGGAACCTGGCGACGATCTGGTCCCCAGGCGACGGGCCTGCCCGGCGCGGTCGAAGCCTGGCCGATCGAGGGAGTACAGGCCGGCTCGGTCGCTCGTCGCGCGAAGGGCCAGAAGGAGCTGGCGCCTGCGGCGTTGACCTCGCGCGTCCTTCGAGGGATCCCGGCGGCTGGGCTGCTGCTGAAACGAAGGATCCCTTCGGGATCCGGGCAGGAAAATTCGGATCTGGAGAAAGAAAAGAAAAAAAAAGAAGGGGATCTAGAGGAGGAAGAAGAAGGGGATAGGGATGCCCAAAAATAGACTAGGGGGGTCTATATGTAGCAGTTTTTAGGGTTAGGAGGGGATTTAGGGGCGCTAGGAGCCCTCCGATCGCGATCCGACGGATCCGATCGCGGGGATAATTTTAAAAGGCCTAGACGGAGATAAAAGAAAGCAGTAGGGGTATTTCCGGGACACGAAGCGAAGGCACTTCGGGCCCACACGAACAACGGAGGGAAAAGTCAACGGAGTCCAAACGAGACGAGATTTGAGAGGCGGGTTGCCCACAACAAAACAACAACACACAAAACAACCTCGCGGCACACCGGTAACGAAAAACGCCCGAACAACAAAGTAGGCCTACGGGACGTCACGGACACGTGAGGGAGCTCCGGAACACGAAACGGACAACGGGAAGAAACACGACGAACCGGATGCAACCCACAACACAAATGCAATGCAATGCACATGTCTACATGATATGAATGAATGCCACACACTCACACAACAAAACGACGAAAGCCCGAAAGACAAAGAACCCGAAATGGAAATAGATGAAGCCGGAGATATATTATATACCCAAAAGGGAAAGTATTACATCCGGGGCATTACAGTTGCGTTCTGCGAATCGAAGGCTTTCAAGCTCTGCAAGTCCTTGTGAGGCATGGGAAAGAGGAAGTGCAACACGTTTGGGAGGCAGCGATGCACGTCACCTGGCTGCCAACGATTAGTCCTCGACTATAGCATTTCTGCGTTCTGAGCGTCCTTGTATTTTCTATCCTTTATTTCTAGTGGCTTAACAAAATATTTGTCTTCATTTCTGGTCAATATGTTATAGTGATTTACCTAAAGATTCATAGTCCGGTACATCTGTATGCACCATCGTGTTATAATATAAATTTTTACTCATTTTTCTCTCTTTCATATCAGCAACTCTCTCTCTCTCTTTCTCTCTCTCTCTATCTATCTCTCTCTCCCTGCAATATTTGCGCCCAAGGGCATTACTCGGCCCAACCGTCATGGACCGCCCACTCATGTTGCCCGGGTCCGTGTCATCTAGGTAGATCGGACAAGTGGAGAACCCCCAACGAGGCCCACACAGCCCGCCACCTGGGAACAAACGATGTGGAGGCGTTCTTCGCCATCGAAGACCCCAGGAGGTGGCTAGTTGAGCATCCTCTATAGGGGTAATGAGTAAAAATATATATGGAATGACACCTTTCTTATCCACAGCAAACTTTGCCCCAGCGGCATCCTTTTCCTTCTCTGATATCATCCATTTCCATCTCTTCCGATGATTCAACGAGGCAACTGAATGTATTCAAAAAAACATCATCGAGGCACTCTTTTTCAGTCTACGATGACCATTGCTATAAGGTCATCACGCAGACCCTGGTAACATTAACTTGATTATGATGGTGCTACTAAGGATAATCCCTAGTCGAACATTGTTTCCGCTAAAACAACAAGTGTTGAGTCTCCTACCCTGAGTGCATGGCTTGTCATTAGACCAACCCCGTGCCCTTCGGTGTCAGCAATTATTTTTACAAGGGGACTCCAGTAGAGGGAAATAATTAATTGATGAAGGCATTTTGCATCATGTTTTATTTACTGTTTTTGCATGACTCAGATCATGCTAGGGTCAGAGATTGGGGGAGGGCGCACAACGACTCTGGACCGCGACCATCTAGCCCTCTAGGAGTAACATAGGACTAAGTCACGCTCCATCGAGGCTGCCACACTTATTAAAAAAAAGAGTTGTGCCACACTTGCCAATATACGACGTCCTTAGTTATAATGCCGCCTTGAATACCCTCACTAATTTCATTCATGATTATGTTAATGGAGTTCACTTTCTTCATGCATGTCGTGGACCTTGAATTTGTTTAAGATAGAAAATATGTAACACATAATTTTTTATTAGGGTCCTATTACATAGATGTTGATCACAGTAATACTTAGGTACCACTGCTTAGCTTTATATTTGTCTCTGGCCATCAAATAAAACGTAAATAACCCACCTTCTGTCTTTGAAACAAATTCGCTTCAGCTTCCATGCACTGGTCTTTATAGCTCTTGAAAAATAGGCTTTAAAGAAAGTGCTTTTATTTCAAGATATCGGTATTTCCTCATCCCGCGTTCCAAATGCGGAATCCATAGTACTAGTTCATTATGTTTGCCCTTTTTCGGATTATTAATACAAATGTTTCTAACAAATCGAAAAATGGAAAATTCGGACTATGTTAAATGGAAAAAAAAAATACTAAATCGCCTGGGAAATTATTTTAATTTGGTTCGCCCCACATACGCATATGAAATATTTTCTCTTCATTCACCTAATCTTCTTATTCAATCCAATCTTGATTTAGTGTGAAATCTGAGAAAAAAAGAGGGCCTACAAAATAACTATAAATATTACAAGTTTTCTTGTAATTTTTTCAAATGTACAATCCTAAATTGACTATGAATATATTTCTATTACATAAATGTTTTGGCTTGAAAAAATAGTGTTTATATTTAAATATTAAAGGCTACATAACAAGCTAGCCCGTGTTGATGAGCAGTAATGTACACAAATAGTGCATCATGGCATAGATGTCCTATGTTTTCTTTTCTTACAGGGTATAGACTGTGCTTACTATGTGGCTGAAGTTCATTCTTGATCTGATGATCCATAAAGCCGATCAACTGGAAATGCTTCAACCGATCTGCATCTCAGACAGTCGAAGCCCTTCTTGCTAGTTCCAAACAGCTATGCTGCTTGTCTCCAACAACCAGAAGAACAACGTACTAACAGATCATCTGAATATTGAAGCATACATATATTGAGGCGGCTCATTTATACGGGATCTTGATGATTTCGTGATATCTTAATAATAGCAGTAATCTGTGCAGCTCTATAAAGATATGAACACTTCTGATTTTGTATTATTGATTCAATCTTCTTGAATCTTGGTGCTAAGCTGTATTGTTTGTTAATTACTAGAGTATGAGCTGGGCGTAGATGCATGCAGTTGGCTTGAGATATGCCACATGTGCACATGCATGGTGAAACTCCCAAGTCAACTATCATGCGTGCATTAGATGATTGATGAAGCATAACTTGCATTATCGTGCATGATACTCCAATATTAACTCTGAGAGTGAGATCATGCACGGCAAATGAACATTAACAAACCAGTGTGTGTCCTATAAAAAGGAGGCCTTGCTAGCAAGCACTCACATCAATACAAGCCAGCAGAAAACACTTCCACTTTGCTAGCTAGAGCTAGGAGTCCCAACGTCCTTCCTTCGCCCTTGGAATGGCTTCCAGCTCCGTGCTTAAGATGGCCACAGTTTTTATTCTGGCCTTGTTCGCCGGGCAGCTGCTGATGGCCACGCCGACGGCGGCAGACCGAATAGGCAATAGGCGCTACCTGTATGATGTGCCGGCGCGGGAATGTGGCGGATTCGGCAAATGCGACACATTCTGCTTCGCCGCAAAGTATAAATTGTGCATCATCGATCCCACTTGCACTGTTGCATTCTGCGAATCGAAGGCTTTCAAGCTCTGCAAGTCCTTGTGAGGCATGGGAAAGAGGAAGTGCAACACGTTTGGGAGGCAGCGATGCACGTCACCTGGCTGCCAACGATTAGTCCTCGACTATAGCCTTTCTGCGTTGTGAGCGTCCTTGTATTTTCTATCCTTTATTTCTAGTGGCTTAACAAAATATTTGTCTTCATTTCCGGTCAATATGTTATAGTGATTTACCTAAAGATTCATAGTCTGGTACATCTGTATGCACCATTGTGTTATAATATAAATTTTTACTCATTTTTCTCTCTTTCATATCAGCAACTCTCTCTCTCTCTCTTTCTCTCTCTCTCTCTCTATCTCTCTCTCCCTGCAATATTTGCGCCCTAGGGCATTACTCGGCCAAACCGTCATGGACCGCCCACTCATGTTGCCCGGGTCCGTGTCATCTAGGTAGACCGGACAAGTGGAGAACCCCCAACGAGGCCCACGCAGCCCGCCACCTGGGAACAGACGATGTGGAGGCGTTCTTCGCCATCGAAGACCCCAGGAGGTGGCTAGTTGAGCATCCTCTATAGGGGTAATGAGTAAAAATATATATGGAATGACACCTTTCTTATCCACAGCAAACTTTGCCCCAACGGCATCCTTTTCCTTCTCTGATGTCATCCATTTCCATCTCTTCCGATGATTCAACGAGGCAACTGAATGTATTCAAAAAAACATCATCGAGGCACTCTTTTTGAGTCTACGATGACCATTGCTATAAGGTCATCATGTAGACCCGGGTAACATTAACTTGATTATGATGGTGCTACTAAGGATAATCCCTAGTCGAACATTGTTTCCGCTAAAACAACAAGTGTTGAGTCTCCTACCCTGAGTGCATGGCTTGTCATTAGACCAACCCCTTGCCCTTCGGTGTCAGCAATTATTTTTACAAGGGGACTCCCGTAGAGGGAAATAATTAATTGATGAAGGCATTTTGCATCATGTTTTATTTACTGTTTTTGCACGACTAAGATCATGCTCGGGTCAGAGATTGGGGGAGGGCGCACAACGACTCTGGACCGCGACCATCTAGCCCTCTAGGAGTAACATAGGACTAAGTCACGCTCCATCGAGGCTGCCACACTTATTAAAAAAAGAGTTATGCCACACTTGCCAATATACGACGTCCTTAGTTATAATGCCGCCTTGAGTACCCTCACTAATTTCATTCATGATTATGTTAATGGAGTTCACTTTCTTCATGCATGTCGTGGACCTTGAATTTGTTTAAGATAGAAAATATGTAACACTTAATTTTTTATTAGGTTCCTATTACATAGATGTTGATCACAGTAATACTTAGGTACCACTGCTTAGCTTTATATTTGTCTCTAGCCATCAAATAAAACATAAATAACCCACCTTCTGTCTTTGAAACAAGTTCGCATCAGCTTCCATGCACCGGTCTTTACAACTCTTGAAAAATAGGCTTTAAAGAAAGTGCTTTTATTTCAAGATATCGGTATTTCCTTATCCCGCGTTCCAAATGCGGAATCCATAGTACTAGTTCATTATGTTTGCCCTTTTTCGGATTATTAATACAAATGTTTCTAACAAATCGTAAAATGAAAAATTCGGATTATGTTAAATGGAAAAAAAATACTAAATCGCATGGGAAATTATTTTAATTTGGTTCGCCCCACATACGCATATGAAATACTTTCTCTTCATTCACCTAATCTTCTTATGCAATCCAATCTTGATTTAGTGTGAAATCTGAGAAAAAAAGAGGGCCTACAAAATAACTATAAATATTACAAGTTTTCTTCTAATTTTTTCAAATGTACAATCCTAAATTGACTATGAATATATTTCTATTACATAAATGTTTTGGCTTGAAAAAATAGTGTTTATATTTAAATATTAAAGGCTACATACCTAACTAGCCCATGTTGATGAGCAGTGATGTACACAAATAGTGCATCATGGCATAGATGTCCTATGTTTTCTTTTCTTACAGGGTATAGACTGTGCTTACTATGTGGCTGAAGTTCATTCTTGATCTGATGATCCATAAAGCCGATCAACTGGAAATGCTTCAACCGATCTGCATCTCAGACAGTCGAAG
>LR738712.1:809039803-809054247 GCA_902687465.1 Secale cereale
AAAAAAAATACTAAATCGCCTGGGAAATTATTTTAATTTGGTTCGCCCCACATACGCATATGAAATATTTTCTCTTCATTCACCTAATCTTCTTATTCAATCCAATCTTGATTTAGTGTGAAATCTGAGAAAAAAAGAGGGCCTACAAAATAACTATAAATATTACAAGTTTTCTTGTAATTTTTTCAAATGTACAATCCTAAATTGACTATGAATATATTTCTATTACATAAATGTTTTGGCTTGAAAAAATAGTGTTTATATTTAAATATTAAAGGCTACATAACAAGCTAGCCCGTGTTGATGAGCAGTAATGTACACAAATAGTGCATCATGGCATAGATGTCCTATGTTTTCTTTTCTTACAGGGTATAGACTGTGCTTACTATGTGGCTGAAGTTCATTCTTGATCTGATGATCCATAAAGCCGATCAACTGGAAATGCTTCAACCGATCTGCATCTCAGACAGTCGAAGCCCTTCTTGCTAGTTCCAAACAGCTATGCTGCTTGTCTCCAACAACCAGAAGAACAACGTACTAACAGATCATCTGAATATTGAAGCATACATATATTGAGGCGGCTCATTTATACGGGATCTTGATGATTTCGTGATATCTTAATAATAGCAGTAATCTGTGCAGCTCTATAAAGATATGAACACTTCTGATTTTGTATTATTGATTCAATCTTCTTGAATCTTGGTGCTAAGCTGTATTGTTTGTTAATTACTAGAGTATGAGCTGGGCGTAGATGCATGCAGTTGGCTTGAGATATGCCACATGTGCACATGCATGGTGAAACTCCCAAGTCAACTATCATGCGTGCATTAGATGGTTGATGAAGCATAACTTGCATTATCGTGCATGATACTCCAAAATTAACTCTGAGAGTGAGATCATGCACGGCAAATGAACATTAACAAACCAGTGTGTGTCCTATAAAAAGGAGGCCTTGCTAGCAAGCACTCACATCAATACAAGCCAGCAGAAAACACTTCCACTTTGCTAGCTAGAGCTAGGAGTCCCAACGTCCTTCCTTCGCCCTTGGAATGGCTTCCAGCTCCGTGCTTAAGATGGCCACAGTTTTTATTCTGGCCTTGTTCGCCGGGCAGCTGCTGATGGCCAGGCCGACGGCGGCAGACCGAATAGGCAATAGGCGCTACCTGTATGATGTGCCGGCGCGGGAATGTGGCGGATTCGGCAAATGCGACACGTTCTGCTTCGCCGCAAAGTATAAATTGTGCATCATCGATCCCACTTGCACTGTTGCGTTCTGCGAATCGAAGGCTTTCAAGCTCTGCAAGTCCTTGTGAGGCATGGGAAAGAGGAAGTGCAACACGTTTGGGAGGCAGCGATGCACGTCACCTGGCTGCCAACGATTAGTCCTCGACTATAGCCTTTCTGCGTTGTGAGCGTCCTTGTATTTTCTATCCTTTATTTCTAGTGGCTTAACAAAATATTTGTCTTCATTTCCGGTCAATATGTTATAGTGATTTACCTAAAGATTCATAGTCCGGTACATCTGTATGCACCATTGTGTTATAATATAAATTTTTACTCATTTTTCTCTCTATCATATCAGCAACTCTCTCTCTCTCTTTCTCTCTCTCTCTCTATCTCTCTCTCCCTGTAATATTTGCGCCCTAGGGCATTACTCGGCCCAACCGTCATGGACCGCCCACTCATGTTGCCCGGGTCCGTGTCATCTAGGTAGACCGGACAAGTGGAGAACCCCCAACGAGGCCCACGCAGCCCGCCACCTGGGAACAGACGATGTGGAGGCGTTCTTCGCCATCGAAGACCCCAGGAGGTGGCTAGTTGAGCATCCTCTATAGGGGTAATGAGTAAAAATATATATGGAATGACACCTTTCTTATCCACAGCAAACTTTGCCCCAACGGCATCCTTTTCCTTCTCTGATGTCATCCATTTCCATCTCTTCCGATGATTCAACGAGGCAACTGAATGTATTCAAAAAAACATCATCGAGGCACTCTTTTTGAGTCTACGATGACCATTGCTATAAGGTCATCATGTAGACCCGGGTAACATTAACTTGATTATGATGGTGCTACTAAGGATAATCCCTAGTCGAACATTGTTTCCGCTAAAACAACAAGTGTTGAGTCTCCTACCCTGAGTGCATGGCTTGTCATTAGACCAACCCCTTGCCCTTCGGTGTCAGCAATTATTTTTACAAGGGGACTCCCGTAGAGGGAAATAATTAATTGATGAAGGCATTTTGCATCATGTTTTATTTACTGTTTTTGCACGACTCAGATCATGCTCGGGTCAGAGATTGGGGGAGGGCGCACAACGACTCTGGACCGCGACCATCTAGCCCTCTAGGAGTAACATAGGACTAAGTCACGCTCCATCGAGGCTGCCACACTTATTAAAAAAAGAGTTATGCCACACTTGCCAATATACGACGTCCTTAGTTATAATGCCGCCTTGAGTACCCTCACTAATTTCATTCATGATTATGTTAATGGAGTTCACTTTCTTCATGCATGTCGTGGACCTTGAATTTGTTTAAGATAGAAAATATGTAACACTTAATTTTTTATTAGGGTCCTATTACATAGATGTTGATCACAGTAATACTTAGGTACCACTGCTTAGCTTTATATTTGTCTCTGGCCATCAAATAAAACATAAATAACCCACCTTCTGTCTTTGAAACAAGTTCGCATCAGCTTCCATGCACCGGTCTTTACAACTCTTGAAAAATAGGCTTTAAAGAAAGTGCTTTTATTTCAAGATATCGGTATTTCCTTATCCCCCGTTCCAAATGCGGAATCCATAGTACTAGTTCATTATGTTTGCCCTTTTTCGGATTATTAATACAAATGTTTCTAACAAATCGTAAAATGAAAAATTCGGATTATGTTAAATGGAAAAAAAATACTAAACCGCATGGGAAATTATTTTAATTTGGTTCGCCCCACATACGCATATGAAATACTTTCTCTTCATTCACCTAATCTTCTTATGCAATCCAATCTTGATTTAGTGTGAAATCTGAGAAAAAAAGAGGGCCTACAAAATAACTATAAATATTACAAGTTTTCTTCTAATTTTTTCAAATGTACAATCCTAAATTGACTATGAATATATTTCTATTACATAAATGTTTTGGCTTGAAAAAATAGTGTTTATATTTAAATATTAAAGGCTACATACCTAACTAGCCCATGTTGATGAGCAGTGATGTACACAAATAGTGCATCATGGCATAGATGTCCTATGTTTTCTTTTCTTACAGGGTATAGACTGTGCTTACTATGTGGCTGAAGTTCATTCTTGATCTGATGATCCATAAAGCCGATCAACTGGAAATGCTTCAACCGATCTGCATCTCAGACAGTCGAAGCCCTTCTTGCTAGTTCCAAACAGCTATGCCGCTTGTCTTCAACAACCAGAAGAACAACGTACTAACAGATCATCTGAATATTGAAGCATACATATATTGAGGTGGCTCATTTATACGGGATCTTGATGATTTTGTGATATCTTAATAATAGCAGTAATCTGTGCAGCTCTATAAAGATATGAACACTTCTGATTTTGTATTATTGATTCAATCTTCTTGAATCTTGGTGCTAAGCTGTATTGTTTGTTTATTACTAGAGTATGAGCAGGGCGTAGATGCATGCAGTTGGCTTGAGATATCCCACATGTGCACATGCATGGTGAAACTCCCAAGTCAACTATCATGCGTGCATTAGATGATTGATGAAGCATAACTTGCATTATCGTGCATGATACTCCAATATTAACTCTGAGAGTGAGATCATGCACGGCAAATGAACATTAACAAACCAGTGTGTGTCCTATAAAAAGGAGGCCTTGCTAGCAAGCACTCACATCAATACAAGCCAGCAGAAAACACTTCCACTTTGCTAGCTAGAGCTAGGAGTCCCAACGTCCTTCCTTCGCCCTTGGAATGGCTTCCAGCTCCGTGCTTAAGATGGCCACAGTTTTTATTCTGGCCTTGTTCGCCGGGCAGCTGCTGATGGCCACGCCGACGGCGGCAGACCGAATAGGCAATAGGCGCTACCTGTATGATGTGCCGGCGCGGGAATGTGGCGGATTCGGCAAATGCGACACATTCTGCTTCGCCGCAAAGTATAAATTGTGCATCATCGATCCCACTTGCACTGTTGCATTCTGCGAATCGAAGGCTTTCAAGCTCTGCAAGTCCTTGTGAGGCATGGGAAAGAGGAAGTGCAACACGTTTGGGAGGCAGCGATGCACGTCACCTGGCTGCCAACGATTAGTCCTCGACTATAGCCTTTCTGCGTTGTGAGCGTCCTTGTATTTTCTATCCTTTATTTCTAGTGGCTTAACAAAATATTTGTCTTCATTTCCGGTCAATATGTTATAGTGATTTACCTAAAGATTCATAGTCTGGTACATCTGTATGCACCATTGTGTTATAATATAAATTTTTACTCATTTTTCTCTCTTTCATATCAGCAACTCTCTCTCTCTCTCTTTCTCTCTCTCTCTCTCTCTATCTCTCTCTCCCTGCAATATTTGCGCCCTAGGGCATTACTCGGCCAAACCGTCATGGACCGCCCACTCATGTTGCCCGGGTCCGTGTCATCTAGGTAGACCGGACAAGTGGAGAACCCCCAACGAGGCCCACGCAGCCCGCCACCTGGGAACAGACGATGTGGAGGCGTTCTTCGCCATCGAAGACCCCAGGAGGTGGCTAGTTGAGCATCCTCTATAGGGGTAATGTGTAAAAATATATATGGAATGACACCTTTCTTATCCACAGCAAACTTTGCCCCAACGGCATCCTTTTCCTTCTCTGATGTCATCCATTTCCATCTCTTCCGATGATTCAACGAGGCAACTGAATGTATTCAAAAAAACATCATCGAGGCACTCTTTTTGAGTCTACGATGACCATTGCTATAAGGTCATCATGCAGACCCGGGTAACATTAATTTGATTATGATGGTGCTACTAAGGATAATCCCTAGTCGAACATTGTTTCCGCTAAAACAACAAGTGTTGAGTCTCCTACCCTGAGTGCATGGCTTGTCATTAGACCAACCCCTTGCCCTTCGGTGTCAGCAATTATTTTTACAAGGGGACTCCAGTAGAGGGAAATAATTAATTGATGAAGGCATTTTGCATCATGTTTTATTTACTGTTTTTGCACGACTCAGATCATGCTCGGGTCAGAGATTGGGGGAGGGCGCACAACGACTCTGGACCGCGACCATCTAGCCCTCTAGGAGTAACATAGGACTAAGTCACGCTCCATCGAGGCTGCCACACTTATTAAAAAAAAGAGTTGTGCCACACTTGCCAATATACGACGTCCTTAGTTATAATGCCGCCTTGAATACCCTCACTAATTTCATTCATGATTATGTTAATGGAGTTCACTTTCTTCATGCATGTCGTGGACCTTGAATTTGTTTAAGATAGAAAATATGTAACACTTAATTTTTTATTAGGGTCCTATTACATAGATGTTGATCACAGTAATACTTAGGTACCACTGCTTAGCTTTATATTTGTCTCTGGCCATCAAATAAAACGTAAATAACCCACCTTCTGTCTTTGAAACAAGTTCGCTTCAGCTTCCATGCACTGGTCTTTACAGCTCTTGAAAAATAGGCTTTAAAGAAAGTGCTTTTATTTCAAGATATCGGTATTTCCTTATCCCGCGTTCCAAATGCGGAATCCATAGTACTAGTTCATTATGTTTGCCCTTTTTCGGATTATCAATACAAATGTTTCTAACAAATCGAAAAATGGAAAATTCGGACTATGTTAAATGGAAAAAAAATACTAAATCGCATGGGAAATTATTTAATTTGGTTCGCCCCACATACGCATATGAAATATTTTCTCTTCATTCACCTAATCTTATTATTCAATCCAATCTTGATTTAGTGTGAAATCTGAGAAAAAAAGAGGGCCTACAAAATAACTATAAATATTACAAGTTTTCTTGTAATTTTTTCAAATGTACAATCCTAAATTGACTATGAATATATTTCTATTACATAAATGTTTTGGCTTGAAAAAATAGTGTTTATATTTAAATATTAAAGGGTACATAACAAGCTAGCCCGTGTTGATGAGCAGTAATGTACACAAATAGTGCATCATGGCATAGATGTCCTATGTTTTCTTTTCTTACAGGGTATAGACTGTGCTTACTATGTGGCTTAAGTTCATTCTTGATCTGATGATCCATAAAGCCGATCAACTGGAAATGCTTCAACCGATCTGCATCTCAGACAGTCGAAGCCCTTCTTGCTAGTTCCAAACAGCTATGCCGCTTGTCTCCAACAACCAGAAGAACAACGTACTAACAGATCATCTGAATATGGAAGCATACATATATTGAGGTGGCTCATTTATACGGGATCTTGATGATTTCGTGATATCTTAATAATAGCAGTAATCTGTGCAGCTCTATAAAGATATGAACACTTCTGATTTTGTATTATTGATTCAATCTTCTTGAATCTTGGTGCTAAGCTGTATTGTTTGTTAATTACTAGAGTATGAGCTGGGCGTAGATGCATGCAGTTGGCTTGAGATATGCCACATGTGCACATGCATGGTGAAACTCCCAAGTCAACTATCATGCGTGCATTAGATGATTGATGAAGCATAACTTGCATTATCGTGCATGATACTCCAATATTACCTCTGAGAGTGAGATCATGCACGGCAAAGGAAGATTAACAAACCAGTGCGTGTCGTATAAAAAGGAGGCCTTGCTAGCAAGCACTCACGTCAATACAAGCCAGCAGAAAACACTTCCACTTTGCTAGCTAGAGCTAGGAGTTGCAACGTCCTTCCTTCGCCCTTGGAATGGCTTCCAGCTCCGTGCTTAAGATGGCCACAGTTTTTATTCTAGCCTTGTTGGCCGGGCAGCGCTGAGACGCCGCCGCTGCCGTGTCCAATGAACTGGACCAAGGGTTTCCCCCGGTGCTCGAGGAGAGGGTCAGTCCGGGCCATGACAGCGCCTCCATGAAGGTTACGGCACCCTCAGGTGTCGCCGTTGTCAGCGCAGGCCATCGCCGCACAGGAATTTTGCCCCGGCCCAAGACCAGAACCCCAATTACCGCCGAAGCAGAGCAGACAGGAGACGGGGAAGCAGACCGCCGGAGAGGACCATCAGCACCGAGAGGGAAACCACGTGTCATCACCGTCGATGTAGGGAAGCACCGGCCAGCGCAGAGCAGGAGCCGTCGGATGGCTGCCCAACGAGGCCAGCCACCGCAGGGGGTCGAGTCGAGTAGGGGAGAGGCACCATCACGGGGACCTGCCACCTGCACCTTGCCGCCGCCGACCATGGCCGCTGCCGCGTTGACCCGCAGCCTGCGCCACCTGGATCCGCCGGGGCACAGCCAAGCAGCCACAGCCGCACCTCCCTGGGGGTCGCGCCGCGCCGCCCGCGTGCTTGCCATGCCAGGTCCAGAGGCCCGACCCTCTGGATCTGGGGCCGCCGTCGCGAAACCCTAGGTTCGGACCAGCACGGCTCCGTCAGCCTCGTCGAGCCCCACGCTCGAGGGGGAAGGCAGCTTGGGAGCGAAGTCCCGCCGCCGCCGGATCCGCCAGGGCTTTTCCCGGCGGGGAGCACCGGCGGCGGCAGGGGGCAGGGGGGAGGAGGAGCGGAGGGAGCGCTCGAGGTTGCGTCGCCTCCCGAGTCGCCCGTGGGGAAGGCAACGCGGGGGAGGGGGGGGGCAGTCTCTTGTGAATTGCAGGTAGGGCTGTGCACCATCTCGCACTTCCATTCTTTCATACACTGACATAGCGATAGCAGTGACAAGCATATCCGGAGATTCAAGGGTTTATAAATAGCCAGTAAATTGTAACCATGTTGAAAACCAACTGACAGAACTAACACATTGCTTTTAAAAGCTGGTATTCAGAGCACAAACAAAGTGCTGTTGTAATTCAATAATTTCTACTCGTACAAAAGTTATATATAAAAATACAAAATATAGAAATGCATCGACTAAGAAAATAAATTAAAAAGGATATGAGCATACTGATGATCAAAATCAGTTATAAGCATCAGCAAAAGGACCTTATTCAATCAAATGGGATCATGCCCAACACTGGACTACTAGAACTATGGCAGTAAATTTGTTTCCTTTTGTTAGCCCTGCAGTCATTAGATGGTCATACACATGTCCAATAGACGATAATTGCCTTTTCCGACTTTTGGTAAGGTTTTGCTGAGTTTAGTAACGTGTAGTACAATAGATAAGCATACTTGCACACAAATTGGGCGATACATTATCACAAAATGTACCAACGTTGCATAAAAATGATTAACTATAAAACTGCAGACAGGCCACAATTGGCTGCATCCATAGCAAGCACTGGTTGCAAGAAAATAATCATAGTGGCAAATTAAGCATGTTACCATCATACGAATCCCTGCAAGATATCACATTGTCCTGTGCCAAATTGTGTCCATATCAAACAAGGGTAAGCAAAGAGTATATGCTGAAACACTCGCCGGCTCATACAGTTGGCGGACACAATGATGGTGGGAAACTAGCATAGAGTCGATTACGCCCGATGGCTTTGCTAAACCGAGCAAACAGCTCGACCTGCAACGTCTTCAGGTCCACCGAGAAGAATCCAAACTTCATCACTTCTTGTGATAGATCATCTTGTGAAGGTGTGTCGTAGAACCCTTCTAAAAGAAGGTATCCCCCAGCGACACCAATCAGGATCACATGCTTTACGGGCAGTGGGATGACCTTCTCTGACTGCCATTGGTTATTTCTCAGAACGGTATACGTGAGCAAATTCGAGTCGTCTTCAAGTGGGAGGTTGACAACAGAGAACCCCATGGTGTGGGTGTCAAGCAGAAGCAATTTGTGAACGAAATGCAGATGCCAACAGAAGCGTCCCTGGACGAATTGACGAGCTGACAGCCCACCCCGAGAGTCTTCAACTAAAGCAAATGTAGCCTGAGCATTCCATTGGTCGTATGTACGAACATGCCATTGTCCATCCAAAGAGCAGATGACGAGGCGCAGCAGATGCATTCTGCATTGCACCAGGCACATAACTCTGAAGGACAAAGGGTCCTCCTCATCATCGTCGGGAGCAAGGAAAGTCTCCAGACCGAGTATGGTAATAGCTCACCGATCAAGCCCCCCTGCGATGAAGATGAAACAGGGTAAGCGATCTGCCGAAACTATGGGCCCGAAGAAGACGTCTTGTCCCCACTCTCCAACTCCCAGGGCTCATTTTGAGCACTTTCATTTTTTGTCACTTTTTATTGCACGGATAATTCAAAAAGGGGATATTCATGGCATTTTAGTGTATCTATTTATATAAAAAAAGTAATTAATGGGTTAATTAGATGCAAGAGATTTAGTCTAGAAAATTCTACGTTAATTAGAAAATACCGGCCCTCGATCTGGTGGGTCTTCTAAAATTCTTTACCTCTTCATCTTTCTTTACCTTTTTTTAATAATATATAATAATTAAGAAAATTGGGTTTCTGTCGTTCGTCGCGCCATTTTGCAAAAAAGTCCCTCCGCTTTCTGTAAATTAACCCGCAATACACGTCTAAAAGAGAACCGAATCGTTTTTTGTTGTTTTTGCATAAACCCCCCGTCGTTTCATGTAATCAATCCGCCGTCCATACTTAAGTCAGCTGAATATTTTTTTCATTTTAACATATAACCCCTGGCTTTTCGGTTAATCAGTCCGCAGTTTATTTGAAACAAAATTATCCCTATCTTTTAAACGGTAACTCCAATTTTAACATATTATATATGAAATTTAATTAGAAAAATATGGAGAATCTAAATATGATGTTAGTTTTAGCTTTTAACTATTTTAAAAAAAATATTTAGGGTGCAGCCTAAAGCAATTACAATCCATAGGCATGTTGTACTTCCACCAGCTTATCCCTTCATACATGTCCCATGATCGAAGACCCTACATGCGTACTTACGAACTCACTACATATTTCTTTTTTTATAGTGAATACACAAATAATTTTTATAGCATATACATTCACTTATAAAATTCATAAACATCAAAAGTATATTAAGATTTTAAGATTTATTCTGAAAATATCCAATCAATTCTTGTGATAGTCTACATAGGATCTTAACACGTATGTACTTTCTTAAATATATTGAATTTATAAACACGACCTCTTTAGTGTCAAATGGCACCGACCGGTTCTTATCTGAGTCTAGCTATATGTGTATGTCATCAATATTACGAGCCAAAACCAAAATGGAATCAAAATGAAAACAGTGGTTTGGATAAAAAAAATATCTACTCTCCCGTTGCTACGCACGGACATGTTTGCTAGTATAATTCTATAACCGTTAGATATGTGTAACATATTCCGTAAAAAAAAGATATCCGGGCCATACCTCAGTTTTTTTTACATGGTAATGTGTCACACTTGGTCTCTCTTGACAAAAATCTATCATAGCCGCAGATTAGTTTTTCTTTGTCCAATCTTTCCAAAAAATAAACCTACCCTCAAAGTCCTCTTCATGTGCCGCGCACGCCTCCGCGAACATAAGAATTCCCGTGAGCGAAACCAAGTTTTGCATGTGTGTGCTTCCGGTCTGTGTTTTTGAACGGCGGCCAATCAATCATCTAGCTAGACCAAGCTATTTCGCATCGCATCCATATGTATCTTTGGTCAGCCGGAGATTAGTCAGCTTGCTAATGCGTACATATGGACGTGCTGTAGTAGGCAGAGTTAATATACGATCAGCCCTAAGTTCACTTAGGCAAATGTGTTTTTACGACCGGCGGCCACACAATCATGTAGCCAGCGTGGCTAGCTTCGCATAGGAAGAATTAATCAACTTTGTTGCTTTCTGTCTACGCGCACGTTGAGGCCAGTTCAATTCTTCAATCCATGGAGCACCTAAGACGTGTGTCTTTGGATCCCTATGTTCTCTTATTAGATAGTGGAATGCTTGTGTTCCCACCATCATTTTTCAATATCATGACACACGTCCTAATTCATCTAGTCGACGAGATCGTCATTCTGTGCCCGTATTTCTACACAATATGTTCCCCTTTGAGAGGTTAATGGGAGTCCTAAAGAAATATGTCCGTAACCGCGCCAGGCCAGAAGGAAGCATCTCCATGGGCCATCAAACAGAGGATGTCATCGGGTTTTGTGTTGACTTCATTCCTGGCCTTAATAAGAAAGGTCTCCCTAAATCGCGGTACGAGGGGAGACTGACTGGAAAAGGCACGCTTGGAAGGGACTCAATAATATGCAGTGACGGATATTCTTGGTCTCAAGCACACTGCACAGTTCTACAGAACTCTACATTGGTGACCCCGTATATCGATGAACACAAGAACAGTCTGCGCTCCAAACACCCGGAGCAGTGCGACGACTGGATTACATGTGAACACATCAGGACTTTCAGCAGTTGGTTGGAAACACGTCTCAGAGGTGACAACACTGTTTGTGATGAGTTGTACTTGTTGTCCAGGGGACCATCTTCGACTGTATTGATTTACAAAGGATACGAGATAAATGGGAATACATTTTACACGATTGTCCAAGATCAAAAGAGCACCAACCAAAACAGCGGTGTCCGCTTTGATGCAACAACCGAGAGGGGAAAGGACACATATTATGGTTACATAGTGGACATATGGGAACTTGACTACGGACATGATTTTAAGGTCCCTTTGTTTAAGTGCAAATGGGTCAATCTGTCAGGAGGCGGGGTACAGGTTGACCCACAGTACGGAATGACAACAGTGGATCTGAAAAATCTTGGATACACTGACGAACCGTTCGTCCTAGCCAATGATGTGGCACATGTTATCTATGTGAAGGACATGTCTACCAGACCGAGAAAATGAAAAGATAAGGAAGCGAATACATCATACGATGAGCCAAAGCGCCACATAGTTCTTTCAGGAAAAAGGGACATCCTGGGAGTGGAGGGCAAGACAGACATGTCAGAAGATTATGAAAAGTTTCATGAAATTCCTCCCTTCAAAGTCAAGGCTGACCCAAGCATCCTGATAAACGATGAAGATTATCCATGGTTACGGCGCAATAAGCAAATGACACAAGCGAAGAAAAAGTGAAGACTTTTTTCGGCAACTATTATGATGATACCATGCCAACTTTGTAACAAACGAGTATGATACCATTGTCCGTTTGTACTATTCAAATTTCAATACTACTTGCACTAACAGAAAGTTTGTAATTGGTTTTACCAGAAAGAATTAGAAAATAAAGCAAAAAACAAAAGAAAATAAATAATGCAGAAAACAAAAAAAAACTTGCAAAAAAATAAAAAATAGCAACAATAAGTATTTCATTGTAAGTGGAAACAAAATAAAATAAATAAAGCAAAAAAGAAAACAAATAATTTCAAATTTAAACTATTCAAATTTGAATACTACTTGCACTAACAGAAAGTTTGTAATTGGTTTTACCAGAAAGAACTAAAAAATAAAGCAAAAAACAAAAGAAAATAAATAATGCAGAAAACAAAACAAAAAAACTTGCAAAAAAAATAGCAACAATAAGTATTTTGTTCTAAGTAGAAACAAAATAAAATAAATAAAGCACCAAAGAAAACAAAGAAAATTTATAATTTTTGTGACCTAAAAGAAAAAAGAAATCACTAAAAAACTATAAGTATTTAGTTCTAAGAAGAAATGAAAAAATAAATAGAAAAAAAGAAAAAAAAAAGGCCACCTACTGGGCCAGCACGGCCTGAAGACGACTAGAAACCCAACCATGGACCAGGATTCAGGCCCGCAGCAGGCCCAGTAGGCCCACAGGCATTGCAGTGTCGAATTAGGCCCGTAAGCCAGCATTTCAAAGGAGTTCGAGAGGAGAGAGGCAGCGCAGCTTATAAACAGGTGCTGGCCTCTCTCAACTAGCGAGGTGGGACTAAACTCCCACCGCAGCGCCAGCGCAAGGCCTTTGGTCCCGATTGGTGGCACCAACCGGGACCAAAGGCCCCTCCTTCCCGCACTTTGGGCTGCTGAAAAGGGACCTTTAGTCCCGGTTGGTGGCACCAACCGGGACTAAAAGGGGGTATTAGTCCCGGTTTGTGCCACGAACCGGGACTAATACTCCTCCTATATAAGCTACACTTGCGAAAATTTCGTTCAGTTTCTCCTTCCCCGCCCCCGACGCCTCCTCACATCTCCTTCCCCGCCCCCGTCGCCCCGGCGGTCGCCCCGTCGCCCCGTCGCGCCGTCGCCGTCGCCCCCGACGCCGCCCTGTCGCCCCGTCCCCCGACGCCGCCCCGTCGCCCCGTCGCGCGGTCGCCGTCGCCCCGCCCCGCCCCGCGCCGCCCCTCCCCGCGCCGTCGCCCCGCGCCGTCGCTGTCGCCCCGCACCGTCGCCGTCGCCCCGTCGCCGTCGCGCCGCCCCGCCCCGCGCCGTCGCGATGTGAGGAGATTTTTTTTGTATGTGTATATATATGTTTATATGTGTATATGTGTATATGTGTATATAGTTGCTGTATACAGTTGCTGTATACAGTTGCTGTATATATATATGTGTGTATATGTGTATATGTGTTTATGTGTATATAGTTTCTGTATATATATTTTGTATGTGTATATATATATATATATTTATTTTTCTTAGGAATTTGCTAAATATATATGTTAAAAATGTTTTTTTTCATAGAGTGTTTTTTGTTTATATATAGATAGTTACAATTGTGATGTATAGTTGCTGTATGTGATGTGTATGTGATGTATCTGTGTATGTGGCTATATAGTTTTTTGTTTATATATGCTAAATATATATAGAAAGTTTTATATATGCAAAAGTAAAAAATTTAGAAAAAGAAGAATAGGAAAGAAGAAAATAAGAAAGAGGAAAGAAAGAAGAAGAGGAGAGGAAGAAGAGGAGAAATAAATAAGAAGAAGAAAAAAGAAGAAAAAAAAGAGGAGAAGAAGAAAGGAATAGAGGAGAAGAAGAGGTTTTTTTCTTCGATCTTCTCCACTAGCGGTTCCTTTTTTCTTCTTCTTCCTCTTTTTTTTTATCGGATATGTCGTTTTCGATATACATCCTCCTCGATAACTTCGACATTAGGGGGGGTCGAGGGTCGTCGAGGGACCGAGGGTCGTCAAGGGTCGAGAGATCGCCGAGGGGCCGACGGTCGTCGAGGGGTCGAGAGGCCGAGGGTCGAGGGGTCGAGAGGCCGAGGGTCGTCGAGGGGCCGAGGGTCGAGGGGCCGAGGGTCGTCGAGGGACCGAGGGTCGAGGGGTCGAGAGGTTGCCTAGCTAGTGTCAAAGTATTGAAGAAATCCATGACTTCATCATTTGCCAGAAGTAACCGGGGCATGTTGGTACGAAGTTATGCAAAGTTGTTCTGGAACGAAGTTCCTGATAGGATAATCCGTCTTTTGTTACGAATTATCCTTTCTGGGACTCCGTTCCAAAACCACTTTG
>LR738712.1:809054604-809081057 GCA_902687465.1 Secale cereale
CGTCTTTTGTTACGAATTATCCTATCTGGGACTCCGTTCCAAAATAACTTTGGAGAGCTTCGTACCATCATGCGACTGTTACTTTCGCCTAATGATGAAGACATGCATGGTTTTGTTGAATCCTTTGACACTAGACAAAATGTGACATGAGGGGGTCTAGGGTTGTGGATCGCCGAGCAGCCGAGGGTCGAGGGGTCGAGAGGTTGCCTAGCTAGTGTCAAAGTATTGAAGAAATCCATGACTTCATCATTTGCCAGAAGTAACCGGGGCATGTTGGTACGAAGTTCTGCAAAGTTGTTTTGGAACGGAGTTCCTGATAGGATAATCCGTCTTTTGTTACGAATTATCCTATCTGGGACTCCGTTCCAAAATAACTTTGGAGAGCTTCGTACCATCATGCGACTGTTACTTTCGCCTAATGATGAAGTATTGGTTTTGTTGAATCCTTTGACACTAGACAAAATGTGACATGAGGGGGTCTAGGGTTGTGGATCGCCGAGCAGTCGAGGGTCGTCCAGGGGTCTAGGGTCGAAGCTAGTTCTACGTTTGCCATTAATATATCCATCTGTCATGTTTGAATAATAATTGCCATGTTGTAAATATTTGTAGAAACTATGGACGACAACACCCGAGACCTAGCACAAGAAGCGATGTTGATGGACATAATCGCAGACGGACAAGATGCCGTCTTGTCGTTTCTCAACGACACCAATGAGCAGGTGGAAAGAGAGCTACAGCTGGAAGATCTAGGCTATGATATTGATGGCTCCGGTGACCCAATGCACATGGAAGAAGTAGACCGTGAGGACGGCTCCGGTGACCCAATGACGGTGCAAGAAGGAGACCGTGATGCTGGCCCCGGTGACCGAACCGAGTCCGGCCAGGAGGTATATATGTTAGTTAAGCCTGTGCTGACTAGTTAATTGATGCATTCATTAACTCTCGTCTTTGTTCCTTTTTCTAGCCCTCCGGATCGAGCAAATCTTCGGTAAAGAGACGAGGCGCGAAGAAAAAGTTGAGGCCGGATGAAAAGTTTGAGATCTCAGAAATCTCGCGCTCCGGTGAGCCGATTGAACCCATCCGGACAAAGAACACATTTGTTAATCAGTGTGGGGTTCTGGTTAGGGACAAGATCCCGATCAGCATCCATCAATGGTTAAAGCCGGCTGCAAAAGACGCTCAGGTGTCTTATGACACTGATATGAAGAAAGAAGATCTTTGGACCGAGCTGAAGTCAAATTTCATCCTACCGCCAGAGGATGATCCGGCGAATCCAGTTAAAGAGGAATTAATCAAGTCTGCTGCTCTTTCGAAGATGGCGGACCAATTCAGGGCATGGAAGAAAAAACTGAATAAGTTTGTCCGCGATAAAGAGACTCCAGAATTCATGGGCATATATGAGAAGATCAAAGATGACTGGCCCGCATTTGTGGCCTATAAGACATCGGAAAAGAGTAAGAAGATGTCGGCGACAAACAAGATAAATGTTGTGAAGAAGAAGCATCACCATCGCACGGGGTCAGGTGGCTACCTCAGAGCCCGGCCTAAGTGGGCCAAGGCTGAGAATGATCTGCTTGAGAAAGGGATCGAACCAGAGACAATGCAATGGCCAGACCGTTGCCGGACTTGGTTCTTCGGGGCTGGCGGAACCTTGGACCCTGTATCAGGGAGGTGCATTTGGACGGACAAGCAATTGGAAATACCACTCAGGAAGCTTCGGCACTATATCAAATTAGCGCATGAAGGGACGTTCTTCCCCGACAGAGAGAACGACGAGCTGACAATGGCCCTCGGGAATCCTGAGCACCCTGGACGTACACGAGGCACGCCAGGCTCCCTTCCGTGGAGTGCTGGGTTTCCGGACGCAGGCGGCTACAAATGCCACGAGAGGAGGAAGAAAATGCAGTAGACCGAACTGCACGCGCTGCGGGCCAGAATACAAGCGATAGAGGAACGGGAAGCAAATCGGGACAAAAGAATTGCCAAAGCTTCCCCCGAAGCTACCCCACCATCTCAGCGGAGAAGCAGCGTGGCTTCCACCGAGCTGCTTCAGCCGGAGCCTATCTTGACGGCTACTGCCAGGTATCCCGTGGACGCTATCACGGAGGTACAAAATTGCCACCTTATGACGCAGTGGATAAATCTGAAGGTCAAGGCGGCTGCTGGCTCTGTTTTTCCTACTGGACCCGGCGACACTTTTCACTGCCGGCCGATTCCAGAAGTATATGCTAGGGTGATGGTGGATGAAATGACGGAGGGATTTGAGGAGCTCCAGCTTGACCACCCTACCGGTGAAGGGGAGACTCGGCTGGGTTCTTCACTGAAGACTCCATGCCTATGGCGGAAGGACCTCATCAACATTCTCAACTGGACGCCTCCTCCTCCTCCTCCGGCGAGTCAGGGCACTCCGCCTCCTCCACCGCCTCCTCCTCCGGCGAGTGACGATCAGGGCACTCCGGCTCCTTCTCCGGCGCGTGGCGGCACTCCGCCTCCTTCGCCTGCGCCGGCGCGCCCGAGCAGCCAGCCTCCTCCTTCTCTGCCTGCGTCGGCGCGCCCGAGCAGCCAGCCTCCTCCTCCTTCTCTGACTAGTCAGCAAGGGCGGAAGAGACCTGCCGCCGCTCCGGCTGCTCCTGCTCCGGCGCGTAAGCAAGGAAAGAAGACAGCCGCTTCGTCTGGTCTGGCGACGTCTAGCAGTACAGCCAGAGGCGGGAGGCGATGCAGATTCGGTCCTTCTCTCACACCTCTAGAGAAGTTACCATACGAGAGGTCCGATGAGGAAAACACGAAGATCGCTCAAGGCGAAGTGAAGGACTGGCTTGAAGGGTTGAAAGCACAGAGACATCCACCTCCGGAGAAGAAGATAGATCCGGTGAAAGCAAAGCGCACTCTTGCTACCCTGAAGCAACCAGCGAAAAGTAAGCCAAAGGACAACTATGACCGCATGATTCAAAAGTCATTTCAAGCAGCGAAGTGATACGTCCAAAATGCATCACTATTTTGTATCATAATTTATCCTTATTCATTGATATATTTCACGTTACGGTGATGTTCTTATGTTGTTTTGGTCTATTTTACACAGTTTGCAAACTTTCCGATGCCGAAGCAGCAGACGCAGGATTCTGCAGTAAAAAGTGGACGCTGAGTTGCTGAAGAAGAATACCTCCAAATTACCTGAAAATTGACGGGAGATATTTTTTAGACGGATCACGAAGGCACGCGAAAGGGCAACCAGAGGGGGGCCACAGGGTGCCCAGGCGGCCTGGGGGCGCCCCCCTGGCCGCGCCGGGGGGTCGCCTGGAGCCCCTGGCCCACCTCTGGCCGCCCCCTTTTGCATATATGCTCTCCGTTATCCAAAAACCCTAGGGACGGGAATTTTTACGGAGTTCCGCCGCCGCTCCGTGGAGGAAACCTACAGAGAAGAAAAAACCATCTCCGGCGGGCAGATTCCGCCGGGGAGATCACCTCCCGGAAGGGGAGATCGTCGCCATCGTCATCACTATCGTCACGGGCATCATCGAGATCATCATCAACATCATCCCCAACACCAGCACCATCTCCATCTTCATCCAAATCTCATCTTACAATCGCAACTTGTGTTGTAATGCGTACTACCTATCCTCTCTACTCCATCGGTGTTGATTACTACTTTGTGGTGAATGCTATTGAGTTTTGTTGGAGAAATACTATTATGTCCAGATTGTTTATCACCTATTTATTCCCACTGATCATGATCTCTTTTATGTCTTGTGAGTAGTTACCCTAGTTCTTGAGGACATGGGGAAAGTCTTGTTGTTAGTAGTCATATGCTGTTGAAGTAATATGTGTTGTTTGATACTTAAGTTGTGTTGTCATTCTACTAGTGGTGTTGTGTGAGTCGAACACTCAACACTTCGCCTTATTAAGGACCTAGGAGAATACATTGTGTATAAAGAATGCTTATGGTGGGTTGCCGGAGTGACAGAAACCTGAACCCCAGTTCGCACGCTTTTGCATAAGGGAATAATGGATCCTCGATCGTATTGCTATGGTTAGGCTTTTGCCTTAAATTCTATCTTGTATTTGCGGATGCTTACAAGGTGTTTAATCATAAGAGTGCATTCATCTTAGTCTAGAGAGTGCACTAGCATAGATCCACCCACTCAACACTTATCAACACATAACATAGTATCGATACGGAATATGGTGAAAGCACATGACTACCTCTCCCGTGTGTCCTCAAGAACGCTTTAGTCTTTATAAGTTCAGTTGCTAGGCCTCTCCTTTGCTAAGAAAGGATTGGGCCACTTGTTACTCTCAGTACCTTTTACATTACTTGCTTTTACTTTCCTGTTGCTTATACCGAGAAAACCCCTAAAAGTTATCTTTCAGTGCTTGCAGTAATTTCTTGCTCAGAATCGCTTATCAATACCTTCTGCTCCTCGTTGGGTTCGACACTCTTACTTATCGAAAACGCTGCAATAGATCCCTTATGGTTGTGGGTCATCAAGTACCATTTTCTGGCGCCGTTGCCGGGGAGCGTAGCGCTATTGGGAAAGTGAAACTGGTAAGAAAGTTTTTTTATATAATTCTGTTTTTATTTTTGCTATTTGCTGCTCCTTGTCCTTATGGACAACCCTATTATTGGATCGTTGCTTGCGGGAAGACGCCCCACACCTGTGGTGGTTGATCCTCCCCCTACTGAAATTGTGCCTTATAAAATACCAGCTGGTATTATCGATTATGTTTTGGCTAATCGTTACGCAGGAGACAGACATCCCGGTGAACACTTGCTATATCTGTCACAACTATGTTCATTATTTAAGCTTGCAGGTGTATCGAGGGAGTTTGTCATGAGGAAATTGTTTGTCGTATCACTTATAGATAAAGCTTCAGATTGGTATGGGCTTCTCGATAACTCACACTTGCTGGACTGGCAGGAGCTTATGTCTCTCTTTTATACTAAGTCTTATCCTCTTCATGAAATTCATCGAGACAGGAATTATATCTATAACTTTAGGTCTCGTGACGGAGAAAGCATTGCTCAAGCTTGGGGGAGATTGAAGTCCCTAATGCTCAAATGCCCTATTCATAAGCTTCCCAAGGAAATTATACTTACAAATTTTTATGCCAGGCTTTCTCGTCAGGATAAGGAGATGTTGGATGCCTCCTCTAGTGGGGTATTTCAGAAGAAGAGTGTTGAAGAAAGGTGGGATCTCATTGAAAGAATCCAGAGGAATACCGAAGATTGGGAAATTGATAAAGGTATTGAACCCGCTATAAATTATGAACATGATTATATTGAGAGCTATGTGAAAACTGATTACTTCAATACTTTTTGCTCTAAGATTGGTCTTGATTCCCATCTAGTGATTGATTTGTGTAAGAATTTTGCCTCTCACGTTGATTCTTTTAAAAAGAAGAGAGACCAGCACCATGAACCTTTTAAAGAACCACCTATTGATATTTATGTTGCTGACCCTATTTTGCCTGCAGTTATATATGAAAAGCCTCCTTTTCCCACGAGGATGAGGGAGCACTCTCTTGTGACAGGCATAATAAATAAAAGTGAGAGAAGAGTTGATGAGCCTGAGGACCAGATCAGGGTCGATCCTCAAGTTGCATTGATTAAAGACCTTGCTACTAATGATGTTTTGGATTCCAATATAAATTTTTGTGCTGTTTCCACTAACCTTGTCACAGCCAAGAATAAAGGCCCAATTTCAGGTACTCCAGTGGTATCTGTTAAAATAGGTGATCAGAATTATTATGGGCTATGCGATTTGGGATCGAGTGCAAGTGCTATCCCCTATTCACTTTATGAAGAGATCATCGGTGAGATTTCCCCTTGTGAACTTGAAGAAGTTGATGTTACTATTCATCTTGCAAACAGAACAACTATCTCTCCTATCGGAATTGTGAGGGACGTTGAAGTCCTATGTGGAAAGGTAAAATACCCTACCGACTTTCTAGTACTTGGTTCAGAGAGGGACAATTTTTGTCCAATTATTTTTGGTAGACCTTTTCTTAGAACTTGTGGAGCTATAATAGATTGCAAGAAAGGTAAAGTTTCTGTTGAATTCGATGGTGAGCCATATGAATTTAATTTTTATAAGTTCTCCAAGCAGCCTCGTGGTACTGATTTACCTAGTGATGATAAAATTATTGAAAGTATTGCCTCTATTGCTATTCCCCCTAATGATCCTTTGCAGCAATACATGGAGGACCACGAGAATGATTTGCATATGCAGGAAAGAAATGAACTAGATGAAATATTCTTGAGGCAGCCTGCTATCCTGAAGCACAACCTTCCGGTTGAACCTTTGGGAATTTTATCAAAACCGAAAGAAGACCCGGTGTTCGATCTTAAACCTCTTCCCGATACGCTCAAGTATGCTTATTTAGATGAAAAGAAAGTATATCATGTTATTATCAATTCTAACCTTTCAGGATATGAAGAGGAGCGATTATTGGAAGTACTTCGTAAACACCGAGGTGCAATTGGCTACACCCTTGATGACCTTAAGGGGATTAGTCCATCTATCTGTGAACATACTATCAACCTTGAGCCTGATGCTAAACCAGTTGTTGATCATCAATGACGGTTGAACCCGAAGATGATGGATGTCGTGAGAACTGAGATTCTCAAGCTTCTAGCCGCAGGTATTATCTACCCTATAGCTGATAGTTAGTGGGTAAGTCCGGTACATTGTGTTCCTAAGAAAGGAGGTACAACTGTGGTTCCTAATGATAAAAATGAATTAATACCTCAGAGAATTATTATTGGATATAGAATGTGTATTGATTACAGGAAGTTGAACAAGGCAACCAGGAAGGATCACTATCCGTTGCCGTTCATCGACCAAATGCTTGAAAGGTTATCCAAAAATACCCACTTTTATCCATAAGATGGAACACATAGGTACACTAGTAGAGAAGGGGGCAAAGGTCCAGGCTGGATCAGCCCATTAGTCCCGGTTCAGTCCAGAACCGGGACCAATGGGGGCATTGGACCCGGTTCGTGAGCCCAGGGGGCCGGCCGGGCCACGTGGGCCATTGGTCCCTTTTCGTCTGGATCTTTTGGTCCCGGTTGGTGGGACGAACCGGGACCAATAGGCCTTGCTCCTAGCCCACCACCATTGGTTCGGTTGGTGACTTGAACCGGTACCAAAGGCTCCCCTTTAGTCCCGGTTCATGTGACCAACCGGGACCAATGAGGTGCCTATATATACCCCCTCGTGTAAGAGCAGAGCACACTGCTCTGTTTTATCTGGCCGAGGGGGAGAGGGCTTGGTGGTGCTCTAGCTCACCTCCTATGCACACAACGTGTTCGATGGAATTCCTGAGCCACACTAGTTAAGCTTTTCTCCTCTCGAAGCTCTAACTCCAAGCTCCATTTTCTCCGAGATTTGTCTAGGTTTAGCGGTCCGTCACGGCCCGTCCACGTCTTCGCCGCCGTCGATCGCCCCCGCCGATCTCGTCACCGGCACCACCGTGGTGAGCCTCTTGTTATGTCCATGCTTTTCTTACTTTTATTATTTCTTGTTATTATTGCTTTAGATAAATATTTGTCTAATTTTCTTACGTTTATTATTTCTTGTTATTATATAGTGCGATGGTTTCGATATCCGCTCACGTGGGCCCTCGTCCTATCTATGATTCGGATGTGGTATATTATCTTTAATTTATAACTATTTTTTTAGTGTTTATGACAATTATGCCGACCAACCTAACATGCATAGATGTTTTCATATGTCTAGGAGGTAGTTGAACCGGAAATTCCAGCCGACCCTCTTGTGGAGAGGTTAAATTTAGTTGAAGAGGAAAACATTTCCTTGAAGAAAAAATTGGAAAAAAACGGAGGAGGAGAAGATGGAATTGGAGTTGCATGTTGCGGAAGTCGTCGATGATCACAAGATCAAGATGGACCCTATTGTCGAGAGGTTAAATTTAGTTGAAGAAGAAAACAATTTCTTGAAGGAAAAAAAATTGAGGACGAGAAGACGATATTGGAGTTGCATGTTGCGGATGTCGTCGATGATCACAAGATCAAGATGGATGCAATGCGGTTGAAGATTAGAAAGATTAGAAAATATGCCATTCATACCGAGGCTTGGTATCATTATGCCGTTGGATCAATTGTTACCTTGGTTGCGATTATGATCACATTTGGTTTCGCATTGAAATGTTTTACATAGTTTCAATGTATGGTGAAAATTAATTAGATGCTCTGGAGAGCTATAGGTTGTTAGATTAGAACTATGTATGTACTTTGGTTTTAATGTGATGATGAACTTCTATTAATTTGGTCACTTAATTATCTATTTATGATGTTCTATAATGGTTTTTGACACACTTAATTATATATAATGCACGTAGATGAACCAGCAATGGATGTACGGTGACAGACACACTTCCGAGTACATTAAGGGCGTGCATGAGTTTCTCGATGCGGCTGAGGCAAAGAAGCACAATGGTTTTATGTGTTCTCCATGCACTAAATGTGGGAATACGATGTCTTACTCTAACCGGAAAATCCTTCACTCCCACCTGCTTTACAAGGGTTTCATGCCACACTATAATGTTTGGACGAGGCACGGAGAAATAGGGGTTATGATAGAAGACGACGAAGAAGAAGAGTACGATGACAACTATGTGCCCCCTGAATACTGTGATGCTGCAATGGGGGGAGCTGGTGAAGATCAAGAGGAACCAGACGATGTGCCCAATGATGCTGCAACGGGTGAAGCTGCTGAAGATCAAGAGGAACCAGACGATGTGCCCGATGATGATGATCTCCGCCGGGTCATTGTCGATGCAAGGACGCAATGCGAAAGTCAAAAGGAGAAGCTGAAGTTTGATCGCATGTTAGAGGATCACAAAAAAGGGTTGTACCCCAATTGCGAAGATGGCAACACAAAGCTCGGTACCGTACTGGAATTGCTGCAGTGGAAGGCAGAGAATGCTGTGGCTGACAAAGGATTTGAGAAGCTACTGAAAATATTGAAGAAGAAGCTTCCAAAGGATAACGAATTGCCCGACAGTACATACGCAGCAAAGAAGGTCGTATGCCCTCTAAGATTGGAGATGCAGAAGATACATGCATGCCCTAATGACTGCATCCTCTACCGCGGTGCATACAAGGATCTGAACGCATGCCCGGTATGCGGTGCATTGCGGTATAAGATGAGACGAGATGACCCTGGTGATGTTGACGGCGAGCCCGCCAGGAAGAGGGTTCCTGTGAAGGTGATGTGGTATGCTCCTATAATACCATGGTTGAATCGTCTGTTCAGAAACGGAGAGCATGCCAAGTTGATGCGATGGCACAGTGAGGACCGTAAGAAAGACGTGAAGTTGAGAGCACCCGCTGACGGGTCGCAGTGGAGAAAAATCAAGAGAAAGTACTGGGAGGAGTTTGCAAAGGACCCAAGGAATGTATGGTTTGCTTTAAGCACGGATGGCATTAATCCTTTCGGGGAGCAGAGCAGCAATCACAGCACCTGGCCCATGACTCCATGTATGTATAACCTTCCTCCTCGGATGTGCATGAAGCGGAAGTTCATTATGATGCCAGTTCTCATACAAGGCCCTAAGCAACCCAGCAACGACATTGATGTGTACCTAAGGCCATTAGTTGAAGAACTTTTACAGCTTTGGAATGGAAACGGTGTATGTGCGTGGGATGAGCACAGACAGGAGGAATTTAACCTAAAGGCGTTGATGTTCGTGACGATCAACGATTGGCCTGCTCTCAGTAACCTTTCAGGACAGACAAACAAAGGATACCACGCATGTACGCACTGTTTAGATGACACTGAAAGTATATACCTGGAAAACTGCAGGAAGAATGTGTACGTGGGCCATCGTCGACTTCTTCCGACCAACCATCAATGTCGAAAGAAAGGCAAGCATTTCAAAGGCGAGGCAGATCACCGGAAGAAGCCCGCCATGCGTACCGGTGATCACGTACTTGCTATGGTCAATGATTTACACGTAATCTTTGGAAAGGGTCCCGGCGCACTAGTTGTTCCGAATGACGCTGAGGGACACGCACCCATGTGGAAGAAGAAATCTATATTTTGGGACCTACCCTACTGGAAAGACCTAGAGGTCCGCTCTTCAATCGACGTGATGCACGTGACGAAGAACCTTTGCGTCAATCTGCTAGGCTTCTTGGGCGTGTATGGAAAGACAAAAGATACACCTGAGGCACGGGAGGACCTGCAACGTTTGGACGAAAAAGACGGCATGCCTCCGAAGCAGTATGAAGGTCCTGCCAGCTACGCTCTTACGAAAGAAGAGAAATAAATCTTCTTTGAATGCCTGCTCAGTATGAAGGTCCCGACTGGCTTCTCGTCGAATATAAAGGGAATAATAAGTATGCCAGAGAAAAAGTTCCAGAACCTAAAGTCTCATGACTGCCACGTGATTATGACGCAACTGCTTCCGGTTGCATTGAGGGGGCTTCTACCGGAAAATGTCCGATTAGCCATTGTGAAGCTACGTGCATTCCTCAATGCAATCTCTCAGAAGGTGATCGATCCAGAAATCATACCAAGGCTAAGAAGTGATGTGGCGCAATGTCTTGTCAGTTTCGAGCTAGTGTTCCCACCATCCTTCTTCAATATCATGACGCACGTCCTAGTTCATCTAGTCGATGAGATTATCATTCTAGGGCCCGTATTTCTACACAATATGTTCCCCTTTGAGAGGTTCATGGGAGTACTAAAGAAATATGTCCATAACCGCGCTTGGCCAGAAGGAAGCATCTCCATGGGCCATCAAACAGAGGATGTCATCGGGTTTTGTGTTGACTTCATTCCTGGCCTTAATAAGATAGGTCTCCCTAAATCGCGGTATGAGGGGAGACTGACTGGAAAAGGCACGCTTGGAAGGGACTCAATAATATGCAGGGACGGATATTCTTGGTCTCAAGCACACTACACAGTTCTACAGAACTCTACCTTGGTGACACCGTATGTCGATGAACACAAGAACAGTCTGCGCTCCAAACACCCGGAGCAGTGCGATGACTGGATTACATGTGAACACATCAGGACTTTCAACAGTTGGTTGGAAACACGTCTCAGAGGTGACAACACTGTTTGTGATGAGCTGTACTTGTTGTCCAGGGGACCATCTTTGAATGTATTGATTTACAAAGGATACGAGATAAATGGGAATACATTTTACATGATTGACCAAGATCAAAAGAGCACCAACCAAAACAGCGGTGTCCGCTTTGATGCAACAACCGAGAGGGGAAAGGACACATATTATGGTTACATAGTGGACATATGGGAACTTGACTACGGACATGATTTTAAGGTCCCTTTGTTTAAGTGCAAATGGGTCAATCTGTCAGGAGGCGAGGTACAGGTAGACCCATAGTACGGATTGACAACAGTGGATCTGAAAAATCTTGGGTACACTGACGAACCGTTCGTCTTAGCCAATGACGTGGCACATGTTATCTATGTGAAGGACATGTCTACCAGACCGAGAAAAAGAAAAGATAAGGAAGCGAATACATCATACGATGAGCCAAAGTGCCACATAGTTTTTTCAGGAAAAAGGGACATCCTGGGAGTGGAGGGCAAGACAGACATATCTGAAGATTATGAATACTTTCATGAAATTCCTCCCTTCAAAGTCAAGGCTGACCCAAGCATCCTGATATACGATGAAGATTATCCATGGTTACGATGCAATAAGCATCATGTTTTATTTACTGTTTTTGCACGACTCAGATCATGCTCGGGTCAGAGATTGGGGGAGGGCTCACAACGACTCTGGACCGCGACCATCTAGCCCTCTAGGAGTAACAAAGGACTAAGTCACGCTCCATCGAGGCTGCCACACTTATTAAAAAAAGAGTTATGCCACACATGCCAATATACGACGTCCTTAGTTATAATGCCACCTTGAATACCCTCACTAATTTCATTCATGATTATGTTAATGGAGTTCACTTTCTTCATGCATGTCATGGACCTTGAATTTGTTTAAGATAGAAAATATGTAACACTTAATTTTTTATTAGGGTCCTATTACATAGATGTTGATCACAGTAATACTTAGGTACCACTGCTTAGCTTTATATTTGTCTCTGGCCATCAAATAAAACGTAAATAACCCACCTTCTGTCTTTGAGACAAGTTCGCTTCAGCTTCCATGCACTGGTCTTTACAGCTCTTGAAAAATAGGCTTTAAAGAAAGTGCTTTTATTTCAAGATATCGGTATTTCCTTATCCCGCGTTCCAAATGCGGAATCCATAGTACTGGTTCATTATGTTTGCCCTTTTTCGGATTATTAATACAAATGTTTCTAACAAATCGAAAAATGGAAAATTCGGACTATGTTAAATGGAAAAACAAATACTAAATCGCATGGGAAATTATTTTAATTTGGTTCGCCCCACATACGCATATGAAATATTTTCTCTTCATTCACCTACTCTTCTTATTCAATCCAATCTTGATTTAGTGTGAAATCTGAGAAAAAAAGAGGACCTGCAAAATAACTATAAATATTACAAGTTTTCTTGTAATTTTTTCAAATATACAATCCTAAATTGACTATGAATATATTTCTATTACATAAATGTTTTGGCTTGAAAAAATAGTGTTTATATTTAAATATTAAAGGCTACATAACAAGCTAGCCCGTGTTGATGAGCAGTAATGTACACTAATAGTGCATCATGGCATAGATGTCCTATGTTTTCTTTTCTTACAGTGTATAGACCGTGCTTACTATGTGGCTGAAGTTCATTCTTGATCTGATGATCCATAAAGCCGGTCAACTGGAAATGCTTCAACCGATCTGCATCTCAGACAGTCGAAGCCCTTCTTGCTAGTTCCAAACAGCTATGCCGCTTGTCTCCAACAACCAGAAGAACAACGTACTAAAAGATCATCTGAATATTGAAGCATACATATATTGAGGCGGCTCATTTATACGGGATCTTGATGATTTCGTGATATCTTAATAATAGCAGTAATCTGTGCAGCTCTATAAAGATATGAACACTTCTGATTTTGTACTCCCTCTGTTCACTTTTATAAGTCCCTTAGGACAGCTGAAATTGAACTATATTATGTGTTGTCTTAAATGTCTAAATGGTCTTATAAAAGTAAACGGAGGGAGTATTGTTGATTCAATCTTCTTGAATCTTGGTGCTAAGCTGTATTGTTTGTTAATTACTAGAGTATGAGCTGGGCGTAGATGCATGCAGTTGGCTTGAGATATGCCACATGTGCACATGCATGGTGAAACTCCCAAGTCAACTATCATGCGTGCATTAGATGATTGATGAAGCATAACTTGCATTATCGTGCATGATACTCCAATATTAACTCTGAGAGTGAGATCATGCACGGCAAATGAACATTAACAAACCAGTGTGTGTCCTATAAAAAGGAGGCCTTGCTAGCAAGCACTCACATCAATACAAGCCAGCAGAAAACACTTCCACTTTGCTAGCTAGAGCTAGGAGTCCCAACGTCCTTCCTTCGCCCTTGGAATGGCTTCCAGCTCCGTGCTTAAGATGGCCACAGTTTTTATTCTGGCCTTGTTCGCCGGGCAGGTGCTGATGGCCACGCCGACGGCGGCAGACCGATTAGGCAATATGCGCTACCTGTATGATGTGCCGGCGCGGGAATGTGGCGGATTCGGCAAATGCGACACGTTCTGCTTCGCCGCAAAGTATAAATTGTGCATCATCGATCCCGCTTGCACTGTTGCGTTCTGCGAATCGAAGGCTTTCAAGCTCTGCAAGTCCTTGTGAGGCAAGGGAAAGAGGAAGTGCAACACGTTTGGGAGGCAGCGATGCACGTCAACTGGCTGCCAACGATTAGTCCTTGACTATAGCCTTTCTGCGTTGTGAGCGTCCTTGTATTTTCTATCCTTTATTTCTAGTGGCTTAACAAAATATTTGTCTTCATTTCCGGTCAATATGTTATAGTGATTTACCTAAAGATTCACAGTCCGGTACATCTGTATGCACCATCGTGTTATAATATAAATTTTTACTCATTTTTCTCTCTTTCATATCAGCAACTCTCTCTCTCTCTCTCCCTCTGTCTATCTCCCTCTCCCTGCAATATTTGCGCCCAAGGGCATTACTTGGCCCAACCGTCATGGACCGCCCACTCATGTTGCCCGGGTCCGTGTCATCTAGGTAGATCGGACAAGTGTAGAACCCCCAACGAGGCCCACGCAGCCCGACACCTGGGAACAGACGATGTGGAGGTGTTCTTCGCCATCGAAGACCCCAGGAGGTGGCTAGTTGAGCATCCTCTATAGGGGTAATGAGTAAAAATATATATGGAAAGACACCTTTCTTATCCACAGCAAACTTTGCCCCAGCGGCATCCTTTTCCTTCTCTGATGTCATCCATTTCCATCTCTTCCGATGATTCAACGAGGCAACTGAATGTATTCAAAAAAACATCATCGAGGCACTCTTTTTGAGTCTACGATGACCATTGCTATAAGGTCATCATGCAGACCCTGGTAACATTAACTTGATTATGATGGTGCTACTAAGGATAATCCCTAGTCGAACATTGTTTCCGCTAAAACAACAAGTGTTGAGTCTCCTACCCTGACTGCATGGCTTGTCATTAGACCAACCCCTTGCCCTTCGGTGTCAGCAATTATTTTTACAAGGGGACTCCCGTAGTGGGAAATAATTAATTGATGAAGGCATTTTGCATCATGTTTTATTTACCGTTTTTGCACGACTCAGATCATGCTCGGGTCAGAGATTGGGGGAGGGCGCACAACGACTCTGGACCGCGACCATCTAGCCCTCTAGGAGTAACATAGGACTAAGTCACGCTCCATCGAGGCTGCCACACTTATTAAAAAAAAGAGTTATGCCACACTTGCCAATATACGACGTCCTTAGTTATAATGCCGCCTTGAATACCCTCACTAATTTCATTCATGATTATGTTAATGGAGTTCACTTTCTTCATGCATGTCGTGGACCTTGAATTTGTTTAAGATAGAAAATATGTAACACTTAATTTTTTATTAGGGTCCTATTACATAGATGTTGATCACAGTAATACTTAGGCACCACTGCTTAGCTTTATATTTGTCTCTGGCCATCAAACAAAACGTAAATAACCCACCTTCTGTCTTTGAAACAAGTTCGCTTCAGCTTCCATGCACTGGTCTTTACAGCTCTTGAAAAATAGGCTTTAAAGAAAGTGCTTTTATTTCAAGATATCGGTATTTCCTTATCCCGCGTTCGAAATGCGGAATCCATAGTACTAGTTCATTATGTTTGCCCTTTTCGGATTATTAATACAAATGTTTCTAACAAATCGAAAAATGGAAAATTCGGACTATGTTAAATGGAAAAAAAATACTAAATCGCATGGGAAATTATTTTAATTTGGTTCGCCCCACATACGCATATGAAATATTTTCTCTTCATTCACATAATCTTCTTATTCAATCCAATCTTGATTTAGTGTGAAATCTGAGAAAAAAAAAGAGGGCCTAAAAAATAACTATAAATATTACAAGTTTTCTTGTAATTTTTTCAAATGTACAATCCTAAATTGACTATGAATATATTTCTATTACATAAATGTTTTGGCTTGAAAAAATAGTGTTTATATTTAAATATTAAAGGCTACATAACAAGCTAGCCCGTGTTGATGAGCAGTAATGTACACAAATAGTGCATCATGGCATAGATGTCCTATGTTTTGTTTTCTTACAGGGTATAGACTGTGCTTACTATGTGGCTGAAGTTCATTCTCGATCTGATGATCCATAAAGCCGATCAACTGGAAATGCTTCAACCGATCTGCATCTCAGACAGTCGAAGCCCTTCTTGCTAGTTCCAAACAGCTATGCCGCTTGTCTCCAACAACCAGAAGAGCAACGTACTAACAGATCATCTGAATATTGAAGCATACATATATTGAGGCGGCTCATTTATACGGGATCTTGATGATTTCGTGATATCTTAATAATAGCAGTAATCTGTGCAGCTCTATAAAGATATGAACACTTCTGATTTTGTATTATTGATTCAATCTTCTTGAATCTTGGTGCTAAGCTGTATTGTTTGTTAATTACTAGAGTATGAGCTGGGCGTAGATGCATGCAGTTGGCTTGAGATATGCCACATGTGCACATGCATGGTGAAACCCCCAAGTCAACTATCATGCGTGCATTAGATGATTGATGAAGCATAACTTGCATTATCGTGCATGATACTCCAATATTAACTCTGAGAGTGAGATCATGCACGGCAAATGAACATTAACAAACCAGTGTGTGTCCTATAAAAAGGAGGCCTTGCTAGCAAGCACTCACATCAATACAAGCCAGCAGAAAACACTTCCACTTTGCTAGCTAGAGCTAGGAGTCCCAACGTCCTTCCTTCGCCCTTGGAATGGCTTCCAGCTCAGTGCTTAAGATGGCCACAGTTTTTATTCTGGCTTTGTTCGCCGGGCAGCTGCTGATGGCCACGCCGACGGCGGCAGACCGAATAGGCAATAGGCGCTACCTGTATGATGTGCCGGCGCAGGAATGTGGCGGATTCGGCAAATGCGACACGTTCTGATTCGCTGCAAAGTATAAATTGTGCATCATCGATCCCACTTGCACTGTTGCGTTCTGCGAATCGAAGGCTTTCAAGCTCTGCAAGTCCTTGTGAGGCCTGGGAAAGAGGAAGTGCAACACGTTTGGGAGGCAGCGATGCACGTCACCTGGCTGCCAACGATTAGTCCTCGACTATAGCATTTCTGCGTTCTGAGCGTCCTTGTATTTTCTATCCTTTATTTCTAGTGGCTTAACAAAATATTTGTCTTCATTTCCGGTCAATATGTTATAGTGATTTACCTAAAGATTCATAGTCCGGTACATCTGTATGCACCATCGTGTTATAATATAAATTTTTACTCATTTTTCTCTCTTTCATATCAGCAACTCTCTCTCTCTCTTTCTCTCTCTCTCTATCTATCTCTCTCTCCCTGCAATATTTGCGCCCAAGGGCATTACTCGGCCCAACCGTCATGGACCGCCCACTCATGTTGCCCGGGTCCGTGTCATCTAGGTAGATCGGACAAGTGGAGAACCCCCAACGAGGCCCACACAGCCCGCCACCCGGGAACAAACGATGTGGAGGCGTTCTTCGCCATCGAAGACCCCAGGAGGTGGCTAGTTGAGCATCCTCTATAGGGGTAATGAGTAAAAATATATATGGAATGACACCTTTCTTATCCACAGCAAACTTTGCCCCAGCGGCATCCTTTTCCTTCTCTGATATCATCCATTTCCATCTCTTCCGATGATTCAACGAGGCAACTGAATGTATTCAAAAAAACATCATCGAGGCACTCTTTTTGAGTCTACGATGACCATTGCTATAAGGTCATCACGCAGACCCTGGTAACATTAACTTGATTATGATGGTGCTACTAAGGATAATCCCTAGTCGAACATTGTTTCCGCTAAAACAACAAGTGTTGAGTCTCCTACCCTGAGTGCATGGCTTGTCATTAGACCAACCTCTTGCCCTTCGGTGTCAGCAATTATTTTTACAAGGGGACTCCCGTAGAGGGAAATAATTAATTGATGAAGGCATTTTGCATGATGTTTTATTTACTGTTTTTGCACGACTCAGATCATGCTCGGGTCAGAGATTGGGGGAGGGCGCACAACGACTCTGGACCGCGACCATCTAGCCCTCTAGGAGTAACATAGGACTAAGTCACGCTCCATCGAGGCTGCCACACTTATTAAAAAAAGAGTTATGCCACACTTGCCAATATACGACGTCCTTAGTTATAATGCCGCCTTGAATACCCTCACTAATTTCATTCATGATTATGTTAATGGAGTTCACTTTCTTCATGCATGTCGTGGACCTTGAATTTGTTTAAGATAGAAAATATGTAACACTTAATTTTTTATTAGGGTCCTATTACATAGATGTTGATCACAGTAATACTTAGGTACCACTGCTTAGCTTTATATTTGTCTCTGGCCATCAAATAAAATGTAAATAACCCACCTTCTGTCTTTGAAACAAATTCGCTTCAGCTTCCATGCACTGGTCTTTACAGCTCTTGAAAAATAGGCTTTAAAGAAAGTGCTTTTATTTCAAGATATCGGTATTTCCTCATCCCGCGTTCCAAATGCGGAATCCATAGTACTAGTTCATTATGTTTGCCCTTTTTCGGATTATTAATACAAATGTTTCTAACAAATCGAAAAATGGAAAATTCGGACTATGTTAAATGGAAAAAAAATACTAAATCGCCTGGGAAATTATTTTAATTTGGTTCGCCCCACATACGCATATGAAATATTTTCTCTTCATTCACCTAATCTTCTTATTCAATCCAATCTTGATTTAGTGTGAAATCTGAGAAAAAAAGAGGGCCTACAAAATAACTATAAATATTACAAGTTTTCTTGTAATTTTTTCAAATGTACAATCCTAAATTGACTATGAATATATTTCTATTACATAAATGTTTTGGCTTGAAAAAATAGTGTTTATATTTAAATATTAAAGGCTACATAACAAGCTAGCCCGTGTTGATGAGCAGTAATGTACACAAATAGTGCATCATGGCATAGATGTCCTATGTTTTCTTTTCTTACAGGGTATAGACTGTGCTTACTATGTGGCTGAAGTTCATTCTTGATCTGATGATCCATAAAGCCGATCAACTGGAAATGCTTCAACCGATCTGCATCTCAGACAGTCGAAGCCCTTCTTGCTAGTTCCAAACAGCTATGCTGCTTGTCTCCAACAACCAGAAGAACAACGTACTAACAGATCATCTGAATATTGAAGCATACATATATTGAGGCGGCTCATTTATACGGGATCTTGATGATTTCGTGATATCTTAATAATAGCAGTAATCTGTGCAGCTCTATAAAGATATGAACACTTCTGATTTTGTATTATTGATTCAATCTTCTTGAATCTTGGTGCTAAGCTGTATTGTTTGTTAATTACTAGAGTATGAGCTGGGCGTAGATGCATGCAGTTGGCTTGAGATATGCCACATGTGCACATGCATGGTGAAACTCCCAAGTCAACTATCATGCGTGCATTAGATGATTGATGAAGCATAACTTGCATTATCGTGCATGATACTCCAATATTAACTCTGAGAGTGAGATCATGCACGGCAAATGAACATTAACAAACCAGTGTGTGTCCTATAAAAAGGAGGCCTTGCTAGCAAGCACTCACATCAATACAAGCCAGCAGAAAACACTTCCACTTTGCTAGCTAGAGCTAGGAGTCCCAACGTCCTTCCTTCGCCCTTGGAATGGCTTCCAGCTCCGTGCTTAAGATGGCCACAGTTTTTATTCTGGCCTTGTTCGCCGGGCAGCTGCTGATGGCCACGCCGACGGCGGCAGACCGAATAGGCAATAGGCGCTACCTGTATGATGTGCCGGCGCGGGAATGTGGCGGATTCGGCAAATGCGACACGTTCTGCTTCGCCGCAAAGTATAAATTGTGCATCATCGATCCCACTTGCACTGTTGCGTTCTGCGAATCGAAGGCTTTCAAGCTCTGCAAGTCCTTGTGAGGCATGGGAAAGAGGAAGTGCAACACGTTTGGGAGGCAGCGATGCACGTCACCTGGCTGCCAACGATTAGTCCTCGACTATAGCCTTTCTGCGTTGTGAGCGTCCTTGTATTTTCTATCCTTTATTTCTAGTGGCTTAACAAAATATTTGTCTTCATTTCCGGTCAATATGTTATAGTGATTTACCTAAAGATTCATAGTCCGGTACATCTGTATGCACCATTGTGTTATAATATAAATTTTTACTCATTTTTCTCTCTATCATATCAGCAACTCTCTCTCTCTCTTTCTCTCTCTCTCTCTATCTCTCTCTCCCTGCAATATTTGCGCCCTAGGGCATTACTCGGCCCAACCGTCATGGACCGCCCACTCATGTTGCCCGGGTCCGTGTCATCTAGGTAGACCGGACAAGTGGAGAACCCCCAACGAGGCCCACGCAGCCCGCCACCTGGGAACAGACGATGTGGAGGCGTTCTTCGCCATCGAAGACCCCAGGAGGTGGCTAGTTGAGCATCCTCTATAGGGGTAATGAGTAAAAATATATATGGAATGACACCTTTCTTATCCACAGCAAACTTTGCCCCAACGGCATCCTTTTCCTTCTCTGATGTCATCCATTTCCATCTCTTCCGATGATTCAACGAGGCAACTGAATGTATTCAAAAAAAACATCATCGAGGCACTCTTTTTGAGTCTACGATGACCATTGCTATAAGGTCATCATGTAGACCCGGGTAACATTAACTTGATTATGATGGTGCTACTAAGGATAATCCCTAGTCGAACATTGTTTCCGCTAAAACAACAAGTGTTGAGTCTCCTACCCTGAGTGCATGGCTTGTCATTAGACCAACCCCTTGCCCTTCGGTGTCAGCAATTATTTTTACAAGGGGACTCCCGTAGAGGGAAATAATTAATTGATGAAGGCATTTTGCATCATGTTTTATTTACTGTTTTTGCACGACTCAGATCATGCTCGGGTCAGAGATTGGGGGAGGGCGCACAACGACTCTGAACCGCGACCATCTAGCCCTCTAGGAGTAACATAGGACTAAGTCACGCTCCATCGAGGCTGCCACACTTATTAAAAAAAGAGTTATGCCACACTTGCCAATATACGACGTCCTTAGTTATAATGCCGCCTTGAGTACCCTCACTAATTTCATTCATGATTATGTTAATGGAGTTCACTTTCTTCATGCATGTCGTGGACCTTGAATTTGTTTAAGATAGAAAATATGTAACACTTAATTTTTTATTAGGGTCCTATTACATAGATGTTGATCACAGTAATACTTAGGTACCACTGCTTAGCTTTATATTTGTCTCTGGCCATCAAATAAAACATAAATAACCCACCTTCTGTCTTTGAAACAAGTTCGCATCAGCTTCCATGCACCGGTCTTTACAACTCTTGAAAAATAGGCTTTAAAGAAAGTGCTTTTATTTCAAGATATCGGTATTTCCTTATCCCGCGTTCCAAATGCGGAATCCATAGTACTAGTTCATTATGTTTGCCCTTTTTCGGATTATTAATACAAATGTTTCTAACAAATCGTAAAATGAAAAATTCGGATTATGTTAAATGGAAAAAAAATACTAAATCGCATGGGAAATTATTTTAATTTGGTTCGCCCCACATACGCATATGAAATACTTTCTCTTCATTCACCTAATCTTCTTATGCAATCCAATCTTGATTTAGTGTGGATTCTGAGAAAAAAAGAGGGCCTACAAAATAACTATAAATATTACAAGTTTTCTTCTAATTTTTTCAAATGTACAATCCTAAATTGACTATGAATATATTTCTATTACATAAATGTTTTGGCTTGAAAAAATAGTGTTTATATTTAAATATTAAAGGCTACATACCTAACTAGCCCATGTTGATGAGCAGTGATGTACACAAATAGTGCATCATGGCATAGATGTCCTATGTTTTCTTTTCTTACAGGGTATAGACTGTGCTTACTATGTGGCTGAAGTTCATTCTTGATCTGATGATCCATAAAGCCGATCAACTGGAAATGCTTCAACCGATCTGCATCTCAGACAGTCGAAGCCCTTCTTGCTAGTTCCAAACAGCTATGCCGCTTGTCTCCAACAACCAGAAGAACAACGTACTAACAGATCATCTGAATATTGAAGCATACATATATTGAGGTGGCTCATTTATACGGGATCTTGATGATTTCGTGATATCTTAATAATAGCAGTAATCTGTGCAGCTCTATAAAGATATGAACACTTCTGATTTTGTATTATTGATTCAATCTTCTTGAATCTTGGTGCTAAGCTGTATTGTTTGTTTATTACTAGAGTATGAGCAGGGCGTAGATGCATGCAGTTGGCTTGAGATATGCCACATGTGCACATGCATGGTGAAACTCCCAAGTCAACTATCATGCGTGCATTAGATGACTGATGAAGCATAACTTGCATTATCGTGCATGATACTCCAATATTAACTCTGAGAGTGAGATCATGCACGGCAAATGAACATTAACAAACCAGTGTGTGTCCTATAAAAAGGAGGCCTTGCTAGCAAGCACTCACATCAATACAAGCCAGCAGAAAACACTTCCACTTTGCTAGCTAGAGCTAGGAGTCCCAACGTCCTTCCTTCGCCCTTGGAATGGCTTCCAGCTCCGTGCTTAAGATGGCCACAGTTTTTATTCTGGCCTTGTTCGCCGGGCAGCTGCTGATGGCCACGCCGACGGCGGCAGACCGAATAGGCAATAGGCGCTACCTGTATGATGTGCCGGCGCGGGAATGTGGCGGATTCGGCAAATGCGACACATTCTGCTTCGCCGCAAAGTATAAATTGTGCATCATCGATCCCACTTGCACTGTTGCATTCTGCGAATCGAAGGCTTTCAAGCTCTGCAAGTCCTTGTGAGGCATGGGAAAGAGGAAGTGCAACACGTTTGGGAGGCAGCGATGCACGTCACCTGGCTGCCAACGATTAGTCCTCGACTATAGCCTTTCTGCGTTGTGAGCGTCCTTGTATTTTCTATCCTTTATTTCTAGTGGCTTAACAAAATATTTGTCTTCATTTCCGGTCAATATGTTATAGTGATTTACCTAAAGATTCATAGTCTGGTACATCTGTATGCACCATTGTGTTATAATATAAATTTTTACTCATTTTTCTCTCTTTCATATCAGCAACTCTCTCTCTCTCTTTCTCTCTCTCTCTCTATCTCTCTCTCCCTGCAATATTTGCGCCCTAGGGCATTACTCGGCCCAACCGTCATGGACCGCCCACTCATGTTGCCCGGGTCCGTGTCATCTAGGTAGACCGGACAAGTGGAGAACCCCCAACGAGGCCCACGCAGCCCGCCACCTGGGAACAGACGATGTGGAGGCGTTCTTCGCCATCGAAGACCCCAGGAGGTGGCTAGTTGAGCATCCTCTATAGGGGTAATGAGTAAAAATATATATGGAATGACACCTTTCTTATCCACAGCAAACTTTGCCCCAACGGCATCCTTTTCCTTCTCTGATGTCATCCATTTCCATCTCTTCCGATGATTCAACGAGGCAACTGAATGTATTCAAAAAAACATCATCGAGGCACTCTTTTTGAGTCTACGATGACCATTGCTATAAGGTCATCATGCAGACCCGGGTAACATTAATTTGATTATGATGGTGCTACTAAGGATAATCCCTAGTCGAACATTGTTTCCGCTAAAACAACAAGTGTTGAGTCTCCTACCCTGAGTGCATGGCTTGTCATTAGACCAACCCCTTGCCCTTCGGTGTCAGCAATTATTTTTACAAGGGGACTCCAGTAGAGGGAAATAATTAATTGATGAAGGCATTTTGCATCATGTTTTATTTACTGTTTTTGCACGACTCATATCATGCTCGGGTCAGAGATTGGGGGAGGGCGCACAACGACTCTGGACCGCGACCATCTAGCCCTCTAGGAGTAACATAGGACTAAGTCACGCTCCATCGATGCTGCCACACTTATTAAAAAAAAGAGTTGTGCCACACTTGCCAATATACGACGTCCTTAGTTATAATGCCGCCTTGAATACCCTCACTAATTTCATTCATGATTATGTTAATGGAGTTCACTTTCTTCATGCATGTCGTGGACCTTGAATTTGTTTAAGATAGAAAATATGTAACACTTAATTTTTTATTAGGGTCCTATTACATAGATGTTGATCACAGTAATACTTAGGTACCACTGCTTAGCTTTATATTTGTCTCTGGCCATCAAATAAAACGTAAATAACCCACCTTCTGTCTTTGAAACAAGTTCGCTTCAGCTTCCATGCACTGGTCTTTACAGCTCTTGAAAAATAGGCTTTAAAGAAAGTGCTTTTATTTCAAGATATCGGTATTTCCTTATCCCGCGTTCCAAATGCGGAATCCATAGTACTAGTTCATTATGTTTGCCCTTTTTCGGATTATCAATACAAATGTTTCTAACAAATCGAAAAATGGAAAATTCGGACTATGTTAAATGGAAAAAAAATACTAAATCGCATGGGAAATTATTTAATTTGGTTCGCCCCACATACGCATATGAAATATTTTCTCTTCATTCACCTAATCTTATTATTCAATCCAATCTTGATTTAGTGTGAAATCTGAGAAAAAAAGAGGGCCTACAAAATAACTATAAATATTACAAGTTTTCTTGTAATTTTTTCAAATGTACAATCCTAAATTGACTATGAATATATTTCTATTACATAAATGTTTTGGCTTGAAAAAATAGTGTTTATATTTAAATATTAAAGGGTACATAACAAGCTAGCCCGTGTTGATGAGCAGTAATGTACACAAATAGTGCATCATGGCATAGATGTCCTATGTTTTCTTTTCTTACAGGGTATCGACTGTGCTTACTATGTGGCTTAAGTTCATTCTTGATCTGATGATCCATAAAGCCGATCAACTGGAAATGCTTCAACCGATCTGCATCTCAGACAGTCGAAGCCCTTCTTGCTAGTTCCAAACAGCTATGCCGCTTGTCTCCAACAACCAGAAGAACAACGTACTAACAGATCATCTGAATATGGAAGCATACATATATTGAGGTGGCTCATTTATACGGGATCTTGATGATTTCGTGATATCTTAATAATAGCAGTAATCTGTGCAGCTCTATAAAGATATGAACACTTCTGATTTTGTATTATTGATTCAATCTTCTTGAATCTTGGTGCTAAGCTGTATTGTCTGTTTATTACTAGAGTATGAGCAGGGCGTAGATGCATGCAGTTGGCTTGAGATATGCCACATGTGCACATGCATGGTGAAACTCCCAAGTCAACTATCATGCGTGCATTAGATGATTGATGAAGCATAACTTGCATTATCGTGCATGATACTCCAATATTAGCTCTGAGAGTGAGATCATGCACGGCAAATGAACATTAACAAACCAGTGTGTGTACTATAAAAAGGAGGCCTTGCTAGCAAGCACTCACATCAATACAAGCCAGCAGAAAACACTTCCACTTTGCTAGCTAGAGCTAGGAGTCCCAACGTCCTTCCTTCGCCCTTGGAATGGCTTCCAGCTCCATGCTTAAGATGGCCACAGTTTTTATTCTGGCCTTGTTCGCCGGGCAGCTGCTGATGGCCACGCCGACGGCGGCAGACCGAATAGGCAATAGGCGCTACCTGTATGATGTGCCGGCGCGGGAATGTGGCGGATTCGGCAAATGCGACACGTTCTGCTTCGCCGCAAAGTATAAATTGTGCATCATCGATCCCACTTGCACTATTGCGTTCTGCGAATCGAAGGCTTTCAAGCTCTGCAAGTCCTTGTGAGGCAAGGAAAAGAGGAAGTGCAACACGTTTGGGAGGCAGCGATGCACGTCAACTGGCTGCCAACGATTAGTCCTCGACTATAGCCTTTCTGCGTTGTGAGCGTCCTTGTATTTTCTATCATTTATTTCTAGTGGCTTAACAAAATATTTGTCTTCATTTCCGGTCAATATGTTATAGTGATTTACCTAAAGATTCACAGTCCGGTACATCTGTATGCACCATCGTGTTATAATATAAATTTTTACTCATTTTTCTCTCTTTCATACTAGTAATCATGCACGTGCAATGCACGTGTAACCATATGATTGAGGAACAAATTTGTTTGGCATGATATTTACTTTTGGTTCTACATGCTCCTATTGAGTTGTGATTAGAATCGTGTATGGTAATGTGGGCTACTCTTGAGTAGTAAAGGTTGGTACCGGCTGGATCAAAAAGATGGATATGATCACTGGTGTGTTAAGTGGAGTATGCTTTCTATTAAGAAGCAAATATGTGGTCTTCTTATGATCTCTCGCCTTACGCCTTTTTTCATTTGTCTCTTCAATTCTTTAAGATATGATTTGTCCTGCAAATAGCATCGTTAGGATATACACTCATGATGTAGTGAAGAGTTGGTGATATATTTACCTGAATTGTCGGTGTACGTTAGATCCTGCAACGGTTTCCATATCACATTACGCTGATAGGATGCCATATGGAGTTGTGAACCAACAATGGACACAAAGCATCACCTTTCAAATACACTACTCCCTCTATTCTCTTTTGTAAGACATTTTAGACATTTAAAACAACACCCAAAACAGTTCAATTTCAGCTGTCTAAAACGTCTTACAAAAATGAACGATGAAAGTAACAAACAAAAAATACTTGCTAAGATGCTTCAAAATTTGGATTCATCAGCCTACATTATTATTGTCCTATACCGGCATCACATAAATGAAGAAGCGGTACCTTTCAGCATCATGATCACGGCTCCGATGATGGTCATGATCATCAAAACGGTCATAGTGCTCCCTTATTTCACTCCTCTCACGGTGTTTCTCGTGATATTGGCGATTACTGGCACTGTTCCAATCAGCG
>LR738712.1:809082402-809093251 GCA_902687465.1 Secale cereale
TATTGGTTTTGTTGAATCCTTTGACACTAGACAAAATGTGACATGAGGGGGTCTAGGGTTGTGGATCGCCGAGCAGTCGAGGGTCGAGGGGTCGAGAGGTTGCCTAGCTAGTGTCAAAGTATTGAAGAAATCCATGACTTCATCATTTGCCAGAAGTAACCGGGGCATGTTGGTACGAAGTTCTGCAAAGTTGTTTTGGAACGGAGTTCCTGATAGGATAATCCGTCTTTTTTTACGAATTATCCTATCTGGGACTCCGTTCCAAAATAACTTTGGAGAGCTTCGTACCATCATGCGACTGTTACTTTCGCCTAATGATGAAGTATTGGTTTTGTTGAATCCTTTGACACTAGACAAAATGTGACATGAGGGGGTCTAGGGTTGTGGATCGCCGAGCAGTCGAGGGTCGTCCAGGGGTCTAGGGTCGAAGCTAGTTCTACGTTTGCCATTAATATATCCATCTGTCATGTTTGAATAATAATTGCCATGTTGTAAATATTTGTAGAAACTATGGACGACAACACCCGAGACCTAGCACAAGAAGCGATGTTGATGGACATAATCACAGACGGACAAGATGCCGTCTTGTCGTTTCTCAACGACACCAATGAGCAGGTGGAAAGAGAGCTGTAGCTGGAAGATCTAGGCTATGATATTGATGGCTCCGGTGACCCAATGCACATGGAAGAAGTAGACCGTGAGGACGGCTCCGGTGACCCAATGACGGTGCAAGAAGGAGACCGTGATGCTGGCTCCGGTGACCGAACCGAGTCCGGCCAGGAGGTATATATGTTAGTTAAGCCTGTGCTGACTAGTTAATTGATGCATTCATTAACTCTCGTCTTTGTTCCTTTTTCTAGCCCTCCGGATCGAGCAAATCTTCGGTAAAGAGACGAGGCGCGAAGAAAAAGTTGAGGCCGGATGAAAAGTTTGAGATTTCAGAAATCTCGCGCTCCGGCGAGCCGATTGAACCCATCCGGACAAAGAACACATTTGTTAATCAGTGTGGGGTTCTGGTTAGGGACAAGATCCCGATCAGCATCCATCAATGGTTAAAGCCGGCTGCAAAAGACGCTCAGGTGTCTTATGACACTGATATGCAGAAAGAAGATCTTTGGACCGAGCTGAAGTCAAATTTCATCCTACCGCCAGAGGATGATCCGGCGAATCCAGTTAAAGAGGAATTAATCAAGTCTGCTGCTCTTTCGAAGATGGCGGACCAATTCAGGGCATGGAAGAAAAAACTGAATAAGTTTGTCCGCGATAAAGAGACTCCAGAATTCGTGGGCATATATGAGAAGATCAAAGATGACAGGCCCGCATTTGTGGCCTATAAGACATCGGAAAAGAGTAAGAAGATGTCGGCGACAGACAAGATAAATGTTGTGAAGAAGAAGCATCACCATCGCACGGGGTCAGGTGGCTACCTCAGAGCCCGGCCTAAGTGGGCCAAGGCAGAGAATGATCTGCTTGAGAAAGGGATCGAACCAGAGACAATGCAATGGCCAGACCGTTGCCGGACTTGGTTCTTCGGGGCTGGCGGAACCTTGGACCCTGTATCAGGGAGGTGCATTTGGACGGACAAGCAATTGGAAATACCACTCAGGAAGCTTCGGCACTATATCAAATTAGCGCATGAAGGGACGTTCTTCCCCGACAGAGAGAACGACGAGCTGACAATGGCCCTCGGGAATCCTGAGCACCCTGGACGGACACGAGGCACGCCAGGCTCCCTTCGGTGGAGTGCTGGGTTTCCGGACGCAGGCGGCTACAAATGCCACGAGAGGAGGAAGAAAATGCAGCAGACCGAACTGCACGCGCTGCGGGCCAGAATACAAGCGATAGAGGAACGGGAAGCAAATCGGGACAAAAGAATTGCCAAAGCTTCCCCCGGAGCCTATCTTGACGGCTACTACCAGGTATCCCATGGATGCTATCACGGAGGTACAAAATTGCCACCTTATGACGCAGTGGATAAATCTGAAGGTCAAGGCGGCTGCTGGCTCTGTTTTTCCTACTGGACCCGGCGACACTTTTCACTGCCGGCCGATTCCAGAAGGATATGCTAGGGTGATGGTGGATGAAATGACGGAGGGATTTGAGGAGCTCCAGCTTGACCACCCTACCGGTGAAGGGGAGACTCGGCTGGGTTCTTCACTGAAGACTCCATGCCTATGGCGGAAGGACCTCATCAACATTCTCAACTGGACGCCTCCTCCTCCTCCTCCGGCGAGTCAGGGCACTCCGCCTTCTCCACCGCCTCCTCCTCCGGCGAGTGACGATCAGGGCACTCCGGCTCCTTCTCCGGCGCGTGGCGGCACTCCGCCTCCTTCGCCTGCGCCGGCGCGCCCGAGCAGCCAGCCTCCTCCTTCTCTGCCTGCGCCGGCGCGCCCGAGCAGCCAGCCTCCTCCTCCTTCTCTGCCTAGTCAGCAAGGGCGGAAGAGACCTGCCGCCGCTCCGGCTGCTCCTGCTCCGGCGCGTAATCAAGGAAAGAAGACAGCCGCTTCGTCTGGTCTGGCGACGTCTAGCAGTACAGCCAGAGGCGGGAGGTGATGCAGATTCGGTCCTTCTCTCACGCCTCTAGAGAAGTTACCATACGAGAGGTCCGATGAGGAAAACACGAAGATCGCTCAAGGCGAAGTGAAGGACTGTCTTGAAGGGTTGAAAGCACAGAGACATCCACCTCCGGAGGAGAAGATAGATCCGGTGAAAGCAAAGCGCACTCTTGCTACCCTGAAGCAACCAGCGAAAAGTAAGCCGAAGGACAACTATGACCGCATGATTCAAAAGTCATTTCAAGCAGCGAAGTGATACGTCCAAAATGCATCACTATTTTGTATCATAATTTATCCTTATTCATTGATATATTTCACGTTACGGTGATGTTCTTATGTTGTTTTGGTCTATTTTACACAGTTTGCAAACTTTCCGATGCCGAAGCAGCAGACGCAGGATTCAGCAGTAAAAAGTGGACGCTGAGTTGCTGAAGAAGAATACCTCCAAATTACCTGAAAATTGACGGGAGATATTTTTTAGACGGATCATGAAGGCACGCGAAAGGGCAACCAGAGGGGGGCCACAGGGTGCCCAGGTGGCCTGGGGGCGCCCCCCCTGGCCGCGCCGGGGGGTCGCCTGGAGCCCTTGGCCCACCTCTGGCCGCCCCCTTTTGCATATATGCTCTCCGTTATCCAAAAACCCTAGGGACGGGAATTTTTACGGAGTTCCGCCGCCGCTCCGTGGAGGAAACCTACAGAGAAGAAAAAGCCATCTCCGGCGGGCAGATTCCGCCGGGGAGATCACCTCCCGGAAGGGGAGATCATCGCCATCGTCATCACCATCGTCACGGGCATCATCGAGATCATCATCAACATCATCCCCAACACCAGCACCATCTCCATCTTCATCCAAATCTCATCTTACAATCGCAACTTGTGTTGTAATGCGTACTACCTATCCTCTCTACTCCATCGGTGTTGATTACTACTTTGTGGTGAATGCTATTGAGTTTGTTGGAGAAATACTATTATGTCCAGATTGTTTATCACCTATTTATTCCCACTGATCATGATCTCTTTTATGTCTTGTGAGTAGTTACCCTAGTTCTTGAGGACATGGGGAAAGTCTTGTTGTTAGTAGTCATATGTTGTTGAAGTAATATGTGTTGTTTGATACTTAAGTTGTGTTTTCATTCTACTAGTGGTGTTGTGTGAGTCGAACACTCAACACTTCGCCTTATTAAGGACCTAGGAGAATACATTGTGTATAAAGAATGCTTATGGTGGGTTGCCGGAGTGACAGAAACCTGAACCCCAGTTCGCACGCTTTTGCATAAGGGAATAATGGATCCTCGATCGTATTGCTATGGTTAGGCTTTTGCCTTAAATTCTATCTTGTATTTGCGGATGCTTACAAGGTGTTTAATCATAAGAGTGCATTCATCTTAGTCTAGAGAGTGCACTAGCATAGATCCACCCACTCAACACTTATCAACACATAACATAGTATCGATACGGAATATGGTGAAAGCACATGACTACCTCTCCCGTGTGTCCTCAAGAACGCTTTAGTCTTTATAAGCTCAGTTGCTAGGCCTCTCCTTTGCTAAGAAAGGATTGGGCCACTTGTTACTCTCAGTACCTTTTACATTACTTGCTTTTACTTTCCTGTTGCTTATACCGAGAAAACCCCTAAAAGTTATCTTTCAGTGCTTGCAGTAATTTCTTGCTCAGAATCGCTTATCAATACCTTCTGCTCCTCGTTGGGTTCGACACTCTTACTTATCGAAAACGCTGCAATAGATCCCTTACGGTTGTGGGTCATCAAGTACCATTTTCTGGCGCCGTTGCCGGGGAGCGTAGCGCTATTGGTAAAGTGAAACTGGTAAGAAAGTTTTTTTATATAATTCTGTTTTTATTTTTGCTATTTGCTGCTCCTTGTCCTTATGGACAACCCTATTATTGGATCGTTGCTTGCGGGAAGACGCCCCACACCTGTGGTGGTTGATCCTCCCCCTACTGAAATTGTGCCTTATAAAATACCAGCTGGTATTATCGATTATGTTTTGGCTAATCGTTACGCAGGAGACAGACATCCCGGTAAACACTTGCTATATCTGTCACAACTATGTTCATTATTTAAGCTTGCAGGTGTATCGAGGGAGTTTGTCATTAGGAAATTGTTTGTCGTATCACTTATAGATAAAGCTTCAGATTGGTATGGGCTTCTCGATAACTCACACTTGCTGGACTGGCAGGAGCTTATGTCTCTCTTTTATACTAAGTTTTATCCTCTTCATGAAATTCATCGAGACAGGAATTATATCTATAACTTTAGGTCTCGTGACGGAGAAAGCATTGCTCAAGCTTGGGGGAGATTGAAGTCCCTAATGCTCAAATGCCCTATTCATAAGCTTCCCAAGGAAATTATACTTACAAATTTTTATGCCAGGCTTTCTCGTCAGGATAAGGAGATGTTGGATGCCTCCTCTAGTGGGGTATTTCAGAAGAAGAGTGTTGAAGAAAGGTGGGATCTCATTGAAAGAATCCAGAGGAATACCGAAGATTGGGAAATTGATAAAGGTATTGAACCCGCTATAAATTATGAACATGATTATATTGAGAGCTATGTGAAAACTGATTACTTCAATACTTTTTGCTCTAAGATTGGTCTTGATTCCCATCTAGTGATTGATTTGTGTAAGAATTTTGCCTCTCGCGTTGATTCTTTTAAAAAGAAGAGAGACCAGCACCATGAACCTTTTAAAGAACCACCTATTGATATTTATGTTGCTGACCCTATTTTGCCTGCAGTTATATATGAAAAGCCTCCTTTTCCCACGAGGATGAGGGAGCACTCTCTTGTGACAGGCATAATAAATAAAAGTGAGAGAAGAGTTGATGAGCATGAGGACCAGATCAGGGTCGATCCTCAAGTTGCATTGATTAAAGACCTTGCTACTAATGATATTTTGGATTCCAATATAAATTTTTGTGCTGTTTCCACTAACCTTGTCACAGCCAAGAATAAAGGCCCAATTTCAGGTACTCCAGTGGTATCTGTTAAAATAGGTGATCACAATTATTATGGGCTATGCGATTTGGGATCGAGTGCAAGTGCTATCCCCTATTCACTTTATGAAGAGATCATCGGTGAGATTTCCCCTTGTGAACTTGAAGAAGTTGATGTTACTATTCATCTTGCAAACAGAACAACTATCTCTCCTATCGGAATTGTGAGGGACGTTGAAGTCCTATGTGGAAAGGTAAAATACCCTACCGACTTTCTAGTACTTGGTTCAGAGAGGGACAATTTTTGTCCAATTATTTTTGGTAGACCTTTTCTTAGAACTTGTGGAGCTATAATAGATTGCAAGAAAGGTAAAGTTTCTGTTGAATTCGATGGTGAGCCATATGAATTTAATTTTTATAAGTTCTCCAAGCAGCCTCGTGGTACTGATTTACCTAGTTATGATAAAATTATTGAAAGTATTGCCTCTATTGCTATTCCCCCTAATGATCCTTTGCACCAATACATGGAGGACCACGAGAATGATTTGCATATGCAGGAAAGAAATGAACTAGATGAAATATTCTTGAGGCAGCCTGCTATCCTGAAGCACAACCTTCCGGTTGAACCTTTGGGAATTTTATCAAAACCGAAAGAAGACCCGGTGTTCGATCTTAAACCTCTTCCCGATACGCTCAAGTATGCTTATTTAGATGAAAAGAAAGTATATCCTGTTATTATCAATTCTAACCTTTCAGGATATGAAGAGGAGCGATTATTGGAAGTACTTTGTAAACACCGAGGCGCAATTGGCTACACCCTTGATGACCTTAAGGGGATTAGTCCATCTATCTGTCAACATACTATCAACCTTGAGCCTGGTGGTGCTCTAGCTCACCTCCTATGCACACAACGTGTTCGATGGAATGCCTGAGCCACACTAGTTAAGCTTTTCTTCTCTCGAAGCTCTAACTCCAAGCTCCATTTTCTACGAGATTTGTCTAGGTTTAGCGGTCCGTCACGGCCCGTCCACGTCTTCGCCGCCGTCGATCGCCCCCGCCGATCTCGTCACCGGCACCACCGTGGTGAGCCTCTTGTTATGTCCATGCTTTTCTTACTTTTATTATTTCTTGTTATTATTGCTTTAGATAAATATTTGTCTAATTTTCTTACGTTTATTATTTCTTGTTATTATATAGTGCGATGGTTTCGATATCCGCTCACGTGGGCCCTCGTCCTATCTATGATTCGGATGTGGTATATTATCTTTAATTTATAACTATTTTTTTAGTGTTTATGACAATTATGCCGACCAACCTGACATGCATAGATGTTTTCATATGTCTAGGAGGTAGTTGAACCGGAAATTCCAGCCGACCCTCTTGTGGAGAGGTTAAATTTAGTTGAAGAGGAAAACATTTCCTTGAAGAAAAAATTGGAAAAAAACGGAGGAGGAGAAGATGGAATTGGAGTTGCATGTTGCGGAAGTCGTCGATGATCACAAGATCAAGATGGACCCTATTGTCGAGAGGTTAAATTTAGTTGAAGAAGAAAACAATTTCTTGAAGGAAAAAAAATTGAGGACGAGAAGACGATATTGGAGTTGCATGTTGCGGATGTCGTCGATGATCACAAGATCAAGATGGATGCAATGCGGTTGAAGATTAGAAAGATTAGAAAATATGCCATTCATACCGAGGCTTGGTATCATTATGTCGTTGGATCAATTGTTACCTTGGTTGCGATTATGATCACATTTGGTTTCGCATTGAAATGTTTTACATAGTTTCAATGTATGGTGAAAATTAATTAGATGCTCTGGAGAGCTATAGGTTGTTAGATTAGAACTATGTATGTACTTTGGTTTTAATGTGATGATGAACTTCTATTAATTTGGTCACTTAATTATCTATTTATGATGTTCTATAATGGTTTTTGACACACATAATTATATATAATGCACGTAGATGAACCAGCAATGGATGTACGGTGACAGACACACTTCCGAGTACATTAAGGGCGTGCATGAGTTTCTCGATGCGGCTGAGGCAAAGAAGCACAATGGTTTTATGTGTTCTCCATGCACTAAATGTGGGAATACGATGTCTTACTCTAACCGGAAAATCCTTCACTCCCACCTGCTTTACAAGGGTTTCATGCCACACTATAATGTTTGGACGAGGCACGGAGAAATAGGGGTTATGATAGAAGACGACGAAGAAGAAGAGTACGATGACAACTATGTGCCCCCTGAATACTGTGATGCTGCAATGGGGGGAGCTGGTGAAGATCAAGAGGAACCAGACGATGTGCCCAATGATGCTGCAATGGGTGAAGCTGCTGAAGACCAAGAGGAACCAGACGATGTGCCCGATGATGATGATCTCCGCCGGGTCATTGTCGATGCAAGGACGCAATGCGAAAGTCAAAAGGAGAAGCTGAAGTTTGATGCATGTTAGAGGATCACAAAAAAGGGTTGTACCCCAATTGCGAAGATGGCAACACAAAGCTCGGTACCGTACTGGAATTGCTGCAGTGGAAGGCAGAGAATGCTGTGGCTGACAAAGGATTTGAGAAGCTACTGAAAATATTGAAGAAGAAGCTTCCAAAGGATAACGAATTGCCCGACAGTACATAAACAGCAAAGAAGGTCGTATGCCCTCTAAGATTGGAGGTGCAGAAGATACATGCATGCCCTAATGACTGCATCCTCTACCGCGGTGCATACAAGGATCTGAACGCATGCCCGGTATGCGGTGCATTGCGGTATAAGATGAGACGAGATGACCCTGGTGATGTTGATGGCGAGCCCGCCAGGAAGAGGGTTCCTGCGAAGGTGATGTGGTATGCTCCTATAATACCATGGTTGAATCGTCTGTTCAGAAACGGAGAGCATGCCAAGTTGATGCGATGGCACAGTGAGGACCGTAAGAAAGACGTGAAGTTGAGAGCACCCGCTCACGGGTCGCAGTGGAGAAAAATAGAGAGAAAGTACTGGGAGGAGTTTGCAAAGGACCCAAGGAATGTATGGTTTGCTTTAAGCACGGATGGCATTAATCCTTTCGGGGAGCAGAGCAGCAATCACAGCACCTGGCCCATGACTCCATGTATGTATAACCTTCCTCCTCGGATGTGCATGAAGCGGAAGTTCATTATGATGCCAGTGCTCATCCAAGGCCCTAAGCAACCCAGCAACGACATTGATGTGTACCTAAGGCCATTAGTTGAAGAACTTTTACAGCTTTGGAATGGGAACGGTGTATGTGCGTGGGATGAGCACAGACAGGAGGAATTTAACCTAAAGGCGTTGATGTTCGTGACGATCAACGATTGGCCTGCTCTCAGTAACCTTTCAGGACAGACAAACAAAGGATACCACGCATGTACGCACTGTTTAGATGACACTGAAAGTATATACCTGGAAAACTGCAGGAAGAATGTGTACGTGGGCCATCGTCGACTTCTTCCGACCAACCATCAATGTCGAAAGAAAGGCAAGCATTTCAAAGGCGAGGCAGATCACCGGAAGAAGCCCGCCATGCGTACCGGTGATCACGTACTTGCTATGGTCAATGATTTACACATAATCTTTGGAAAGGGTCCCGGCGCACTAGTTGTTCCGAATGACGCTGAGGGACACGCACCCATGTGGAAGAAGAAATCTATATTTTGGGACCTACCCTACTGGAAAGACCTAGAGGTCCGCTCTTCAATCGACATGATGCACGTGACGAAGAACCTTTGCGTCAATCTGCTAGGCTTCTTGGGCGTGTATGGAAAGACAAAAGATACACCTGAGGCACGGGAGGACCTGCAACGTTTGGACGAAAAAGACGGCATGCCTCCGAAGCAGTATGAAGGTCCTGCCAGCTACGCTCTTACGAAAGAAGAGAAATAAATCTTCTTTGAATGCCTGCTCAGTATGAAGGTCCCGACTGGCTTCTCATCGAATATAAAGGGAATAATAAGTATGCCAGAGAAAAAGTTCCAGAACCTAAAGTCTCATGACTGCCACGTGATTATGACGCAACTGCTTCCGGTTGCATTGATGGGGCTTCTACCGGAAAATGTCCGATTAGCCATTGTGAAGCTACGTGCATTCCTCAATGCAATCTCTCAGAAGGTGATCGATCCAGAAATCATACCAAGGCTAAGAAGTGATGTGGCGCAATGTCTTGTTAGTTTCGAGCTGGTGTTCCCACCATCCTTCTTCAATATCATGACGCACGTCCTAGTTCATCTAGTCGACGAGATTATCATTCTGGGGCCCGTATTTCTACACAATATGTTCCCCTTTGAGAGGTTCATGGGAGTACTAAAGAAATATGTCCATAACCGCGCTTGGCCAGAAGGAAGCATCTCCATGGGCCATCAAACAGAGGATGTCATCGGGTTTTGTGTTGACTTCATTCCTGGCCTTAATAAGATAGGTCTCCCTAAATCGCGGTATGAGGGGAGACTGACTGGAAAAGGCACGCTTGGAAGGGACTCAATAATATGCAGGGACGGATATTCTTGGTCTCAAGTACACTACACAGTTCTACAGAACTCTACCTTGGTGACACCGTATGTCGATGAACACAAGAACAGTCTGCGCTCCAAATACCCGGAGCAGTGCGATGACTGGATTACATGTGAACACATCAGGACTTTCAGCAGTTGGTTGGAAACACGTCTCAGAGGTGACAACACTGTTTGTGATGAGCTGTACTTGTTGTCCAGGGGACCATCTTTGAATGTATTGATTTACAAAGGATACGAGATAAATGGGAATACATTTTACATGATTGACCAAGATCAAAAGAGCACCAACCAAAACAGCGGTGTCCGCTTTGATGCAACAACCGAGAGGGGAAAGGACACATATTATGGTTACATAGTGGACATATGGGAACTTGACTACGGACATGATTTTGCCGTCTGCTAGCAGACGGCAAAGAAGCTCTTTGCCATCAGCTACCCAAAAGCAGACGACAAAGAACTGGCTGATGGCAAAGACCTTCTTTGCCATCAGCCATTTCTTTGCCGTCCGCTAGCAGACAGCAAAGATTCTTTGCCGTCAGCTGGCAGACGGCAAAGAGGGAGGTGGCCCACACTAACGGGCTGATTAAGGAAAACCTAACGGGGCCCCTCTTTGCCGTCCGCTAGCAGACGGCAAAGAGTAAAAAAGCGGACGGCAAAGGGGGTAAACAATTAGGGTAATAACGGCCGAGCCCCACCCCGGCCGCCCACCTCGATCTCTGTTTCTATCCCCTCCTCCCCGACGACCGCCGCCTCCCGCCGCAGCCCCCGCCACCCACTGCCGCCCCCTTGCCCCACCTCCCCTCGCCGCCGCCGCCACCCG
>LR738712.1:809094715-809125596 GCA_902687465.1 Secale cereale
TGCTAGGGTGGACTCGTCCGAGGAGGAGGCTACACGGACTCCGGTCCACGAGCCTCCGGTCCACGGGTCTTCGGCCCACGAGAGTTCGGCCCACGTGACCCCGGAGGAGCACACGTCCGGATGGGGTACCTGGCCGGATCAGCCCGAGGAGCCGAGTGGCCATGCTGATGATGGCGGGGAGCCGACTGATCTTGAGGAGGAGGGGGGCACCGTCTACCAGCGTGGTGCTACACGGCTCCCATCCGTGCCGGTGACCCGCGAGCAGAGGTGGTTGATTTTCCCTGATGGGGAGAGGTACGTAAGTGCATTTAATATTTTTGTACCTTGTGCATTCACGTTTTTTCAAATAACTAATGCGTTGGCCTTGTCATTCTGCAGGGGTTGGGACCACCATCATAGTGTCCGCCGGCCCAACTCCGTCCTTGGAGTTCTTTGCCGGCAAAACTTCCCGGGGTTTGTCACGTTGCCTGGTGAGGGTCGGCTTCCAGAGCTTGGATTGAGCTGGGAGCACTACGTGGCTGCCCCGGCCCCGCCAAATGAGATTATCGACGGTGTCGTGTGTGAAACGAGGGCAGATATGGTGATCAGAAAGTTCTGGGTAATTTCTCCTTTACACATTTAAAAATCTTCAACTAGCTAGTTATTAATTGTACTAATCAACATTGTCTCATTTGATTGCAGACATTCTACAGGTGTGAGGAGGGATACGAGGAGGACGTGGCAAATGTTATCGAGAACGTCTGCAAGCGCCTACTCCAGAACTTACGGCACGAGGCTCGGGTGCAGGCTGTTCGAGACTACTACGCCTTGCGTGGTATCAAGAAGACCAAGCCGGTGTGCCGCGATAAGTTCCTGAGTAAGGAGCAGTACATGAAGGTAATTCTTAAGGCCTTCTCTACTTAAGTTCCTTCATTTAGTAATTCTTAGCCGTAGCGCTCAAGTTTCTATTTGCTAACTTAGGCGCCTCCGAGATGGTGTGCGGATCGGATGGATTGTTGGGAGGTGTTGGTCGATGAGTGGTGCTCACAACGATGGCTAGCCCTCCACAAGGAGGCCAAGGACAAACGTGCCCAAATGGAAGGTGTGCCACACCATCAAGGCAGCTCCAACTTATATCAGTTCGGGCGCAACTGGGTATGTGGTTTGCTTCATGATTCATGCAATTCATTCATCATGCTAGCTTGAGCCCTTTAATTACTAATTTTCATTGTTTCTCTCTTTCAGGCACGCTACAATAAGGCGGATAAGGTGCCAGAGGTGTATGACCTGTATGCCATGGCCCACACTGCCTCTTTCAAGAAAGTCAAGGCTTTCTCTCAGTCTGACCTCGATGATGCAAACAACTTCACCAACATCTCCTCCCACAACAAGCTCGTGAGATATAGAGATGAGGGGAAGGCGAGGAAAGGGGAGGACTTTAACCCGAGCCAGGGTCCCATTGATACAGAGTTGTTGATGATATCTGGTGGTGGGAGGTCCCATGGCTCCATACCCATTGGAGATGGACTTATCCGTTGTCCTAGCACTCTCCCGGAGATCAAGGCACGCCAGTCGAGCTCCGCTCCTGAGATAAGGCCTCGTGAACGGCCAGTGCAACTCGCCATCAAGGTTAGTGATACATACTCAGTTATCTTTCTCCATTACATTGTGTGCGCTTCCATCAATGATTACAAATGGTCATGTGAGTGGTATTGCAGGCTGCTATACAGAGTGAGAGAGATAGAACAGAGAAACTTCTGGCGGAGGCGGCGGAGAGGCAGCGGGAGTTGGAGGAGAGGACGACAAAGATGCTGGAGGAGGAGAGGTCACGGAATGACATGCAGGCAAGGGCCATGTACGAGCTCCTTGTGGTAAGTTTCTTTTGCAGATTAGCCAAAACATTCATGTAGTGTTTGTCTCATTACTAACTAGTATGACTGAGTCGTCAAAACCAAATGTGCAGTCTGTGTGCGAGAATTCAGGTCAGACCGCTCCGCCGATGCCAGTGATTGCTCCTGGGACCACGGTGAGTTTTATTTGAATGGACATTACTTGCTAGTCTTAACATTTGAGTGTCATCATGCTAACAAGACATTGGAAATGATCTTTGGTGCAGCATAACTCCAGACAAGCATCACATGATCCTTCTCCAGCTACCGACACGAGCCACCCCGCTCCTACACCTCCTGGATCTTGGTAAGTTTATCTAGTGTTTTGCTTAACACATGCATAAAGACCTAGACTTAGCTTTATTTCCTCCAATGCTTACCATAATGACGTAGACTTAGCTTCTTCTCCTCCAAAATGACTTAATAAGCTTACTGACCTCCAAAACCATCCATTTTACCTAAGTTAGCTCTAAAACGATCTATACTTAGCTTACTAATGACAAAAATTGCATAATTAGCTTAGTTAGCTCATATACGATCCATTTTACCTAAGTTAGCTCATAAATGATCCATTCTACCGAAGTTAGCTCTAAAATGACCCATTTTACCTAGCTTAGCTCCAAAATGATCCATCTTACCTAGGTTACCTCTAAAATGATGCATTTTACCTAAGTTTGCTCATAAGCGATCCATTGCACCTAGGTTAGCTCATAAACGATCCATTTCACCTAAGTTAGCTCACAAATGATCAATTTCACCTAAATTAGCTCATAAATGTCATATATATTCTTCTTCTTCTTCATTTTCTTCTTCTTCTTCTTCTAATCTTCTTCTTCTAACTTTCTTATTTCCCATTTTGCAGATTTCATTCACTTGACGAAATCTTGCTTAGATGGAGTGCTCCTTATCCCTTTCTCTGTTTCTTTTATATCGTTGAACTATGCATGTATCGTTGGATGAAACTATTGTAATATATATGGTTGGATGCCTCTATGTTGAACTTGTTATGTATGATGGAACTATGCATGTAATATATATGGTTGGATGATGAAGTTATGTGTTGGATATCTTATATGTTTGCTCTGTAATGGCCTTTTGAAATATACCTATATATGTCATATATATTTGTGATGAAAATTGTTGGATTTAATTAAAAAACAGATAAAAAAACCAATATGCAGGCTCTTTGCCGTCTGCCACCGACGGTAACGGGCTCTTTGCCGTCTGCCGCGGACGGCAAAGAAGCCACGTGGCGTCCACATGTTCTTCCTGGGAGCTGACCCATTTGGTCAGTTTGCCGTCAGTGGCAGACGGCAAAGGCCTTCCGCGGCGGACGGCAAAGGCCTTCCGTTAGCCACTTAACGGACTGACAGCGCAATTATTGCCGTCCGCCATCTTTGCCGTCTGCCGCTCTCTCTTTGCCGTCCGCCGCGGACGGCAAAGACTTTGCCGTCAGTAGCGGACGGCAAAGAACCTGTTTACCGTAGCCTACTTTGCCGGAGCCTTTTGCCGTCCGCCGCTGACGGCAAAGGCCTTTGCCGTCCGCCGTTCATTCCTTTGCCGTCCGCTATGGCGGACGGCAAAGTAGCTGATTCCTGTAGTGTTACATGATTGACCAAGATCAAAAGAGCACCAACCAAAACAGCGGTGTCCGCTTTGATGCAACAACCGAGAGGGGAAAGGACACATATTATGGTTACATAGTGGACATATGGGAACTTGACTACGGACATGATTTTAAGGTCCCTTTGTTTAAGTGCAAATGGGTCAATCTGTCAGGAGGCGGGGTACAGGTAGACCCATAGTACGGAATGACAACAGTGGATCTGAAAAATCTTGGGTACACTGACGAACCGTTCGTCTTAGCCAATGACGTGGCACATGTTATCTATGTGAAGGACATGTCTACCAGACCGAGAAAAAGAAAAGATAAGGAAGCGAATACATCATACGATGAGCCAAAGTGCCACATAGTTTTTTCAGGAAAAAGGGACATCCTGGGAGTGGAGGGCAAGACAGACATATCTGAAGATTATGAATACTTTCATGAAATTCCTCCCTTCAAAGTCAAGGCAGACCCAAGCATCCTGATATACGATGAAGATTATCCATGGTTACGATGCAATAAGCATCATGTTTTATTTACTGTTTTTGCACGACTCAGATCATGCTCGGGTCAGAGATTGGGGGAGGGCTCACAACGACTCTGGACCGCGACCATCTAGCCCTCTAGGAGTAACAAAGGACTAAGTCACGCTCCATCGAGGCTGCCACACTTATTAAAAAAAGAGTTATGCCACACATGCCAATATACGACGTCCTTAGTTATAATGCCACCTTGAATACCCTCACTAATTTCATTCATGATTATGTTAATGGAGTTCACTTTCTTCATGCATGTCGTGGACCTTGAATTTGTTTAAGATAGAAAATATGTAAAACTTAATTTTTTATTAGGGTCCTATTACATAGATGTTGATCACAGTAATACTTAGGTACCACTGCTTAGCTTTATATTTGTCTCTGGCCATCAAATAAAACGTAAATAACCCACCTTCTGTCTTTGAGACAAGTTCGCTTCAGCTTCCATGCACTGGTCTTTACAGCTCTTGAAAAATAGGCTTTAAAGAAAGTGCTTTTATTTCAAGATATCGGTATTTCCTTATCCCGCGTTCCAAATGCGGAATCCATAGTACTGGTTCATTATGTTTGCCCTTTTTCGGATTATTAATACAAATGTTTCTAACAAATCGAAAAATGGAAAATTCGGACTATGTTAAATGGAAAAACAAATACTAAATCGCATGGGAAATTATTTTAATTTGGTTCGCCCCACATACGCATATGAAATATTTTCTCTTCATTCACCTACTCTTCTTATTCAATCCAATCTTGATTTAGTGTGAAATCTGAGAAAAAAAGAGGACCTGCAAAATAACTATAAATATTACAAGTTTTCTTGTAATTTTTTCAAATATACAATCCTAAATTGACTATGAATATATTTCTATTACATAAATGTTTTGGCTTGAAAAAATAGTGTTTATATTTAAATATTAAAGGCTACATAACAAGCTAGCCCGTGTTGATGAGCAGTAATGTACACTAATAGTGCATCATGGCATAGATGTCCTATGTTTTCTTTTCTTACAGTGTATAGACCGTGCTTACTATGTGGCTGAAGTTCATTCTTGATCTGATGATCCATAAAGCCGGTCAACTGGAAATGCTTCAACCGATCTGCATCTCAGACAGTCGAAGCCCTTCTTGCTAGTTCCAAACAGCTATGCCGCTTGTCTCCAACAACCAGAAGAACAACGTACTAAAAGATCATCTGAATATTGAAGCATACATATATTGAGGCGGCTCATTTATACGGGATCTTGATGATTTCGTGATATCTTAATAATAGCAGTAATCTGTGCAGCTCTATAAAGATATGAACACTTTTGATTTTGTACTCCCTCTGTTCACTTTTATAAGTCCCTTAGGACAGCTGAAATTGAACTATATTATGTGTTGTCTTAAATGTCTAAATGGTCTTATAAAAGTAAACGGAGGGAGTATTGTTGATTCAATCTTCTTGAATCTTGGTGCTAAGCTGTATTGTTTGTTAATTACTAGAGTATGAGCTGGGCGTAGATGCATGCAGTTGGCTTGAGATATGCCACATGTGCACATGCATGGTGAAACTCCCAAGTCAACTATCATGCGTGCATTAGATGATTGATGAAGCATAACTTGCATTATCGTGCATGATACTCCAATATTAACTCTGAGAGTGAGATCATGCACGGCAAATGAACATTAACAAACCAGTGTGTGTCCTATAAAAAGGAGGCCTTGCTAGCAAGCACTCACATCAATACAAGCCAGCAGAAAACACTTCCACTTTGCTAGCTAGAGCTAGGAGTCCCAACGTCCTTCCATCGCCCTTGGAATGGCTTCCAGCTCCGTGCTTAAGATGGCCACAGCTTTTATTCTGGCCTTGTTCGCCGGGCAGGTGCTGATGGCCACGCCGACGGCGGCAGACCGATTAGGCAATATGCGCTACCTGTATGATGTGCCGGCGCGGGAATGTGGCGGATTCGGCAAATGCGACACGTTCTGCTTCGCCGCAAAGTATAAATTGTGCATCATCGATCCCGCTTGCACTGTTGCGTTCTGCGAATCGAAGGCTTTCAAGCTCTGCAAGTCCTTGTGAGGCAAGGGAAAGAGGAAGTGCAACACGTTTGGGAGGCAGCGATGCACGTCAACTGGCTGCCAACGATTAGTCCTCGACTATAGCCTTTCTGCGTTGTGAGCGTCCTTGTATTTTCTATCCTTTATTTCTAGTGGCTTAACAAAATATTTGCTTCATTTCCGGTCAATATGTTATAGTGATTTACCTAAAGATTCACAGTCCGGTACATCTGTATGCACCATCGTGTTATAATATAAATTTTTACTCATTTTTCTCTCTTTCATATCAGCAACTCTCTCTCTCTCTCTCTCTCTGTGTCTATCTCTCTCTCCCTGCAATATTTGCGCCCAAGGGCATTACTTGGCCCAACCGTCATGGACCGCCCACTCATGTTGCCCGGGTCCGTGTCATCTAGGTAGATCGGACAAGTGTAGAACCCCCAACGAGGCCCACGCAGCCCGACACCTGGGAACAGACGATGTGGAGGTGTTCTTCGCCATCGAAGACCCCAGGAGGTGGCTAGTTGAGCATCCTCTATAGGGGTAATGAGTAAAAATATATATGGAATGACACCTTTTTTATCCACAGCAAACTTTGCCCCAGCGGCATCCTTTTCCTTCTCTGATGTCATCCATTTCCATCTCTTCCGATGATTCAACGAGGCAACTGAATGTATTGAAAAAAACATCATCGAGGCACTCTTTTTGAGTCTACGATGACCATTGCTATAAGGTCATCATGCAGACCCTGGTAACATTAACTTGATTATGATGGTGCTACTAAGGATAATCCCTAGTCGAACATTGTTTCCGCTAAAACAACAAGTGTTGAGTCTCCTACCCTGAGTGCATGGCTTGTCATTAGACCAACCCCTTGCCCTTCGGTGTCAGCAATTATTTTTACAAGGGGACTCCCATAGAGGGAAATAATTAATTGATGAAGGCATTTTGCATCATGTTTTATTTACCGTTTTTGCACGACTCAGATCATGCTCGGGTCAGAGATTGGGGGAGGGCGCACAACGACTCTGGACCGCGACCATCTAGCCCTCTAGGAGTAACATAGGACTAAGTCACGCTCCATCGAGGCTGCCACACTTATTAAAAAAAAGAGTTATGCCACACTTGCCAATATACGACGTCCTTAGTTATAATGCCGCCTTGAATACCCTCACTAATTTCATTCATGATTATGTTAATGGAGTTCACTTTCTTCATGCATGTCGTGGACCTTGAATTTGTTTAAGATAGAAAATATGTAACACTTAATTTTTTATTAGGGTCCTATTACATAGATGTTGATCACAGTAATACTTAGGCACCACTGCTTAGCTTTATATTTGTCTCTGGCCATCAAACAAAACGTAAATAACCCACCTTCTGTCTTTGAAACAAGTTCGCTTCAGCTTCCATGCACTGGTCTTTACAGCTCTTGAAAAATAGGCTTTAAAGAAAGTGCTTTTATTTCAAGATATCAGTATTTCCTTATCCCGCGTTCGAAATGCGGAATCCATAGTACTAGTTCATTATGTTTGCCCTTTTCGGATTATTAATACAAATGTTTCTAACAAATCGAAAAATGGAAAATTCGGACTATGTTAAATGGAAAAAAAATACTAAATCGCATGGGAAATTATTTTAATTTGGTTCGCCCCACATACGCATATGAAATATTTTCTCTTCATTCACCTAATCTTCTTATTCAATCCAATCTTGATTTAGTGTGAAATCTGAGAAAAAAAAGAGGGCCTAAAAAATAACTATAAATATTACAAGTTTTCTTGTAATTTTTTCAAATGTACAATCCTAAATTGACTATGAATATATTTCTATTACATAAATGTTTTGGCTTGAAAAAATAGTGTTTATATTTAAATATTAAAGGCTACATAACAAGCTAGCCCTTGTTGATGAGCAGTAATGTACACAAATAGTGCATCATGGCATAGATGTCCTATGTTTTGTTTTCTTACAGGGTATAGACTGTGCTTACTATGTGGCTGAAGTTCATTCTCGATCTGATGATCCATAAAGCCGATCAACTGGAAATGCTTCAACCGATCTGCATCTCAGACAGTCGAAGCCTTCTTGCTAGTTCCAAACAGCTATGCCGCTTGTCTCCAACAACCAGAAGAACAACGTACTAACAGATCATCTGAATATTGAAGCATACATATATTGAGGCGGCTCATTTATACGGGATCTTGATGATTTCGTGATATCTTAATAATAGCAGTAATCTGTGCAGCTCTATAAAGATATGAACACTTCTGATTTTGTATTATTGATTCAATCTTCTTGAATCTTGGTGCTAAGCTGTATTGTTTGTTAATTACTAGAGTATGAGCTGGGCGTAGATGCATGCAGTTGGCTTGAGAAATGCCACATGTGCACATGCATGGTGAAACCCCCAAGTCAACTATCATGCGTGCATTAGATGATTGATGAAGCATAACTTGCATTATCGTGCATGATACTCCAATATTAACTCTGAGAGTGAGATCATGCACGGCAAATGAACATTAACAAACCAGTGTGTGTCCTATAAAAAGGAGGCCTTGCTAGCAAGCACTCACATCAATACAAGCCAGCAGAAAACACTTCCACTTTGCTAGCTAGAGCTAGGAGTCCCAACGTCCTTCCTTCGCCCTTGGAATGGCTTCCAGCTCCGTGCTTAAGATGGCCACAGTTTTTATTCTGGCTTTGTTCGCCGGGCAGCTGCTGATGGCCACGCCGACGGCGGCAGACCGAATAGGCAATAGGCGCTACCTGTATGATGTGCCGGCGCGGGAATGTGGCGGATTCAGCAAATGTGACACATTCTGATTCGCCGCAAAGTATAAATTGTGCATCATCGATCCCACTTGCACTGTTGCGTTCTGCGAATCGAAGGCTTTCAAGCTCTGCAAGTCCTTGTGAGGCATGGGAAAGAGGAAGTGCAACACGTTTGGGAGGCAGCGATGCACGTCACCTGGCTGCCAACGATTAGTCCTCGACTATAGCATTTCTGCGTTCTGAGCGTCCTTGTATTTTCTATCCTTTATTTCTAGTGGCTTAACAAAATATTTGTCTTCATTTCCGGTCAATATGTTATAGTGATTTACCTAAAGATTCATAGTCCGGTACATCTGTATGCACCATCGTGTTATAATATAAATTTTTACTCATTTTTCTCTCTTTCATATCAGCAACTCTCTCTCTCTCTTTCTCTCTCTCTCTCTCTATCTCTCTCTCCCTGCAATATTTGCGCCCAAGGGCATTACTCGGCCCAACCGTCATGGACCGCCCACTCATGTTGGCCGGGTCCGTGTCATCTAGGTAGATCGGACAAGTGGAGAACCCCCAACGAGGCCCACACAGCCCGCCACCTGGGAACAAACGATGTGGAGGCGTTCTTCGCCATCGAAGACCCCAGGAGGTGGCTAGTTGAGCATCCTCTATAGGGGTAATGAGTAAACATATATATGGAATGACACCTTTCTTATCCACAGCAAACTTTGCCCCAGCGGCATCCTTTTCCTTCTCTGATGTCATCCATTTCCATCTCTTCCGATGATTCAACGAGGCAACTGAATGTATTCAAAAAAAACATCATCGAGGCACTCTTTTTGAGTCTACGATGACCATTGCTATAAGGTCATCATGCAGACCCTGGTAACATTAACTTGATTATGATGGTGCTACTAAGGATAATCCCTAGTCGAACATTGTTTCCGCTAAAACAACAAGTGTTGACTCTCCTACCCTGAGTGCATGGCTTGTCATTAGACCAACCCCTTGCCCTTCGGTGTCAGCAATTATTTTTACAAGGGGACTCCCGTAGAGGGAAATAATTAATTGATGAAGGCATTTTGCATCATGTTTTATTTACTGTTTTTGCACGACTCAGATCATGCTCGGGTCAGAGATTGGGGGAGGGCGCACAACGACTCTGGACCGCGACCATCTAGCCCTCTAGGAGTAACATAGGACTAAGTCACGCTCCATCGAGGCTGCCACACTTATTAAAAAAAGAGTTATGCCACACTTGCCAATATACGACGTCCTTAGTTATAATGCCGCCTTGAATACCCTCACTAATTTCATTCATGATTATGTTAATGGAGTTCACTTTCTTCATGCATGTCGTGGACCTTGAATTTGTTTAAGATAGAAAATATGTAACACTTAATTTTTTATTAGGGTCCTATTACATAGATGTTGATCACAGTAATACTTAGGTACCACTGCTTAGCTTTATATTTGTCTCTGGCCATCAAATAAAACGTAAATAACCCACCTTCTGTCTTTGAAACAAATTCGCTTCAGCTTCCATGCACTGGTCTTTACAGCTCTTGAAAAATAGGCTTTAAAGAAAGTGCTTTTATTTCAAGATATCGGTATTTCCTTATCCCGCGTTCCAAATGCGGAATCCATAGTACTAGTTCATTATGTTTGCCCTTTTTCGGATTATTAATACAAATGTTTCTAACAAATCAAAAAATGGAAAATTCGGACTATGTTAAATGGAAAAAAATACTAAATCGCCTGGGAAATTATTTTAATTTGGTTCGCCCCACATACGCATATGAAATATTTTCTCTTAATTCACCTAATCTTCTTATTCAATCCAATCTTGATTTAGTGTGAAATCTGAGAAAAAAAGAGGGCCTACAAAATAACTATAAATATTACAAGTTTTCTTGTAATTTTTTCAAATGTACAATCCTAAATTGACTATGAATATATTTCTATTACATAAATGTTTTGGCTTGAAAAAATAGTGTTTATATTTAAATATTAAAGGCTACATAACAAGCTAGCCCGTGTTGATGAGCAGTAATGTACACAAATAGTGCATCATGGCATAGATGTCCTATGTTTTCTTTTCTTACAGGGTATAGACTGTGCTTACTATGTGGCTGAAGTTCATTCTTAATCTGATGATCCATAAAGCCGATCAACTGGAAATGCTTCAACCGATCTGCATCTCAGACAGTCGAAGCCCTTCTTGCTAGTTCCAAACAGCTATGCCGCTTGTCTCCAACAACCAGAAGAACAACGTACTAACAGATCATCTGAATATTGAAGCATACATATATTGAGGCGGCTCATTTATACCGGATCTTGATGATTTCGTGATATCTTAATAATAGCAGTAATCTGTGCAGCTCTATAAAGATATGAACACTTCTGATTTTGTATTATTGATTAAATCTTCTTGAATCTTGGTGCTAAGCTGTATTGTTTGTTAATTACTAGAGTATGAGCTGGGCGTAGATGCATGCAGTTGGCTTGAGATATGCCACATGTGCACATGCATGGTGAAACTCCCAAGTCAACTATCATGCGTGCATTAGATGATTGATGAAGCATAACTTGCATTATCGTGCATGATACTCCAATATTAACTCTGAGAGTGAGATCATGCACGGCAAATGAACATTAACAAACCAGTGTGTGTCCTATAAAAAGGAGGCCTTGCTAGCAAGCACTCACATCAATACAAGCCAGCAGAAAACACTTCCACTTTGCTAGCTAGAGCTAGGAGTCCCAACGTCCTTCCTTCGCCCTTGGAATGGCTTCCAGCTCCGTGCTTAAGATGGCCACAGTTTTTATTCTGGCCTTGTTCGCCGGGCAGGTGCTAATGGCCACGCCGACGGCGGCAGACCGATTAGGCAATATGCGCTACCTGTATGATGTGCCGGCGCGGGAATGTGGCGGATTCGGCAAATGCGACACGTTCTGCTTCGCCGCAAAGTATAAATTGTGCATCATCGATCCCGCTTGCACTGTTGCGTTCTGCGAATCGAAGGCTTTCAAGCTCTGCAAGTCCTTGTGAGGCATGGGAAAGAGGAAGTGCAACACGTTTGGGAGGCAGCGATGCACGTCACCTGGCTGCCAACGATTAGTCCTCGACTATAGCCTTTCTGCGTTGTGAGCGTCCTTGTATTTTCTATCCTTTATTTCTAGTGGCTTAACAAAATATTTGTCTTCATTTCCGGTCAATATGTTATAGTGATTTACCTAAAGATTCATAGTCCGGTACATCTGTATGCACCATCTTGTTATAATATAATTTTTTACTCATTTTTCTCTCTTTCATATCAGCAACTCTCTCTCTCTTACTCTCTCTCTCTCTCTATCTATCTCTCTCTCCCTGCAATATTTGCGCCCAAGGGCATTACTCGGCCCAACCGTCATGGACCGCCCACTCATGTTGCCCGGGTCCGTGTCATCTAGGTAGATCGGACAAGTGGAGAACCCCCAACGAGGCCCACACAGCCCGCCACCTGGGAACAGACGATGTGGAGGCGTTCTTCGCCATCGAAGACCCCAGGAGGAGGCTAGTTGAGCATCCTCTATAGGGGTAATGAGTAAAAATATATATGGAATGACACCTTTCTTATCCACAGCAAACTTTGCCCCAGCGGCATCCTTTTCCTTCTCTGATGTCATCCATTTCCATCTCTTCCGATGATTCAACGAGGCAACTGAATGTATTCAAAAAAACATCATCGAGGCACTCTTTTTGAGTCTACGATGACCATTGCTATAAGGTCATCATGCAGACCCTGGTAACATTAACTTGATTATGATGGTGCTACTAAGGATAATCCCTAGTCGAACATTCTTTCAGCTAAAACAACAAGTGTTGAGTCTCCTACCCTGAGTGCATGGCTTGTCATTAGACCAACCCCTTGCCCTTCGGTGTCAGCAATTATTTTTACAAGGGGACTCCCGTAGAGGGAAATAATTAATTGATGAAGGCATTTTGCATCATGTTTTATTTACTGTTTTTGCACGACTCAGATCATGCTCGGGTCAGAGATTGGGGGAGGGCGCACAACGACTCTGGACCGCGACCATCTAGCCCTCTAGGAGTAACATAGGACTAAGTCACGCTCCATCGAGGCTGCCACACTTATTAAAAAAAAGAGTTATGCCACACTTGCCAATATACGACGTCCTTAGTTATAATGCCGCCTTGAATACCCTCACTAATTTCATTCATGATTATGTTAATGGAGTTCACTTTCTTCATGCATGTCGTGGACCTTGAATTTGTTTAAGATAGAAAATATGTAACACTTAATTTTTTATTAGGGTCCTATTACATAGATGTTGATCACAGTAATACTTAGGCACCACTGCTTAGCTTTATATTTGTCTCTGGCCATCAAATAAAACGTAAATAACCCACCTTCTGTCTTTGAAACAAGTTCGCTTCAGCTTCCATGCACTGGTCTTTACAGCTCTTGAAAAATAGGCTTTAAAGAAAGTGCTTTTATTTCAAGATATCGGTATTTCCTTATCCCGCGTTCCAAATGCGGAATCCATAGTACTAGTTCATTATGTTTGCCCTTTTCGGATATTAATACAAATGTTTCTAACAAATCGAAAAATGGAAAATTCGGACTATGTTAAATGGAAAAAAAATACTAAATCGCATGGGAAATTATTTTAATTTGGTTCGCCCCACATACGCATATGAAATATTTTCTCTTCATTCACCTAATCTTCTTATTCAATCCAAACTTAATTTAGTGTGAAATCTGAGAAAAAAAAGAGGGCCTAAAAAATAACTATAAATATTACAAGTTTTCTTGTAATTTTTTCAAATTTACAATCCTAAATTGACTATGAATATATTTCTATTACATAAATGTTTTGGCTTGAAAAAATAGTGTTTATATTTAAATATTAAAGGCTACATAACAAGCTAGCCCGTGTTGATGAGCAGTAATGTACACAAATAGTGCATCATGGCATAGATGTCCTATGTTTTGTTTTCTTACAGGGTATAGACTGTGCTTACTATGTGGCTGAAGTTCATTCTTGATCTGATGATCCATAAAGCCGATCAACTGGAAATGCTTCAACCGATCTGCATCTCAGACAGTCGAAGCCCTTCTTGCTAGTTCCAAACAGCTATGCCGCTTGTCTCCAACAACCAGAAGAACAACGTACTAACAGATCATCTGAATATTGAAGCATACATATATTGAGGCGGCTCATTTATACGGGATCTTGATGATTTCGTGATATCTTAATAATAGCAGTAATCTGTGCAGCTCTATAAAGATATGAACACTTCTGATTTTGTATTATTGATTCAATCTTCTTGAATCTTGGTGCTAAGCTGTATTGTTTGTTAATTACTAGAGTATGAGCTGGGCGTAGATGCATGCAGTTGGCTTGAGATATGCCACATGTGCACATGCATGGTGAAACCCCCAAGTCAACTATCATGCGTGCATTAGATGATTGATGAAGCATAACTTGCATTATCGTGCATGATACTCCAATATTAACTCTGAGAGTGAGATCATGCACGGCAAATGAACATTAACAAACCAGTGTGTGTCCTATAAAAAGGAGGCCTTGCTAGCAAGCACTCACATCAATACAAGCCAGCAGAAAACACTTCCACTTTGCTAGCTAGAGCTAGGAGTCCCAACGTCCTTCCTTCGCCCTTGGAATGGCTTCCAGCTCCGTGCTTAAGATGGCCACAGTTTTTATTCTGGCTTTGTTCGCCGGGCAGCTGCTGATGGCCACGCCGACGGCGGCAGACCGAATAGGCAATAGGCGCTACCTGTATGATGTGCCGGCGCGGGAATGTGGCGGATTCAGCAAATGTGACACGTTCTGATTCGCCGCAAAGTATAAATTGTGCATCATCGATCCCACTTGCACTGTTGCGTTCTGCGAATCGAAGGCTTTCAAGCTCTGCAAGTCCTTGTGAGGCATGGGAAAGAGGAAGTGCAACACGTTTGGGAGGCAGCGATGCACGTCACCTGGCTGCCAACGATTAGTCCTCGACTATAGCATTTCTGCGTTCTGAGCGTCCTTGTATTTTCTATCCTTTATTTCTAGTGGCTTAACAAAATATTTGTCTTCATTTCCGGTCAATATGTTATAGTGATTTACCTAAAGATTCATAGTCCGGTACATCTGTATGCACCATCGTGTTATAATATAAATTTTTACTCATTTTTCTCTCTTTCATATCATCAACTCTCTCTCTCTCTCTTTCTCTCTCTCTCTATCTATCTCTCTCTCCCTGCAATATTTGCGCCCAAGGGCATTACTCGGCCCAACCGTCATGGACCGCCCACTCATATTGCCCGGGTCCGTGTTATCTAGGTAGATCGGACAAGTGGAGAACCCCCAACGAGGCCCACACAGCCCGCCACCTGGGAACAAACGATGTGGAGGCGTTCTTCGCCATCGAAGACCCCAGGAGGTGGCTAGTTGAGCATCCTCTATAGGGGTAATGAGTAAAAATATATATGGAATGACACCTTTCTTATCCACAGCAAACTTTGCCCCAGCGGCATCCTTTTCCTTCTCTGATATCATCCATTTCCATCTCTTCCGATGATTCAACGAGGCAACTGAATGTATTCAAAAAAACATCATCGAGGCACTCTTTTTGAGTCTACGATGACCATTGCTATAAGGTCATCATGCAGACCCTGGTAACATTAACTTGATTATGATGGTGCTACTAAGGATAATCCCTAGTCGAACATTGTTTCCGCTAAAACAACAAGTGTTGAGTCTCCTACCCTGAGTGCATGGCTTGTCATTAGACCAACCCCTTGCCCTTCGGTGTCAGCAATTATTTTTACAAGGGGACTCCCGTAGAGGGAAATAATTAATTGATGAAGGCATTTTGCATCATGTTTTATTTACTGTTTTTGCACGACTCAGATCATGCTCGGGTCAGAGATTGGGGGAGGGCGCACAACGACTCTGGACCGCGACCATCTAGCCCTCTAGGAGTAACATAGGACTAAGTCACGCTCCATCGAGGCTGCCACACTTATTAAGAAAAGAGTTATGCCACACTTGCCAATATACGACGTCCTTAGTTATAATGCCGCCTTGAATACCCTCACTAATTTCATTCATGATTATGTTAATGGAGTTCACTTTCTTCATGCATGTCGTGGACCTTGAGTTTGTTTAAGATAGAAAATATGTAACACTTAATTTTTTATTAGGGTCCTATTACATAGATGTTGATCACAGTAATACTTAGGTACCACTGCTTAGCTTTATATTTGTCTCTGGCCATCAAATAAAACGTAAATAACCCACCTTCTGTCTTTGAAACAAATTCGCTTCAGCTTCCATGCACTGGTCTTTACAGCTCTTGAAAAATAGGCTTTAAAGAAAGTGCTTTTATTTCAAGATATCGGTATTTCCTTATCCCGCGTTCCAAATGCGGAATCCATAGTACTAGTTCATTATGTTTGCCCTTTTTCGGATTATTAATACAAATGTTTCTAACAAATCGAAAAATGGAAAATTCGGACTATGTTAAATGGAAAAAAAATACTAAATCGCCTGGGAAATTATTTTAATTTGGTTCGCCCCACATACGCATATGAAATATTTTCTCTTCATTCACCTAATCTTCTTATTCAATCCAATCTTGATTTAGTGTGAAATCTGAGAAAAAAAGAGGGCCTACAAAATAACTATAAATATTACAAGTTTTCTTGTAATTTTTTCAAATGTACAATCCTAAATTGACTATGAATATATTTCTATTACATAAATGTTTTGGCTTGAAAAAATAGTGTTTATATTTAAATATTAAAGGCTACATAACAAGCTAGCCCGTGTTGATGAGCAGTAATGTACACAAATAGTGCATCATGGCATAGATGTCCTATGTTTTCTTTTCTTACAGGGTATAGACTGTGCTTACTATGTGGCTGAAGTTCATTCTTAATCTGATGATCCATAAAGCCGATCAACTGGAAATGCTTCAACCGATCTACATCTCAGACAGTCGAAGCCCTTCTTGCTAGTTCCAAACAGCTATGCCGCTTGTCTCCAACAACCAGAAGAACAACGTACTAACAGATCATCTGCATATTGAAGCATACATATATTGAGGCGGCTCATTTATACGGGATCTTGATGATTTCGTGATATCTTAATAATAGCAGTAATCTGTGCAGCTCTATAAAGATATGAACACTTCTGATTTTGTATTATTGATTCAATCTTCTTGAATCTTTGTGCTAAGCTGTATTGTTTGTTAATTACTAGAGTATGAGCTGGGCGTAGATGCATGCAGTTGGCTTGAGATATGCCACATGTGCACATGCATGGTGAAACTCCCAAGTCAACTATCATGCGTGCATTAGATGATTGATGAAGCATAACTTGCATTATCGTGCATGATACTCCAATATTAACTCTGAGAGTGAGATCATGCACGGCAAATGAACATTAACAAACCAGTGTGTGTCCTATAAAAAGGAGGCCTTGCTAGCAAGCACTCACATCAATACAAGCCAGCAGAAAACACTTCCACTTTGCTAGCTAGAGCTAGGAGTCCCAACGTCCTTCCTTCGCCCTTGGAATGGCTTCCAGCTCCGTGCTTAAGATGGCCACAGTTTTTATTCTGGCCTTGTTCGCCGGGCAGCTGCTGATGGCCACGCCGACGGCGGCAGACCGAATAGGCAATAGGCGCTACCTGTATGATGTGCCGGCGCGGGAATGTGGCGGATTCGGCAAATGCGACACATTCTGCTTCGCCGCAAAGTATAAATTGTGCATCATCGATCCCACTTGCACTGTTGCGTTCTGCGAATCGAAGGCTTTCAAGCTCTGCAAATCCTTGTGAGGCATGGGAAAGAGGAAGTGCAACACGTTTGGGAGGCAGCGATGCACGTCACCTGGCTGCCAACGATTAGTCCTCGACTATAGCCTTTCTGCGTTGTGAGCGTCCTTGTATTTTCTATCCTTTATTTCTAGTGGCTTAACAAAATATTTGTCTTCATTTCCGGTCAATATGTTATAGTGATTTACCTAAAGATTCATAGTCCGGTACATCTGTATGCACCATCATGTTATAATATAATTTTTTACTCATTTTTCTCTCTTTCATATCAGCAACTCTCTCTCTCTCTCTTACTCTCTCTCTCTATCTATCTCTCTTTCCCTGCAATATTTGCGCCCAAGGGAATTACTCGGCTCAACCTTCATGGACCGCCCACTCATGTTGCTCGGGTCCGTGTCATCTAGGTAGATCGGACAAGTGGAGAACCCCCAACGAGGCCCACACAGCCCGCCACCTGGGAACAGACGATGTGGAGGCGTTCTTCGCCATCGAAGACCCCAGGAGGTGGCTAGTTGAGCATCCTCTATAGGGGTAATGAGTAAAAATATATATGGAATGACACCTTTCTTATCCACAGCAAACTTTGCCCCAGCGGCATCCTTTTCCTTCTCTGATGTCATCCATTTCCATCTCTTCCGATGATTCAACGAGGCAACTGAATGTATTCAAAAAAACATCATCGAGGCACTCTTTTTGAGTCTACGATGACCATTGCTATAAGGTCATCATGCAGACCCTGGTAACATTAACTTGATTATGATGGTGCTACTAAGGATAATCCCTAGTCGAACATTCTTTCAGCTAAAACAACAAGTGTTGAGTCTCCTACCCTGAGTGCATGGCTTGTCATTAGACCAACCCCTTGCCCTTCGGTGTCAGCAATTATTTTTACAAGGGGACTCCCGTAGAGGGAAATAATTAATTGATGAAGGCATTTTGCATCATGTTTTATTTACTGTTTTTGCACGACTCAGATCATGCTCGGGTCAGAGATTGGGGGAGGGCGCACAACGACTCTGGACCGCGACCATCTAGCCCTCTAGGAGTAACATAGGACTAAGTCACGCTCCATCGAGGCTGCCACAGTTATTAAAAAAAGAGTTATGCCACACTTGCCAATATACGACGTCCTTAGTTATAATGCCGCCTTGAATACCCTCACTAATTTCATTCATGATTATGTTAATGGAGTTCACTTTCTTCATGCATGTCGTGGACCTTGAATTTGTTTAAGATAGAAAATATGTAACACTTAATTTTTTATTAGGGTCCTATTACATAGATGTTGATCACAGTAATACTTAGGTACCACTGCTTAGCTTTATATTTGTCTCTGGCCATCAAATAAAACGTAAATAACCCACCTTCTGTCTTTGAAACAAGTTCGCTTCAGCTTCCATGCACTGGTCTTTACAGCTCATGAAAAATAGGCTTTAAAGAAAGTGCTTTTATTTCAAGATATCAGTATTTCCTTATCCCGCGTTCCAAATGCCGAATCCATAGTACTAGTTCATTATGTTTGCCCTTTTTCGGATTATTAATACAAATGTTTCTAACAAATCGAAAAATGGAAAATTCGGACTATGTTAAATGGAAAAAAAATACTAAATTGCATGGGAAATTATTTTAATTTGGTTCGCCCCACATACGCATATGAAATATTTTATCTTCATTCACCTAATCTTCTTATTCAATCCAATCTTGATTTAGTGTGAAATCTGAGAAAAAAAGAGGGCCTACAAAATAACTATAAATATTACAAGTTTTCTTGTAATTTTTTCAATATACAATCCTAAATTGACTATGAATATATTTCTATTACATAAATGTTTTGGCTTGAAAAAATAGTGTTTATATTTAAATATTAAAGGTTACATAACAAGCTAGCCCGTGTTGATGAGCAGTAATGTACACAAATAGTGCATCATGGCATAGATGTCCTATGTTTTCTTTTCTTACAGGGTATAGACTGTGCTTACTATGTGGTTGAAGTTCATTCTTGATCTGATGATCCATAAAGCCGATCAACTGGAAATGCTTCAACCGATCTGCATCTCAGACAGTCGAAGCCCTTCTTGCTAGTTCCAAACAGCTATGCTGCTTGTCTCCAACAACCAGAAGAACAACGTACTAACAGATCATCTGAATATTGAAGCATACATATATTGAGGCGGCTCATTTATACGGGATCTTGATGATTTCGTGATATCTTAATAATAGCAGTAATCTGTGCAGCTCTATAAAGATATGAACACTTCTGATTTTGTATTATTGATTCAATCTTCTTGAATCTTGGTGCTAAGCTGTATTGTTTGTTAATTACTAGAGTATGAGCTGGGCGTAGATGCATGCAGTTGGCTTGAGATATGCCACATGTGCACATGCATGGTGAAACTCCCAAGTCAACTATCATGCGTGCATTAGATGATTGATGAAGCATAACTTGCATTATCGTGCATGATACTCCAATATTAACTCTGAGAGTGAGATCATGCACGGCAAATGAACATTAACAAACCAGTGTGTGTCCTATAAAACGGAGGCCTTGCTAGCAAGCACTCACATCAATACAAGCCAGCAGAAAACACTTCCACTTTGCTAGCTAGAGCTAGGAGTCCCAACGTCCTTCCTTCGCCCTTGGAATGGCTTCCAGCTCCGTGCTTAAGATGGCCACAGTTTTTATTCTGGCCTTGTTCGCCGGGCAGCTGCTGATGGCCACGCCGACGGCGGCAGACCGAATAGGCAATAGGCGCTACCTGTATGATGTGCCGGCGCGGGAATGTGGCGGATTCGGCAAATGCGACACGTTCTGCTTCGCCGCAAAGTATAAATTGTGCATCATCGATCCCACTTGCACTGTTGCGTTCTGCGAATCGAAGGCTTTCAAGCTCTGCAAGTCCTTGTGAGGCATGGGAAAGAGGAAGTGCAACACGTTTGGGAGGCAGCGATGCACGTCACCTGGCTGCCAACGATTAGTCCTCGACTATAGCCTTTCTGCGTTGTGAGCGTCCTTGTATTTTCTATCCTTTATTTCTAGTGGCTTAACAAAATATTTGTCTTCATTTCCGGTCAATATGTTATAGTGATTTACCTAAAGATTCATAGTCCGGTACATCTGTATGCACCATTGTGTTATAATATAAATTTTTACTCATTTTTCTCTCTTTCATATCAGCAACTCTCTCTCTCTCTCTTTCTCTCTCTCTCTATCTCTCTCTCCCTGCAAGATTTGCGCCCTAGGGCATTACTTGGCCCAACCGTCATGGACCGCCCACTCATGTTGCCCGGGTCCGTGTCATCTAGGTAGACCGGACAAGTGGAGAACCCCCAACGAGGCCCACGCAGCCCGCCACCTGGGAACAGACGATGTGGAGGCGTTCTTCGCCATCGAAGACCCCATGAGGTGGCTAGTTGAGCATCCTCTATAGGGGTAATGAGTAAAAATATATATGGAATGGCACCTTTCTTATCCACAGCAAACTTTGCCCCAACGGCATCCTTTTCCTTCTCTGATGTCATCCATTTCCATCTCTTCCGATGATTCAACGAGGCAACTGAATGTATTCAAAAAAACATCATCGAGGCACTCTTTTTGAGTCTACGATGACCATTGCTATAAGGTCATCATGTAGACCCGGGTAACATTAACTTGATTATGATGGTGCTACTAAGGATAATCCCTAGTCGAACATTGTTTGCGCTAAAACAACAAGTGTTGAGTCTCCTACCCTGAGTGCATGGCTTGTCATTAGACCAACCCCTTGCCCTTCGGTGTCAGCAATTATTTTTACAAGGGGACTCCCATAGAGGGAAATAATTAATTGATGAAGGCATTTTGCATCATGTTTTATTTACTGTTTTTGCACGACTCAGATCATGCTCGGGTCAGAGATTGGGGGAGGGCGCACAACGACTCTGGACCGCGACCATCTAGCACTCTAGGAGTAACATAGGACTAAGTCACGCTCCATCGAGGCTGCCACACTTATTAAAAAAAGAGTTATGCCACACTTGCCAATATACGACGTCCTTAGTTATAATGCCGCCTTGAGTACCCTCACTAATTTCATTCATGATTATGTTAATGGAGTTCACTTTCTTCATGCATGTCGTGGACCTTGAATTTGTTTAAGATAGAAAATATGTAACACTTAATTTTTTATTAGGGTCCTATTACATAGATGTTGATCACAGTAATACTTAGGTACCACTGCTTAGCTTTATATTTGTCTCTGGCCATCAAATAAAACATAAATAACCCACCTTCTGTCTTTGAAACAAGTTCGCATCAGCTTCCATGCACCGGTCTTTACAACTCTTGAAAAATAGGCTTTAAAGAAAGTGCTTTTATTTCAAGATATCGGTATTTCCTTATCCCGCGTTCCAAATGCGGAATCCATAGTACTAGTTCATTATGTTTGCCTTTTTTTGGATTATTAATACAAATGTTTCTAACAAATCGTAAAATGAAAAATTCGGATTATGTTAAATGGAAAAAAAATACTAAATCGCATGGGAAATTATTTTAATTTGGTTCGCCCCACATACGCATATGAAATACTTTCTCTTCATTCACCTAATCTTCTTATGCAATCCAATCTTGATTTAGTGTGAAATCTGAGAAAAAAAGAGGGCCTACAAAATAACTATAAATATTACAAGTTTTCTTCTAATTTTTTCAAATGTACAATCCTAAATTGACTATGAATATATTTCTATTACATAAATGTTTTGGCTTGAAAAAATAGTGTTTATATTTAAATATTAAAGGCTACATACCTAGCTAGCCCATGTTGATGAGCAGTGATGTACACAAATAGTGAATCATGGCATAGATGTCCTATGTTTTCTTTTCTTACAGGGTATAGACTGTGCTTACTATGTGGCTTAAGTTCATTCTTGATCTGATGATCCATAAAGCCGATCAACTGGAAATGCTTCAACCGATCTGCATCTCAGACAGTCGAAGCCCTTCTTGCTAGTTCCAAACAGCTATGCCGCTTGTCTCCAACAACCAGAAGAACAACGTACTAACAGATCATCTGAATATTGAAGCATACATATATTGAGGTGGCTCATTTATACGGGATGTTGATGATTTCGTGTTATCTTAATAACAGCAGTAATCTGTGCAGCTCTATAAAGATATGAACACTTCTGATTTTGTATTATTGATTCAATCTTCTTGAATCTTGGTGCTAAGCTGTATTATTTGTTTATTACTAGAGTATGAGCAGGGCGTAGATGCATGCAGTTGGCTTGAGATATGCCACATGTGCACATGCATGGTGAAACTCCCAAGTCAACTATCATGCGTGCATTAGATGATTGATGTAGCATAACTTGCATTATCGTGCATGATACTCCAATATTAACTCTGAGAGTGAGATCATGCACGGCAAATGAACATTAACAAACCAGTGTGTGTCCTATAAAAAGGAGGCCTTGCTAGCAAGTACTCACATCAATACAAGCCAGCAGAAAACACTTCCACTTTGCTAGCTAGAGCTAGGAGTCCCAACGTCCTTCCTTCGCCCTTGGAATGGCTTCCAGCTCCGTGCTTAAGATGGCCACAGTTTTTATTCTGGCCTTGTTCGCCGGGCAGCTGCTGATGGCCACGCCGACGGCGGCAGACCGAATAGGCAATAGGCGCTACCTGTATGATGTGCCGGCGCGGGAATGTGGCGGATTCGGCAAATGCGACACATTCTGCTTCGCCGCAAAGTATAAATTGTGCATCATCGATCCCACTTGCACTGTTGCATTCTGCGAATCGAAGGCTTTCAAGCTCTGCAAGTCCTTGTGAGGCATGGGAAAGAGGAAGTGCAACACGTTTGGGAGGCAGCGATGCACGTCACCTGGCTGCCAACGATTAGTCCTCGACTATAGCCTTTCTGCGTTGTGAGCGTCCTTGTATTTCTATCCTTTATTTCTAGTGGCTTAACAAAATATTTGTCTTCATTTCCGGTCAATCTGTTATAGTGATTTACCTAAAGATTCATAGTCCGGTACATCTGTATGCACCATTGTGTTATAATATAAATTTTTACTCATTTTTCTCTCTTTCATATCAGCAACTCTCTCTCTCTTTCTCTCTCTCTCTCTATCTCTCTCTCCCTGCAATATTTGCGCCCTAGGGCATTACTCGGCCCAACCGTCATGGACCGCCCACTCATGTTGCCCGGGTCCGTGTCATCTAGGTGGACCGGACAAGTGGAGAACCCCCAACGAGGCCCACGCAGCCCGCCACCTGGGAACAGACGATGTGGAGGCGTTCTTCGCCATCGAAGACCCCAGGAGGTGGCTAGTTGAGCATCCTCTATAGGGGTAATGAGTAAAAATATATATGGAATGACACCTTTCTTATCCACAGCAAACTTTGCCCCAACGGCATCCTTTTCCTTCTCTGATGTCATCCATTTCCATCTCTTCCGATGATTCAACGAGGCAACTGAATGTATTCAAAAAAACATCATCGAGGCACTCTTTTTGAGTCTACGATGACCATTGCTATAAGGTCATCATGCAGACCCGGGTAACATTAATTTGATTATGATGGTGCTACTAAGGATAATCCCTAGTCGAACATTGTTTCCGCTAAAACAACAAGTGTTGAGTCTCCTACCCTGAGTGCATGGATTGTCATTAGACCAACCCCTTGCCCTTCGGTGTCAGCAATTATTTTTACAAGGGGACTCCCGTAGAGGGAAATAATTAATTGATGAAGGCATTTTGCATCATGTTTTATTTACTGTTTTTGCACGACTCAGATCATGCTCGGGTCAGAGATTGGGGGAGGGCGCACAACGACTCTGGACCGCGACCATCTAGCCCTCTAGGAGTAACATAGGACTAAGTCACGCTCCATCGAGGCTGCCACACTTATTAAAAAAAAGAGTTGTGCCACACTTGCCAATATACGACGTCCTTAGTTATAATGCCGCCTTGAATACCCTCACTAATTTCATTCATGATTATGTTAATGGAGTTCACTTTCTTCATGCATGTCGTGGACCTTGAATTTGTTTAAGATAGAAAATATGTAACACTTAATTTTTTATTAGGGTCCTATTACATAGATGTTGATCACAGTAATACTTAGGTACCACTGCTTAGCTTTATATTTGTCTCTGGCCATCAAATAAAACGTAAATAACCCACCTTCTGTCTTTGAAACAAGTTCGCTTCAGCTTCCATGCACTGGTCTTTACAGCTCTTGAAAAATAGGCTTTAAAGAAAGTGCTTTTATTTCAAGATATCGGTATTTCCTTATCCCGCGTTCCAAATGCGGAATCCATAGTACTAGTTCATTATGTTTGCCCTTTTTCGGATTATCAATACAAATGTTTCTAACAAATCGAAAAATGGAAAATTCGGACTATGTTAAATGGAAAAAAAAAATACTAAATCGCATGGGAAATTATTTAATTTGGTTCGCCCCACATACGCATATGAAATATTTTCTCTTCATTCACCTAATCTTATTATTCAATCCAATCTTGATTTAGTGTGAAATCTGAGAAAAAAAGAGGGCCTACAAAATAACTATAAATATTACAAGTTTTCTTGTAATTTTTTCAAATGTACAATCCTAAATTGACTATGAATATATTTCTATTACATAAATGTTTTGGCTTGAAAAAATAGTGTTTATATTTAAATATTAAAGGTTACATAACAAGCTAGCCCGTGTTGATGAGCAGTAATGTACACAAATAGTGCACCATGGCATAGATGTCCTATGTTTTCTTTTCTTACAGGGTATAGACTGTGCTTACTATGTGGCTTAAGTTCATTCTTGATCTGATGATCCATAAAGCCGATCAACTGGAAATGCTTCAACCGATCTGCATCTCAGACAGTCGAAGCCCTTCTTGCTAGTTCCAAACAGCTATGCCGCTTGTCTCCAACAACCAGAAGAACAACGTACTAACAGATCATCTCAATATTGAAGCATACATATATTGAGGCGGATCATTTATACGGGATCTTGATGATTTCGTGATATCTTAATAATAGCAGTAATCTGTGCAGCTCTATAAAGATATGAACACTTCTGATTTTGTATTATTGATTCAATCTTCTTGAATCTTGGTGCTAAGCTGTATTGTTTGTTAATTACTAGAGTATGAGCTGGGCGTAGATGCATGCAGTTGGCTTGAGATATGCCACATGTGCACATGCATGGTGAAACTCCCAAGTCAACTATCATGCGTGTATTAGATGATTGATGAAGCATAACTTGCATTATCGTGCATGATACTCCAATATTAACTCTGAGAGTGAGATCATGCACGGCAAATGAACATTAATAAACCAGTGTGTGTCCTATAAAAAGGAAGCCTTGCTAGCAAGCACTCACATCAATACAAGCCAGCAGAAAACACTTCCACTTTGCTAGCTAGAGCTAGGAGTCCCAACGTCCTTCCTTCGCCCTTGGAATGGCTTCCAGCTCCGTGCTTAAGATGGCCACAGTTTTTATTCTGGCCTTGTTCGCCGGGCAGCTGCTGATGGCCACGCCGACGGCGGCAGACCGATTAGGCAATAGGCGCTACCTGTATGATGTGCCGGCGCGGGAATGTGGCGGATTCGGCAAATGCGACACGTTCTGCTTCGCCGCAAAGTACAAATTGTGCATCATCGATCCCACTTGCACTGTTGCGTTCTGCGAATCGAAGGCTTTCAAGCTCTGCAAGTCCTTGTGAGGCAAGGGAAAGAGGAAGTGCAACACGTTTGGGAGGCAGCGATGGACGTCAACTGGCTGCCAACGATTAGTCCTCGACTATAGCCTTTCTGCGTTGTGAGCGTCCTTGTGTTTTCTATCCTTTATTTCTAGTGGCTTAACAAAATATTTGTCTTCATTTCCGGTCAATATGTTATAGTGATTTACCTAAAGATTCACAGTCCGGTACATCTGTATGCACCATCGTGTTATAATATAAATTTTTACTCATTTTTCTCTCTTTCATATCAGCAACTCTCTCTCTCTCTCTCTCTCTCTCTCTCTCTCTCTCTTTCTCTCTCTCTCTCTATCTCTCTCTCCCTGCAATATTTGCGCCCAAGGGCATTACTCGGCCCAACCGTCATGGACCGCCCACTCATGTTGCCCGGGTCCGTGTCATCTAGGTAGATCGGACAAGTGTAGAACCACAAACGAGGCCCACGCAGCCCGCCACCTGGGAACAGACGTTGTGGAGGCGTTCTTCGCCATCGAAGACCCCAGGAGGTGGCTAGTTGAGCATCCTCTATAGGGGTAATGAGTAAAAATATATATGGAATGACACCTTTCTTATCCACAGCAAACTTTGCCCCAGCGGCATCCTTTTCCTTCTCTAATGTCATCCATTTCCATCTCTTCCGATGATTCAACGAGGCAACTGAATGTATTCAAAAAAACATCATCGAGGCACTCTTTTTGAGTCTACGATGACCGTTGCTATAAGGTCATCATGCAGACCCTGGTAACATTAACTTGATTATGCTGGTGCTACTAAGGATAATCCCTAGTCGAACATTGTTTCCGCTAAAACAACAAGTGTTGAGTCTCCTACCCTGAATGCATGGCTTGTCATTAGACGAACCCCTTGCCCTTCGGTGTCAGCAATTATTTTTACAAGGGGACTCCCGTAGAGGGAAATAATTAATTGATGAAGGCATTTTGCATCATGTTTTATTTACTGTTTTTGCACGACTCAGATCATGCTCGGGTCAGAGATTGGGGGAGGGCGCACAACGACTCTGGACCGCGACCATCTAGCCCTCTAGGAGTAACATAGGACTAAGTCACGCTCCATCGAGGCTGCCACACTTATTAAAAAAAAGAGTTATGCCACACTTGCTAATATACGACGTCCTTAGTTATAATGCCGCCTCGAATACCCTCACTAATTTCATTCATGATTATGTTAATGGAGTTCACTATCTTCATGCATGTCAGTGGACCTTTAATTTGTTTAAGATAGAAAATATGTAACACTTAATTTTTTATTAGGGTCCTATTACATAGATGTTGATCACAGTAATACTTAGGTACCACTGCATAGCTTTATATTTGTCTCTGGCCATCAAATAAAACGTAAATAACCCACCTTCTGTCTTTGAAACAAGTTCGCTTCAGCTTCCATGCACTGGTCTTTACAGCTCTTGTAAAGTAGGCTTTAAAGAAAGTGCTTTTGTTTCAAGATATCGGTATTTCCTTATCCCGCGTTCCAAATGCGGAATCCATAGTACTAGTTCATTATGTTTGCCCTTTTTCGGATTATCTATACAAATGTTTCTAACAAATCGAAAAATGGAAAATTCGGACTATGTTAAATGGAAAAAAAATACTAAATCGCATGGGAAATTATTTTAATTTGGTTCGCCCCACATACGCATATGAAATATTTTCTCTTCATTCACCTAATCTTCTTATTCAATCCAATCTTGATTTAGTGTGAAATCGGAAAAAAGAGGGCCTACAAAATAATTATAAATATTACAAGTTTTCTTAAAAAAAATTCAAATGTACAATCCTAAATTGACTATGAATATATTTCTATTACATAAATGTTTTGGCTTGAAAAAATAGTGTTTATATTTAAATATTAAAGGTTACATAACAAGCTAGCCCGTGTTGATGAGCAGTAATGTACACAAATAGTGCATCATGGCATAGATGTCCTATGTTTTCTTTTCTTACAGGGTATAGACTGTGCTTACTATGTGGCTTAAGTTCATTCTTGATCTGATGATCCATAAAGCCGATCAACTGGAAATGCTTCAACCGATCTGCATCTCAGACAGTCGAAGCCCTTCTTGCTAGTTCCAAACAGCTATGCCGCTTGTCTCCAACAACCAGAAGAACAACGTACTAACAGATCATCTGAATATTGAAGCATACATATATTGAGGCGGCTCATTTATACGGGATCTTGATGATTTCGTGATATCTTAATAATAGCAGTAATCTGTGCAGCTCTATAAAGATGTGAACACTTCTGATTTTGTATTATTGATTCAATCTTCTTGAATCTTGGTGCTAAGCTGTATTGTTTGTTAATTACTAGAGTATGAGCTGGGCGTAGATGCATGCAGTTGGCTTGAGATATGCCACATGTGCACATGCATGGTGAAACTCCCAAGTCAACTATCATGCGTGCATTAGATGATTGATGAAGCATAACTTGCATTATCGTGCATGATACTCCAATATTAACTCTGAGAGTGAGATCATGCACGGCAAATGAACATTAACAAACCAGTGTGTGTCCTATAAAAAGGAGGCCTTGCTAGCAAGCACTCACATCAATACAAGCCAGCAGAAAACACTTCCACTTTGCTAGCTAGAGCTAGGAGTCCCAACGTCCTTCCTTCGCCCTTGGAATGGCTTCCAGCTCCATGCTTAAGATGGCCACAGTTTTTATTCTGGCCTTGTTCGCCGGGCAGCTGCTGATGGCCACGCCGACGGCGGCAGACCGAATAGGCAATAGGCGCTACCTGTATGATGTGCCGGCGCGGGAATGTGGCGGATTCGGCAAATGCGACACGTTCTGCTTCGCCGCAAAGTATAAATTGTGCATCATCGATCCCACTTGCACTATTGCGTTCTGCGAATCGAAGGCTTTCAAGCTCTGCAAGTCCTTGTGAGGCAAGGGAAAGAGGAAGTGCAACACGTTTGGGAGGCAGCGATGCACGTCAACTGGCTGCCAACGATTAGTCCTCGACTATAGCCTTTCTGCGTTGTGAGCGTCCTTGTATTTTCTATCATTTATTTCTAGTGGCTTAACAAAATATTTGTCTTCATTTCCGGTCAATATGTTATAGTGATTTACCTAAAGATTCACAGTCCGGTACATCTGTATGCACCATCGTGTTATAATATAAATTTTTACTCATTTTTCTCTCTTTCATACTAGTAATCATGCACGTGCAACGCACGTGTAACCATATGATTGAGGAACAAAATTTTTTGGCATGATATTTACTTTTGGTTCTACATGCTCCTATTGAGTTGTGATTAGAATCGTGTATGGTAATGTGGGCTACTCTTGAGTAGTAAAGGTTGGTACCGGCTGGATCAAAAAGATGGATATGATCACTGGTGTGTTAAGTGGAGTATGCTTTCTATTAAGAAGCAAATATGTGGTCTTCTTATGATCTCTCGCCTTACGCCTTTTTTCATTTGTCTCTTCAATTCTTTAAGATATGATTTGTCCTGCAAATAGCATCTTTAGGATATACACTCATGATGTAGTGAAGAGTTGGTGATATATTTACCTGAATTGTCGGTGTACGTTAGATCCTGCAACGGTTTCCATATCACATTACGCTGATAGGATGCCATATGGAGTTGTGAACCAACAATGGACACAAAGCATCACCTTTCAAATACACTACTCCCTCTATTCTCTTTTGTAAGACATTTTAGACATTTAAAACAACACCCAAAACAGTTCAATTTCAGCTGTCTAAAACGTCTTACAAAAATGAACGATGAAAGTAACAAACAAAAAATACTTGCTAAGATGCTTCAAAATTTGGATTCATCAGCCTACATTATTATTGTCCTATACCGGCATCACATAAATGAAGAAGCGGTACCTTTCAGCATCATGATCACGGCTCCGATGATGGTCATGATCATCAAAACGGTCATAGTGCTCCCTTATTTCACTCCTCTCACGGTGTTTCTCGTGATATTGGCGATTACTGGCACTGTTCCAATCAGCGCGGTCACGGTCACACAGCCACTCTCCCTGTCTCGATGCCACACCTTGTCTTGTACCATGGCGCCTGTAGCGACCTCTGTTCTTTTCCTCATCGCATCCTCTACCCTTGTCTTTGGAACTCGAGGACCTCTCCTAGCATGATGTAGTGAAGAGTTGCTGAAAAGGAAATGAATCTCATTGTCAGATCAAATTAAAAAAAATTCAGGGCCTCCTAGCATGATACAAATACTTGCTACTTAGAACCATCAAGCGACTCACATCATCACAAAATTAACAAAACCTCTGTTTCACTTTCACACCAGATCCGGTAATACATGATCATAAACAAAAAGCTCAACCCATAGTATATGCTCCTAAACTTCCAATCGCATCACAAGCCAATGCATCCAAAGCATCGAAACTTACTTTAGAAAAAGCCCGAATTTAGTTTTCAAGGGCGCAGTGCAGGACTGAAAACAAGGTCCAGCAATAATTTGGGGGGGGGGGGGGGGGTGA
>LR738712.1:809137731-809177938 GCA_902687465.1 Secale cereale
TCACTCAAGCTAGTCATCGAGGGGCATGAACCCACAATCGAGCATAACGTTCCCTCTTGGAGTCACTACCTATTACTCGGCCAAAGCAATAAATAACAACGGAGAACATGCAAGAATTACTTATGAACAAAAATATAAAAGAGGTAGATCAAATATATTACTCAAGATCAATCTGAACATAATCTCATAATCCATCGGATCCCAGCAAACTCAACATAGCAACAGCATAAGGATTACATAGGTGCCTCGATCATGTAGGGCAGCTCACGAGGACTAATTAGTGAAGCACAAGAACGGGAGGAGAACATCACATAGCTACTGGTCATGGACTCATGGTCCAAGGGAGACTACTCACGAGTCATCCGGGAGGCGTCCATGGTGGTGGAGAAGCTCCCGATGGTGATCCTCCCCTCCGGCAGGGTGCCGGGAAGAGTTCTCCTGGTGCTCCCGATCTTGGAAGCGGCGGCAGCGGCGGAACAGAGATGGGATCGCGAAAAGAGTTCCTGTTCTAAGGGTTACGGAGGACCCTTTAAATATATGCCAAAGTAGGGCACCGGGGGAGTTTCGGGGGGCCCAGGCGCCCCCCCGGCGCGGCCCAGGGGGGGCGCGCCGACAGGGCGCCTGGAGCCCTGGTGCCCCCCCCCCAGGCTGCCCTTCGGACGCAGTGTTGTTTCCGGATCGCTGATTTTTTATATATTTTTTCTGGATTTTTCTGGGCATTTCTCGAAACGTGAAAACCTGAAATACAAAAACAGCCGAAAACAGAAACTGGCACTGGGGTGCACTGGATTAGTAAGTTAGTCCAAATATGATCAAAAGTGTATGGAAGTGTATGAATATCATAGCAATATCACCCAAAAGTGGCATGGAGCAAGCAGAAATTATAGATACGTTTTGGACGTATCAACATCCCCAAGCTTAATTCCTGCTCGTCCTCGAGTAGGTAAATGATAACAAGAATAATTTCTGTGGTGACATGCTACTAACCATATAGGACTTTTTCATAGTCATATGACAAAAGCTTACTGAGACAATGATTCTAAAGTAATTAAGTTGCCTCATTAGAAAATCACAAATGACTGAAAGTTTTACAATATGAAACTGAAACATCAAATAGATTTGTAATGAACATGATGTGCAAATATGATAAAGTGATATCTAGCTTGCCCCCTTTAGTGATGCAAAACATAAATGCAGGGGCACCTTCAAGGTTTAAGTGATGACTAGATACAATCATTTCAGAATAAACGATATCACAATCATGCAAAAGACAATGCTACTTTGGGACAATGCACATTACACTTAGAATGACAATCATGCTCTCAGTGGTTGGTGCTTTAACATAAAGTAGAAGAATGGTTATGTGCTAGAGCTTTTTATTTTGAAAACATGGAAGCAATTTTGTCAACGGTAGTGGTACTTCATATGTGTCATGCATAAGACATCCTATAAGTTGCCAGCCTCATGCATCGTATACCAATAGTGCTCGCTCCTTGTCCTAATTAGCTCGGATTCCCATGGGTTATCATTGCATTACATATGTTTCAACCAAGTGTCACAAAGGGGTACCTCTATGCCACCTGTACAAAGGTCCAAGGAGATAGATCGCATTTGATTTCTCGTTTTTGATAGATCTCAACTTGAGGACATCCATACCGGGATAACATAGAAAATAGATGATGGACTCCTCTTTAATGCATAAGCATATTCTCATAAGAGATTGAGGATTAAGGTCCAAGCTAAAACTTCCACCATGATACATGGCTTTGGTTGGCGGCCCAATGTTCTTCTCTAACAATATGCATATTAATTCAACCCACGACAAATCACCCTTACTTCGGACAAGACGAACATGCATAGCAACTCACATGATATTCAACAAAAGTGTGACAGTTGATGGCGTCCCCAGAAACATGGTTACCGCTCAGCAAGCAACTCATAAGAAATAAGATACATAAGCAACATCTTCTTTACCACAATAGTTTTTAGGCTACTTTCCCATGAGCTATGTATTGCATGGTTAGTTTGCTTAGTACAGGTGGAGGTTAGCAAAAGACTGGGAGCGACCAACTAAGAGAGCAATGACGGTCATAATCATGCAGAGCGACAAAGCAATATTGAATCAGGCATGGTAGTTATATCGCTACTCAGAAACAAAAGATCATCAAGGCTTGACAGACTTTCTTTACAGTCTTAAATATGCGTGAGCATACGCCAAGTCAATCAAAATAAATTCTCGAAGGAAGATATTACTAAACCATACCATATCATAGGCAAACAAATCAAGTTGGTACTCCAATAACACATTGGGAACCCCCCCAGCTATTTGAGATTAACCATAAGAAAACCTGAACTACTAAGCACCATCATGCAAGTAGCATCTTCATATTAGACACATTAACCAATGCAACGTAAGCAAACTCTCTTAATAAGGTGAGCATGATAATTAAAGAGAGTGCAAGCAACCAACTAAACAAAAGCTCTTTGAAAAGATAAGCATGAATACTAAGAGCAGAGCATGATAGTAGCTATTAAAAGACAAAGAACACACACAGCAAAGATAGACATGAGAATTCTATGTTATGTTCTAGGTAGAGGTGGAGCGTGTTTCTCTCCCACATAAAGGAATGCTGGGTTCCGACTCGTTATGAAAAACTAAAAAGAAAACTAAAAGCAAGACGCTCCAAGCATAGCACATAACACATGAAGTGATAAAAATATAGCGGAACGAAAGACGAACTGATAATGTTGATGGAGAAGGGGATGCACGGGGGCATCCCCAAGCTTAGACTCTTGAGTCTCCTTGAATATTTCTTGGGGGTGCACGGGGGCATCCCCAAGCTTGAGCGCTTGACACTCCTGAATCTTTTTATCATCTTCCCTCGCACACTTGAAAACTCCCTTCATACATAACTCATCATAATCTGATTAGCGAGGTTAGTACCCTTAATAAAATAATTATACCTTGCTGGAAATAAAGATATTCTTGAAGTTCTACTGTTTATCAAGATTGCCAAAAGGTTTTTGCAAAGAAAAAGCAAGTTCTTGATTTGCAAAGTGAAGGAAAGGCAAAACAGGACAGAATCTGTGAAAAACAGAACATCAGGTAGTAATTGATCTGTTCGGGATAATTCTGCAACTCAAATCAAAAAACTCAGAACAGATGCACGAAAGACAATTATATATAGAACGCTTTCGAAAAAATTCAGACCAAAAAGATGATCTGGTGATTTTATACGAATTTTTCTATCCAAGGACAGAATCTGTTTCCTGGACAGCACCTCACAACTTTTGAACTTTCTAGCAATCAGAGGCTATACTTGGCACAAATATGAAAAGCAAAGATACAATGATGATGCTACAGCAGTAAACAACATCAAGACACAACAAAAGCAAAAAATTTATTCATTGGGCTGCCTCCCAAAAGCGCTTTCTTTTATGCCTTTAAGCTAGGCATAAGACTTTAATGATGCTCTCGTAGGAATAAGAGTTGAAGAACAAAAGAGAGCATCAAGAAGCAAATACCAAACACATTTAAGCCTAACATGCTTCCTATGCATAGGAATATTGCAATAGAATAATTCATTGAAGCACAAAGCAATAAGCATAGGAAGACAAAACAAGTGCAGCTTCAAAACCTTCAACATAAAGAAAGGGAACTTGATATTATTGAAATATCTATAAGCATATGTTCCCTTCTCATAATAATTTTCAGTGGGATCACGAATAAAATCAACAATATAAGCATCACATAAAGCATTGTTACCATGATCCACATGCAAAAAGGTACTCTTACTCTCCACATAAGTATCATGAAGAGGATAAAACTTAGTATAAAAGAGAGACATAAGCTCTTGCCAATCAAGCAAGTGCGAGTTATCGAGAAGCTTATACCAATCTGAAGCCTTATCTATAAGTGATACGACGAACAATTTCCTCATGACAAACTCCCTTGATACACCTGCAAGCTTAAATAATGAACATAATTGTGACAGATATAGCTAGTGTTCACCGGGATGTCTGTCTCCTGCATAACGATTAGCCAAAACATAATTGATAATACCAGCTGGTATTTTATAGGGCACAATTTTAGTAGGGGGAGGAGCAACCACCACAGGTGTGGGGCGTCTTCCCGCAAGCAACGATCCAATAGCAAGGTTGTCCATAAGCATAACTGGTGAAAAGACATAAAGAAAACTGAAAGGTAAACTAACAAGACTAAAAAGCAAAGGTAAAAGATAGCATGCAACTCCCCTATCCTGAAGAGTGGAGTCCCCGGCAACGGCGCCAGAAAATACTCCTTGATGGGCCTCGAACCCCTCGTTGGATTACCCCAAGTGGAAGGTGTAAGATGCAGTAAGTAGAAGTGTTTTCCCTTAGCAAAGATGCCAAGGATCGAATCCCCAGAGACTCCTAGGTTCAACAGGTAGGTGTCAACTGCTAACGGTGCAATTAGCAATCAACGTGGACCTGCACACAGATACAAATAACTTTGCTCCCAACGAGTACAGAGAGGTTGTCAATCTCTCCGGCCTTGTAGTTCACAAAGGGTTAAAAGCAATATGATAGTAGTGATAGATAGTGTTTTGCAATAGTAAATAAAATAGCGAAAAGTAAATAGTGTATGTGATCAATGATGGTAATATGGACCGGAGTCACATGATGTTCACTAGTGATGTCTCTCTCCCAAAAGACGATAAAACAGCTATGTGAGGTAACAAATTACAGCTGGGCAATTGACAGGACCACGAACGCAAACCAATGCTGACTACATTACAAGAAAGGTTGAGGTTCAAAGCATGGGCGGTACGCCAAAGTAAGTAGACCGAAATCCATCTGCACCTACTACTAATCATCCACCTTGAGATATCTATCCAGAACATCTCGCTGGTATTAAGTTGCGAGTCCCACCCATAGTGTAAACTCAATGCAACAGACAACTGCATTAAAAGAACTTTGCGTAAAGTAAACAATCCTTGCACCCGCGGGCACAAGCACCGTTGTTTTCCCCCTTGTGGCAACAGCACATCCCCTAGACTCATGTTTCTGTCACTCAAGCTAGTTATCGAGGGGCATGAACCCACAATCGAGCATAACGTTCCCTCTTGGAGTCACTACCTATTACTCGGCCAAAGCAATAAATAACAACGGAGAACATGCAAGAATTACTTATGAACAAAAATATAAAAGAGGTAGATCAAATATATTACTCAAGATCAATCTGAACATAATCTCATAATCCATCGGATCCCAGCAAACTCAACATAGCAACAGCATAAGGATTACATAGGTGCCTCGATCATGTAGGGCAGCTCACGAGGACTAATTAGTGAAGCACAAGAACGGGAGGAGAACATCACATAGCTACTGGTCATGGACTCATGGTCCAAGGGAGACTACTCACGAGTCATCCGGGAGGCGTCCATAGTGGTGGAGAAGCTCCCGATGGTGATCCTCCCCTCCGGCAGGGTGCCGGGAAGAGTTCTCCTGGTGCTCCCGATCTTGGAAGCGGCGGCAGCGGCGGAACAGAGATGGGATCGCGAAAAGAGTTCCTGTTCTAAGGGTTACGGAGGACCCTTTAAATATATGCCAAAGTAGGGCACCGGGGGAGTTTCGGGGGGCCCAGGCGCCCCCCCGGCGCGGCCCAGGGGGGGCGCGCCGCCAGGGCGCCTGGAGCCCTGGTGCCCCCCCCCCCAGGCTGCCCTTCGGACGCAGTGTTGTTTCCGGATCGCTGATTTTTTATATAATTTTTCTGGATTTTTCTGGGCATTTCTCGAAACGTGAAAACCTGAAATACAAAAACAGCCGAAAACAGAAACTGGCACTGGGGTGCACTGGATTAGTAAGTTAGTCCAAATATGATCAAAAGTGTATGGAAGTGTATGAATATCATAGCAATATCACCCAAAAGTGGCATGGAGCAAGCAGAAATTATAGATACGTTTTGGACGTATCAACATCCCCAAGCTTAATTCCTGCTCGTCCTCGAGTAGGTAAATGATAACAAGAATAATTTCTGTGGTGACATGCTACTAACCATATAGGACTTTTTCATAGTCATATGACAAAAGCTTACTGAGACAATGATTCTAAAGTAATTAAGTTGCCTCATTAGAAAATCACAAATGACTGAAAGTTTTACAATATGAAACTGAAACATCAAATAGATTTGTAATGAACATGATGTGCAAATATGATAAAGTGATATCTAGCTTGCCCCCTTTAGTGATGCAAAACATAAATGCAGGGGCACCTTCAAGGTTTAAGTGATGACTAGATACAATCATTTCAGAATAAACGATATCACAATCATGCAAAAGACAATGCTACTTTGGGACAATGCACATTACACTTAGAATGACAATCATGCTCTCAGTGGTTGGTGCTTTAACATAAAGTAGAAGAATGGTTATGTGCTAGAGCTTTTTATTTTGAAAACATGGAAGCAATTTTGTCAACGGTAGTGGTACTTCATATGTGTCATGCATAAGACATCCTATAAGTTGCCAGCCTCATGCATCGTATACCAATAGTGCTCGATCCTTGTCCTAATTAGCTCGGATTCCCATGGGTTATCATTGCATTACATATGTTTCAACCAAGTGTCACAAAGGGGTACCTCTATGCCACCTGTACAAAGGTCCAAGGAGATAGATCGCATTTGATTTCTCGTTTTTGATAGATCTCAACTTGAGGACATCCATACCGGGATAACATAGAAAATAGATGATGGACTCCTCTTTAATGCATAAGCATATTCTCATAAGAGATTGAGGATTAAGGTCCAAGCTAAAACTTCCACCATGATACATGGCTTTGGTTGGCGGCCCAATGTTCTTCTCTAACAATATGCATATTAATTCAACCCACGACAAATCACCCTTACTTCGGACAAGACGAACATGCATAGCAACTCACATGATATTCAACAAAAGTGTGACAGTTGATGGCGTCCCCAGAAACATGGTTACCGCTCAGCAAGCAACTCATAAGAAATAAGATACATAAGCAACATCTTCTTTACCACAATAGTTTTTAGGCTACTTTCCCATGAGCTATGTATTGCATGGTTAGTTTGCTTAGTACAGGTGGAGGTTAGCAAAAGACTGGGAGCGACCAACTAAGAGAGCAATGACGGTCATAATCATGCAGAGCGACAAAGCAATATTGAATCAGGCATGGTAGTTATATCGCTACTCAGAAACAAAAGATCATCAAGGCTTGACAGACTTTCTTTACAGTCTTAAATATGCGTGAGCATACGCCAAGTCAATCAAAATAAATTCTCGAAGGAAGATATTACTAAACCATACCATATCATAGGCAAACAAATCAAGTTGGTACTCCAATAACACATTGGGAACCCCCCCAGCTATTTGAGATTAACCATAAGAAAACCTGAACTACTAAGCACCATCATGCAAGTAGCATCTTCATATTAGACACATTAACCAATGCAACGTAAGCAAACTCTCTTAATAAGGTGAGCATGATAATTAAAGAGAGTGCAAGCAACCAACTAAACAAAAGCTCTTTGAAAAGATAAGCATGAATACTAAGAGCAGAGCATGATAGTAGCTATTAAAAGACAAAGAACACACACAGCAAAGATAGACATGAGAATTCTATGTTATGTTCTAGGTAGAGGTGGAGCGTGTTTCTCTCCCACATAAAGGAATGCTGGGTTCCGACTCGTTATGAAAAACTAAAAAGAAAACTAAAAGCAAGACGCTCCAAGCATAGCACATAACACATGAAGTGATAAAAATATAGCGGAACGAAAGACGAACTGATAATGTTGATGGAGAAGGGGATGCATGGGGGCATCCCCAAGCTTATACGCTTGAGTCTCCTTGAATATTTCTTGGGGGTGCACGGGGGCATCCCCAAGCTTGAGCGCTTGACACTCCTGAATCTTTTTTATCATCTTCCCTCGCACACTTGAAAACTCCCTTCATACATAACTCATCATAATCTGATTAGCGAGGTTAGTACCCTTAATAAAATAATTATACCTTGCTGGAAATAAGGATATTCTTGAAGTTCTACTGTTTCTTAAGATTTCCAAAAGGTTTTTGCAAAGAAAAAGCAAGTTCTTAATTTGCAAAGTGAAGGAAAGGCAAAACAGGACAGAATCTGTGAAAAACAGAACATCAGGCAGTAATTGATCTGTTCGGGATACTTCTGCAACTCAAATCAAAAAACTCAGAACAGACGCACGAAAGACAATTATCTAGAGAACGCTGTCGAAAAAAATCAGACCACAAAGATGATCTGGTGATTTTATACGAATTTTTCTATCCAAGGACAGAATCTGTTTCCTGGACAGCACCTCACAACTTTTGAACTTTCTAGCAATCAGAGGCTATACTTGGCACAAATATGAAAAGCAAAGATACAATGATGATGCTACAGCAGTAAACAACATCAAGACACAACAAAAGCAAAAAATTTATTCATGTGGGCTGCCTCCCAAAAGCGCTTTCTTTTAAGCCTTTAAGCTAGGCATAATGCATAGAGATCAAGTTTTATCAAGAGTAAAAGAATAGCTAGCCCGTACAACGGACTCAAAAGGTAACTTGACCTTCTTACGAGGGAAGTGTTCCATCCCTTTCTTGAGAGGAAACTGAAATTTTATATTACCCTCTTTCATGTCAATGATAGCACCAACGGTGCGCAAAAAGGGACGTCCCAAAATAATTGGACATGAAGGACATTCAATATCCATAATAGTAAAATCAACGGGCACATAATTATCATTGACAACAATAAGAATATCGTTGATCCTCCCCAAAGGTTTCTTTTTGGAAGAATCAACGAGACGAACACCAAAAGAACAAGAATCAAAAGGTTTCAATTTAAGCATATCATATAGTCTTTTGGGTATAACAGAAGTACTAGCACCAACATCACATAATGCATAACAAGAGAAGTCATTCAAATTAATCTTTATCATAGGATCCCAACCATCTTCTAGCTTTCTAGGTATGGAGGCTTCTACTCTAAGTTTCTCCTCCCTAGCTTTGATGAGAGCATTAGTGATGTGCTCTGTGAAGGCAAGGTTAAGCGTGCTAGTGCGGGGATCTCTAGACATCTTGTGGAGGAAATCAATAACTTCGGTAAGAGTGCAATTATCAAAATCAAGGTCACGAGCATCAAGTAAAGTGGTAGTGGTGTACTTAAGGTTCACTTGTTTGGTAGCTTCTAAAGTCATAGCATCACCATTAATAGGTCCATTGGGACCAGGAGTACATTGGGTGCTAAGAGTGTGAACATCCTCAACAACTTGGATAGTAGCAACAGTGTGGTGGGTAGGAAGGCTCTTAATTCTTTCCTCTTCCTCCCTTAGGGATGCAACCACTTCGGGTTTAGCTGCCATTTGGTTTATCAAAGTGGCTTGTGTGTGGGACATGTTGGAAACTTGGGTCTCAGTGATAGTGAGTCTAGTCTGGAGGTTAGAAATCTCAATATTTATGTTATCTAATCGTCTACTAATGTCTTGCAAGATAGCAGTATGCTCATTTAATTGTCTCGAGAAGGTTTTGTTTTGTTCATATTGGGTGTGCATGTAATTCTTAGTGGCCTTCTCTATTTCTAACAGTTTCTCATAGCCAGGCAAATCTCTATCTTTTTGGATGGAGTTCTTGGTGCTAGGATAAGCATTGTTGTTCCCATAGGAATTAGAGGGGAACGGTCTAGAATTGCTACCAAAATTACTCCTATAAGCATTGTTGTTAAAATTGTTTCTAGAGATAAAGTTCACATCTACTTGTTCTTGAGCAATCAAAGAATTTAAAGGAACATCACGAGGATCAACAGTAGATTGCTTCGAAAGTAGAGACATGATCAAGTCAACTTTTTCAATAAGGGAGGAAATCTCCTCAACAGAGTTTACCTTCCTACCTGTTGGAGCGCGTTCGGTGTGCCATTGGGAATAGTTGGTCATCATCTCATCGAGAAGCTTTGTGGCAGCACCAAGTGTAGTTGACATAAAAGTTCCTCCCGCGGCTGAATCTAACAAGTTCCATGAGGTAAAGTTCAAGCCTGCATAAAAAGTTTGGATAACCATCCAAGTAGTCAAACCATGAGTAGGGCAGTTCTTGATAAGAGATTTCATACGTTCCCAAGCTTGGGCAACGTGTTCATTATCCAATTGTTTAAAATTCATTATGTTACTTCTAAGTTGGATAATTTTAGCAGGTGGATAGTATTTTCCGATAAAAGCATCTTTGCACTTGTCCCATGAATCTATGCTATTTCTAGGCAAAGACTGAAACCAAATTTTAGCTTCTCCTCTCAAGGACAAAGGAAAAAGCTTAAGCTTAACAATATTACCATCTATTTCTTGGTACTTTTGCATATCACAAAGTTCAACAAAGTTGTTCAAGTGTAAAGCAGCATCATCTCCAACACCGGAGAATTGTTCTCTCATGACTAAGTTCAGTAAAGCAGGTTTAATTTCATATGAAGGTGCTGAAGTGGCAGGTGTAGTGATAGGTGTGCTGATAAAGTCATCGTTGTTGTGACTAGTGAAGTCACACAACTTGGTGTTCTCGGGGGAACCCATAGTAGCAAGCAAGCAAGATAACTATTTTTGTGATTTTCGATAAAAGGAACTAAAGCAAAAATGAAAGGTAAACTAACAAGACTAAAAAGCAAAGGTAAAAGATAGCATGCAACTCCCCTATCCTGAAGAGTGGAGTCCCCGGCAACGGCGCCAGAAAATACTCCTTGATGGGCCTCGGACCCCTCGTTGGTTACCCCAAGTGGAAGGTGTAAGATGCAGTAAGTAGAAGTGTTTTCCCTTAGCAAAGATGCCAAGGATCGAATCCCCAGAGACTCCTAGGTTCAACAAGTAGGTGTCAACTGCTACGGCGCCAGATTAGTAGCAATCAACGTGGTCCTGCACACAGATACAAATAACTTTGCTCCCAACGAGTACAGAGAGGTTGTCAATCCCTCCGGCCTTGTAGTTCACAAAGGATTAAAAGCAATGATAGTAGTGATAGATAGTGTCTTGCAATAGTAAATAATAACGGAAAGTAAATAGCGGATGTGATCAATGATGGTAATATGGACCGGAGTCTCATGATGTTCACTAGTGATGTCTCTCTCCCAAAAGACGATAAAACAGCTATGTGAGGTAAACAAATTACAGCTGGGCAATTGACAGGACCACGAACGCAAACCAATGTTGACTACATTGCAAGAAAGGTTGAGGTTCAAAGCATGGGCGGTACGCCAAAGTAAGTAGACCGAAATCCATCAATGCCTACTACTAATCATCCACCTTGAGATATCTATCCAAAACATCTCGCTGGTATTAAGTTGCGAGTCCCACCCATAGTGTAAACTCAATGCAACAGACAACTGCATTAAAAGAACTTTGCGTAAAGTAAACAATCCTTGCACCCGCGGGCACAAGCACCGTTGTTTTCCCCCTTGTGGCAACAGCACATCCCCTAGACTCATGTTTCTGTCACTCAAGCTAGTTATCGAGGGGCATGAACCCACAATCGAGCATAACGTTCCCTCTTGGAGTCACTACCTATTACTCGGCCAAAGCAATAAATAACAACGGAGAACATGCAAGAATTACTTATGAACAAAAATATAAAAGAGGTAGATCAAATATATTACTCAAGATCAATCTGAACATAATCTCATAATCCATCGGATCCCAGCAAACTCAACATAGCAACAGCATAAGGAGTACATAGGTGCCTCGATCATGTAGGGCAGCTCACGAGGACTAATTAGTGAAGCACAAGAACGGGAGGAGAACATCACATAGCTACTGGTCATGGACTCATGGTCCAAGGGAGACTACTCACGAGTCATCCGGGAGGCGTCCATGGTGGTGGAGAAGCTCCTGGTGGTGATCCTCCCCTCCGGCAGGGTGCCGGGAAGAGTTCTCCTGGTGCTCCCGATCTTGGAAGCGGCGGCGGCGGCGGAACAGAGATGGGATCGCGAAAAGAGTTCCTGTTCTGAGGGTTACGGAGGACCCTTTAAATATATGCCAAAGTAGGGCACCGGGGGAGTTTCAGGGGGCCCAGGCGCCCCCCCGGCGCGGCCCAGGGGGGGCGCCGCCAGGGCGCCTGGAGCCCTGGTGGCCCCCCCAGGCTGCCCTTCGGACGCAGTGTTGTTTCCGGATCGCTCATTTTTTATATAATTTTTCTGGATTTTTCTGGGCATTTCTCGAAACGTGAAAACCTGAAATACAAAAACAGCCGAAAACAGAAACTGGCACTGGGGTGCACTGGATTAGTAAGTTAGTCCAAATATGATCAAAAGTGTATGGAAGTGTATGAATATCATAGCAATATCACCCAAAAGTGGCATGGAGCAAGCAGAAATTATAGATACGTTTTGGACGTATCACTTACGCAATTCAAATTGTGCTTCAGAGTAGCCCCGCTCACAGGTCGTGTGGCGGATGGACTCGCAAATGTAGTATCCACAGAAATCATTCCCGGGTTCCTGCCACAACCACTTTACAAGAAATAGAGGTCAATCAAACTGATAAGCAAGAATGCCAAATGGTATTAATGAAACTAGCGCTTGAATCAAGATATAGGAGATGCGCGGAACATGCTACTATATAGTACTTACTTTCGGGTGTCTAAATTCTAGCTTCTTCGGCAGTCCCGGAGCTTTTTTGGTGAATTTTCTCCAAACCCTGCTAGACAAAGAAAACAATTACTTGATATCAGAAATGAACAAAGTTGCTGATATGCATGGTGGAATATTGATCGATTTAACTTACATGTCGAGCATTTGAGTCATGTCCGCATACTCCTCGGGATATTTACGTTTAGAGTCCAAGACAGTTACTACTCCCTTCTCAAGCTTAATCTCTAAGAGAATATAGTGGAAGCTGAGCACGCATGCATGAACTCATCAATTACATTACTATAACCTTGACTGATATATAAGGGAAACCAAATATGCACAAGATAGTAACACTCACTTGAAGTTGTAAGGAAAGAGTATTATATCTTTGTTTTCATTTACCACCAACGATCATAGCAAGTTGGTCTCGGTATCTGAGGCATGCCATTTAACCTCGGTTGCATCTATGAGGTACGTGTTAATGAACCCAATATCACCGACTTGTCTTTTCTTCAATTCGACGATCTTCAATCTGCATAATATAGTGAGGATAATTATAAATACATGCAATGAAAGAGCTTAGCTATATAGAGAGACTTAATGACAGAAGTAGTACTACTTACAGACAGTAGCAGGTGACTGTTGCTTTATCGAGGGCCAATTGATTGAAAAACTGATAGAACTCCTCAAATGTAATAGGCAACAGTTCAATTCCAACGAGGTCATGCTCCGGTTTAACTCTCACATACAAACTATCCCTCCCCCCAGACTCTCTGCAGATTTTCAAGTATCAATCACGCAATCTTCGCATATTCGTTGATAGAGATCTTTCATTTTTGACGAGAGGCTTCCCGCACTTGTATCTTTGTATCTGCACCTCCAAGAAATCATAATGTACATTGTCAGACAGGTAATCTCCAAGATTGCTATAACCGGGCACCATCCTCGGATCATTAGCGACCATGTCGCTAGACACCTAGAGCGGGGGGCACGATAGGTCCGCTTGTTCGCCGAGCTGGGCAATTTGTTTCCCAGCTCGTCCTTCTGCTAACCTTTGATCACTTTTAGTACTTCCCGACCGCTTCGCTTCGTGAAATGACTTTTCAATAATGCGGTCATAGTTGTCCTTCGGCTTACTTTTCGCTGGTTTCTTCAAGGCAGCAAGAGTGCGCTTTGCTTTCACCGGATCTATCTTCTCCTTCGGAGGTGGATGTCTCTGTGCTTTCAACCCTTCAAGCCAGTCCTTCACTTCGCCTTCAGCGATCTTCGTGTTTTCCTCATCGGACCTCTCATATGGTAACTTCTCCAGAGGCGTGAGAGAAGGACTGAATCTGCATTGCCTCCCGCCTCTGGCTGTACTGCTAGACGTCGGCAGACCAGACGAAGCGGTTGTCTTCTTTCCTTGCTTACGCGCCGGAGCAGGAGCAGCCGGAGCGGCGGCAAGTCTCTTCCGCCCTTGCTGACTAGGCGGAGAAGGAGGAGCAGGCTGGCTGCTCGGGCGCGCCGGCGCAGGCGGAGAAGAAGTAGGCTGGCTGCTCGGGCGCGCCGGCGCAGGCGGAGAAGGAGGCGGAGTGCCGCCACACGCCGGAGAAGGAGCCGGAGTGCCCTGATCGTCACTCGCCGGAGGAGGAGGCGGTGGAGGAGGCGGAGTGCCCTGACTCGCCGGAGGAGGAGGAGGAGGCGGAGGCGTCCAGTTGAGAATGTTGATGAGGTCCTTCCGCCATAGGCATGGAGTCTTCAGTGAAGAACCCAGCCGAGTCTCCCCTTCACCGGTAGGGTGGTCAAGCTGGAGCTCCTCAAATCCCTCCATAATTTCATCCACCATCACCCTAGCATATCCTTCTGGAATCGGCTGGCAGTGAAAAGTTGTGCCAGTTCCAGTAGGATAAACAGAGCCAGCAGCCGCCTTGACCTTCATATTTATCCACTGCGTCATAAGGTGGCAATTTTGTACCTCCGTGATAGCATCCACGGGATAGCTGGCAGTAGCCGTCAAGACATGCTCCGGCTGAAGCAGCTCGGTGGAAGCCACGCTGCTTCTCCGCTGAGATGGCGGGGTAGCTTCCCAGCTTCGGCAATTCTTTTGTCCCGATTTGCTTCTCGTTCCTCTATCGCTTGTATTCTGGCGCGCAGCGCCTGCAGTTCGGTCTGCTGCATTTTCTTGCTCCTCTCGTGGCATTTGTAACCGCCTGCGTCCGAAAACCCAGCACTCCACGGAAGGGAGCCTGGCGTGCCTCGTGTCCGTCCAGGGTGCTCAGGATTCCCGAGGGCCATTGTCAGCTCGTCGTTCTCTCTGTCGGGGAAGCACGTCCCTTGCTGCGCTGCTTTGATAAAGTGCCGAAGCTTCCTGAGTGGTATTTCCAATTGCTTGTCCGTCCAAATGCACCTCCCTGATACAGGGTCCAAGGTTCTGCCAGCCCCGAAGAACCAAGTCCGGCAACGGTCTGGCCAGTTCATTGTCTCTGGTTCGATACCTTTCTGAAGCAGATCATTCTCAGCCTTGGCCCACTTAGGCCGGGCTCTGAGGTAGCCACCTGACCCCGTGCGATGGTGATGCTTCTTCTTCGCAGCATTTATCTGGTTTGTCGCCGACATCTTCTTACTCTTTTCCGATGTCTTATAGGCCACAAATGCGGGCCAGTCATCTTTCATCTTCTCATATATGCCCACGAATTCTGGAGTCTCTTTTTTGCGGACAAACTTATTCAGTTTTTTCTTCCACGCCCTGAATTGGTCTGCCATCTTCGTAAGAGCAGCAAACTTGATTAATTCCTCTTTAACTGGATTCACCGGATCATCCTCTGGCGGTAGGGTGAAATTTGACTTCAGCTCAGTCCAAAGATCTTCTTTCTACATATCAATGACATAAGACACCTGAGTGTCTCCTGCAGCCGGCTTTAACCATTGATAGATGCTGATCGGGATCTTGTCCCTAACCAGAACCCCGCACTGATTAACAAATGCGTTCTTTGTCCAAATGGGTTCAATCGGTTCGCCGGTGCATGAGATTTCTGAGATCTCAAACTTTTCATCCGACCTCAAATTTTTCTTCGCGCCTCGTCTCTTTACCGAAGATTTGCTCGATCCGGAGGGCTAGAAAAAAGAACAAAGACGAGAGTTAATGAATGCATCAATTAACTAGTCAGCACATGCTTAACTAATATATATACCTACTGGCCGGACTCGGTTCGGTCACCGGAGCCAGCATCACGGTCTCCTTCTTGCACCGGCATTGGGTCACCGGAGCCGTCCTCACGGTCTACTTCTTCCATGTGCATTGGGTCACCGGAGCCATCAATATCATAGCCTAGATCTTCCAGCTCTCTTTCCACCAGCTCATTGGTGTCGTTGAGAAACGACAAGACGGCATCTTGTTCGTCTGCGATTATGTCCATCAACATCGCTTCTTCCACTTCGTCTCGGGTGTTGTCGTCCATAGTTTCTACAAATATTTACAACATGCGAATTATTATTCAAACATGATAGATGGATATATTAATGGCAAACGTAGAACTAGCTTCGACCCTCGACCCCTGGACGACCCTCGACTGCTCGGCGATCCACAACCCTAGACCCCCTCATGTCACATTTTATCTAGTGTCAAAGGATTCAACAAAACCAATACTTCATCATTAGGCGAAAGTAACAGTCGCATGATGGTACGAAGCTCTCCAAAGTTATTTTGGAACGGAGTCCCAGATAGGATAATTCGTAACAAAAGATGGATTATCCTATCAGGAACTCCGTTCCAAAACAACTTTGCAGAACTTCGTACCAACATGCCCCGGTTACTTCTGGCAAATGATGAAGTCATGGATTTCTTCAATACTTTGACACTAGCAAGGCAACCTCTCGACCCCTCGACCCTCGACTGCTCGGCGATCCACAACCCTAGACCCCCTCATGTCACATTTTGTCTAGTGTCAAAGGATTCAACAAAACCAATACTTCATCATTAGGCGAAAATAACAGTCGTGTGATGGTACGAAGCTCTCCAAAGTTATTTTGGAACGGAGTCCCAGATAGGATAATTCGTAACAAAAGACGGATTATCTTAGCAGGAACTCCGTTCCAAAACAACTTTGCAGAACTTCGTACTAACATGCCCCGGTTACTTCTGGCAAATGATGAAGTCATGGATTTCTTCAATACTTTGACACTAGCTAGGCAACCTCTCGACCCCTCGACCGTCGACTGCTGGGCGATCCACAACCCTAGACCCCCTCATGTCACATTTTGTCTAGTGTCAAAGGATTCAACAAAACCAATACTTCATCATTAGGCGAAAGTAACAGTCGCATGATGGTACGAAGCTCTCCAAAGTTATTTTGGAACGGAGTCCCAGATAGGATAATTCGTAACAAAAGACGGATTATCCTATCAGGAACTCAGTTCCAGAATAACTTTGCAGAATTTCGTACCAACATGCCCCGGTTACTTCTGGCAAATGATGAAGGCATGGATTTCTTCAATACTTTGACACTAGCTAGGCAACGTCTCGACCCCTCGGCGATCCCTCGACCCTTGACGACCCTCGACCACCCCCCCCCCTTCATGTCGAAGTTATCGGGGAGGGGGTATATCGACAACGACATATCCGATAAAAAAAAAGAAGAGGAAGAAGAAGAAAAAAAGAGGAGAAGAAGAAAGGAACCGCTAGAGGAGAAGATCGAAGAAAAAAAAGAAAAAAAAGGAGAAGAAGGAAGGAATAGAGGAGAAGAAGAGAATTTTCTCTTCTTCTCCTCTATTCCTTTCTTCTTCTCCTCTTTTTTTTCTTCTTTTTTCTTCTTCTTATTTATTTCTCCTCTTCTTCCTCTCCTCTTCTTCTTTCTTTCCTCTTCTTATTTTCTTCTTTCCTATCCTTCTTTTTCTAAATTTGTAACTTTTGCATATATAAAACTTTCTATATATATTTAGCATATATAAACAAAAAGCTATATAGCCACATACACATACACATCACATACAACAACTATACATCACAATTGTAACTTTCTATATATAAACAAAAAACTTTCTATGAAAAAAAACATTTTTAACATATATATTTAGCAAATTCCTAAGAAAAATAAAAAAAAATTAGCCACATACAGATATACATCACATACACATCACATACAGCAACTATATACACATAAACATATACACATATATGCAACTATATATATACACATACAAAATATATATACATATATATATATTATATCACATATGAAAAAAAAATTCTCCTCACATCGCGGGCTAGGCAGAGGGTGCCGGCGACGAGGAGCGCGGGGGCAGAGGGCGCCGGCGACGAGGAGCGACGGGCGGCGCGGCGAGACAGCGCGGGGGGACGGCGCGACAGCGCGGGGGGATGGCGCGACGGCGCGGGGCAACGGCGCGGGGCGACGGCGCGACGGCGCGGGGCGACGGCGAGCTCGAGCAAGGCGGCGTCGGGGGCGGGGAATAAGAACTGAACGGAAATTTTCACAAGTGTTGATTATATACAAGGGGCATTAGTCCCGCTTCGTGGCACAAACCGGAACCAATGCCCCCCTTTAGTCTCGGTTGGTGCCACCAACCGAGACCAAAGGTCCCTTTTCAGCAGCCCAAAGGGCGGGAAGAAGGGACCTTTGGTCCCGGTTGGGGGCACCAACCGGGACTAAAGGTGGGCATTGGTCCCGGTTGGTGCCACGAACCGGGACCAATACCCCTCCCCCCTTTAGCCCCGGTTGGTGCCACCAACCGGGACCAAAGCCCTTGTCCTGCCCCGCGGCGCAAATCTTTAGTCCCACCTCGCTAGTTGACAGGGGCTCGGATTGGTTTATAAGCCCCACTGCGGTGGCTGTATTGAGCTCCTCTCAATTGCAGGCTTCTGGGCCTAACTCTGCGCGCTGCCCTTGTGAGCTTGCTGGGCCTTATAGTCCAGATGCATCCTGGGCTGTAGGCCTTGCAGGCTCACTGGGCAGAGCCCAATTTTTTTATTTTTTTTTATTTTCTGTTTTATTTATTTCTAAGTTGCTTTTTGCTGTATTTAGAGTTTCTTTCTGAATATTATTGCTTTAGGTAAAACCAATTACAAACTTTCTGTTAGTGGAAGTAGTATTCAAATTTGAATAGTTTAAATTTGAAATTATTTGTTTTCTTTGTTGCTTTATTTATTTTATTTTGTTTCTACTTACAACAAAATACTTATTGTTGCTATTTTTATTTTTTTGCAAGTTTTTTTGTTTTGTTTTCTGCATTATTTATTTTCTTTTGTTTTTTGCTTTATTTTTTAATTCTTTCTGGTAAAACCAATTACAAACTTTCTGTTAGTGCAACTAGTATTCAAATTTGAATAGTTTAAATTTGATATTATTTGTTTTCTTTGTTGCCTTATTTATTTTATTTTGTTTCTACTTACAACAAAATACTTATTATTGCTATTTTTATTTTGTTTGTTTTGTTTTCTGCATTATTTATTTTCTTTTGTTTTTTGCTTTATTTTTTAGTTCTTTCTGGTAAAACCAATTACAAACTTTCTGTTAGTGCAAGTAGTATTCAAACTTGAATAGTACAAACGGACAATGGTATCATATTCGTCTGTTACAAAGTTGGCATGGTATCATCATAATAGTTGCGGAAAAAAGTCTTCACTTTTTCTTCGCTTGTGTCATTTGCTTATTGCGCCGTAACCATGGATAATCTTCATCGTTTATCAGGATGCTTGGGTCAGCCTTGACTTTGAAGGGAGGAATTTCATGAAACTTTTCATAATCTTCGGATATGTCTGTCTTGCCCTCAACTCCCATGATGTCCCTTTTTCCTGAAAGAACTATGTGGCGCTTTGGCTCATCGTATGATGTATTCGCTTCCTTATCTTTTCTTTTCTCGGTCTGGTAGACATGTCCTTCACATAGATAACATGTGCCACATCATTGGCTAGGACGAACGGTTCGTCAGTGTATCCAAGATTTTTCAGATCCACTGTTGTCATTCCGTACTGTGGGTCTACCTGTACCCGCCTCCTGACAGATTGACCCATTTGCACTTAAACAAAGGGACCTTAAAAACATGTCCGTAGTCAAGTTCCCATATGTCCACTATGTAACCATAATATGTGTCCTTTCCCCTCTCGGTTGTTGCATCAAAGCGGACACTGCTGTTTTGGTTGGTGCTCTTTTGATCTTGGATAATCGTGTAAAATGTATTCCCATTTATCTCGTATCCTTTGTAATTCAATACAGTCAAAGATGGTCCCCTGGACAACAAGTACAACTCATCACAAACAATGTTGTCACTGCTGAAAGTCCTGATGTGTTCACATGTAATCCAGTCGTCGCACTGCTCCGGGTGTTTGGAGCTGATACGTCCAAAACGTATCTATAATTTCTGCTTGCTCCATGCCCTTTTTGTGTGATATTGCTATGATATTTATGCACTTCCATACACTTTTGATCATATTTGGACTAACCTACTAATGGTTGCAAAAGTGCATAATGTTCTTGTTTTACACTTTATTGTGTAGGAATTACTTGGAAATTGACAAAAACGCAAAAGGAGTCGTATTGGAGTAGGACTCTGACTTTCCTGAAATCTGTCTGAGAACGTTTTTTAAATATGGTCACGTTCCGGCCCGAAGACGACGTCAAACGGAAAAAGTCTAGTTGCGAAAGTTGTGGGGAATTTCGAGGCGATGCTTCTGGATATAAAATTCATGCAAATCAGAGTCCGGACGGCCTAGTAAAGCCCGTTTTACTGAGGCCCAAAATCTGATGATGGGAATCCGAGAGTCTATATAAAGAGAGGAAACCTAGGTCACCAAGGGCCACGAATTTTCCTCCTCCCGAGCCGCCGTCTTGGAGGGGAGGACCAGCACCATTGCAACACCATCCACAAGGAAGAAGGGGGGCCAAGGAGACGCTGCCCCCTAAGGCCGCCGCCGCCCCCTAGGGTCGCCGCCGCCGCCGCCACCGCGCCCCCAAGGGCCGCCGCCGCCGCCTCCGTGGCTGCCGCCGGCCGTCTCCTCCTCGCGGGGCTGCACCTCTCCATCAACACCATCATCAACCTCCTCATCACCATGTCCATGTGTGAGTAGTCTTCTCCGGGGCCGAGGGCTCGTACGTGTAGCTATGTGGTTATCTCTCTCTCCCATGATGTGATCTTCGTTGTGATCATAGGCTATGTTAATCTAGGGTGATCCCATGATATTTCCCCTTCCTCTATGTATTGGATTGATGTACTCACTTGTCTTTATCTAGTATAATCCCCGAGACCAAGGTGACAGCGGTCTATTGGACATGGATTAGAAAAATATTTTCATGAGTGATTTCCTCTCTTGTGTGTTGATTGATGATTGAGAGTCTCTTGGTGCTTGTCTTTGACTATCCTTTAGATATGTTGTGGTGATTGTGGGACTCACTTTGGATGGCCGCGGTGACATTGGGAAATCCTTAGATTGAGAACTACGAACTTTGAGGTGTGCTTTTGTAGCCCTACATAATTCTCGTCCTCTCTTGACCACGAAGGAATGACCTCCGGGTGCGTCTCCATTGCATGTTTTATGGGAAATATCATGTGATTCCATTATGTTAATGTTGTTGGGAGTTGCCACTAGTGAAAGTATGAACCCTAGGCCTTGTTTCCACGATTGCAATACCATTTGTGCTCACGTTTACCACTTGTTTGCTTGCTGCACTTTTTATTACAGATTTATATTACTTTGTTTTGCCATCCATATCACTTGTCATTTAACATCTCTTCGCCGAACTAGTGCACCTATACATCTAACAAGTGTATTAGGTGTGTTGGGGACACAAGAGACTTCTTGTATCTTAGTTGCAGGGTTGCTTGAGAGAGACCATCTTCAACCTCTACTTCCCTGAGTACGATAAACCTTAGGTCATCCACTTGAGGGAAATTGCTGCTGTCCTACAAATCTCTGCGCTTGGAGGCCCAACATAGTCTACAAGAGTAGAAGCGTGTGTAGACATCAGGAGCGCAGACTGTTCTTGTGTTCATCGACATACGGGGTCACCAATGTAGAGTTCTGTAGAACTGTGTAGTGTGCTTGAGACCAAGAATATCCGTCCCTGCATATTATTGAGTCCCTTCCAAGCGTGCCTTTTCCAGTCAGTCTCCCCTCGTACCGCGATTTAGGGAGACCTATCTTATTAAGGATAGGAATGAAGTCAACACAAAACCCGATGACATCCTCTGTTTGATGGCCCATGGAGATGCTTCCTTCTGGCCTAGCGCGGTTACGGACATATTTCTTTAGGACTCCCATGAACCTCTCAAAGGGGAACATATTGTGTAGAAATACGGGGCCCAGAATGACAATCTCGTTGACTAGATGAACTAGGACGTGTGTCATGATATTGAAGAAGGATGGTGGGAACACCAGCTCGAAACTGACAAGACATTGCGCCACATCACTCCTTAGCCTTGGTACGATTTCTGGATCGATCACCTTCTGAGAGATTGCATTGAGGAATGCACATAGCTTCACAATGGCTAATCGGACGTTTTCCAGTAGAAGCCCCCTCAATGCAACCGGAAGCAGTTGCGTCATAATCACGTGGCAGTCATGAGACTTTAGGTTCTGGAACTTTTCCTCTGGCATATTTATTATTCCCTTTATATTCGACGAGAAGCCAGTCGGGACCTTCATACTGAGCAGGCATTCAAAGAAGATTTCTTTTTCTTCTTTCGTAAGAGCATAGCTGGCAGGACCTTCATACTGCTTCGGAGGGATGCCGTCTTTTTCGTGCAAACGTTACAGGTCCTCCCGTGCCTCAGCTGTATCTTTTGTCTTCCCATACACGCCCAAGAAGCCTAGCAGGTTCACGCAAAGGTTCTTCGTCACGTGCATCACGTCGATTGAAGAGCGGACCTCTAGGTCTTTCCAGTAGGGTAGGTCCCAAAATATAGATTTCTTCTTCCACATGGGTGCGTGTCCCTCAGCGTCATTCGGAACAGCTAGTGCGCCGGGTCCCTTTCCAAAGATTACGTGTAAATCATTGACCATAGCAAGTACGTGATCACCGGTACGCATGGCGGGCTTCTTCGGTGATCTGCCTCACCTTTGAAATGCTTGCCTTTCTTTCGACATTGATGGTTGGTCGGAAGAAATCGACGATGGCCCAGGTACACATTCTTCCTGCATTTGTCTAGGTATATACTTTCAGTGTCATCTAAACAGTGCGTGCATGTGTGGTATCCTTTGTTTGTCTGTCCTGAAAGGTTACTGAGAGCGGGCCAATCATTGATGGTCACGAACAGCAACGCCTTTAGGTCAAATTCCTCCTGTCTGTGCTCATCCCACGCACATACACCGTTTCCATTCCACAGTTGTAAAAGTTCTTCAACTAATGGCCTTAGGTACATATCAATGTCGTTGCCGGGTTGCTTAGGGCCTTGGATGAGAACTGGCATCATAATGAACTTCCGCTTCATGCACATCCAAGGAGGAAGGTTATACATAAATAGAGTCACGGGCCAAGTGCTGTGATTGCTGCTCTGCTTCCCGAAAGGATTAATGCCATCCGCGCTTAAAGCAAACCATACGTTACTTGGGTCCTTTGCAAACTCCTTCCAGTACTTTCTCTCGATTTTTCTCCACTGGGACCCGTCAGCGGGTGCTCTCAACTTCCCGTCTTTCTTACGGTCCTCACTGTGCCATCGCATCAACTTGGCATGCTCTCCGTTTCTGAACAAACGTTTCAACCGTGTTATTATAGGAGCATACCACATCACCTTCGCAGGAACCCTCTTCCTGGCGGGCTCGCCGTCAACATCACCAGGGTCATCTCGTCTCATCTTATACCGCAATGCACCGCATACCGGGCATGCGTTCAGATCCTTGTATGCACCGCGGTAGAGGATGCAGTCATTAGGGCATGCATGTATCTTCTGCACCTCCAATCCTAGAGGGCATACGACCTTCTTTGTTGCGTATGTACTGTCGGGCAATTCGTTATCCTTCGGAAGCTTCTTCTTCAATATTTTCAGTAGCTTCTCAAATCCTTTGTCAGCCACAGCATTCTCTGCCTTCCACTGCAACAATTCCAGTACGGTACCGAGGTTTGTGTTGCCATCTTCGCAATTGGGGTACAACCCTTTTTTGTGATCCTCTAACATGCGATCAAACTTCAGCTTCTCCTTTTGACTTTCGCATTGCGTCCATGCATCGACAATGACCCGGCGAAGATCATCATTTGGTTCCTCTTGATCTTCACCAGCTTCACCCGTTGCAGCATCATTGGGCACATCGTTTGGTTCCTCTTGATCTTCACCAGCTCCCCCCATTGCAGCATCACCGTATTCAGGGGGCACATAGTTGTCATCGTACTCTTCTTCTTCGCCGTCTTCCATCATAACCCCTATTTCTCCATGCCTCGTACAAACATTATAGTGTGGCATGAAACCCTTGTAAAGCAGATGGGAGTGAAGGATTTTCCGGTTAGAGTAAGACATCGTATTCCCACATTTAGTGCATGGACAACACATAAAACCATTCTGCTTATTTGCCTCAGCCGCATTTAGAAACTCATGCACGCCCTTAATGTACTCGGAGGTGTGTCTGTCACCGTACATCCATTGCCGGTTCATCTGCGTGCATTATATATAATTAAGTGTGTCAAAAACCATTACAGAACATCATAAATAGATAATTAAGTGACCAAATTAATAGAAGTTCATCATCACATTAAAACCAAAGTACATACATATATAGTTCTCATCTAACAACATATAGCTCTCCATACACATCGAAACTATGTAAAACATTTCAATGCAAAAACAAATGCGATCATAATCGCAACAAAGGTAACAATTGATCCAACGGCATAATGATACCAAGCCTCGGTATGAATGGCATATTTTTTAATCTTTCTAATCTTCAACGGCATTGCATCTATCTTGATCTTGTGATCATCGACGACATCCGCAACATGCAACTCCAATATCATCTTCTCGTCCTCAATTTTTTTTATTTTTTCCTTCAAGAATTTGTTTTCTTCTTCAATTAAATTTAACATCTCGACAATAGGGTCCATCTTGATCTTGTGATCATCGACGACTTCCGCAACATGCAACTCCAATTCCATCTTCTCCTCCTCCATTTTTCCAATTTTTTCTTTAAGGAAATGTTTTCCTCTTCAACTAAATTTAACCTCTCCACAAGAGGGTCGGTTGGAATTTCCGGTTCAACTACCTCCTAGACATAATAAAACATCTATGCATGTCAGGTTGGTCAGCATAACTATCATAAACACTAAAACAAATAGTTATAAATTAAAGATAATATACCACATCCGAATCGTAGACAGGACGAGGGCCCACGTGGGCGGATATCAAAACCATCGCACTATATAATAACAAGCAATAATAAACGTAAGAAAATTAGACAAATATCTATCTAAAGCAATAATAACAAGCAATAATGAAAGTAAGAAAAGCATGGACATAACAAGAGGCTCACCACGGTGGTGCCGGTGACGAGATCGGCGGGGGCGATCGCCGGCGGCAAAGACGGGGACGGGACGTGACGGACCGCTAAACCTAGACAAATCTCGGAGAAAATAGAGCTTCGAGAGGAGAAAAGCTTAACTAATGTGGCTCGGGCATTCCATCGAACATGTTGTGTGCATAGGAGGTGAGCTAGAGCACCACTAACCCCTCTCCCCCTCGGCCAGAAAAAAAAACAGAGCAGTGTGCTCTGCTCTTGCGCGAGGGGGTATATATAGGCACCTCATTGGTCCCGGTTGGTGCTACGAACCGGGGCTAAAGGGGTGCCTTTGGTCCCGGCTCATGCCACCAACCGGGACCAATGGTGGTGGGCCAGGAGCAAGACCCATTGGTCCCGGTTCGTCGCACCAACCGGGACCAAAAGGTCCAGACGAACCGGGACCAATGGCCCACGTGGCCCGGCCGACCCCCTGGGCTCACGAACCGGGTCCAGTGCCCCCATTGGACCCGGTTCTTGATTGAACCGGGGCTAATGGGCTGGACAGGCCTGGACCAAAGCCCTGTTTTCTACTAGTGATAGTGATTGGTTGCCCAATAAATAAGAAACATAACTTCTTACAAAGGGTCATTACTTCCGAAACATTGGTTGCCTGTCTAGATTATGACTATTACAAAGAAAAGTTGTGGCCTGAAAGTATTCCCTTACAACTCAATATACTACTTCAGGTCACAAAACAAACAGAAACAGACTAAAAGCAAGCCACTAATAACATATTACCTACTTAGTTGACAGGTTAAAAGCACAATAGACACGCTCATATGGAACAGTGCAAGCGACATAATGGGAAATTCAGCAATTTACAAACTGTGACAGCAAGAGTTCATGTGGGTAATTTAGCAATTTATTATGAATCAAAGTGGTGAGGATCAGTGGTCAGTTTAGCAATGTACGAATCAAAAGGGCAAGAGCATCTAAGAAGAACATTACTTGCATTTCCGTCTTCACAAACAGTTAAGGTATGGAGATCGTAGACAGTTACCACAACCATGACTATGAACACTGCCGTATCTTGCACAAATCTACTAGCAGCTCCAGCCGTCCATGGTGTTGGCCTCCATCTCGATAGTGTCGGAACGGATGAGTGCGACACCTCACATTAAATTACACACAACAATAGGTAAACCATTGGCGAGATAGGAGTACATAAATAGTTAAATAAGATCAGAAAAGATGGCTGAAAAATGGTTAGAGCTAATCTAAGCAATAAAGGAATAAATACATAATCACCACAACGGAAATACTCTTAGTTGAAGGTAAAAATCAGTGATGTACTATGAATGTAGAGACGGGCACACTGAAAAGCGCCGAATGGCAATGAGTATTTCTTTCTTTGGAAACGTGCACACAAACAAACAGTGAGCCTCTACTTAACGAATGACAAACATGATGATTAACAGTGAGCTGCTGCTGGTGTATATGTGCGTGTGCTTGCTGCAAGCTTTAGTATATGCATGTTTGCACATGAACATGCATAAAGCTCAGGTGCAGGTTGCATCTAAGTGGGGTATTGGGATACAGTTTTATTTTGACTATGAAGTACAGCGGTAGTAGATAAGTACCTTTTTTAGATTAGTAGATCACTACTTGATATAGATGAATCCTCTGCATTGACTTGACCCACGTGCATATATAATAACTGCATTCTATGAGAGAACAATCACATAACCAAATGACAAAGAAAATGTGTACTATCTTTTGGTGAGTTTTTTAGACGAAGAGGCTATCAAGACCAAGGAATTTAACTGGGGAGTTGCATAATAGCTTTTCAAACCGAAGGAAGAGAAGGACGTCCGTGTATGGAAATACAATTGGAAAGTAACAATCAGTGGTGGAGCTACAAAGAAAAACCTGGGTTCCATAAATTAAAAGAAACACAAATATTTCAACTCAAGCCATGGACGAAGAGCTGCTGCTGATAAATCTTTCTGAACTTTACATCTCTTTTTCTCTTGAAACCCAAATCGATTCCACGTTGATTAGCCTTGCTGTCCATGACAATTATCTAGTACCAAATTAAGATATGTATTATCAATTGAATGAATTTCAAAGTGTTATAACCTACATTTTATATGAAAATTAGTACTGTCTGAGAGACGAGAGTTTTGGGTGCGCATGTGCTTGTGCAGCTGCGCTAGTCGTCTAGGTTGCTACTCGCCCGGCTGACCACCGCTACATGGGTCGCCCTTGGGCCTCCGCACCGCTCGGCGGTGCGACCGGTGACTCGACCTTCGTGGCTCTGCGCCACCTCTCTCCGGCCCTCCCTGCGGCTGTACGCGTGGCTCGTGCCCCATCGTCGGTCTGCTACTCTGCTGGATAGGAAGAGGAATCGAGCAACAGAGGCCGGAGGCCAAGAAAGAATCATGAAGAGGCGATGCTACATGCAAGCAAGGCAGTCGTGAGCTGGGCTATTACTCGTATATCTGTACTACTACATGTATTTTTACCCGAGGAGCTTGGTGGGCCATGGCACGCTTTTGACCTCAAGAAGCTCCGCCAGTGGTAATGGTGTATCACATACTACAAAAAAAAGTGTATCACATTTGACGTGTTCATGAAATTGAATGTTCGTTATCCCGTAGCAACACACGGGTATTTACCTAGTAATCCAAATTGTGCAGAATAGAAAGACCATACAACAATCAGTACATTAACATGCGTGGAGAGAAGTATTTATCGGTGTTCTGAATCATATCAATAGCATCAAAACAACGTCATAGAAGAAACAATGTGGATTATTAATTCACCTGCTCACTAAAACAAAGGTGTACGTGCTTCCCCCAAGTCCCCAACAGGTCCACGCCCTCTAGTATTTGAGCTCGACTTGAAAGACACCATTAGCAAGCTACTACCTCCACCTAAATAACCTGACTATCAGACTCCTGAAAAGTGTGAAATTGCAACAAAAAACTTCGATTGGTAACTCATCAAAACTGCCATACAGAGATGTATTAAGACTGGATCCCTCCTTAAATATTATAACTCTTGCAATAGACTATTTAATATGAGGTCAGCATATATGAAGTAGTTCTTCTCTACATCAAAAAATTTGAAAGAGTTAATGAATCATCTATCAAGGATTGATGAGTTAGCAGCGTAAAAGATTTTTTTTTTTAATTTTGATGCTCCATTGATATCTAATAATTACTAATTTAATAGAATAGCAATCAGTACATGAATGTAAACCAGCGGAGATTGAAAGTAAGTCTGCAGACCTATCCGTGTTTATTGCACAAGGACCAAACTATTTTGACAGGGATTAGCTGCAAATCTTCAATAGAATAGGGGGTGCATACCTAGACGTTTACAGGAGAAAAGAAGAACAGAGGTTAGAGAAAGGAGAAGAGAAAGAGGACGAAGCCAGGGAAGGGGATTCACTCACCGGACGAGAAGAACGACATGGCCACTGGCGCCGGCGCCGACGCCCGAAACCCTAGCCATCGCGGGAAGGTCGCGGGTGGGCTTTGGTAGACGCAAGCGCCAGTTCTAGCTGCATGGGAGGGCGCCGCGGTGTGAGGGGACCATGGGCTGTGCTTCGCAATTGCCGGACATCGCCTGAATCAGCCGCCGCAGGTGGCGCGACGAGGAGCTGCATCAAGAGAGAGAAATGGGGTGTGAGATGTATGGGTTGGTGGGGGATGAGGCGGATCCGGTAGGCGGTAGCCTCTAGAGTTGCGGTGTGAGAGGAAAGGAGGAGAGGGCCGGCGGCGAGGTGGGAGGAGGAGGGCGACGAGGCGGTTGGTGCCGGCGATTTGGGAGAGATGAGGGGGAATCGGTGGCTCTGTTTCTCGTGCGTCCCTCTCTCCTTTCCTTGTTTTTTTTTTTTACATATGTGTCCCACGATGGGATCAAGGGCTGCAAATATACAACGCATATTTGCAACCTTTAATATGTGTATCTATAGTGAATTTTACAACGCATAGCCAAAATGTTGTAGAATGTGTGTTGCTTTATAAGGGGTATTCTTGTAGTGCTTGATCTGATGATCCATAAAGCCGATCAACTGGAAATGCTTCAACCGATCTGCATCTCAGACAGTCGAAGCCCTTCTTGCGTTCCAAACAGCTATGCCGCTTGTCTCCAACAACCAGAAGAACAACGTACTAACAGATCATCTGAATATTGAAGCATACATATATTGAGGCGGCTCATTTATACGGGATCTTGATGATTTCGTGATATCTTAGTAATAGCAGTAATCTGTGCAGCTCTATAAAGATATGAACACTTCTGATTTTGTATTATTGATTCAGTCTTCTTGAATCTTGGTGCTAAGCTGTATTGTTTGTTTATTACTAGAGTATGAGCAGGGCGTAGATGCATGCAGTTGGCTTGAGATATGCCACATGTGCACATGCATGGTGAAACTCCCAAGTCAACTATCATGCGTGCATTAGATGATTGATGAAGCATAACTTGCATTATCGTGCATGATACTTCAATATTAACTCTGAGAGTGAGATCATGCACGGCAAATGAACATTAACAAACCAGTGTGTGTCCTATAAAAAGGAGGCCTTGCTAGCAAGCACTCACATCAATACAAGCCAGCAGAAAACACTTCCACTTTGCTAGCTAGAGCTAGGAGTCCCAACGTCCTTCCTTCGCCCTTGGAATGGCTTCCAGCTCCGTGCTTATGATGGCCACAGTTTTTATTCTGGCCTTGTTCGCTGGGCAGCTGCTGATGGCCACGCCGACGGCGGCAGACCGAATAGGCAATAGTCGCTACCTGTATGATGTGCCGGCGCGGGAATGTGGCGGATTCGGCAAATGCGACATGTTCTGCTTCGCCGCAAAGTATAAATTGTGCATCATCGATCCCACTTGCACTGTTGCGTTCTGCGAATCGAAGGCTTTCAAGCTCTGCAAGTCCTTGTGAGGCATGGGAAAGAGGAAGTGCAACACGTTTGGGAGGCAGCGATGCACGTCACCTGGCTGCCAACGATTAGTCCTCGACTATAGCCTTTCTGCATTGTGAGCGTCCTTGTATTTTCTATCCTTTATTTCTAGTGGCTTAACAAAATATTTGTCTTCATTTCCGGTCAATATGTTATAGTGATTTACCTAAAGATTCATAGTCCGGTACATTTGTATGCACCATCGTGTTATAATATAAATTTTTACTCATTTTTCTCTCTTTCGTATCAGCAACTCTCTCTCTCTCTCTCTCTCTATCTATCTCTCTCTCCCTGCAATATTTGCGCCCAAGGGCATTACTCGGCCCAACCGTCATGGACCGCCCACTCATGTTGCCCGGGTCCGTGTCATCTAGGTAGATCGGACAAGTGGAGAACCCCCAACGAGGCCCACGCAGCCCGCCACCTGGGAACAGACGATGTGGAGGCGTTCTTCGCCATCGAAGACCCCAGGAGGTGGCTAGTTGAGCATCCTCTATAGGGGTAATGAGTAAAAATATATATGGAATGACACCTTTCTTATCCACAGCAAACTTTGCCCCAGCGGCATCCTTTTCCTTCTCTGATGTCATCCATTTCCATCTCTTCCCATGATTCGACGAGGCAACTGAATGTATTCAAAAAAACATCATCGAGGCACTCTTTTTGAGTCTACGATGACCATTGCTATAAGGTCATCATGCAGACCCTGGTAACATTAACTTGATTATGATGGTGCTACTAAGGATAATCCCTAGTCGAACATTCTTTCCGCTAAAACAACAAGTGTTGAGTCTCCTACCCTGAGTGCATGGCTTGTCATTAGACCAACCCCTTGCCCTTCGGTGTTAGCAATTATTTTTACAAGGGGACTCCCGTAGAGGGAAATAATTAATTGATGAAGGCATTTTGCATCATGTTTTATTTACTGTTTTTGCACGACTCAGATCATGCTCGGGTCAGAGATTGGGGGAGGGCGCACAACGACTCTGGACCGCGACCATCTAGCCCTCTAGGAGTAACATAGGACTAAGTCACGCTCCATCGAGGCTGCCACACTTATTAAAAAAAAGAGTTATGCCACACTTGCCAATATACGACGTCCTTAGTTATAATGCCGCCTTGAATACCCTCACTAATTTCATTCATGATTATGTTAATGGAGTTCACTTTCTTCATGCATGTCGTGGACCTTGAATTTGTTTAAGATAGAAAATATGTAACACTAAATTTTTTATTAGGGTCCTATTTAGGGGTGGACTAACGAGCTGCTCGGCTCGTTAAGGTCATACTCGTTAAGCTCGTGCTCGTTAAGGCTCGGCTCGTTAAGCTCGTTAAGATTAACAAGCAGAAAACCCTGCTCGGCTCGGTTCGTTTGAAGCTAGTTAAGCTCGTGAGCGCTCGTTAACAGATTATAAGGTGTTACGGACTACATCATGAGTGCATGGGTGTGATTTTTAAGGGGAAATATGGTGGCTATGAAAAGAAATACACTAGTTTGTTGCCTCCTATGTTGATTAGATTGATGAATAGGAGAGCTGAGGTGCTACACAAAGTTCGCCATGTAAGATGAAACTATGTGTTGTGTTGTTACTAACGAGCTTAACGAGCTACTCGTGAAACTCGTTAGCTCGCTCGTTAAGCTCGTTAAGCTTAACGAGCTAAAATCAATGATTGGCTCTGTTCATTAAGAAGCGAGCTACGAGCTTAACGATCCGAACTATCGAGCGCTCATTAAGCTCGCGAGCTACGAGCTATTGGTCCAGCCCTAGTCCTATTACATAGGTGTTGATCACAGTAATACTTAGGTACCACTGCTTAGCTTTATATTTGTCTCTGGCCATCAAATAAAACGTAAATAAACCACCTTCTGTCTTTGAAACAAGTACGATTCAGCTTCCATGCACTTGTCTTTACAGCTCTTGAAAAATAGGCTTTAAAGAAAGTGCTTTTATTTCAAGATATCGGTATTTCCTTATCCCGCGTTCCAAATGCGGAATCCATAGTACTAGTTCATTATGTTTGCCCTTTTTTGGATTATTAATACAAATGTTTCTAACAAATCGAAAAATGGAAAATTCGGACTATGTTAAATGGAAAAAAAATACTAAATCGCATGGGAAATTATTTTAATTTGGTTCGCCCCACATACGCATATGAAATATTTTCTCTTCATTCACCTAATCTTCTTATTCAATCCAATCTTGATTTAGTGTGAAATCTGAGAAAAAAAGAGGGCCTACAAAATAACTATAAATATTACAAGTTTTCTTGTAATTTTTTCAAATGTACAATCCTAAATTGACTATGAATATATTTCTATTACATAAATGTTTTGGCTTGAAAAAATAGTGTTTATATTTAAATATTAAAGGCTACATAACAAGCTAGCCCATGTTGATGAGCAGTAATGTACACAAATAGTGCATCATGGCATAGATGTCCTATGTTTTCTTTTCTTACAGGGTATAGACTGTGCTTACTATGTGGCTGAAGTTCATTCTTGATCTGATGATCCATAAAGCCGATCAACTGGAAATGCTTCAACCGATCTGCATCTCAGACAGTCGAAGCCCTTCTTGCTAGTTCCAAACAGCTATGCCGCTTGTCTCCAACAACCAGAAGAACAACGTACTAACAGATCATCTGAATATTGAAGCATACATATATTGAGGCGGCTCATTTATACGGGATCTTGATGATTTCGTGATATCTTAATAATAGCAGTAATCTTTGCAGCTCTATAAAGATATGAACACTTCTGATTTTGTATTATTGATTCAATCTTCTTGAATCTTGGTGCTAAGCTGTATTGTTTGTTAATTACTAGAGTATGAGCTGGGCATAGATGCATGCAGTTGGCTTGAGATATGCCACATGTGCACATGCATGGAGAAACTCCCAAGTCAACTATCATGGGTGCATTAGATGATTGATGAAGCATAACTTGCATTATCGTGCATGATACTCCAATATTAACTCTGAGAGTGAGATCATGCACGGCAAATGAACATTAACAAACCAGTGTGTGTCCTATAAAAAGGAGGCCTTGCTAGCAAGCACTCACATCAATACAAGCCAGCAGAAAACACTTCCACTTTGCTAGCTAGAGCTAGGAGTCCCAACGTCCTTCCTTCGCCCTTGGAATGGCTTCCAGCTCCGTGCTTAAGATGGCCACAGTTTTTATTCTGGCCTTGTTCGCCGGGCAGCTGCTGATGGCCACGCCGACGGCGGCAGACCGAATAGGCAATAGGCGCTACCTGTATGATGTGCCGGCGCGGGAATGTGGCGGATTCGGCAAATGCGACACGTTCTGCTTCGCCGCAAAGTATAAATTGTGCATCATCGATCCCACTTGCACTGTTGCGTTCTGCGAATCGAAGGCTTTCAAGCTCTGCAAGTCCTTGTGAGGCATGGGAAAGAGGAAGTGCAACACGTTTGGGAGGCAGCGATGCACGTCACCTGGCTGCCAACGATTAGTCCTTGACTATAGCCTTTCTGCGTTGTGAGCGTCCTTGTATTTTCTATCCTTTATTTCTAGTGGCTTAACAAAATATTTGTCTTCATTTCCGGTCAATAAGTTATAGTGATTTACCTAAAGATTCATAGTCCGGTACATCTGTATGCACCATCGTGTTATAATATAATTTTTTACTCATTTTTCTCTCTTTCATATCAGCAACTCTCTCTCTCTCTCTCTTTCTCTCTCTCTCTCTATCTATCTCTCTCTCCCTGCAATATTTGCGCCCAAGGGCATTACTCGGCCCAACCGTCATGGACCGCCCACTCATGTTGCATGGGTCCGTGTCATCTAGGTAGATCGGACAAGTGGAGAACCCCCAACGAGGCCCACGCAGCCCGCCACCTGGGAACAGACGATGTGGAGGCGTTCTTCGCCATCGAAGACCCCAGGAGGTGGCTAGTTGAGCATCCTCTATAGGGGTAATGAGTAAAAATATATATGGAATGACACCTTTCTTATCCACAGCAAACTTTGCCCCAGCGGCATCCTTTTCCTTCTCTGATGTCATCCATTTCCATCTCTTCCGATGATTCAACGAGGCAACTGAATGTATTCAAAAAAACATCATCGAGGCACTCTTTTTGAGTCTACGATGACCATTGCTATAAGGTCATCATGCAGACCCTGGTAACATTAACTTGATTATGATGGTGCTACTAAGGATAATCCCTAGTCGAACATTCTTTCCGCTAAAACAACAAGTGTTGAGTCTCCTACCCTGAGTGCATGGCTTGTCATTAGACCAACCCCTTGCCCTTCGGTGTCAGCAATTATTTTTACAAGGGGACTCCCGTAGAGGGAAATAATTAATTGATGAAGGCATTTTGCATCATGTTTTATTTACTGTTTTTGCACGACTCAGATCATGCTCGGGTCAGAGATTGGGGGAGGGCGCACAACGACTCTGGACCGCGACCATCTAGCCCTCTAGGAGTAACATAGGACTAAGTCACGCTCCATCGAGGCTGCCACACTTATTAAAAAAAAGAGTTATGCCATACTTGCCAATATACGACGTCCTTAGTTATAATGCCGCCTTGATTACCCTCACTAATTTCATTCATGATTATGTTAATGGAGTTTACTTTCTTCATGCATGTCGTGGACCTTGAATTTGTTTAAGATAGAAAATATGTAACACTAAATTTTTTATTAGGGTCCTATTTAGGGGTGGACTAACGAGCTGCTCGGCTCGTTAAGGTCATACTCGTTAAGCTCGTGCTCGTTAAGGCTCGGCTCGTTAAGCTCGTTAAGATTAACAAGCAGAAAACCCTGCTCGGCTCGGTTCGTTTGAAGCTAGTTAAGCTCGTGAGTGCTCGCGAGCGCTCGTTAACAGATTATAAGGTGTTACGGACTACATCATGAGTGCATGGGTGTGATTTTTAAGGGGAAATATGGTGGCTATGAAAAGAAATACACTAGTTTGTTGTCTCCTATGTTGATTAGATTGATGAATAGGAGAGCTGAGGTGCTACACAAAGTTCGCCACGTAAGATGAAACTATGTGTTGTGTTGTTACTAACGAGCTTAACGAGCTACTCGTGAAACTCGTTAGCTCGCTCGTTAAGCTCGTTAAGCTTAACGAGCTAAAATCAATGATTGGCTCTGTTCATTAAGAAGCGAGCTACGAGCTTAACGATCCGAACTATCGAGCGCTCATTAAGCTCGTGAGCTACGAGCTATTGGTCCAGCCCTAGTCCTATTACATAGGTGTTGATCACAGTAATACTTAGGTACCACTGCTTAGCTTTATATTTGTCTCCGGCCATCAAATAAAACGTAAATAACCCACCTTCTGTCTTTGAAACAAGTTCGATTCAGCTTCCATGCACTTGTCTTTACAGCTCTTGAAAAATAGGCTTTAAGGAAAGTGCTTTTATTTCAAGATATCGGTATTTCCTTATCCCGCGTTCCAAATGCGGAATCCATAGTACTAGTTCATTATGTTTGCCCTTTTTTGGATTATTAATACAAATGTTTCTAACAAATCGAAAAATGGAAAATTCGGACTATGTTAAATGGAAAAAAATACTAAATCGCATGGGAAATTATTTTAATTTGGTTCGCCCCACATACGCATATGAAATATTTTCTCTTCATTCACCTAATATTCTTATTCAATCCAATCTTGATTTAGTGTGAAATCTGAGAAAAAAAGAGGGCCTACAAAATAACTATAAATATTACAAGTTTTCTTGTAATTTTTTCAAATGTACAATCCTAAATTGACTATGAATATATTTCTATTACATAAATGTTTTGGCTTGAAAAAATATTGTTTATATTTAAATATTAAAGGCTACATAACAAGCTAGCCCATGTTGATGAGCAGTAATGTACACAAATAGTGCATCATGGCATAGATGTCCTATGTTTTCTTTTCTTACAGGGTATAGACTGTGCTTACTATGTGGATGAAGTTCATTCTTGATCTGATGATCCATAAAGCCGATCAACTGGAAATGCTTCAACCGATCTGCATCTCAGACAGTCGAAGCCCTTCTTGCTAGTTCCAAACAGCTATGCCGCTTGTCTCCAACAAGCAGAAGAACAACGTACTAACAGATCATCTGAATATTGAAGCATACATATATTGAGGCGGCTCATTTATACGGGATCTTGGTGATTTCGTGATATCTTAATAATAGCAGTAATCTTTGCAGCTCTATAAAGATATGAACACTTCTGATTTTGTATTATTGATTCAATCTTCTTGAATCTTGGTGCTAAGCTGTATTGTTTGTTAATTACTAGAGTATGAGCTGGGCATAGATGCATGCAGTTGGCTTGAGATATGCCACATGTGCACATGCATGGAGAAACTCCCAAGTCAACTATCATGGGTGCATTAGATGATTGATGAAGCATAACTTGCATTATCGTGCATGATACTCCAATATTAACTCTGAGAGTGAGATCATGCACGGCAAATGAACATTAACAAACCAGTGTGTGTCCTATAAAAAGGAGGCCTTGCTAGCAAGCACTCACATCAATACAAGCCAGCAGAAAACACTTCCACTTTGCTAGCTAGAGCTAGGAGTCCCAACGTCCTTCCTTCGCCCTTGGAATGGCTTCCAGCTCCGTGCTTAAGATGGCCACAGTTTTTATTCTGGCCTTGTTCGCCGGGCAGCTGCTGATGGCCACGCCGACGGTGGCAGACCGAATAGGCAATAGGCGCTACCTGTATGATGTGCCGGCGCGGGAATGTGGTGGATTCGGCAAATGCGACACGTTCTGCTTCGCCGCAAAGTATAAATTGTGCATCATCGATCCCACTTGCACTGTTGCGTTCTGCGAATCGAAGGCTTTCAAGCTCTGCAAGTCCTTGTGAGGCATGGGAAAGAGGAAGTGCAACACGTTTGGGAGGCAGCGATGCACGTCACCTGGCTGCCAACGATTAGTCCTTGACTATAGCCTTTCTGCGTTGTGAGCGTCCTTGTATTTTCTATCCTTTATTTCTAGTGGCTTAACAAAATATTTGTCTTCATTTCCGGTCAATATGTTATAGTGATTTACCTAAAGATTCATAGTCCGGTACATCTGTATGCACCATCGTGTTATAATATAATTTTTTACTCATTTTTCTCTCTTTCATATCAGCAACTCTCTCTCTCTCTCTTTCTCTCTCTCTCTCTATCTATCTCTCTCTCCCTGCAATATTTGCGCCCAAGGGCATTACTCGGCCCAACCGTCATGGACCGCCCACTCATGTTGCACGGGTCCGTGTCATCTAGGTAGATCGGACAAGTGGAGAACCCCCAACGAGGCCCACGCAGCCCGCCACCTGGGAACAGACGATGTGGCGGCGTTCTTCGCCATCGAAGACCCCAGGAGGTGGCTAGTTGAGCATCCTCTATAGGGGTAATGAGTAAAAATATATATGGAATGACACCTTTCTTATCCACAGCAAACTTTGCCCCAGCGGCATCCTTTTCCTTCTCTGATGTCATCCATTTCCATCTCTTCCGATGATTCAACGAGGCAACTGAATGTATTCAAAAAAACATCATCGAGGCACTCTTTTTGAGTCTACGATGACCATTGCTATAAGGTCATCATGCAGACCCTGGTAACATTAACTTGATTATGATGGTGCTACTAAGGATAATCCCTAGTCGAACATTCTTTCCGCTAAAACAACAAGTGTTGAGTCTCCTACCCTGAGTGCATGGCTTGTCATTAGACCAACCCCTTGTCCTTCGGTGTCAGCAATTATTTTTACAAGGGGACTCCCGTAGAGGGAAATAATTAATTGATGAAGGCATTTTGCATCGTGTTTTATTTACTGTTTTTGCACGACTCAGATCATGCTCGGGTCAGAGATTGGGGGAGGGCGCACAACGACTCTGGACCGCGACCATCTAGCCCTCTAGGAGTAACATAGGACTAAGTCATGCTCCATCGAGGCTGCCACACTTATTAAAAAAAATGAGTTATGCCACACTTGCCAATATACGACGTCCTTAGTTATAATGCCGCCTTGAATACCCTCACTAATTTCATTCATGATTATGTTAATGGAGTTCACTTCCTTCATGCATGTCAGTGGACCTTTAATTTCTTTAAGATAGAAAATATGTAACACTTAATTTTTTATTAGGGTCCTATTACATAGATGTTGATCACAGTAATACATAGGTACCACTGCTTAGCTTTATATTTGTCTCCGGCCATCAAATAAAACGTAAATAACCCACCTTCTGTCTTTGAAACAAGTTCGCTTCAGCTTCCATGCACTGGTCTTTACAGCTCTTAAAAAATAGGCTTTAAAGAAAGTGCTTTTATTTCAAGATATCGGTATTTCCTTATCCCGCGTTCCAAATGCGGAATCCATAGTACTAGTTCATTATGTTTGCCCTTTTCGGATTATTAATACAAATGTTCCTAACAAATCGAAAAATGGAAAATTCGGACTATGTTAAATGAAAAAAAAATACTAAATCGCATGGGAAATTATTTTAATTTGGTTCGCCCCACATACGCATATGAAATATTTTCTCTTCATTCACCTAATCTTCTTATTCAATCCAATCTTGATTTAGTGTGAAATCTGAGAAAAAAAGAGGGCCTACAAAATAACTATAAATATTACAAGTTTTCTTGTAATTTTTTCAAATGTACAATCCTAAATTGACTATGAATATATTTCTATGTGGCTGAAGTTCATTCTTGATCTGATGATCCATAAAGCCGATCAACTGGAAATGCTTCAACCGATCTGCATCTCAGACAGTCGAAGCCCTTCTTGCTAGTTCCAAACAGCTATGCCGCTTGTCTCCAACAACCAGAAGAACAACGTACTAACAGATCATCTGAATATTGAAGCATACATATATTGAGGCGGCTCATTTATACGGGATCTTGATGATTTCGTGATATCTTAATAATAGCAGTAATCTGTGCAGCTCTATAAAGATATGAACACTTCTGATTTTGTATTATTGATTCAATCTTCTTGAATCTTGGTGCTAAGCTGTATTGTTTGTTAATTACTAGAGTATGAGCTGGGCGTAGATGCATGCAGTTGGCTTGAGATATGCCACATGTGCACATGCATGGTGAAACTCCCAAGTCAACTATCATGCGTGCATTAGATGATTGATAAAGCATAACTTGCATTATCGTGCATGATACTCCAATATTACCTCTGAGAGTGAGATCATGCACGGCAAAGGAAGATTAACAAACCAGTGCGTGTCGTATAAAAAGGAGGCCTTGCTAGCAAGCACTCACGTCAATACAAGCCAGCAGAAAACACTTCCACTTTGCTAGCTAGAGCTAGGAGTCGCAACGTCCTTCCTTCGCCCTTGGAATGGCTTCCAGCTTCGTGCTTAAGATGGCCACAGTTTTTATTCTGGCCTTGTTGGCCGGGCAGCGCTGAGACGCCACCGCTGCCTTGTCCAATGAACTGGACCAAGGGTTTCCCCCGGTGCTCGAGGAGAGAGTCAGTCCGGGCCATGACAGCGCCTCCATGAAGGTTACGGCACCCTCAGGTGTCGCCGTTGTCAGCGCAGGCCATCGCCGCACAGGAATTTTGCCCCGGCCCATGACCAGAACCCCAATTACCGCCGAAGCAGAGCAGACAGGAGACGGGGAAGCAGACCGCCGGAGAGGACCATCAGCACCGAGAGGGAAACCACGTGTCATCACCGTCGATGTAGGGAAGCACCGGCCAGCGCAGAGCAGGAGCCGTCGGATGGCTGCCCAACGAGGCCAGCCACCGCAGGGGGTCGAGTCGAGTAGGGGAGAGGCACCATCACGGGGACCTGCCACCTGCACCTTGCCGCCGCCGACCATGGCCGCTGCCGCGTTGACCCGCAGCCTGCGCCACCTGGATCCGCCGGGGCACAGCCAAGCAGCCACAGCCGCACCTCCCTGGGGGTCGCGCCGCGCCGCCCGCGTGCTTGCCATGCCAGGTCCAGAGGCCCGACCCTCTAGATCTGGGGCCGCCGTCGCGAAACCCTAGGTTCGGACCAGCACGGCTCCGTCAGCCTCGTCGAGCCCCACGCTCGAGGGGGAAGGCAGCTTGGGAGCGAAGTCCCGCCGCCGCCGGATCCGCCAGGGCTTTTCCCGGCGGGGAGCACCGGCGGCGGCAGGGGGCAGGGGGGAGGAGGAGCGGAGGGAGCGCTCGAGGTTGCGTCGCCTCCCGAGTCGCCCCTGGGGAAGGCAACGCGGGGGAGGGGG
>LR738712.1:809177948-809200199 GCA_902687465.1 Secale cereale
GGGGGGGGGGGCAGTCTCTTGTGAATTGCAGGTAGGGCTGTGCACCATCTCGCACTTCCATTCTTTCATACACTGACATAGCGATAGCAGTGACAAGCATATCCGGAGATTCAAGGGTTTATAAGTAGCCAGTAAATTGTAACCATGTTGAAAACCAACTGACAGAACTAACACATTGCTTTTAAAAGCTGCTATTCAGAGCACAAACAAAGTGCTGTTGTAATTCAATAATTTCTACTCGTACAAAAGTTATATATAAAAATACAAAATATAGAAATGCATCGACTAAGAAAATAAATTAAAAAGGATATGAGCATACTGATGATCAAAATCAGTTATAAGCATCAGCAAAAGGACCTTATTCAATCAAATGGGATCATGCCCAACACTGGACTACTAGAACTATGGCAGTAAATTTGTTTCCTTTTGTTAGCCCTGCAGTCATTAGATGGTCATACACATGTCCAATAGACGATAATTGCCTTTTCCGACTTTTGGTAAGGTTTTGCTGAGTTTAGTAACGTGTAGTACAATAGATAAGCATACTTGCACACAAATTGGGCGATACATTATCACAAAATGTACCAACGTTGCATAAAAATGATTTACTATAAAACTGCAGACAGGCCACAATTGGCTGCATCCATAGCAAGCACTGGTTGCAAGAAAATAATCATAGTGGCAAATTAAGCATGTTACCATCATACGAATCCCTGCAAGATATCACATTGTCCTGTGCCAAATTGTGACCATATCAAACAAGGGTAAGCAAAGAGTATATGCTGAAACACTCGCCGGCTCATACAGTTGGCGGACACAATGATGGTGGGAAACTAGCATAGAGTCGATTACGCCCGATGGCTTTGCTAAACCGAGCAAACAGCTCGACCTGCAACGTCTTCAGGTCCACCGAGAAGAATCCAAACTTCATCACTTCTTGTGATAGATCATCTTGTGAAGGTGTGTCGTAGAACCCTTCTAAAAGAAGGTATCCCCCAGCGACACCAATCAGGATCACATGCTTTACGGGCAGTGGGATGACCTTCTCTGACTGCCATTGGTCATTTCTCAGAACGGTATACGTGAGCAAATTCGAGTCGTCTTCACATTCAGCGAGCATTCCAAGCACTCCATCCGCTGCCTCAACAATGACAAACTGGCTAGTCCATAGTGGTTCAAGTGGGAGGTTGACAACAGAGAACCCCATGGTGTGGGTGTCAAGCAGAAGCAATTTGTGAACGAAATGCAGATGCCAACAGAAGCGTCCCTGGACGAATTGACGAGCTGACAGCCCACCCCGAGAGTCTTCAACTAAAGCAAATGTAGCCTGAGCATTCCATTGGTCGTATGTACGAACATGCCATTGTCCATCCAAAGAGCAGAAGACGAGGCGCAGCAGATGCATTCTGCATTGCACCAGGCACATAACTCTGAAGGACAAAGGGTCCTCCTCATCATCGTCGGGAGCAAGGAAAGTCTCCAGACCGAGTATGGTAATAGCTCACCGATCAAGCCCCCCTGCGATGAAGATGAAACAGGGTAAGCGATCTGCCGAAACTATGGGCCCGAAGAAGACGTCTTGTCCCCACTCTCCAACTCCCAGGGCTCATTTTGAGCACTTTCATTTTTTGTCACTTTTTATTGCACGGATAATTCAAAAAGGGGATATTCATGGCATTTTAGTGTATCTATTTATATATAAAAAGTAATTAATGGGTTAATTAGATGCAAGAGATTTAGTCTAGAAAATTCTTCGTTAATTAGAAAATACCGGCCCTCGATCTGGTGGGTCTTCTAAAATTCTTTACCTCTTCATCTTTCTTTACCTTTTTTTAATAATATATAATAATTAAGAAAATTGGGTTTCTGTCGTTCGTCGCGCCATTTTGCAAAAAAGTTCCTCCGCTTTCTGTAAATTAACCCGCAATACACGTCTAAAAGAGAACCAAATCGTTTTTTGTTGTTTTCGCATAAACCCCCCGTCGTTTCATGTAATCAATTCGCCGTCCATACTTAAGTCAGCTGAATATTTTTTTCATTTTAACATATAACCCCTGGCTTTTCGGTTAATCAGTCCGCAGTTTATTTGAAACAAAATTATCCCTATCTTTTAAACCGTAACTCCAATTTTAACATATTATATATGAAATTTAATTAGAAAAATATGTAGAATCTAAATATGATGTTAGTTTTAGCTTTTAACTATTTAAAAAATAATAATATTTAGGGTGCAGCCTAAAGCAATTACAATCCATAGGCATGTTGTACTTCCACCAGCTTATCCCTTCATACATGTCCCATGATCGAAGACCCTACATGCGTACTTATGAACTCACTACATATTTCTTTTTTATAGTGAATACACAAATAATTTTTATAGCATATACATGCACTTATAAAATTCATAAACATCAAAAGTATATTAAGATTTTAAGATTTATTCTGAAAATATCCAATCAATTCTTGTGATAGTCTACATAGGATCTTAACACGTATGTACTTTCTTAAATATATTGAATTTATAAACACGACCTCTTTAGTGTCAAACGGCACCGACCGGTTCTTATCTGAGTCTAGCTATATGTGTATGTCATCAATATTACGAGCCAAAACCAAAATGGAATCAAAATGAAAACAGTGGTTTGGATAAAAAAAAAATCTACTCTCCCGTTGCTACGCACGGACATGTTTGCTAGTATAATTCTATAACCGTTAGATATGTGTAACATATTCCGTAAAAAAAAAGATATCCGGGCCATACCTCAGTTTTTTTTACATGGTAATGTGTCACACTTGGTCTCTCTTGACAAAAATCTATCATAGCCGCAGATTAGTTTTTCTTTGTCCAATCTTTCCAAAAAATAAACCTACCCTCAAAGTCCTCTTCATGTGCCGCGCACGCCTCCGCGAACATTAGAATTCCCGTGAGCGAAACCAAGTTTTGCATGTGTGTGCTTCCGGTCTGTGTTTTTGAACGGCGGCCAATCAATCATCTAGCTAGACCAAGCTATTTCGCATCGCATCCATATGTATCTTTGGTCAGCCGGAGATTAGTCAGCTTGCTAATGCGTACACATGGACGTGCTGTAGTAGGCAGAGTTAATATACGATCAGCCCTAAGTTCACTTAGGCAAATGTGTTTTTACGACCGGCGGCCACACAATCATGTAGCCAGCGTGGCTAGCTTCGCATAGGAAGAATTAATCAACTTTGTTGCTTTCTGTCTACGCGCACGTTGAGGCCAGTTCAATTCTTCCATCCATGGAGCACCTAAGACGTGTGTCTTTGGACCCCTATGTTCTCTTATTAGATAGTGGAATGAATGGGACACCCTCATCAGATATTTCCTGCTTTTATGATTTAGGTATCCCACTGCACATATATATGCTGAAACAAAGACAAGATGCAACTTTTCTTTTGCTTAAGTTCAACGGTTTAGACTTATCTGAATATGGTATGATCTTTCGGAATGGCAACATGTGAGTGTTGTGTAGTTGTTGATCGGACGTGAGGAAGAAAGAAGAGGGGTCTGCGGGCTAGGATGAACACTCGAGAGAGAGAAGTTTTGTGCCACCTGAAACTCAGCAGCGTTTCCTGTTTTCTCTCTGTTTCCTTTATCTGCTACAACCGAAAGCTAACAACCTCCCAGTGGACGCGCTATGATCCGTGACGGCCGCGCCATCCCACGACCACGTTCCACAGCGCATGCATCCACCGAGAGGAAAAGAAGGGAGAAGTGGTCAGTGCGTTGAACAGCACCTGATCCACAGCTAGCTACGTGCATGGGCGTGTCACATCACCCGCATGCATACATTATTCAAAGGAAAAACAGAAAACTACTATCCTGACTACGTGAGCTTAATAAGGCTAACAAATCTCCCCCTTAAGCTCAGCGTACATTGCTGATTTCTCTGACTCCAAGCTTCTGACGCAGCTCGATGAAGCGCACACGCCCTAGCGCCTTGGTTAGTGCGTCCGCCACTTGGTCATGAGTGCCAACGAAGTCGATCTTCACCTGTCCGGTTTCCATGCAGTCACGAATGAAGTGGAACTTCACATCTATGTGCTTAGTGCGATCATGATGGACAGGGTTCTTCGCCAAAGCAATTGCAGACTTGTTATCCACCATGAGATTGAACTCCGTTGGTGTTTCCCCCCTCATCTCTGCCAATAGTCTGCTCAGCCAAAGTCCCTGACATGTTGCAGCTGCAGCGGCTACATATTCTGCTTCGCATGAGCTGATCGCCACTATCTTTTGCTTCTGCGAGGTCCAGGAGATGGGCTTATCTCCGAGGAAGAAAATCTGCCCTGATGTACTCTTGCGGTCGCCAATATCCCCAGCATGGTCGCTATCACTGAAACCAAGTAATGCACCGCTGCCACCACGCACATATCTACACCCATAGCTCAGGGTCCCTTGGACATACCTCAATATTTGCTTGACGGCAGCCCAGTGAGTCGTGGTCGGCTTCTCCATGAACCTGCTCACTATTCCAACAGCATGTGTGATGTCCGGACGCGTGTGAACCAGGTACCTCAGGCTCCCGATCACGCTGCGATAGAGAGAGGCATCACACGCCTTCCCTTCATCTTCTTTTCTCAGCTTGAGCCTGCACTCCATGGGTGTGTGGCTGCTGTTACACCCACTCATTCCTGCCACTTCAAGGATTTTTTCTGCATACCCACGTTGACACAGAGTGATCGCCTCTTTAGACTGACACACCTCGATGCCCAAGTAGTAGCTTAGGAGCCCGAGATCACTCATCTTGAAGAGTTGTTGCATTTGATCCTTGAATTCCAGGATGTGTGCCTTGTGGGTACCTGTGATGATCAAGTCATCGACATACACCCCCACCAGCAGGTAGGACTGAGCATCCCCTCGTCGGTACACTGCATGTTCCAGCGGGCTCCTGACAAACCCAAGTGAGGTCAGTGTTTCATCCAGTTTTGCATACCAGGCCCTTGGAGCTTGGCGAAGGCCATAGAGGGCCTTACGAAGTTTCAAGACCTGTTGCTCGCCTCCATCTGCGACATATCCTGGTGGCTGCGCGACGTAGACATCATCGACCAGATCACCATTGAGGAACGCAGATTTTACGTCCATGTGGTGAACTTCCCAGCCAGATTGCGCAGCCAGCGCTAGGAAGAGGCGCACTGTTTCCATCCGCGCCACGGGCGCGAACACTTCTTCAAAGTCCACGCCCTCTCGCTGAGCATATCCCTTCGCCACCAGTCTTGCTTTGTGTTTGATGATGTTCCCGTCGGGGCCGCGTTTAACCTTGAAGACCCACTTCAGCCCTATCGCCTTTTGGCCTCGAGGGAGAGAAGCGAGCTGCCAGGTCGCGTTCTCGGCAATGGACTCCATCTCCGCATCCATGGCTTCTTTCCAGTTCGCGCTCGCCAGCGCGTCCTCGACATTCACTGGCTCCTCGGCACTTAGCAGGCAATGTTCCATCGCCTCTCGCACAGCCTGCCCTTCAGTCTCGTCTAGGATGCAGGAGACCCGGCGATAGCGGATGTTTCCTGTGTCCACATCCCGACGGTTCTCGTCGTGACTGAGTGGTGTCGCCCAACGGATTTCTCGGCCTTCTACAGGTGACGCCGGTTCAGACTGTGATGTCTCGAGTGCGCTCCCCCCGGACGTGGTTGATCCAGACTGTGGCGTCTTGAGCGCGCTCCCCCCAGGCGTAGGCGTGCCGGGGAGCGACCCCCCCGAGGAGGGCGCAGGCGTGCGTGGCGTGTTGCAGTTCACCGGTGTGCCGCGGTCGATCTCGTGGACACCAGGGTCCGTGGTGTATACCACGGTGAACGTGGTCGGCGCAGAGTACGCCTCCGCCGCGCCAGGGACGCGCCACGCCCACGGCCTGCTTTCTTCGAACACCACGTCTCTTGACACCTGCACTTTCTTCGTCGATGGGTTGTAGACACGATAGGCCTTGGAGCCCTCTTCATACCCGACAAAGACCATCGGCGTCGAGCGGTCGCTGAGCTTGGTGATGCCGGGGCCGACGTGCTTGACATGTACCGTGCACCCAAATGTGCGCAGATGTTGCACAGCGGGCTTACGGCCGTGCCACGCCTCATAGGGCGTGACACCATCCAGGCTTCGGGTGGGAGCGCGATTGAGCACGTACACCGCGGCCCTCACGGCCTCGCCCCAAAAGAACGCCGGCATCTCCATGCTCTTCATCATGCACCTCGCCGTCTCCACCACCGATTGGTTCCGCCGCTCGACCACCCCGTTCTGCTGCGGCGAGTACGGAGCGGTCGTGTAGTGCTTGACGCCTAGCTCCTCACAGTATGCTTTGAACTCTCCGGAGTTGAACTCGCCGCCGCGGTCCGACCGGAACGCGCGCAGCTTGCAGTTGCCGCTCGCCTCGGCCTGCACCTGCACCTTCTTGAAGCGCTGGAAGGCCTCGTCCTTCGTTCTCAACAGCTCTAGCCACATGTAGCGACTATAGTCATCCACTATCAGAAGGAAATACTTGTTACCTCCTGGCGTGGTCGGCTCGATCGGGCCGCAGAGATCAGTGTGCACAAGCTCCAGTCCGCGCTCTGCGCGGTACGCCGAAGACTGCGGGAACGGTGCGCGGTGCTGCTTCCCAAGAGCGCACCCATCGCAGTACTGCTCGACTCGGTCGATTACGGGCATGCCACGCACCATCTGCTTCATGGACATAGCTCGAAGTGCGCGGAAGTGCAGATGACCCATACGAGCATGCCAGCGCCAGGTCGGGTCGTCCCCTTGCGCCAACAGGCAGGCCGGCGCTTCCATGGTAAGGACTCCAGTGTATAGGCGATTTCCCGATCGCCTGATGCTTGCCAGGGTGCGCCGCGCGGGGTCTCTGATGACCATGAGTCCGTCTTGGATGCTGATGACGCAGCCTGCCTCGTCTAGTTGTCCCACAGAGACTATATTCGTGCGGAGGCTCGGTATGAAGAAGACGCCCGCGAGCGCACGCTGGTCACCACCCTGGCAGCGAAACACCACCGTGCCGCGCCCGCGAATGGCCACGACCGAGCCGTCCCCGAATCTCACCGTCCCGTGCACGGTTTCGTCGAGGGACGCGAAGACGCGCCTGTCTCCCGTCATATGGCTGCTGGCTCCCGTGTCAAAGAACCACACGCCGTCCGGGGAGGGCACGGGCATGACTTTCTCCTCGTTGAGGTACACCACTTGAGGTGCCACATGATGCGGTGTGTCAACGGAGGTGACCAGGGCCATGTAGAGGCCCTGATCATGCTCGGGCTGGGCTTCAGCTATGTTGGCCTGCTCCTGCTTGCCCTTCTGCTCCTGCTCACGGAGCCATGTCCGGCACTCCTTCTTCCAGTGCCCGGGGATACCGCAGTGGTGACACTTCCCTTTCTTCTTCTTGCCGCCGGACCCGCCCGCGGCCGCGCTCCCCGACGCACCCTTGCCGCCGCCATGGTTCTTTGCCTTGGCGGGTGATTTGCTCTTGCCGGTGTTGTTGCCGCCGCCTGACGATGAACCACCAGCGCCTCCCACTTTCTCGCGGGCCAACCACTCCTCATGGGTGAGCAAGAGGCGCCCGGTGTTCTGCGCTCCGTCGTCGAGGTCATAGTGGTCCTCACACGCGGAGAAGCGGCCAACAAGTTCCTCGATGGACATGGCCTTCAGATCGAGAAGAGACTCAATCGCCATGGCCATTGGGCGGTAACGTCGCGGCACCACCCGGAGAAACTTCTGAACCGCCTTGTGCTCGGTGACGGGGTCGCCGTACAACTCCAGATCGGCGACGAGAGCGGAGAGCCGTAGCCCGAAGTCCTCGACGGACTCCCCGTCCTTGAAACGGAGGTCCTCGAACTCCCGCCGGCGCACCTGCGCCTTGGCCTCGCGGACGCGTTCACTGCCCATCCGCATCGTCTTGATAGTCTCCCACGCCGTCTTCGCCGAGTCCTTAGCCGCCAGCACACGCAGCATCTCCGGCGGGACGCCGGTGAGAAGAATCTGCAGCGCGCGTCGGTCGTCGTTCTCATCGGCGGCGTCGTCGGTCACCGCGGACCAAACGCGAGCCACTTGCAGCTTGACCTGCATCACCAACGCCCACTCCTGGTAGTTAGTGCGCGTGAGCATCATGGATGTCGACGACTCCTCTCGCACGACGCGCTCCACCACCCGAAACTCGCCGCTGCCGCTGCCAGTGAGGCGCGCAAGCGGTGCCTTGGATGAGGGCGTCTTTGGCGGCGACTTGGTCCCGCTCTTGCTCTTCCCGTCCGACTCGTCGCCTGACATGTGCGCCGCCACGGATCAAACACCGCCGGCCACCGGAGTAGGATCAAACACCTCGCTCTGATGCCAATTGTAGTTGTTGATCGGACGTGAGGAAGAAAGAAGAGGGGTCTGCGGGCTAGGATGAACACTCGAGAGAGAGAAGTTTTGTGCCACCTGAAACTCAGCAGCGTTTCCTGTTTTCTCTCTGTTTCCTTTATCTGCTACAACCGAAAGCTAACAACCTCCCAGTGGACGCGCTATGATCCGTGACGGCCGCGCCATCCCACGACCACGTTCCACAGCGCATGCATCCACCGAGAGGAAAAGAAGGGAGAAGTGGTCAGTGCGTTGAACAGCACCTGATCCACAGCTAGCTACGTGCATGGGCGTGTCACATCACCCGCATGCATACATTATTCAAAGGAAAAACAGAAAACTACTATCCTGACTACGTGAGCTTAATAAGGCTAACATGTTGCCTAATATATGTACATGCTGGCATCTTCATATAGTTCAAAATATGCTATGAGATTAATAATGCTTTGAAAGATACTGGCAATTCATTCGAAACAGAAATTCTATTGTAATATGTCTACCTGTTGGCACCTCTATATTCTAGAATGAGATACTATAAGGCTCTTCGATGACAGCATATACAAACACCCATCACAATCTCTTTGGTGCGCCAATATGAAAAGCTCACGAGTTACCGATACAACACAAATCCATATGTATGTTTCCATAAAGCTAATCTGAATGGCATATCTCGAGTTAAGGATTAATATGAGCATTGAAACATTGGCAGAACAAATAACAATCTGACGGAGCCATAAAAACTTAACAACTTTAATACCCCTGATCGAATTTCTGCTAGAACAATTGTTTTACCATAAGATCAATCTCCTTGCGTAGATGTTAAGGCCAAATGGATTACTGAAATGCATGTAAATAACCATAATTTCTTTATTTCCCTATATACTAAACTTGCATAATATTAATTGTACACATGTCGATAATTAATAAGTAACTAGCCGTCAACCCGTGCACCTGCACGGGCTAGAAATTGTAATTTTAGATATAGCAATGTTTTGAAAAATTAGTAATGTCAAACAATAATTTGAATTATCTGAATATATAGGTTAAATTATTACTCGTGCACATTGGGTCTAATTCGAATTACATCACAACGGTATACATACTACTGGTGTGTGATGGTGAACCACCTCAGATTTATAGAACATATGTGGAAATATGGATATACTACTTTATGAACATTATATAAGGGTATATGTGTTATGTTTGTAGAAAATACGGTTACAAATGCATAAGTGTTGCATGTATCATGAACTCGTGACGTATAGTTTTTTAAATGGCATTATACATATTTCTTTTAGGCACGGAAGCATGGTATAATTATAGACTTTTTTCTATTCATACATAATGGAGACATGCATCCACAACTTCCTGGTCTATACTCTAAGCATAGTAGATTATACAGATTAGAAATTCTTGTCTCTACCAATTTTTTTTTTTTTTTTGCAAATCAATGTATTTGCTTGAGCCTCGCAATTTTATATTTTCTATCCATACTCTATACATATCTAGTACATCTCATAGGCACTCATGTGTTTATATGAGATCTTTGTGGCGCATGATACATCCAGATTCTTTTTTTGTTAACATGGTAATTTATATGTATATAAATTTATTTAATAGCTAATATTCTATTTGTTATAGGGTCAAAAATACATGCATAGACGTACTATATATGCATATAAGTATTAGCAATCTACACCTCCAAAGAATCATGTGAATCCATGTAATTACGGACTTACATGCATATCAAGCAAAGTAAATAACTATATGTAAATATTTGCATAATACTAACCGATGCTGCAGATGATTCAACACATATGCATCACTACAACACTACCTTGCAAATGGCGACATTGGGTGCAGCTGAATCTGGTCACTCTACAACCTAATTAAGTGAAGTGTGCTCATAAATAGGCATGTATATAGAAAATTTTCTCTTTGTCGGACGCTTGGTATAATGATAATTTATTTTGATTTGTCGCGACTCTAACATGCTAAAAATCAAGCAGAACATTCAACAAATTCAAGGATAGGTTTTACTTGCCTACGGACTTGCAGAACGAACAATGAACACGATGACATCGGAAAGATGAATCGCTATGCTTTCCGTCCACTATAGGTTTTCTAGTGTGCAGTGTACCAATTAGGACAACAACATCATCTACTTGGACCACCATCGGTACACCTCATCCTAGGCTGCATTGATCATTATCATTGTTAGATTGCAATCCGATTTTGATAGTTGGCCATTTTTATATTAGAAACCTGAGTGTAATTTGAAGCTTGCGGCGGATGGAGAGAGATGCGGTGATCCTAACGAACATGAAGACCTATCGTCGGGCGCTCACCATCCCTCGTAGCAGCTGGCTTTGATTCCTTTGTGTTTCGCCTATGGTCATGCAGATGGGAGAGGGCACTTGATGGTGATGGGGATATCCCTTCGGTGAGAAAAATGGCCACCCCGGTGTTTTTCCATTCTTACGTGAGTGTTTTTTTCTTTCTCAATCGGCAGAAGAACTTTTTTATGAACTTTCAATGGATATCAGTTGGGTAAGTTTTTTTTTTCTTTTCATCGATGGAGTTTTTATGGTTGGATGCTATCCTTAAAAGGAACTGATGGATGCTTTCCTTCTTACGTCTCACCAACACTAGGTGTCAGATTTTTATTTTCCACGGGACGATCTATATGTTACCTATAAGTTTCAGTGCCAGGGGTCGGGGGAGAGACGTTTTTTGTTGCGTGAACATTTTTTTCCGTTTTCATTCTGAGAAATAATTTATTAACCGGATTTCAAGGGCCATGAAACGGATGTTTTTTAATTTTCTACGATGGAGTTTTAATAAAAAGGAGGCTATGTTTCTTTAAGGAACCGTTGATTGTGTGTTGAATACGTAGCCGCCGCCTCCTCCTTCTTCTCCTCATCCACGAAAAGCTAGGGTTTTGCCTCCCGCCGACGCCGCCGCAGGTCCGTCTCCTCTCCGGTGGCCTTAGGGCCATGGGGGCGTGGTGGATCTCGGCAAGGGTCGGCGGGAGGGCTCCGTTTTTAATCGTTTCTTTCAGTTTTTCTAGGGTTTGTGTCCTGCTCAGGAAGACGAGACGGCGGCGGCTCCCTGAAGATGGAATAAAGGTCTCCCCGCCTAGCCCCCGTTCCGGCAATGCGTCTAGCATCGTTGGTGGGCGTGTGGAGGTGTGTCTCCGGCGGATCTATCTTTGGTGGATTTGTTCGGATCTCGTCGTTGTTCGTCTACGTTCGTGTGTCTTCGGATTGGTTCTTTCTGATCTACGTTATTTTTCATCTGCGGCGGTTGCTGTTCTGATGTGCTGGTCCTACTAGGCGTTAGCATGACGACTTCCTAACTATCTACTACAACAAGTTGTGCCCGACTCCGGCGATGGAGGGGTGATGACGCCGGCGCGCCTTCGGCTCGCTTCAGTGCTGGTAGTTGTCGCTTGGTGGTCTACGGATATGGATGTAATTTCTACTAGTAGAACACCCGTGCGTTGCTACGGGCTATCCGTCATGTTATTTCCAACACACAGGATGATGCCCACCTCATCTTCGCTATGGCCCCCTCTCTTCTTTACACCGTACTTGCTCATGGACCGCCAAGGAGGAGTCCCATGCCAATTGCCCCGCTCTCTGCCCTGATCATCCCTCATGTTCACACCAATCCGCCACCGCCATCAAGGGGATGAGCCATGCGCCGCCCATGATGGCATTGCCACGTTGTCACATATAGTTGAATGTTGCGCATTACCACGAGACAAAAATATTATTATGCCCGTTGTTCAACATGCAACTGATACACCACTGTTTATTATTAACTTTTGAAGCAACCAACCAATGCATTTATCCTTCTATCCTAACCAAAAAATTGTACAACTTGGTGGAAATATATGAATCCCTCACTTGTGCAATCTGTTGCAAAGTAATCTCTAATGAAATGAAATTTGCCATATTTTCTAAAGTAGAGAAATTATTCTGCTCAGACACCTGCTAACCCCATCCCGCTCACTCTTAACCCTCACTCTTATCATAAAATCCACCAACTCGTATTCCAAGTGAGATAGTAATCGACATAGTCGTGGAAGGCCAGCAGTATGGGACAAGGGCAACAACTGCCTTCCTATCTTAGTTCTAGTACCACATGGTTATATACTTGACTCGTCCTTTTTCTCACGCTATACCACGACAGCTCTACATTCATGCATTGCCACGAAAAAAGGAAGCTATGAATGGGAATGTTGGTCGAAAGCATGAAAAATCTTAATGTTTCTCTTCTCTTCCATCCCTTGCGTGCACATACAAATTTATGTATCCGTCAGAGAAGAGCGAAAAAAAAGATTGCACTCATTTTAAATCACCTATACCAAAAACTACTTTTAGGTCACCAAATTTACAAATTTTATGCTCCAATAAGCCAAATGAAAGAGATGGCATATCATGTGGAATCTTGAATTCCCTTCAACAAAAGTTAGAGCCATGAGCTAAATAGGAGAACCCAAAGAGATAACATTAAAATGGTCTGAGGTGCCAAGGAAACCATCTGAAACCGAATAAACAAAAATCTAGCTGAAATATAGATACTTGATTAATATTGCATGGATCCAACAATCAAGAAAATATAATAAACAGGAGAAAATTTAAGACTTAGTTTGGCAGTGAAGTACTTATAAAGTTCAAGTATTGGAAAACCACAATATTCTAAAGCCAAACACCTCAAAGTATTTAATACTTCAATGGTGTTGAAAACCAAAGTATTCTTGGAATGCTGCTCCAAAGATACATAGCTCCCAAACGGGGCCTAGGGCTGACGCCCAATGAAAGAATCAGGTTTTGTGAGCCTCACATGACAACTTAAGCTTATTTTTGCTATTCTAATATCTGGTTAGTGCAAACTTTAAATGTCACTTGACCAAGAAAGGGAAGTTCAAAAACCAGTAGAATACCCGCACATTGCCACGGGCCTTTGATTTGTGTTTTCGACTGCACCTATGAATATAATGCATATCTGTCTATCGCTCCCTCCCCTTCTCTCTCCCACCCTCTCTATTCGCCATCTACCTCCCATAAGCACCGCATCATCCTGCGTGAAAATAAATCCATTAGAAGGGTCCAAGTGGTAAGGTTTGACTTAAATAATAAACGTAAAAATCTTGTTGCAATTTGGTTAGGTAATTTTGGCATTATTCCTACACATTCACATTCATGGTTAAGTTGCAAAATCCAAATAAGAAATTGAAAGTCCTACCGTTCTGTATGTTACACGTCGTTATTTTTAACACCATAGATGAAAGAATAGTTGTGTCGTTGTTGCAGTAACAATACACGTAAAATGAGTCAAGAAAATATGAATCACTCCATGAATTTATGCAGCAATGCAAATACTATCATAGCAAGGATAATACCATGAATTTCTACAGTAATAGCCGAAAACTACGATCAGCTCCTTACAATTTATCCTAGCTAGCATTTTGACCACTAACTTAAAATGCAACAGCATTGTTGATGCACACCGCTTCATCAGGGGACTAATTCCCTAAAAAACAATGCGACCTCCATATAGATCATTTCAAACTATAATGAATTCACCTAATTATCAATGAAAAACATACATTGTTATGTACAAAAATGGTCAATAAAAATATGAACTTCCTATGGAACCTCCAAAGATGGAAAAGAAAATCAGTGCTCATGCATCAATGATGTCAATGATGTGCACATTTACCTGATACAGAAGCAGGATGTCTTGCATGACATCTTGCAATACATGAGCGCACCTTCATATCACTTCATACATAATTATATTAGAGCTACATCCAACCTGATTTTGCAAGTTCAACGCGATGATTTGTAGAACAAACTATATATGTAGTCAACACGTAACATAACCGCGACCTCGTAAGGGTTAAGTTTTTCATATAGTGATCTATGTAAGATATATATAAGAGATAACAAAGGCAATGTAATATATCTTATAACCTTTGATTGAATAAGATTCTCACAAACACAAGCCATATATAAATACCAAAATGACTGAATAGGAAAATAGAGCATATAAATATGAAACAATAGTGCAAGAGCCAAACTTGAAAGCTTGCAGCAGCTGCACAGTGGAGCAGACATACAAATTCAACGGATAAATTTTAAAGAAACATGGCAAACCTTTAAAACAAACTAAATTTACAGGATAATAGTTCCAGAAATAAAGTAAAACACTATAAAATTGTGTCAGATAATTGTCCAACCATTTGAATTATGTTAGTAACTGATATTGTCCAATCAGTCGCAAAATTAGTTGGAAATAACAATAAAGATTTGAAAATTTAACTGCATCACTGGTGAAGCAGCGACGGACGGAGCCAATGATGCGCCGAAGCACTCCTGCCCAGCGGCGGGGTCAACGACGTCGGCGAAGCATCGACCGACGCGTGGGGGCCGTCGTCGAAGCGGTGATGGACGGATCGCATAATTCACCGGAGCACTCCTCCTGTCCGGCAGCGGGGTGGTCGGCGAAGCGACGATAGACGCGAGGGGGTCGTCCGCGAAGCGGCGACGGACGGAGCCAATGAGGTGCCGAAGCACTCCTCCTGCCCCGCAGCGGGGTCGTCGGTGCAGCGGCGACAGACGCTTGGGGGTCATCGGCGAAGAGGCGACGAACGGAGCCCAGGAGGTGCCTCGCCTCGACGCGCGTGGTGGGTTCTGGAAGCGATCGAGCAGGGCCGTGAGGGCGTTGTGCGCCTCGTCGCCAGCTTCTAGGTTGGAGGGAAGAGAGAGGGGCAAGGCGGCAGGAGACGGGCTGGTCAAGGAGCTCCACGGCGGCGACACAACACAAGGAACCATAGCGCAAGATTGTTAATCGGGAAGAGAAGCGGCTGGCTCGCTAGGTGCGGAGCTTTTTTTTTCCTCTTATATTGATTATTGATTGGTTCTTAGAAAAGGCAAACGTCAATGCATTAGAAAATTAGGATTTGGAATTGATAGTCATAAAACTAAACTTTATTAATTGGTAACGTGTTATCGGTTCCTGCCCGTTTATAACGTGTCTAGTTAGGAAACTTTGGGAAAATTAGGAAAGTTTTTATTGCGTTATGAATGAATTGATTGTGTCTGGTTACCTTAAGTTAATTGATTGCGTTTGGAAATAATTGATTGTCATGCATTGTTGCGTTTGGAAAGAATTGATTGTCAATGCATTAGGAAAATTAGGATTTGGAATTGATGGTCATAAAACTAAACTTTATTAATTGGTAACGTGTTATCGGTTCCTGCCCATTTATAATGTGTCTAGTTAGGAAACTTTGGGAAAATTAGGAAAGTTTTTATTGCGTTATAAATGAATTGATTGTGTCTGGTTACCTTAAGTTAACTGATTGCGTTTGGAAAGAATTGATTGTCATGCATGATTGCGTTTGGAAAGAATTGATTGTCATGCATGAATCGGAGACGTAAGGGGGGAAACGGAACCTGACTGCGTGCGGTGAGTGGGGTGAGGTTGGGGTGGGTTAATTGTAGCGAAAAAAACCGGTTGAAAAAAAACCAGATGAGGTGGGACGAAAAAAACCTGGAACAAAGACTACCAACTGCTCCATTAGGAGTAGAGATTATTTCTGGTATTCATTGTACTGCCATGAATGAAGATGAATAGATCGGAAATTTTCTCGCGAAAAAAAAGGAACCGTTGATTCTTTCCTTTTGGTTCACCAGCATTAAACATGTCAAACGCAATCTGTTATTTCTTTCCTTTTCAACCGTTCATTTTATATGGAAGGAGACTATCTTTCTTTACCTAATAATAAAGAAAGTTGGGTTTCAGCCCGTACGTCATATAAAATACCCTTGAAGTTGGCAAAAATTACCCACCAATGCCACCCATAAGTGGCAAAAAACGGTTCACACATTGCATTGTTGGTTTTGGTTTATATACGTCGAGATCCCATAATATAACACAAACATATGCCAAGCCCGGTGGCTAGCGCTGCGCGTTTCCACCTTAGAGACCAGGGTTCGATCCCTAGCCTGCCCACTTTTTATCTCTCATTTTCTCTTTTGCCTTTCACGTTCTCATTTCTCTTTTAGTTTTTTCTTCTTTAAATTTATTCATGATTTCCAGAAGAACAATATTTCAAAAAAAGTCTTGAAAAATTATAAACTGTTTGTGAATTAAAAAAACATTCGGAAAATCATAAAATGATCATCATTTCAAAAAATTGTTCACGTATTATAAAAAACTATCACGATTTCAAATAAATTTTCAGGAAATAAAAAATGTTCACAATTTTAAAAAAATATCCAGTATACAAAAAATATTAGGGGAATTTAAAAAATGCCCATTAAACTTTGGAATATGTTCAAAAAAATTAAAACAGATTCATAAATAATGAACATAACGAACCGTCTAGGGGTCGCTTCATGATTGTATTCAGTCCCTCCATTTGGGTAAAAAAAATCCATGTCTTGTACAACGCTGAGCCCTCAAAAATTGGCACAACATTCTATAAGTTTATATTTATAAGCTATATAAAAATGACTAAATTTCTATTTTGCCTTCATACACGGTTATATTTTTTTGGTACCACATTACTGATTAATATAAACACCGCTACGCTAGGTCAAGGCGAGGCACTCACTCATCAGTCTAGCTCAGGCAGTGTTCATCAATGCAGTTTGCTCACCGACATTTTTTTTTGTTATGACGCGTTAGAAAATCAAGTCGTAATGAGACCATCACGTTATTATTTCTTAAATGACTTTCTAAAAGTCCCTTATCTCGTAATCTAATAGCTTTTTTCCCGTTGCAACGCACGGGCATATTTGCTATCATTTTTTAAGGAAGGAGGCTATCCTTAAAAAAGGAACCGTGGATGCTTTCCATGTTTTGTTTCATCAATTAAAGTTGAACGTGTCAGACGCAATCTGCTATTTTTTTTTTTTTGCCTTTTCATCCGTGGTGTTCTTATGGAAGGACTCTACCATTTATCATTAAAGTTGAACGTGTCACATGCAATCTGCTATTTTTTTTCCCTTTTCATCCGTGGTGTTTTTACGGAAGGTGTCTAACCTTTCTGAGGAACCAAGGATGCCTTCCTTATTTTCTTTCGCCAACACTGGACGTCTCCATCTAAACAAACATTGAACGTGTCGGATACTTTTGATGGGACCATCTGTGTTACGCAAATTCTTCTCTTATCTTAGACGTAAATTCTAAAATCCAACAGTGTAATTATTTTTGATGATGTGGATTAAGCAGAAGGCTTGAATGGTGCCTCCAATTAGTAAATATAAGAGTGTGTAATTTTACATAGTTCCTAAAAAATATACCCATGCCTATAAAAACCCAAGAAAAATACTTACTACTGTGTGCTTGAAAAAACTCTTAAAATACAGCAACACGCTAGAGAGGCCAAAAAAACATTAATTGTGCAATGGATTCAATAATGAAGAAATAAAGTGACTGCAATATGCATAACATGTAGGTACATGATCAATGTGAAATATATATATATATATATATACATATATATATAGGTAAATTATCTGGGACACCTAGGTGCCCGGGCACCTTGATTGTTTTAGGTATGTATAGCTGCAGAATGAATGTTCGATTTGTTTCCTAATTATTGTTCATGAAAGACTTTCCATACTTATATTTTATTTCCGTTTTTAACTATTAGGCATGCAAGACTTGCCATACAATAAGTCGTATTAAAGTTCGATTTTTCTAAACTACTGCGAGTATCTAATACGCATATTTTTTTCATACCTATATAATATGGGTATCTAATACTTAATAACGAAATTATGTACATACGCGGGTATATATATAGCTAATAAATTATTTTCTGAACTATTACGTTCTATTTTTGTTTTCTAACTATTTAATATGAGTATCTAATATGCGGATATGTATATACCCAACGATTTTATTCTAGGTTCTAGCTATTAATGAAATTATATACATACACGGATATGCATTACTAACGAAATTATGTATATACGCGGGTATGCATATACCTACTAATGAAATTATATACATACGTGGGCATGCATATACCTACTAACAAAATTATCTACATACCAACTAACGAAATTACGTAAATATGCAAGTACCATGCAAAAAAGTACATGTACGAGTATGTGTATACCCAATTATGTGGTGGGTATGTGTATACCTACTGCTGAAATTATGTAAAATATACGGGTATTTAAATACCTAGTAATTTATTTTACGAATTAATAAGTGCTATATAAGGAAGTAATAAATGTTGATTTTTATTCACTATGCTATTTAAATCTCCTTCCTTTTCTATGACGTGACATGCATGCATGTGATGGTTAAAGTATTAAAGCCTGCCAAATTAACTAGTAATTAACGCATTTAGATTGCTTGCCAAATCTGCCGCTAAACACGATCCAACGATGGATAGACAAGGTGTCCAGGCACCTAGGTGTCCCAAACTATCGTCCTATATATATATATATATATATATATATATATATATATATATATTCAAATTTCAATAAGAAAAGCAAATCTTTCTAAGACCAAGTTATGCTTATGAAAAAGAATGATTTTGTAAATGTCACTAAATTTGGCCCCAATTTTTCTTCAGCCAAAAGAATATACTTCTCAACATAGAGGGCTAATATATTGACAACGTAAATTACATTTCTAAAATCCTAGCCCACGCATCGAGCGGGCCATTATGCTAGTTTAACTAAAACTAACAGAGAATATAAAGTGGGTTACAGAAGGTTGTGCCTATTATATTCATCAACCAGATGCCTCTCCAGCGTGCTCGCAACTTAGCACCTGGCGGCACCATGGTTACGTTGGCCATGTCACAGCGCTCTGACGAGCTACCGACCTTTTGTGGATTGGACTTGGTGCCCCCCACCGCACACGCGGCATTAAAAAGGACATGTTTGTGTGGCTGATTTGCCGGCCCGAGAGCACACGTTAATTACATAGGACTGGTGGGAGGTAGTTGTAGGGCCGACGTGCAGGCCTATGGCGGATACCAAGCGGACGCACGGCACGTCCATCCCATGTCCATGTGGACGCAATCGGGCCCAAATTTGTGACGGAAATGCATTCACATGGACACGGGATATACATAATTTGTGTTTGCGTCCTCACGTTGGGCCGTGGGTTTTAGGCTCATGGACCCAAATATACACAACCGGACCAAATGAGTCGGCGCATTGGATTACCGTAAGCTCCTCGCAAAATCTCCTCATATAGCGCCAAGTCCGGGACTACAACGTTTTGAAGCCCTCTCGCCCGTTAGTGACACCAAATGGCCACTGCATTCCCAACACTTTACTCACACCACCTCATACAACATGCTTTTGTAAACGAGATTATGCATGAAGAGATCGGCTCTATCCTGTCCTGTCCTGGCCTCCTATGGTTTGTAGGAATTTCATAGGAAAGGATTTTCAAAGGAATTTTTTTGAAGTTTGGGTTGACTTTTTGCATCATATTTCTAAGGCTACTCATAGCGGGGAGTATCATATAGTAGTATCATGCATGTGATACTATCTTTTATAGTGCAAAGCATCATATTTTATCTTAGTTATTGTCATGCATGACACATTGTAACATAGCATTTGTTATGATACGGTATCAACCTATTCCCTTCGTTCCTAAATATAATTATTTTTAGAGATTTCAATACGAACAACCTACGGATGTATCTAGACATATTTTAGAGTGTAGATTCACTCATTTTGCTTCGTATGTAGTCCATATTATATTATCTAGAAAGACTTAATATTCAGGAATGGAGGGAGTGTGTTACTCTAACCCCCTCTCTCTTCTTTAATTGGCTGCCACATCAGTGTGTTTGCTAGCCCAAGTGCAGGATACTGGCTAAGACACCACACTATGACCAGTCTAAGGATGCTAGTTGGAAAACTTTATAACGCATGCATTTCTATAAATAACTCAGAAGTATGTGTGTGTTTACTTTCAGTGTATTTCAATAAGTACTTTAGAAGTATGTATGTGTTTGATACTTTTACTTTTATCTAGCTACTCCCTCCGTCGGAAAATACTTGTCATCAAAATGGACAAAAAGAGATGTATCTAGAATTAAAATACATCTAGATACATCTCCTTTTATTCATTTTGATGACAAGTATTTCCGAATGGAGGGAGGAGTATATAATCAAATCCAAGGAAGATTAGCCCTACAGTGCGACAACCATGGAAAAAATCCTATCACACGCTACAAGGATGATATGTTTTTGCACCCAAAAATAATAATCTAATTGGAAATGCGACTCATGAGTTATACATGTTACTCGGTATCATACTTATCACATGATAGTCAAGTTTATTTGTGGTGTTGGGCTCAAGATATAGCCTCTCATGTTTCACCATATTCATTCATGTTTGCTATCTGACCCTTTGCTTATTTAGCCGTGAATCAAAATGCGACCTTTATCTCCCAAAGATCATTTTGATGATCTAGCAATCTTATCCGATATAATTTTTGTGTGAGATGCTGCAACTTTTTTTTTTTTGAGGAGTGATGATGCAACTTAAGATATTAGAGGAAACTGACAAGCTCATATTCGAAGGAGGATGAGCTTTATGGGGATGAAGTTTAAGCAAACGCTACAGATGCAAACTACTTTTCAACTTACACTATTTTGGTTTGCAGATAACCTGCATGCTCATGGGATCACCCCCTTAAAGCTCTGCTGAACTGCAAAATGTCTTCCCATGCTGCAGGAGCACCTGGTGAGCCGGGAAGTCAATATACAGTGGACCAGGGAAGATGGATTTGCTAAGCCCATCGAACAGTAGTGTCACTATTCAGGACTGAATTTGTCTTTTTATTTGCGTGGTAATAAAATATCACCCTCTTAACATCCCCCCCTTTTTAGATTTTTTGTAACATTAAATGAAGGTTTCCATGAAGTTTTCATTGAATATTGATTTCTGCATGATATTCATCTGCTAGAATGGATTAATCTAAAATTGATACATCCGAGATTGTATGCGTGAACATGGGTCAGATTTTTTGGCCATTTTCGAGGCTGGTAAACGCTACTTCCCTGCATACGTCTCCGATCATCTGGCAGGTGGTTTCGACTACACATGCCAATTTTACCACCATATGGGATACCATCTCGAAAAAAATATACAAATACCGCCTAAAAGACCCGCTCCCACTTGGTTTGTCACAATAATAAATGGTGTTACTTTGCCCGCAAACAGGGGCGGAGCCATGATTTGGGTATAGGGGGGCCATGGCAAGTTGGAAAAAATTTGTCTAGTGCTAAAAAAAGTGCGCAACTGGAACATTGATACAATTGTATTCGTTTAAATTTGGTCCGATAAATTTCAATACAATAGAAAAATATACTTTCCCAGATCATAACTTAGTTGATGGGTAAATAAATTTTAGTGCAAATAATTATGCAATTCTGTAGCAAGTCATCTCCCATTGGACTGGATTGATAACTTGCACTTTAAATTATCAATAGATAGAGCAACTGAAACAACATGCTTAAAAATCGAATTAATCCTTAAGGTGTTTGGCGACGTTGTTCCATTCATAACCGTTTTGCATATTACATAATCAAAGAAATTAAGAATCAATAGCATAGTAGATCAGACAATCAAGACAATAAAAAATTGGATGGACAATTTCGCTGTACATAAGATGAGGGTTGAGAGACTAATAGACTAATAGACAATTTCGCTAGTTTTTTTATAGACAATCCTAATGGGCTAGTAGTTAGTACTAGATGGAAGGAGGCCATGGCCATTAGTGGGCTTTTCTATGGCCTTCCTTTCTCCAGAATTGTTTTTACTCTCTCCGTCTGGGCAGAGGGGGCCAAGTACGTAGATTGATCCAATCTTATTGCTAATTACTCTTAGCTTGTAGCAAAATTTTCGATCGT
>LR738712.1:809200361-809239490 GCA_902687465.1 Secale cereale
GGGGGGGGTGTTGATGAGCCCAACACTAAAGTAACTTAAGAAAACATTTGTTTAAAGAAAAAAAAGGTGATCTTAAAAAAGCATGTTGATAGTGTGACACTAAGGTACACAACTCGTGAGCAGTAATTCTAGTTTGGTTTGTTTCGAGGGTATATGTTCCCCCGCATATTTTCTGCAATTGGTAGAGTGTGAGAGGATGGATGGTAATGTTGGCTTAGTGCAACGAGAACAGAACTTAGCATCCTGTAGTGCATGCATAACCTTTGTATGGAAGCCAGACACAAGAAGATCAAGTTCTCTGCTTATGTTTTATGTACATACGAAACACCGATCCGTTTTCCTGTTGTGGCCCACTCCTTACTGCTCCATCTTATGTTTCTCAAAGAGTTGTACATACGAAACACCGATCCGTTCTCTGCTACCGTTGGACTGGAAGGCATAGTCAAATCAGAGTATATGAACCTGTCAGTTTCCTCTAATATCCCAACTTGCACCATCATCACGGTATCACACAACAACAGTTATATTCTAGATATGTTACCTAGCTTATCAGCATGATCTTTGGTAGGTAAAACTTGCATTTTGATTCCCAACTAAATAAGCAGAGGACTGGATAACGCATACATGAAAGAGTATAGTGGAATTTGAGAGGATATATATTGAGCCCAGCGCCACCGTAGAATTTGGGAAGCATGTGGCAAGTATGACACCAAGTAACATGTACAGCTCATGAGCTGTATTACTAACTGGATTACCATTTTTGATGCAAAAGTCTATCCATACGTGGAGCTTGTGACATGACTTGGTGCATGACCGGTCACACTTTTTGGATTATCTTCTATGGAATTGATTATATACATGTGTTGCTCCCATGTATTAATTGCCGAATATTCTTGAAAACATGAACCATTTTTGGAATTACGAAACATTTTCCGGAAAATTCCGTACATTTTTGGAAAACAGAACAAAATTTGAAAACATGTACCTTTTATAGAAGTACGAATATTTTCTGAATTTGTGAAGAATATTTTAAAACGGGAACATGTTATGAACATTCAGAACAATTTTAGAAAACGTGTTTTCTTTAAACGGGAACATTATTTGGAATTTGTGAATATTTCACTAAAAGGGAACATTTTTCAAATTTGTAATTTTCTAAGTGCATTCTTTTTTAAAAATCTAAAAAATGGAAAACACAAACGATTATTGAAAAATGGGAACTTTTTTAATTATGAACAAATTTTGGAACAAGAAAAATATTAAAGTTTTAAACTATTTCAAAAAGGGATTTTTTTTAAACATTGAATAATTCTCAAAAAATTGAGAAAAATGGAATTATGAACATTTTTCATATTTTGTAATTTTACAAAAAAGGGAGAAGGAAAAATAAACTTTGAAAGGAAAAAACAGGAAAGAAAGAGAGATAGAAACATAAAAAGGAAAATAGAAACAACAGAAAAATAACAAAAATGGGTCGGCCCAGTCTTGGGCGCCCTGTACGAAGCCCCGACTATTTGTCGCGATGTGGGACACATAGGGTTTTCCTAGCTGCGTGGACTGGCTTCGCTGGGACACAACGCGCGCGAGCCATGCATGAAATTCTAGACGGAAGCAAACTAGTATGTAGTACCATCTCGGATAGAAAAATAATCGATGGTGAACGGATCCAAAAAATGGAGAAACACGCCTTGCTTTGTTAGTAGTTTGGATTTGGATGAATTAGGTGGACCATGAATTCAATATGGTATCTGAGCAAGAGGTCTTTGAGTTCATAACCTTGCCAACGCGGAGTGTTTGAAATATATTGTCCACCTCTCTACATCAGTTTGTATTTTTGGATGAATTGATTGGAGCACGAATTCAATACGGTCTACCTTACATATTCCAAAGCCAAACCGAAGTCGCATCCATGGATTCCTGGCTAAATAAACAAAGGGTTGGATAGTGAAAACATGAATAGATATGGTTAGATTTGAAAGGTTATATATTGAGCCCGTCGCCATTGAAGAAACTTGACAATCATATGGCAAGTATGAGACAAGAGTAGCATGCACAATTGATGATCTGTATTGCAAACAAAGATGGTCTGTCGCTATCCTTCCGGGAAAGCATGTGACAGGATTTTGTCCATGGCCTGTCGCTCTATCTGGGTAATCTTGCATAGACTTGATTATGTAGTAACTAAATAAAATTCAAAGTATCAAACACACACTGACTTCAAAAGAACTTATCCAAATATACATAAAATCAACAACAATTCTTTCTAGGTAAACAAAGATTCTTTGATGTGAAGAAAAATCAGCAAAGTACATTCAAGTCATCTAACCAAAATACCACGGTAACTTGTCAGCTGGCACAAGGATTAATTTTCATTGTGGCGCAAAATGAGGCACTGAAGAAAATCAGAAGATCTAGCTATGTGTTGATCCGGTTTAGCTGATTATGGCACGGCAAGACTTCCTAACCTGCCCATTCGTCCCTGTAAGCACCTCGATATTTCCCATCTTCACCATCGACGCCGCAAACCGCACCTTCCACAACAAGGAGTCCGCAGCGTTTTCCTGCACCTTCGCCGCTGTGTCGTTGCGGGTGAGCAGCGCCGCGTCCGACATGAACAACACTCGCCTAGCGACGGCGTTCTTGAAGAACTGGTTGCTCAGCGTCGTCGGCGCCACCGCGCTGTTGTTCACCACCGGGTCCGGCGCACCACGCACCGGCGCTGGGCACGTCTTCTTGAGGTCTGTGGCATATGCAGAGTCCATCGTCGTGTCCACCTCGGGGTACAGCCGGTTGGTGAAGCCGGAGCAGTGTGCCACACCGATAGAGTGCGCGCCGGAGAGAGCCACAAGGTCATCGACATTGAGCCCCTTCCGGGTGAAGCTGCCGACGAGGTCCTCGATTCCGAAGAAAGGTGACGGCATGTTCGTGACGACGGAGAAGGCTTTTGACACATTACCATCACGCCTCCCGGAGTGGACAGGGTACGAGAAACCGGCAGATTTACTGATAGAGTCGCGTGCGGCGAAGGCGAGGACATCGGCGCAGGAGACCGTCAAAGGACACATGGCCTCGACAGCCGCCTTGATCTTGTCGACGGCCTCATACCCAGCCAAGGGAATGGCTGACTTTTCCGGCTGGGGGTTGGCGTTCGAGGAGTCCAGAAGGATGGAAGCGTCACAACCCTAGTGATATCAACGGCCAAAGTTGTTAGCTCAACGCAAAAACAATATAAAAAGTTAAACTAAGTGTAGACATTGTAGAACTATTTTCAGTCATTTTAATAAATGGAAATTATATCATCCTGAAGCAATGGTATATTGGGATGTTCATATATAACACAAAGTAATAATAATAAGAAAGAAAGAAGAAGGAAATGTTATAGTTATGAAAACGAGAAGTTGATTACGTACCATTACAAAGCAATCGTGGAAGTGCATGCGAATTAAGGCCGCAGCAATACTTGGGTTGCCATCGATCAAGTTGTAGACGGTATTCTTGATTGTTTCCTCGGCGGTCGGGCATGACGAACTATAGAAATTGTAGGGCAATTCTGCAGATGACATGGTGATGAGTGTAGCCTGGAAGGCCACCATGAGCAGCTGCACGCATGTCAGCTTCACCTTCTTGCCCATCTTCCTAAAGTTCTTGGCTAAACAAAAAGGGATAGTATCAAATGTGCTGGCAAATGTGCCTGAAAGAATGTATGCCGGTTGATGATGTGATCTGCAAGGCATTGGATGTATTTATAGACTCGTACAGGTTGCAGATGCATGTATTGATCAATCAGTTTGGACATTTAATTTAATATAAGGGATTTGAGGAATATCTGGAGGTCAATAATCACAAGAATATTAGCCAGTTGTTGTCTATGAACATGGGGAACAACACAGCTAATTGTTAAAAAGTGCATAGGCGTTGAAATCAGTTGGCATGCCGGTCCTAGTGCCGGAGGATTTCTATATAGAATTTGACGGTTGTGTTAATTGAAGTATTTGACCCATAATGACGTCGGTTGTGCCATTAACAACAATAGATGCATGCTTATTACTTAATTTTTTATTTCTCGCAATCATTTGGAACAAAACCCACTTGTTTTTTTTTTATTGTCTCCAGATTTTGAAGTTTTAGTTGATGTTTCCCCACATCATAATGTTGCTGAATTAGTCTCTAAAATGCATCTTTCTTGCAGTTTAACATGCTCTTGCAGTTGAACTTGAGTTACACAACTTCACAAAATGTTCCTTGGAGATCACAAACAGCCCGCCCCGGACAATATTGTGCTTACATGTCCGTTTTTTTTTTTTAAGAAAACACACCTTTGATGTGCAATGTATTGGATGTATTAGGATGGATGTATGTAACTATTAATCAATTAGGAAATTTATACAAAACAAGGGATTTGAGGAATATTGGAGGTCAATAATCACAACAATATTAGCCAACTTTTTGTCTATGAACATGGGGAGCAACACAGATAATAGTTCAAATATTCTGTACGCGTACTGGTTGACATGCATTAGTTGCATGCATGTCCTAGTACCAGTTGATTTCAATAGATAATTTGACGGTTGTCTTAATTGAAGTATTTGACCTACAACGACGTCGGTTGTGCAACTAACAACATACATGCATGTTTATTAGTATTAATTACTGGCTTGTTCCCCCTAATCATTTGGAATGAATTACTATTTTGTGTGTGCACACCTATTTTAGCGCATTATGAAGTTTAAGTTGATTTTTCATTCGATATTTATAACTACAACATCTCTATAATAATTTAGAAGCATGTGTGTTTACTTTCTGTGTATTTCGACAAGCACTTCCTCTGGTCCTTTTTACTCCGCGTATTAGATTTGTGGCAAGTAAAACTTTGCGCCATTTAACCAAATTTATATTAAAGAATATCAAGCTCTACAATATCAAATATATATAGTATGAAACTACATTTCATAATTGAATCTAACAATATTAATTTGGCATTGTGAATCTTGATACTTTATTCTATAAGTTTGGTGAAAGTAAGATACGTTGACTTTGGATCAAACTTATATGCACGCAAAAAAGATTGGAGGGAGTAGTTTAGAAGTATGTCCGTGTTTATACTTTGGTTTTTATTTGGCTACTATATAATCAAGTCTAAGGAAAATTACCCGGATAGTGCGGCAACCATGGAAAAATTCTATCACACGCTACATGAATGGATAGTTTTTTGCACCCAAAAATAATAATCTAATTAGCAATACGGGTCATGAGTTGTCCATGTTACATGGTATCATACTTGTCACATGCTAGTCAAGTTTCCTCGGCAATGTAGGCCTCAATATATAGCCTCTCATATTTCACCATATTCATTCATGTTTGCATTATCCAGGCTTTGGCTTATTTAGCTGGGAATCAAAATGCGACTTTTATCTACCAAACATCATTTTGATGATCCAGGAATCATATACACAATATACTTCTTGTTGTGTGATGGCATAGCTTGAGATATTAGAGGAAACTGACAAGTTTGTGTTCGAAGGAGAGGGCGCGTGCTCCATTGACATGCTCTCGAAGGCTAAACAGCCCAAGTACGTCCGGCTGAAAATCTCCGAGGTGCCACGCAGGCCCCGAGCTGCTGTCCGCGCGGCTGGTGTCAACGACGCGGTCGGTATCTCTGTCTGCTCATCAAAGAGAATTAGCTTCACTTCACGGATCAGACAGACATGCATGATTTGTTCTCGGAATGTGCTTAGACCATGGAGACGCTATGCAGGCAAAGATATATGTGTACAAATTGGATTCAGTAATTTAAAATATAATCTGGACAGTGAATCATGACAGTCTGAAACTCATATTAATCTGAAATAGCTACTCAACACAATCTCTTCTACGCACAATAATATGTTGAACTACTTCAACAAGTCTATGTGTAAGATATCCAGCATCTGCTGTTCGCACAGCAGTATCTTAATAGAACTTTGTGGAAGCAGCCGCTACTGATGCAAGCTTATTTTCAACTTACACTATTTCGGTTTGCAGACAGCATCCTCTTGAAAGCTCAACCGAACTGCGAATTGAATTCCCCCCCACATCGCCCTTAAGCCCAGTGAATCAACGATCTAGTATTTCAATTCAGTTTTACTTGCAACGATCTAGTATTTCAACGATCTAGTATTCCGCTGCTACACACGGTGACTTGAAACCAGTCTGCTACTTGGTTACCAAGCCAAATCATTACATTCAGTAGATACATCCGATGTTTCTTTTAGATCTTGTCACTGCAGGATCTCACTGAACCAAGCAAACTCATACTTTAAGCAGGGCACATCCATTCTTTCAGACACTGACATAGCAGTGCCACGCATATTCAGAGATTCAAGGGTTTGTTAATAGACAGTGGATTGTAACCACGTTGAAAACCAACTGACAGAACTAGCACATTGCTTTTAAAAGCTGCTATTCAGAGCACAAACAAAGGCGCTGTTGTGATTCGATAATTTCTACTCGTACAAAGCTTATATATAAAAATACAAAAAATAGAAATGCATCAACTAAGAAAATAAATTGAGAAGGATGTGAGCATACTGATCAATCAAATGAGATCATGCCCAACTCTGGATTACTAGAACAACTAGTAACTTTGCACGTATAGATGACAGTAAATTTGTTTCCTTTTGTTAGCCCTGCAGTCATAAGGTCATACACATGTCAAACAGACGAGTATTGCTTTTGCCGAGTTCAGTAAAGTTCTGCCGACTTTAGTGATGTGTAGTACAATAGATAACTCTACCTGCATACAAATTAGGTGATACATTATCACGAAATGTACTAACGATACACGATTAACTATAAAACTGCAGACAGGCCACAATTGGCTGCATCCGTAGCAAGCACTGGTTGCAAGAAAATAAGCATAGTGGCAAATTAAGCATGTTACCATCAAACGAATCCCTGCAAATTGTGACCATATCAAACAAGGGTAAGCAAAGAGTATGCTGAAACACTCTCCGGCTCATACAGTTGGCGGGCACAATGACGGTGGGAAACTAGCATAGAGTCGATTACGCCCAATGGCTTTGCTAAACCCAGCAAACAGCTCGACCTGCAACGTCTTCAGGTCCACCGAGAAGAATCCAAACTTCATCACTTCTTGTGATGGATCTTCTTGTGAAGGTGTGGCGTAGAACCCTTCTAAAAGAAGGTATCCCCCAGCGACACCAATCAGGATCACATGCTTTACGGGCAGTGGGATGACCTTCTCTGACTGCCATTGGTTATTTCTCAGAACGGTATACGTGAGCAAATTCGAGTCGTCTTCACATTCAGCGAGCATTCCAAGCGCTCCATCCGCTGCCTCAACAATGACAAACTGGCTAGTCCATAGTGGTTCAGGTGGGAGGTTGACAACAGAGAACCCCATGGTGTGGGTGTCAAGCAGAAGCAATTTGTGAAGGAAATGCAGATGCCAACAGAAGCGTCCCTGGACGAATTGACGAGCTGACAGCCCACCCTGAGAGTTTTCAACTAAAGCAAGGGTAGCCTGAGCATTCCATTGGTCATATGTACGAACATGCCACTGTCCATCCAAAGAGGAGAAGACGAAGAGCAGCAGATGCATTCTGCATTGGACCAGGCACATTACTCTGAACGACAAAGCATCCCCCTCTTCATCGCAGGGAGCAAGGAAAGTCTCCAGACCAAGGTAGTCCGGGCAACGGACCATTGCTTTGAGGTCGTCGGGGACGGCTGGCAGCAGGACTGCAGGACGCAGCGCCGGTGCACGGGGTCGCACACGGCGAGGTCCCTGACCAGAAATTCTCGATACTGAAACTCGCAATACTGGGCGGCGAGGATGCCGCCTTCTACCGGGGTGCAGTCGACGAGGACGCGTCCGTCCAAGAAGTCGATTGAATTCCAGGCACGGCCGGCGTTGGAGGGGAGGAAGGAGGAGCAGGAGAAGTCGAAGCCGGCAAATGCGCGGGCGGCGAGGGCAGAGGGGTGCGGAGGCTGGGCTGTGACGAAGGGCTTGTGAAACATGCCGATGAGGGGCGGCGGGTGGAGGACGCGATAGCGACACAGGAAGGCGTGGCCACCGATGACGCGGCGGAAGGAGGCACATGCGGTGGAGGCGCGGGCAAGGTCCGCAGCCGTGGGGAGGCGGAGGAAGATTTCCTCGAGGAGCTCGACTGGGGCCTGAAGGAACGGCGGCTCCGGCGGTTGTGCTCGGTGGGAGGGCTGCGGCGGCGCCATTGGGGTCTGGTGGATCTGATCGCCGACGAACGAAAATTATTTTTTTCTTCTGTCGCGTCATCGATGGGCTTATGTGGATCAGGTCGATGGGCTTGCTGTCACAGAGAAAATTATCTCACTCATTTCTCAAAACAAAGGGTGCCCGAACATCCTTAGAGATGAGGTAAAGAACGCTTTAATTATATCGAATGAATCCCTTTCTGACAAGTACTTGGGAATGCCCTCTGATGTGGGAAATTGTAAGAATGTAGCTTTTAAATTTCTGAAAGATAGAATCTGGAACAAAATCAAGGGATGGATGGAAAAGCTCCTCTCTTCAGGGGGAAAGGAGGTTTTGATCAAATCAGTGGCCCAAGCTGTACCAGTGTACTCTATGTCATGCTTCAAACTACCCCGCGGTCTTTGTGAACATATAAACTCTCTGATCCGGAAGTTCTGGTGGGGTAGCAAAGAGGGCAAATGAAAACCAAGCTGGGTTTCATGGAGCGTATTGACGAGACCAAAATTCTGTGGTGGATTGGGCTTCAGGGACATTGAACTATTTAATCTAGCTCTTCTGGCTAGACAAGCTTGGCGAGTCCTAATGGCACCGGAATCTTTAAGTGCACGTGTACTTAAAGCTAAGTATCACCCCACTTGCGACATACTGCATGCTGAACTGGGCTCGGCGCCATCGCAGATTTGGAGATCACTTTTGGACGGGAGAGAAGTCCTGGTTCAAGGTCTCATCCGTCGTATTGGAGATGGTCAATCCACACAAATCTGGCAACACAACTGGCTCCCTAGACCATCGAATATGCGGCCTATTGTCTGTCGCGTGCCCAACCCACCAGAGTATGTTGGGGAACTTATCTTACCAGGGGCGGAATGGGACCAGGCTACCCTAGCGGAGGTGTTCCTTCCCACTGATGCAGCAGCGATCCCGTCGATACCACTATGTACACGCCATATTGAAGATTTCTGGTCTTGGGTACATGAAAAGAATGGGATTTTCTCAGTGCGTTCTGCTTATAGGATGCTTGTGGACACGAAAATGAGACGGGAAGCCTGGCTTGAGGGCCGGTCGGGATCGTCAAATACGGAGCAGGAGCAAAAGGAGTGGTCGAAGCTTTGGAAAGTGGATGTCCCTTCTAAGGTAAAAATCTTCTTGTGGAGACTTGCAAAACAGTCTATCCCTACCTCTGATCTATTGCATGACCGCAACATGGCGACAACGACGAGCTGCGGTTTGTGTGGAGCAGAGGATTCATGGCAACACCCCCTTCTCCATTGCACTGTCGCACGGTGTGTTTGGGCGCTTCAAGACCCGGATCTTGTGGAAGCATTGATGAGTACCACGGAACCAGATGCAAAAAGGTGGATTTTTGCTCTTATTGATATGCTATCTCCTGATGAATTCATCCAGGTACTGGTGACACTATGGTCAATTTGGTTTGCGAGAAGGCAGGCGCTACATGAACATATTTTCCAGAGCCCCCAAGCAACTCATAATTTCATCATGAAGTATGTAAGGGAGCTAAGGGAATGTAAGCCTAAGCAGGTCAGAGCGGCTCAGGTAGTACGTCGCCAGCAGGCGATGTGGACTCCTCCACCGGCTGGAACTGCCAAAATTATGGTGGATGGGGCTGTCTCGCGGGATCTGAACGAGGGTTACTTTAGCGCAGTTTGCAGAGATTCAACAGGAACTTTCCTAGGGGCGTCTGTCATCCGAAGCAAGGGAATCTCCGATCCAGCCACACTCGAAGCATTAGCGTGCCGTGAAGCCTTGGCCTTGGCCACAGACCTCGCACTACCAAAGGTGCTGGTGACTTCGGATTGCCAGGGTGTGGTTCAGGATATCAAGAACTGAAGGAAATATGCCCTAGAGGCAAAAATAACGTTGTTATTTGTATTTCCTTATATCATGATAAATGTCTTTTATTCATACTAGAATTGTATTAACCGAAAACTTAGTACATGTGTGGATACATAGACAAAACAGTAAGTCCCTAGTATGCCTCTACTAGACTAGCTCATTGATCAAAGATGGTTATGTTTCCTAGCCATAGACATGAGTTGTCATTTGATCAACGGGATCACATCATTAGGAGAATGATGTGATGGACAAGACCCATCCGTTAGCAAAGCACTATGATCGTTTAGTTTTACTGCTATTGCTTTCTTCATGACTTATACATGTTCCTATGACTATGAGATTATGCAACTCCCGAATACCGTAGGAACACCTTGTGTGCTATCAAACGTCACAACGTAACTGGGTGATCATAAAGATGCTCTACAGGTGTCTCCGAAAGTATTCGTGGTGTTGGCATAGATCAAGATTAGGATTTGTCACTCCGAGTGTCGGAGAGGTATCTCTGGGCCCTCTCGGTAACACACATCACAATAAGCCTTGCAAGCAAAAGGACTAATGAGTTAGTCACGAGATGATGTGTTATGGAACGAGTAAAGAGACTTGCCGGTAACGAGATTGAACTAGGTATAGAGATACCGATGATCGAATCTCGGGCAAGTAACATACCGTTGACAAAAGGAACAACGTATGTTGTTATGCGGTTCGACCGATAAAGATCTTCGTAGAATATGTAGGAGCCAATATGGGCATTCAGGTTCCGCTATTGGTTATTGACCGGAGAGATGTCTCGGTCATGTCTACATAGTTCTCGAACCCGTAGGGTCCGCACGCTTAAACGTTCGTTGACGATATAGTATTTAATGAGTTATGTATGTTGGTGACCGAATGTTATTCGGAGTCCCGGATGTGATCACAGACATGACGAGGAACTCTGGAATGGTCCGGAGATAAAGACTAATATATGGGATAATAGTGTTTGACCTCCGGAAGGGTTCCGGAATTCACCGGAAGGGGTTCCGGATGTTTCCCGAAGTGTTTGGGTACGAGAACACTTTATTTGGGCCAAAGGGGAAAGCCCACGAGGCTATAGGAAAGTGCAAAAGAAAGTTTTGCGGAGACCAGAGGCTAGACGCCAGGAACCCTGGCGTCTAGGGGGTAGACGCCGGGAACCCTGGCGTCTAGCCCTGGAGTCCGAGTGGGACTCTTTCCTTTCGGGCAAAACCGACTTTGAGGAGGCTTTTGCTCCATGTTTCGACCCCAGGGCTCAACATATAAATAGAGGGGTAGGGCTAGCACCCAAGACACATCAAGATACACCAAGCCGTGTGCCGGCTACCCCGACCCTCTAGTTTATCCTCCGTCTAGTTTCTGTAGTGCTTGGCGAAGCCCTGCAGAGATTATTCTTCATCAACAACCATCACCACGCCGTCGTGCTGCCGGAACTCATCTACTACTTCGCCCGTCTTGCTGGATCAAGAAGGCGAGGACGTCATCGAGCTGAACGTGTGTTGAACGCGGAGGTGCCGTACGTTCGGTACTAGATCGGGACGGATCGTGAAGGTGCACGACTACATCAACTGCGTTGATAAACGCTTCCGCTTTCGGTCTACGAGGGTACGTAGACACACTCTCCCCTCTCGTGTCATGTAATTGCTTTACTTTATCACTAAGCGGTAGCGATAGTCGTAGAAGCAATAGTTGGCGAGACGACAACGATGCTACGATGGAGATCAAGGTGTCGCGCCGGTGATGAAGGTGATCATGACGGTGCTTTGGAGATGGAGATCAAAAGCACAAGATGATGATGGCCATATCATGTCACATATTTTGATTGCATGTGATGTTTATCTTTTTATGCTTCTTATTTTGCTTAGAACGACGGTAGCATTATAAGATGATCCCTTACTAAATTTCAAGGTATAAGTGTTCTCCCTGAGTATGCACCGTTGCGAAAGTTTGTCGTGTCGAGACACCACGTGATGATCGGGTGTGATAAGCTCTACGTTCAAATACAACGGGTGTAAGCCAGTTTTGCACACGCAGAATACTCGGGTTAAACTTGACGAGCCTAGCATATGCAGATATGGCCTCGGAACACTGGAGACCGAAAGGTCGAGCATGAATCATATAGTAGATATGATCAACATAAGATGTTCACCATTGAAACTACTCCATCTCACGTGATGATCGGACATGGTTTAGTTGATTTGGATCACGTGATCATTTAGATGACCGGAGGGATGTCTATCTAAGTGGGAGTTCTTAAGTAATATGATTAATTGAACTTTAATTTATCATGAACTTAGTCCTGGTAGTATTAGCATATCTATGTTGTAGATCAATAGCTCGCGATGTTGCTCCACGTTTATTTTTTATATGTTCCTAGAGAAAACTAAGTTGAAAGATGTTAGTAGCAATGATGCGGAATTGTTCCGTGATCTGAGGATTATCCTCATTGCTGCACAGAAGAATTATGTCCTTGATGCACCGCTAGGTGACAGACCTATTGCAGGAGCAGATGTAGACGTTATGAACGTTTTGACAAAAGCTCGGTATGATGACTACTTGATACTTTAAGTGCACCATGCTTTACGGCTTAGAACCGGGACTCCAAAAATGTTTTGAACGCCACGGAGCATATAAGATGTTCCAAGAGTTGAAATTAGTATTTCATACTCATGCCTGTGTCGAGAGGTATAAGACCTCTGACAGTACTTTGCCTACAGGATGGAGGAGAATAGCTCTACCAGTGAGCATGTGCTCAGATAGTTTGGGTACTACAATTACTTGAATCAAGTGGGAGTTAATCTTCCAGATAAGATAGTAATTGACAATGTTCTCTAGTCACTATCACCAAGTTAGTAGAACTTCGTGATGAACTATAATATGCAAGGGATGACGAAGGTAATTCCCGAGCTCTTCGCGATGCTGAAATCGGCGAAGGTAGAAATCAAGAAAGAGCATCAAGTGTTGATGGTTAATAAGACCACTTGTTTCAAGTAAAGGGCAAAGGGATAGAAGGGGGACTTCAAGAAGAATGACAAGCAAGTTGTCACTCCCGTGAAGAATCCCAAAGCTAAAACTCAAGCCTGAAACTAAGTGCTTCTACTGCAAAGAAAATGGTCACTGGAAGTGGAACTGCCCTAGATATTTGGCGGATAAGAAGGATGGCAAAGTGAACAAAGGTATATTTTGATATACAGATTATTGATGTGTACTTTACTAGTGTTCATAGCAACCCCTCGGTATTTGATACTGGTTCAGTTGCTAAAGAGTAGTAACTCGAAATGGGAGTTGCATAATGAACAGAAACTAGTTAAAGGATGAAGTGACGATGTGTATTGGAAGTAGTTCCAAGATTGATATGATCATCATGGCACACTCCCTATACTTTCGGGATTAGTGTTGAACCTAAATAAGTGTTATTTGGTGTTGACCATGAATATGATTTGATCATGTTTATTGCAATACGGTTATTCATGTAAGTTAGAGAATAATTGTTGTTCTGTTTACATGAATAAAACCTTCTATGGTCATACACCCAATGAAAATGGTTTGTTGGATCTCGATCGTGGTGATACACATATTCATAATATTGAAGCCAAAAGATGCAAGGTTAATAATGATAGTGCAACTTATTTGTGGCACTGCCGTTTAGGTCATATTGGTGTAAAGCGCATGAAGAAACTCCATAGTGATGGACTTTTGGAATCACTTGATTATGAATCACTTGGTGCTTGCGAACCATGCCTCATGGGCAAGATGACTAAAACTCCGTTCTCCGGAACTGTGGAGCGAGCAACAGATTTGTTGGAGATCATACATACAGATGTATGTGGACCAATGAGTGTTGAAGCTCGCGGCGGGTATCGTTATTTTCTGACCTTCACTGATGATTTGAGTAGATATGGGTATATCTACTTAATGAAGCACAAGTCTGAAACATTTGAAAAGTTCAAAGAATTTCAGAGTGAAGTGGAGAATCATCGTAACAAGAAAATAAGAGTTTCTACGATATGATCGTAGAGGTAAAATATTTGAGTTAGCGAGTTTGGCCTTCAGTAAAAACAATGTGAAATAGTTTCACTACTCACGCCATCTGGAACACCATAGTGTAATGGTGTGTCCGAACATCATAACCGTACTTTATTAGATATGGTGCGATCGATGATGTCTCTTACCGATCTACTACTATCGCTTTTGGGGTTATGCATTAGAGACAGCTACATTCACGTTAAATAGGGCACCATCTAAATCCGTGGAGATGACACCGTATGAACTGTGGTTTGACGAGAAACCTAAGCTGTCATTTCTTTAAGTTTGGCACTGCGATGCTTATGTGAAGAAGTTTCAACATGATAGGCTCGAACCCAAATCGGAGAAGTAAATCTTCATAGGATACCCAAAAAGAAACTGCTGGGTATGAAGGAAATATGCCCTAGAGGCAATAATAAAGATGTTATTTGTATTTCCTTATATCATGATAAAAGTCTTTTATTCATGCTAGAATTGTATTAACTGGAAACTTAGTACATGTGTGGATACATAGACAAAACAGTATGTCCCTAGTATGCCTCTACTAGACTAGCTCATTGATCAAAGATGGTTATGTTTCCTAGCCATAGACATGAGTTGTCATTTGATCAACGGGATCACATCATTAGGAGAATGATGTGATGGACAAGACCCATCCGTTAGCATAGCAATATGATCGTTTAGTTTAACTGCTATTGCTTTCTTCATGACTTATACATGTTCCTATGACTATGAGATTATGCAACTCCCGAATACCGTAGGAACACCTTGTGTGCTATCAAACGTCACAACGTAACTGGGTGATCATAAAGATGCTCTACAGGTGTCTCCGAAAGTATTCGTGGTGTTGGCATAGATCAAGATTAGGATTTGTCACTCCGAGTGTCGGAGAGGTATCTCTGGGCCCTCTCGGTAACACACATCATAATAAGCCTTGCAAGCAAAAGACTAATGAGTTAGTCACGAGATGATGTGTTACGGAACGAGTAAAGAGACTTGCCGGTAAACGAGATTGAACTAGGTATAAAGATACCGACGATCGAATCTCGGGCAAGTAACATACCGTTTGACAAAAGGAACAACGTATGTTGTTATGCGGTTCTGACCGATAAAAGATCTTCGTAGAATATGTAGGAGCCAATATGAACATCCAGGTTCCGCTATTGGTTATTGACCAGAGATGAGTCTCGGTCATGTCTAAATAGTTCTCGAACCCATAGGGTCCGCACGCTTAACGTTTGATGACGATCGGTATTATGAGTTTTTGAGTATTGATGTACCGAAGGTAGTTCGGAGTCCCGGATGAGATCACGGACATGACGAGGAGTCTCGGAATGTCCGAGACATAAAGATTGATATATTGGACGGCTATATTCGGACACCAGAAGTATACCGGAAAAGTTTCAGATTTATCGGGAATGCCGGAGGGGGTTACCGGAACCCCCTACGAGAGGGGATGGTCCATAGTGGGCCTAAAGGGTGAGAGAGAGGCAGCCCATAGGGCTGGCCGGCGCCCCCACCTAGGAATCCTAGTTGGACTAGGATTGGGGGGGCGCCACCTCTCCTAATCCTTTCCCCCTTCTTCCTTCCGGTGAATCCTACTAGGAATAGGATTGCAATCCTATTCCTAGTAGGAGTCCCCTCCCTAGCCGCACCATAGGAGTTGGCCGGCCCCTCCTCCCTTGCTCCTTTATATACGGGGGCAGGGGGGCATCCAAAGACACACAAGTTGAATTGTTTTAGCCGTGTGCGGTGCCCCCCTCCACAGAAACACACCTCGGTCGTACCGTCGCGGAGCTTAGGCGAAGCCCTGCGCCGGTGAACACATCATATCCGTCACCACGCCGTCGTGCTGACGAAACTCTCCCGTGAAGCTCAACTGGATCAAGAGCTCGTGGGACGTCATCAAGCTGAACGTGTGCTGAACGCGGAGGTGCCGTACGTTCGGTGCTTGATCGGTTGGATCGCGAAGAAGTTCGACAACATCAACCGCGTCACTTGACGCTTCCGCTCCCGGTCTACGAGGGTACGTAGACACACTCTCCCCTCTCGTTGCTATACATCTGGTAGATAGATCTTGCGTGATCGTAGGAAAATTTTAAAATACTACGTTCCCCAACAGGGTACACCTTCTATCACAGATCCTAAGGCAAGGTCTTTGTTGCTAAGAGTGGATCCTTTCTAGAGAAGGAGTTTCTCTCGAAAGAAGTGAGTGGGAGGAAAGTAGAACTTGATGAGGTAATTGTACCTTCTCCCGAATTGGAAAGGTAGTACATCACAGAAACTCGTTCCAGTGATTCCTACACCAATTAGTGAGGAAGCTAATGATGATGATCATGAAACTTCAGATCAAGTTTCTGCTGAACTTCGTAGATCGACCAGAGTTCGTTCCGCACCAGAGTGGTACGGCAACCCAGTTCTGGAAGTCATGTTACTAGACCGTGATGAACCTACGAACTATGAGGAAGCGATGATGAGCCCAGATTCCGCAAAATGGCTTGAGACCATGAAATCTGATATGGGATCCATGTATTAGAACAAAGTATGGACTTTGGTTGACTTGCCCGATGATCGGCAAGCCATCGAAAATAAATGGATCTTCAAGAGGAAGACCGACGCAAACGGTAATGTTACTGTTTACAAAGCTCGACTTGTTGCGAAAGGGTTTCGACAAGTTCAAGGAGTTGACTACGATGAGACTTTCTCACCCGTAGCGATGCTTAAGTCTGTCCGAATCATGTTAGTAATTGCCGCATTTTATGAAATCTGGCAAATGGATAACAAAACTGCATTCTTTAATGGATTTATTAAAGAAGACTTGTATATGATGCAACCAGAAGGTTTTGTCAATCCTATAGGTGCTAACAAAATGTGCAAGCTCCAGCGATCCATCTATGGACTGGTGCAAGCATCTCGGAGTTGGAATATACGCTTTGATAAGTTGATCAAAGCATATAGATTTATACAGACTTGCGGTGATGCCTGTATTTACAAGAAGTGAGTGGGAGCACTACAACCTTTCTGATAAGTATATGTGAATGACATATTGTTGATCGAAAATGATGTAGAATTTTCTGGAAAGCATAAAGGAGTGTTTGAAAGGAGTTTTTCAAAGAAAGACCTTGATGAAGCTGCTTACATATTGGGCATCAAGATCTATAGAGATAGATCAAGACGCTTGATAAGACTTTCGATGAGTACATACCTTGATAAGATTTTGAAGTAGTTCAAAATGGATAAGTCAAAGAAGGAGTTCTTGCCTGACTTGTAAGGTGTGAAGTTGAGTAAGACTCAAAGCCAGACCACGGCAGAAAAATATAGAGAGAATGAAAGTCATTCCCTATGCCTCAGCCATAGGTTCTATAAAGTATGCCATGTTGTGTACAAAACACGTTGTATACCTTGCCATGAGTTTGACAGGGAGGTACAATAGTGATCCAGGAGTAGATCACTGTACAGCGGTCAAAATTATCCTTAGTAATTGGATGACTAAGGAAATTTTTCTCGATTATGGAGGTGATAAAGAGTTCGTCGTAAAGGGTTACGCCGATGCAAGCTTTGACACTAAATTCAGATGACTCTAAGTATCAATCTGGATGCGTATTGAAAATGGGAGCAATTAGCTAGAGTAGCTCCATGCAGAGCATTGTAGACATAGAAATTTGCGAAATACATACGGATCTGAATGTGACAGACCCGTTGACTAAACTTCTCTCACAAGCAAAACATGATCACACCTTATTACTCTTGGGTATTAATCACATAGCGATGTGAACTAGATTATTGACTCTAGTAAAAACCCTTTGGGTGTTGGTCACATGGTGATGTGAACTATGGGTGTTATTCACATAACGATGTGAACTATCGGTATTAAATCACATGGCGATGTGAGCTAGATTATTGACTCTAGTGCAAGTGGGAGACTGAAGGAAATATGCCCTAGAGGCAATAATAAAGTTGTTATTTATATTTCCTTATATCATGATAAATGTTTATTATTCATGCTAGAATTGTATTAACCGGAAACTTAGTACATGTGTGAATACATAGACAAAACAGAGTGTCCCTAGTATGCCTCTACTAGACTAGCTCATTGATCAAAGATGGTTATGTTTCCTAACCATAGACATGAGTTGTCATTTGATCAACGGGATCACATCATTAGGAGAATGATGTGATGGACAAGACCCATCCGTTAGCATAGCACTATGATCGTTTAGTTTTACTGCTATTGCTTTCTTCATGACTTATACATGTTCCTATGACAATGAGATTATGCAACTCCCGAATACCGTAGGATCACCTTGTGTGCTATCAAACGTCACAACGTAACTGGGTGATCATAAAGATGCTCTACAGGTGTCTCCGAAAGTATTTGTGGTGTTGGCATAGATCAAGATTAGGATTTGTCACTCCGAGTGTCGGAGAGGTATCTCTGGGCCCTCTCGATAACACACATCATAATAAGCCTTGCAAGCAAAAGACTAATGAGTTAGTAACGAGATGATGTGTTACGGAACGAGTAAAGAGACTTGCCGGTAACGAGATTGAACTAGGTATAGAGATACCGACGATCGAATCTCGGGCAAGTAACATACCGATGACAAAAGGAACAACGTATGTTGTTATGCGGTTTGACCGATAAAGATCTTCGTAGAATATGTAGGAGCCAATATGAGCATCCAGGTTCCGCTATTGGTTATTGACCGGAGATGTGTCTCGGTCATGTCTACATAGTTCTCGAACCCGTAGGGTCCGCACGCTTAACGTTTGATGACGATCGGTATTATGAGTTTATGAGTTTTGATGTACCGAAGGTAGTTCGGAGTCCCGGATGAGATCACGGACATGACGAGGAGTCTCGGAATGTCCGAGACATAAAGATTGATATATTGGACGACTAAATTCGGACACCGGAAGTGTTCCGGAAAAGTTTCGGATTTAACTGGATTGCCGGAGGGGGTTACCGGAACCCCCCACGAGGGGGGATGGTCCATAGTGGGCCTTGAGGAAAGAAGAGAGGCAGCCCATAGAGGCTGGCCGGCGCCCCACCAGGGAATCCTAGTTGGACTAGGATTGGGGGGCGCCACCTCTCCCTCTTTTTCCTTTCCCTCTCTTCCTTCTTGGTGGACTCCTACTAGGAATAGGATTGCAATCCTATTCCTAGTAGGATTGCATCCCTAGCCGCACCATAGGAGGCCGGCCAGCCCTCCCCCCTTGCTCCTTTATATACGGGGGCAGGGGGGCACCCAAAGACACACAAGTTTAATTGTTCCAGCCGTGTGCGGTGCCCCCCTCCACAGAAACACACCTCGGTCATACCGTTGCAGTGCTTAGGCGAAGCCCTGCGCCGGTAAATACATCATATCCGTCACCACGCCGTCGTGCTGATGAAACTCTTCCGTGAAGCTCAACTGGATCAAGAGCTCGTGGGACGTCATCAAGCTGAACGTGTGCTGAACGGGAGGTGCCGTACATTCGGTGCTTGATCGGTTGAATCGCGAAGAAGTTCGACTACATCAACCGCGTCACTTGACGCTTCCGCTTCCGGTCTACGAGGGTACGTAGACACACTCTTCCCTCTCGTTGCTATACATATGGTAGATAGATCTTGTGTGATCGTAGGAAAATTTTAAAATACTACGTTCCCCAACACGGTACGCCAAGGCAAGTAGACCGAAATCCATCTGCATCTACTACTAATCATCCACCTTGAGATATCTATCCAGAACATCTCGCTGGTATTAAGTTGCGAGTCCCACCCATAGTGTAAACTCAAAGCAACAGACAACTGCATTAAAAGAACTTTGCGTAAAGTAAACAATCCTTGCACCCGCGGGCACAAGCACCGTTGTTTTCCCCCTTGTGGCAACAGCACATCCCCTAGACTCATGTTTCTGTCACTCAAGCTAGTCATCGAGGGGCATGAACCCACAATCAAGCATAACGTTCCCTCTTGGAGTCACTACCTACTACTTGGCCAAAGCAATAAATAGCAACGGAGAACATGCAAGAATTACTTACGAACATAAATATAAAAGAGGTAAATCAAATATATTACTCAAACACAATCTGAACATAATCTCACAATCCATCGGATCCCAGCAAACTCATCATAGCAACAGCATAAGGATTACATATGTGCCTCGATCATGTAGGGCAGCTCACGAGGTCTAATTAGTGAAGCACAAGAAGGGGAGGAGAACATCACATAGCTACTGGTCATGGACCCATGGTCCAAGGGAGACTACTCACAACTCATCCGGGAGGCGTCCATGGTGGTGGAGAGGCTCCCGGTGGTGATCCTCCCCTCCGGCAGGGTGCCGGGAAGAGTTCTCCTGGTGCTCCCGATCTTGGAAGCGCGGCGGCGGCGGAACAGAGATGAGATCGCGAAAAAGGGTTCCCGTCTCGAGGGTTTCGGGACGCGTGTTAAATATATGCCAAAGGGCGGCATCAGCGGAGGCCTGGGGGGCCCAGGCGCCCCCCCCGGCGCGGCCAGGAGGGGGGCCGCGCCACCAGGGCGCCTGGAGCCCTAGTGGCCCCCCTCCGGCTCTACTTTGGCTACCGGGAAGCTTCTGGAACGCTGATTTTTTATATAATTTTTCCGGGATTTTTCTGGCAGTTTTCGTAATGGGAAAACCTGAAATACAAAAACAGCAGAAAACAGAAACTGGCACTGGGGTGCACTGAGTTAATAGGTTAGTCCAAATATGATCAAAAGTGTATGGAAGTGTATAAATATCATAGCAATATCACCCAAAAGAGGCATGGAGCAAGCATAAATTATAGATACGTTTTGGACGTATCAGTTGCCTGCACGGAACTAGGGGTTGCCAATTTCTCCGGAACCGCAGCTTCCTTGCCGCTCGCCCTCTCCGCCATGGCCTCCGCCCCTAGCGAAGAGTGGCAAACGGCAACCAGTGTTCGGGCCGCGCCGTCGCAGTCCCAGTCGTTGCCGCAGCCAAAACCATCCCCAGCAGGAAACCCTAACCCTAGTGACGGTGTCATGGACTAGGGGGTACTCACCACGTCGTCTCCCGACCAGCTGGATCGGGCCGAGGAACCCCATGGCGGTTTACTCATGGGCCACTTCGGGCAGCCCATGCCGCATACAAGGAGGTTTCCACAAGACTTGGCTCACAAGACGAGGACTCTCCTAAACCCTAGGCCTCTGGTGCATATATAAACCGAGGCCAGGCTAGTCAATAGAGGATTACATTACATCTCGTATTCATTACTACAATCTCGTGGTAGATACATGTACTCTGTACTACACCCATATGAATACAATTAAAAGCAGCATGTAGGGTATTATCCCTTCGAGAGAGCCCGAAGCTGGGTAAAATCCCGTGTCCATGTTACCATAGCTCCAAGACGCCTAGCTTAGGACCCCTACTAAGAGATACGCCGGATATAGAACCGACACCTAGCGCTAGAGCCCGATCGCTTGGCAATCGCCTCTAACCACCTTAGCGCTTCCCCCGTGGTGGACCCGTCCGATCCTATGTTTTGAAATATTGTTAGTTCTAGGGAAATGTTTTCAATTATTTTTTCCGTCAAACATTTATTTAATGATTTAAATTATTATCCTTTTCCATTTTATCCCTTTGTATTTATTGGTTATGTCCAAAAGTTTAAATAAAAGTTTTAAGTTCCTGTTTAAATTATAATTTTAAATACTTTTTCTTCAAACTTGGCATGGAATGCCTACCATTGGCATGCCCACCTTCCGGCAAAAATTCTAGTAATTTAAAGAATGTCTCGAATACACCATGTTCACCGTAGGGTCTCCGGGTAGGCCCGAAAGCCCCGACTGAGAGCACGTTGTTTCTCGCAACGGTCAAATGACTCCATTCTTTTCATTGGCTTGTATGACCAATTCGAGGTAGCATGCCAGGCTATTTTGGTTTTCGACAAATTTTGCATTTTCTATAGTTTTCTCGGTCCAAAAAGGCCGATAAATGGTAGAACGTGTCACAGCTTACCTACGCTGTCCAAAATCGTTCAATCCTAACATGGATGCATCATCGGCACACGCACCTACTTGCAAGAGTTAGCGTCATTTTAAGAGTATCCAAAACTAGATCATGTTCACGGAGGGTGTCTGGGTAGGCTAGAAGGCTTCGTTTGAGAGCACGTCATTTCTGGACATCCTTGAATTTGCTCCATTTTTATAGTCCTATATTACAAATTCAAGGCCTCATCTCAAGTTGTTTGGGTTTTTGACTAGCTTTGCATTTTCTAGAGTTTTCTCAGTGAAAAAAGCCCAATAAATGGTCAGACGTGACACAAGTTGCATAATGAATCAGAATTCGTTCAAGCATGACATGGATGCTTGCCATGGGCATGCCCACTTGCTCAAAACAGTTGGGTATATTTCTTGCATATGTAAAAATAGACCATGTTCAATGGAGGGTGTTCGGTTAGGCAAGAAGGTTCGGTTTGAGAGCGCGTTTTTTTGGCATCCTTTAGATAACCCAAAATGTTCTCATGAGCTTATATGACCAATTAAAGTCACCGTGCCAAGTTGTTTTCGTTTTTCGACAAATCTTGCATTTTCTAAAGTTTTCTACGTGAAATATGACTGATAAACGGTTGGACGTGATGCAACTTGTATACAGTGTCGAAATTAGTTCAAATCTGACATGGATGCCTACCACGAGCATTCCCACCTGTTAGCAAAAGTTGGGGTCGTTTCATGCATGTCCAGAAACAAATCATGGTTACGATTTCTGTATTGATGTTGATAAATAAAGTTCACAAATTTCAAAAAGTTAATTGAATTTTGAAATAAGTTCATGAATTTGAAAAAAGTTCATGCTTTTGATAAAAAAAATCAAAAAAGTTGAAAAGAGTTTGTGGATTGAAAAAATTTCATTCATTTTGCAAAAAGGTTCACGCTTCGGAAAAAAGTTCATGGATTTGTAAAGAAGTACACAAATTTAAGAAAATGTTCACGACTTTGAAAGGTTCGTCAATTTAGCAAGAAATCATTATCAAAAAAGAAATTAAAAAGAAAGCGAACGAGAAGTAAAACCCAAAGAAAATACCGCCTAAAACAAAATAAAAACCAAACAAAGAAAGCCGCGATGTGTTTTTAGGGCGTCTGCTATTTGGTGTGTATGTCACCCTAAAGTGGCCGATTTTCTTATGGTGGCCGGACTGTTTCAGACTCCTTCCCCACCGTTTTTTTTTTCGTTTTTCCTTTGGTTTACACGTATTTTTCTTGCTTTTACTCTTTCCTTTTTTTTTCCTTTTTCCCCCTTTTTTATCTTTCTTCTCTTCTTCTTTCTTTCTTTCTTTTACTTTTCTTTTTTGCGGACATATTTTCTCAAATTATGAGTAATTTTTTAGAATCATGAACAATTTTTAAACTTGTGAAAACTTCTGAAAATGTTAAAACTTTTCCAATTCACGAACATTTTTTAAAATTTCGAATATATTTTTGGGAATTGTGGACATCTTTGCAACCCATTAGTATTTGTTTGAAATAAGCGAACATTTTTTTTAAAATTGGCGGAACTATTTTTGTATTTCATGAACATATGTTTTTGTTTGTACGAGATTTTTTTTAATTCATAAACCATTTTTTAACAGAAGAATATTTTTAATTCATGATCATTTATCAAAAATTTGTGAACTTTTTAAAATGCATGAGCAATGTTTAAATTTGCAAAAATTTATTCAATTTCAGAACATTTTTCGAATACACAAACATAATTCGGAATCTGTAGAGGCAGTGGAGCTCAGGAGCAGAGCCAGGATTGCATTTAACTCGTTGATAATCATAGAGATGATTTGAACTGATCCAACTATAACGATGCTTTGATAGCGTCGAAGCCGAACATGTTTACAGCATCACAATAGGCACAGGAGATTAACAAACAATTTACTTGTATACCCTCTTTACAATAATAGGAGATAAACAAACAGTTGAAGTGATCACAAAGAAATGTCACAACTTAAGAAAAAGTTTTTGCAATGCATGAGCAGGACATATTACTGAATTACAGATTTTCAAAAAAATCATGTAACTCACCTCCCAGAGACCACAAATTCAACGAGGAAACTGATTCCAGATTGCCAGCACTGCTACTAGATAAACACCAAAGTTTCCCAGAAGAGAATACAACGAGCAAACCGCGCCGATAAACACCAGTAGTTGAGCCAAACTGCTTCCCGCAGCAGGATTGTTCGTCTTCGGCTTGGCTTGCCACGTTGCGAGATCCGGATGATTAATCGTTGCAGGCCGTTGTGCAGAGCGCTGTTGACGACTATTGGCAAGAGGGCTGTACTCTTGTTTGCTGGCCAGGGTGCTCACCCGCTGCTGTTGATGCTGGCTCCCGACGCGACCTGACGTTCTTGTCTCACAATGTTGAGGTGAGGGAGGTCTTGTTTGCGACAGTCAAAAGATGACTTTAGGTCCGTGCTGTTGATGCAGCTGGTAAGGTACAGTCTGGTTAGGTTTTTCATCTGCCACAGCCAGGTAGGCAGCTTGTTCCCAGGGTACCTTGTGATATGCAGCTCACGGAGATTGGCATGAGGTTGAAGGCCTTCAAGAACGCAGACTGCTACTGCGGTGGCGGTGGCGGTGGATGAGCTTCCACCACCATTACCTCCATGTGCATTACTATTCTGGTTCAACTCCCAATCAAGCTTGAGGACCTTGAGAGATGCTTTCGTTTCAAGGTGAGCCTTGTGTGCTTCTTCCCTGCTTTCGACGGCTCGAATGCCCTTTATGCTAAGGGTCATGCAAAGAGAGTCCATCTTCTCAAGAATGGATGTGCACATGGATCTCATAGCGGCCATCCGTGCCTTTCTTGAATAAGCACCGATCAACGAGATCTTGAAAGTGGCCTTCCGCCACATCCTGGTGAGGCACTTCCTCCGTGTCTCCAATAATACCGTGGGCTACCCACATCTTGGTTAACTTTGCACGCTGGAACCTCCATCCAAATGGGAACATGCTGCAGAATGCCAAGCAGCTCTGTAACGGAGGTGGTAGGTGACGGAAGGTGAATAGATGATCTTCATGTAGGCGTTCGATGTGATGCTTGTTGTCGAGTTCATTTAGGATCTTCATAAAGGCGTCCCGAGTCTCACTAGCAGTGCCGCCTATCTTGAGCTTCTCAACAATACTACGAGCTGCTCGTGGGGATCCCTTCAACTTTCCAGCGATCCGTTCCTCCAGATCTCGGGGAAGTACAACTTCAGGACTTTGAGGTAAGTTTGCAATGTAGTATTTGACCAGCAGATTCATTGGCTTTTCAGTGATACCATCCAGGACGATTGTTGGATGTGCATTTAGTGTGGTGGAACAAACCTTGTCTCTAGTGGTCAGTACAACTTTACAATTTGTAAGTCTCTTGAAGATGGCCAGCACCCTCTTCCATGCCTCATCTCTTAGAGTCCGGCTGATCCCAGATCCGTCCTCCTCGTGCTGCCCCTGCCATACATCATCAATCACGACCAGACAACTCTTTTCGGGTTTCAGCAGGCCTTCAAGAATGGAGTGAAGGCCGGCAACGCTCAGCTTGTCCACTGGAAACTTCACCCTTAAGCCACCATATGTGTTGACGGCCGACTTGCACAAGGCTCTCAAAAGATCAATTTCATCAGTTTTGTTGCGGACGTGCGCCCACATGCGCACATCAAACATGGACTCCATAGCATGATATACCTGGCGAGCAAGGTGAGTCTTACCCATCCCTCCATGGCCTATGATGGCTATAACCTTATTCTGCTTGACTGTCACAAGTTTCATCAGATCGCCATGTTGCTTGTAGTACCCGAAGAAGATATCATTCCGAGGTGACGGGCCGTTTCTCTCGCAGCATGGAAGATGGCAGAATCTTGAATAATGTTGTTTGGGATCTGTAGGAAGTTGCTCGCATTCTGGCCAAGTATGTGTAGCTTCTCGGCCACTACCTCCAGCCGTTTAGCGGGTTCAAACCTGGAAGAAATAGGCTTGTTCTTGTTCTTGAGGGTCTCGTACTCAAACAAGTCCAGGATCACCTCCGCTTCATCAATGGCAACCTTGAGCTCCCACAGAATCTCGTCCCCTTCTCCCTTCCTTATGAAACATAGCTGGGCTTGACGAACAGTCTTCTTGATGACACCAAGCTGGTAGGCCAGCTTTTGCAGATTAGCACTGACCTTCTTGCTTGAGTTGTTCCTGTCTGCTGCGTATTTAAGTGCAGCGTTGATGGACTTGGTGATGATGGGCGTGACAAACAACCCTATCAGAGAGACGGCAAGAGCAGCTGCTTCCAGCATGGTTGCCTGACTGGACTGGTAAGAAGAAAAAGGATTCAGATACATACTATGTGAGTGAGAATCATGCATGCATGCAGCAGCAGCTAAGAGCCTAAGACTAGTAATCCCTCCGATCCAAATTACCTGTCACAGCTTTAGTAGTAGTACGACTTTGTACCGAAGCTTCGACAACTAATTTGGGTAGGGGGAGTAGTACTATTATAGCAGAGGTGAAATATATATTACAACAAGCTAGTGTGACCTGATAATTTTGTACTCGATGGATTGATCGGCTGCAAATTCAATCATAAAAGCATGCACCAAGCCTCCAACCAATGAAACCGCAACAGCTTCTGCTACTATGGTTTTGTAAAATCGGTAAGAAGTCTCATGGATTAGCTAGTCAATCACTAGCTGAGCTTACTTGGTTAATCGATTGACGCACAAATACAAATATTCACCGGCCACACGAAAAGAAAACTCACCTGCGAATTCGATTCAACAATCTGCCTCTGCCTCTAGGTTTGTTGGTTGCTAGATTCGGGCTCACACGGCACCATATGGAGGACATCTCTTCATCTTGGTATGCAGGCCCGGTCTTGAGATTTCGGGGGCCCGGGGCAGGATAACAAAAGGGGCCCCTAAAGCCACATAAATATATGAATTTTTTGCTACTTCAATTGCAAATAAATACTGTTTACAATATAATTTATGTTGCCTTGTCATCTCGACTATTAAAAATAACCGGGGTCACAATCATTCACATAAAATTTGGCAGCTCTTATCAACCTATAATTTTTTTTCATTAGGTAAATTAGTAACACTTCCGTTCCTACTGAAATTTGTATCAACCTATAATATTTCTTCAACGCTAACTAAAGCTAATTCCTCGGAGTTCCCTGAAATGAACTTTGTTTTTGGCGGGGAAGCAAATGAAGTACTTTTTGGGGGATGCCAACTCATATGCATGTTTTCTTTCTTTTCTCATTGTCATGAATTATTTCTAGACAAATCTTCCTAAATTAATAGCATTCTTACTAATTAGCACACAAACATATGATATAAGAAATGAGGAACATTGCTACTTAAATTAAAAACATGCCTGGATCAAGATACGTGCATGGCTAGAAGAGTTGAAATTGCATTCTTTTCCTGCTGCTTACGAGCCACGACTCACGAACAGAAACCGAGTTTCCCTTTTCTATTCCCCGATCAATACAAGAAACTGGAATCTGACAAAGCGATTACGAGGATTAATTAACTTCACAAACCGAGCAATCTGAAAAGAGTATAGAAAAGGAGAGGAGATTGTCATATCTTCCGTCACTAATCGCGTCCAGCAAGCAGCAGCCGAAAATCACAAATAGACGACGCGGGCAGCATGCCGTCGGCCTTGGCATTGGCATGGCTGTTTGCTTGCCAGTTATGGAAGAGAAGAAGTAGAAGCCGAGAAGATCAGGCGGTCAGGATTGCGGCAAGGCCTGAATTAATGGATCTGTCGATCTTTTACCTGGGAAAGTTTTGTTTCCTGCTAAAAACATCACGAAAAATCAGGCGGTCAGTTACATGGAAAGAATTCTTTCCCTTTTATTAGAATTATCAGTCAATCTGTTACAAGGAAAAAATGATCTTGCCTAAAAATCACAATTCTTTCCTAAACATCACACATCGGGGGCCCTTCCTACTCGGGGGGCCCGGGGCGGCCGCCCCCCCTGCCCCCCCCTCAGGGCCGGCCCTGTTGGTATGAAGTCTAGTCTTCGGAGAGATAGATCCAATATCCTATGAGGGATTGGAAGGAAGGCGAGCCGTAAGTCAACCAATGGAAGGCGTATGATTTTAGGAGGAAGTAAGTGTTGCAACGGGGCTATACAGAGCATCGAGATGAGTACGCTACTGTATTTTATCTACCTCTCCATCACCTACTCTGCTCTGTTTTTTGTTCTTCTATATAATGTCTGGATCATAGTATTAGTCTCCTCTTATAAAAGAGTCAGTTGGTTGTGATGGTCTCTCAGCCATCATTTCTGACCATTAGATCTGGATCTAACGACTGTGAGTTAAGTTTTGGCCTTTTTTGCAACAATAGCACACTTGTCTTGTCCAATTTGCAGAAAAACACTTATTACCTTGAAACCAACCACATCGCTCCCTCACCTCATCAAAACAGTGAGGAATGTATTTTGAGTGAAAGATAATATATTTTTAATGATATATGTGTATATCAAAACAAGAGTGTTTTCTTTCAAATTTATGAATAAGTATTATTCTACTTTGAATCCGTTGCAAGGCACGGGCACAATGCTAGCTAAAAATAATAGAACATGGACAGTTGTCCCACAAATAAATGAAATGGCCCTGATGAAATAAAAAATTACAGAGAAAATCCAAGGATCGTTTACCAAAACTTCCACAGTTGTAGAGCCCTTCGCCGCCGACTCGGAGGGGATCAACATCTTAACCAGACGAAGAAAAGCAGACATGGCGATGGATGGGCGGTCTTCACCGCTCCGATGACACTTCTGGCATGCGGCTACAGTTTCTTCCGGTTGCGACCTTTCAACCTCCTGGCGTCTCCGATTCTCCTCGAAGTTTGAGGTCCTTCTATGTTTGTCCAAGGTTTGTTTCTATTTTTTTTCAGTGTTGAGACCAGATGTAATTTGTTGTGTACTACTGCTTTTTATTTTATTTAATTAATATAGCGATGAGGCCATTCCTCTGCTTAAAAAAATATAGAAAAGAAACAATCATAGCCGAGGTTATGTGCTGAATAGTCAGACCTCATATGCTAGACCAAGTCCCAACGTGCTAAATGGTCAGACCTCATATGCTAGACCAAGTCCCAAAGTGCTCAGAGGGTGCTTGGATACGTTTTAGTCTCATGACTAAAAGTAGTGGGACTAAAACTTGCTAGCCTCATCCATGCTTGGATCCAAATACTAAAGAGACTAAAATCAAGTTAATGAGCATTTATTATCCTCCAAACCCCTCAGTCCAGAACTTGCATTTGTTAAAGGAGATGAGTTAAATGAGAGGAGAGAGATGACTAATCCACATTTTAGTAGGGGTACCCCTGACTAAAAAAATTTAGTCTCAAGACTAGTTTTAGCCCCTCTTTAGTCAGGGGTGCTTGGAACTTTAGCCTCTTAAAGAGACTATTTTTAGTCAGACTAAAATAAGTCTCTTGGATCCAAGCAGGGCCTTAATAGTCAGACCTTACAAGGCGTGCTCCTCGATCGATGAGTTTCTTCCTTGACTAGGACAACCTCGATCTGTTCCCAAGTCTTCTCATAGCTAGCTAAGACTAGCCATAATGGGTAGTAACATAGAGTAGTAACATGCCCATGTTACTACTCTATGTTACTACCTCTATAGTGGGGAGTAACATATGTGTGGTAACATGGAAGACTTCATTTATTAGGCCATAGACTCATCTTACCTTGATATGTGTGATGTTACTCATACTAGTAGTAACTAGCTATGTTACCACATGCCTCTCTTTCTTCATTTATTGCTTGCCACATTATCTTTTTTATCTAGATATGTGTGATGTTACTACCTATGTTACTCCCACTATGGGTAGTCTAAGAGCATCTCCAACACTTTGTATGTTAGCTTGTTGGTAAAATATGCCATGTCATCAACCAACACCTTAACATACAACAACTCATGGGTTGTATCTAGTTTGGCCAATAGCACTACAAGGAAATCAGTCTATTGCAACGCAAATATTGCCACAAAATATTTTTCGTTGCAAAAATATCATTCTGTCACCACAATTTCATTTTTGTGGCGACTAACACGTCATAATGCAACATTATTGTATTGTTGCAATAAGTGCCATGATCATTGCAAAAAGGCTAGCCTTATCGCAACGAACAAAAAATCGTTGCAAAAATCTAGGCTTATCGCAACAAACAGAATAACGTTGCGTGAAGTATTGCTATTCCCACAATTTATATATCGTGGCAATATATTTATTTCCCCCGCTCCACACCAGTTGCCTTTGGACTTTGGCGGTAAAGAGACTTCTCATTTCCCACCAAATTTTTTAGCCGGTTGCTTTATTTCCCACGAAGAGACCTTCTCGTTCCCGGCAAAATTCACTCTCCCGCGCGGATACGGTGAGGTGCTGCACGAACTCCTTATAACTGCTTTTAATCTGGATTAAACAGGACTATAATCTGATTTCACCCTATTAGGAAATCATGTTTACTTCTTCCTCCGTCATGGCGTCTTCACGGCGTTGGTAGACGAGATCGGCGACTTCACGGCGTTGGTCGACGAGAAGATTCTTGTACGTACATCGGTAATTAATTACTTTCTCTACCTATCTCTTGTTCCCGTGACGCGGTGCCCCCACTTGACCTTCTTCATGCTAGTCGTCGCCTAATCTCCATCCCATCTACCCGCTGTCCATGACCCTCTCACCTGCACGAAGGGGAATTTTCACTGCTGCCAATTAAGATGGGGAGGGAGGGCCGCGTACCGCAGGGGCTATGAGTAGCGCCGCCGCCTCTTGCGCGCGTCGGAGGGAAGAGGTTGATGGCCGCTGCACTACCGCTAGCTGTGCCGGCGGGAGCAGCTCAGGGAAAACGGTTGCCTCGGCGCTGCGGCTTGCCGTGCGGCTCTGACAGGACCAGCTTCAGGGCCGACGGTCGCCGGCACGCTGGAGGTCGCCTCCGGACCGGGGCTTGCCACGCGGCACCGACCAGATCAACTTCAGGGCCGACGGTCACCAACGCACTGGGGCTCTCCATGTCGCGTTGCCGGATGGCCGCGACCTTGTCGGAAGGGCAGGATTGTTGCCACTCATGTGGACAGCCCGTGCCGTGCTTTCCAGATCTACAACTATTCCGGTCTCATCTGCTCTGTTTTCCTCTTTTCTACTGTATTCCTCTGTTCTCGTCAGGTATTTTTTTTCTTCTTTTATTCAAAACTTGCAGCTAGATCGTACAGCACAATCAGGCATCAACCTCTGAATGCACATATCAATTGTAGGATGATGAGCCACATGGTTGGACGAATTACAAGAATATATGCATTACCATGGCACGTAGTTTTAAACATTCAGCCCTTAATCCCGCTTTAGCCTGAATCAGCTCTGCCTTTCAACCCTTTTTCCCAAGTACATCAAATGCAGGGACCATGTCATCATATAGTGCCTTTGGCCTGCAGCAAGAACGGTCGGTTGGCCATCCTTCATCTGGCTTCTTGTTCCCTCAAACTGGAGCTTCAGCAAAAGCTCTGCCCTTTTGTTTAACTGCCTCCTCTGTCTCTTGTCCCCTCATCCCTGACAGAGGCAAACACACACACACACCTGCCGCGAACGACACACACTTGTGCTCCTCCAGTGGGCAGCCGCAGGCTTCACGTAAAATTGTTGATAGCCTGCTAGAGTGAAAGGTAAACATGAATATGGATTTAACCCCCCAAAATAGTCTTCAAAGCTGTGATCAGGCAATGGCATTGGATATGATGTAATTCCGATTGGGACCTTCACCCTATGCCCCCTGGTTAAATTTTCTATTTCAGTTATCAAACAATTGTATGATGCCATGTGCCTATGCATTTAGCCTTTTTTTCTGTCTAGTTTTAGTTACGAGGCTTCATTTCATTGTTATCTTTGCATACCCACCCTTACTTTGGATTTCATAACATGCTTCCCATACCAAAATTTATTGAGTTATCTCGTCAGATTTGGGCTCACATAAAAGCAGATACATAATTCGTGTATACTTGCAAAATTGTTATGGCGATCAATTCATATAGCTTTTAACGTTAATCCTCCAATGAATATAAGCATGTTATTTGGGACGTGGCTTAATGGAGTTAACATTCACATAGCTAAACAAATCCGGATTGGGATATGTGCTTTATTATGGGCTATATGGAACACTCGAAATGATATGATTTTTAATGGGACAAAATTCACAAATTTTTTGCAGGTTATCTACAGAGCTACAGCCTGGATCCGTATGTGGTCGTTACTCACTCATGCGGACTTCAGGGATCCTATGGTTATTGGGTGCAGCCGATGGGAGACGGTTGCACGGGCTATCTTCAGCCGATTTGGATGGCAAGTTAATAATAGGCTAGGTGTGTAGGCATCGTAGTCTATTTTATATTACCGGATGTGGCACTTTATCGCCGGATGCGGCATTTTTTTCTTCATTTTTGTTTTGTTTCATGCTCAGATTTTGAGCTTCCGTGGACCTTAAGACCTTACTTTTGATTTTAATAATATATGGCCGCATGCATCGATTGATGCAGAGGCCGGAGGTGAGCCTCCTTTTCCAAAACTAATAATAATAATTCGTGTATACAGCAAATGGTATTACTTTGTATCATGGTTCACCTTTTACTCATCCTTAGAAAAATTGTATGCGGGAAAGGTCGAAGTCAGGATAAGGAAGAAGCCAGTTCCTTGTTGCATCCAGGACGACCTGTGAGAAGGTTTGTTTCTGTTATGTCAACATTCTCAAATTTTCATCTTTTTAACTCAGTCTGAATTAAATAAGTTACATTCAGCACTGTGTTTTCTTGTTTTCCTAATACCTAATATACATATGTTGTAATCCTATTCTATAAACAAATATAACTACTATGCCAAATTTTGTGTAGTACGAGTATCTATGAGGCTCAAAAGTTATCTGTATTATTTTGATAAAAATAGCTCATGTCCTAAATGGACTACCATTCTGTTATATTATACATACTGTTTCCATATTTCAGATTCACTTTCCTGACAAGTGTGTAAATCCTTTATCTAATTGTCTAGTTTAAAATCAGCTAGATGGCTCGAGATAGGAGTTGGATGGATATGAATAGGGATTCCGTAGAGTGGCGTTAAGGAATTTTTAGTCCTGGAAGATCAACCGCTTTATGCCCATGTAGAAGATGTTTCAATGCTATTTACAAGAAAAGGGACGAAGTACACCTTGACCTGCTCATGAATGGGATGGATCCCACTTATACTTGCTGGAAATACCATGGAGAGGATTCAGATGACGAAAGTACAACTGAAGGATCTGAAGGTGAAGGGGTGAGAGGTGATGACTTTGCAGTTCGTGATTTGCTCAACACTCTCATACGTAGCACTGAGCCGGAAAGTAGCAAAACCACATGTGAAGGTACTAGTGAAGAGATGTTGCATGATGATGGTAATATTCCAGAAGGGTCTGCAGAAGGTAGAAGTAACCAAGAGGCAGGTGGATGTGCCAAGGCTTTCTTTGTTTTGTTGAAAGATGCTGAAAAGGAGTTGTACCCTGGTTGTAAGGAGCTCACAAAGCTTTCTTTCATTGTGAGACTCTACCAGATAAAGTGCTTGTTTGGGTTGAGCAATAGGGCATGTGAGGTTGTACTTCAGTTGTTCACAGAAGCGCTTCCAAAAGGTCATTGTATTCCAAATTCTCTCGAGAAAGTTCAGAAGGTTATCCGTGATCTTGGGCTTGACTACCAAAAGATACATGCTTGCATTAATGATTGTGTGCTATTTCGGAAAGAGTATGCTGACATGGATTACTGTCCGACCTGTAAGGAATGTAGATGGAAAGCTGCTGCCACTGATGAATCAGATGTTGAGAGGATAAACCATAAAGGTAAGAAGCAAGTGGCACGTAAAGTTCTAAGATATTTCCCACTCACTCCACGGCTACAACGTCTATTTATGACCGAGGCTACATCATCATATATGAGATGGCATAATGACGACCGTGTGGATGATGGCATAATGCGGCACCCTGCAGATTCTTTGGCATGGAAGCATTTTGATAACATTCATTCTAAAGGATTCTCTTCGGATGCACGGAATGTAAGGCTTGGGCTTGCATCTGATGGGTTCAACCCGTATGGGATAATGAATGTGTCGTACTCTTGTTGGCCAGTGATTCTAATTCCATATAACTTGCCCCCTTGGTTGTGTTTGAAACAACCTTATTGGTTAATGTCGATGATAATTCCTGGAAAAAAGTCACCAGGAAATAACATCGATGTATATCTACAGCCTTTGATAGATGAACTCAAAGATCTATGGCATGTTGGTGCCGACACGTATGATGCCACAACGAAGAAGAACTTTCAGATGCATGCAGCCCTCATGTGGACAATTAATGATTTCCCAGCTTATGCAATGCTATCTGGTTGGAGCACAAAAGGAAAACTAGCATGCCCGTATTGCCACATGCACACAGACCATTTATGGTTGAAATATGGGCGCAAGTACTGTTACATGGGTCATCGCCGTTTTCTAAGTCCTGACCACAAGTGGCGTAGAAACAAGAGTTGCTTCAATAACGAGACATAAAATAGAGACGCTCCGGTGCCACTCTCGGGCAATGACGTGGTACAACAACATGCAAGTTTTGAGCAGGAAACCTTTGGGAAAACTAGAAAGAGGAAGCGTGATGATGATAATAAGTGGCATAATTGGAGGAAGAAGAGTATATTTTTTGATCTCCCTTATTGGAAGGACTTGCTTATTAGGCATAATTTGGATGTAATGCACATTGAGAAGAACATCTGTGACAGCTTTTTAGGGACACTGCTTGATATGGATGGTAAATCAAAGGATACTCTGAAGGCCCGTCTTGATTTGCAGCACTTAAAGATAAGGAAGGATCTCCATCCAAATGTCAGTAATGGAAAGTATACTTTAAATCTAGCTTGCTATAATTTGACCAAGGATGAGAAGAAAATGCTATGCAAGTTTTTGCACGTGTAAGGATGCCCGATGGTTATGCATCAAACCTAAAAAGATGTGTGGACCTCGAAGGTTGTAAGGTGTCTGGGCTCAAAACTCATGACTGCCATGTCCTCTTTCAGAAACTTCTTCCCATTTGGGTACGCAATATACTGCCCAAGAAATTTGTTGCCCCATTCCTCGAGCTAAGCCTATTCTTTGCTGCGATTTATTCCAAGGAATTAAATCCTGAAGATCTAGCAAAGTTGAGCCGTACAATTCCGGAAACTCTCTGTCGACTTGAGATGATCCCTCCACCCCAGTTTTTTGATATCATGGTGCACCTTCCTATTCACCTAGCGGAAGAAGCTCGATTAGGTGGACCTGTTGCTTACCGATGCATGTATCCTGTGGAAAGATATTTGCGCACACTTAAAGGATATGTGCGGAACAAAGCTCACCCAGAAGGTTCAATTGCCGAGGGTTACATAGCTGAAGAGTGTCTAACATTTTGTAGCCGTTTTTTGGTAACATTGATACCAAGCTTAACCGGCCAGAGCGTCATGAAGCTGCAGCTAGAGATGAAGGACCAGCTGGACTTAGTGTATTGGGCACAATTGATCACTCAAAGAAAGGTTTCACATTTGAAACACTTTCTAAGGCAGAGATGAAGCAAATTAGGCACTACATAATAACAAACTGCGAGGAATCCAACTTATGGACCGAGTAAGGATGTTTTTAATTTTTAATTTTTTTTATTCATGGTACATATGCACTATTCTGAACCTACTCAACACTTTGTTATAGTGAGCATCTGGATGAGCTTACAAGGAGTGGTGCTCGTGGTGTCCAGAAACGGCACAGAGACGAGTTTGTAGATTGGTTCGAGAGGCGTGTAAGAACATAATACATAGTAATTACTTATGCTTGTGTTAAATAAAATAGTTGTGTATTTTTCTAATAATATGCACGTGTTAATACAGATCCAGGCACTTCACAAAGAAGGGAAAGTCAATGATCTTTTGTATGCCCTATCTAGAGGACCTGACCCTCGAGCTCGTGTTTATAACCGCACCTTCATCAATGGGTTTCTCTTTAGAAATGATATTGTAGAAAGAGATTTGAATACCCAAAACAGCGGTGTTGTTGTTAGGGGTGATGCTCGATCTGGCAACCTTGATTGGTTTGGTGTGATTAAGAAAATTATTTGTGTAGATTTTCCCTCGGAAAAGGAGGTAGTGCTATTTCAATGTGACTGGTTTGACGTGCCCTCTGCCAATAAAAATCAAAGCACGGGCTACAAGAAGGATGATTATGGCTATATCGATGTAGATACTACCCGACTTCGATATAGGGATGATCCCTACATACTAGGCATTCAAGCAGAACAAGTGTTCTATGTGAGAGATGTCAAGAAGATAAATTGGGCTTCTATTGTTAGATTGAAGCCGCGAGACCTATATGCCATACCATCCGTAGGAAATGATGACGATGGAACCGGAGCTGATGCTGACTTATTTGATATTGTAGTTGGAGATACAAATGTGCCAGGCATAGACGGGGATGTCGAAAGTTGGTCTAGATCTGGCATGGAAGGTGCGAGTGGTGATGCTTCAGATATTCCGAAGATACCCGAAGTTGATCTCGGAGATGATGAGCTTGAATCTGATAGTGATAGCTGTGATGATGATGAGACATATATAAATGATGGTCATGTTCCTCATTTAGTACTCAACGAATCTGATGATGATGAGTTTTTTGTTTAGAACATTAGGATTAAGTTTTCTATAATATAGAGAGAAACAAATCTGTTCCTGTTGCTTGGTGTTATATTATGTTAATGTCATGAGAAATTTCAATATCAGAACTCTGTTTTTACACATTGCATTGTTTAGACATGTTGCTATTTTTACTACTATCTGTTTCTTAATTGATTATATCCCCTTCCTACCTTTTGTCATGCATTTGCTTAGGATATGCAATGGCATCAAGAGAAGATACCATCTTGGCACACCAGAATCGGCAAACTACTCAGCAAGAATTTGGTAATCTGAACTATGTCCATTTACTTTAGCAATTGCAAATAACTAATATTGTAGAGCCCCTGACAATATGTACCTTTTCTTGAATGATGGCCTCTCAACCCTCAGTTTCTTGATTATTGTCTCATGATCACCAATACTACGTCCATCCCCACTACTTAAGAACTAGTTAAGAACAACATAATAAATTTGTCATCACACTTTGTGAAAATGCATGCAGGAATTGATACATCAAATTATCTGAATGGGGCTCCAACTTTATCCTCAGGGCGAGACAACACTCAAACACGAAGGGGTATGTACTAGCTTGAAATATTCTCATAATTCATAGTTCTACAATCATGTTCGAGTATGCCATTATTGTAACTTGGAAATATCTTTTCTAGCTCTTGTGACCAAAACCTTCTCATAGGAGTGTACTAACAATAATACAAATACCCAGCCACTACATTTGTAGCTAGCATGGGTACAATATTGTTGAGAAGTATTTATTTTTTTGATACAGTGACAAGAGGCTATGTATCATCATCAAGGGACGATAGCATCATTGCATACAAGAATCAGCAGAGCAGACAACAAACATCAGGTTACATGTTATACATAGTTCTTATCCACTTTCTAGCCTCAAATATATACTACTGGATCAATTAATTATACAATGGCTTGAATCCAGCAAATGACATGACAAATACTGTACAACAAAGTAACGCTACGGAAAGCCCCATAGACCAGTCCAATTGGCCGTCGCACGCACGCCGATGTCGTACAGAAGCGGATATAGGTACAATTTCCACCATTACTGTTGACTTGGCTCCTTATGACTACATGGCAATTTAAAAACAAAGTTGCTTTTCTGGAATTTTAATCGACAGAAAGTGGTGGTCAAAATAAGAAGGGGCGAGGTGTCCTGAAAGGAATCAAGGTTGCCAAGAAGCGATTCGCCAATGGTTCCTCAAAGCTTCACATTGAATTTTCCAAAACATTGGGAGGTTCTATTGGAGAAAACTATCGTTCATTTGTGGATGACGTGGTGGTTTACATGAAAAGGAAGGCACCACTCATTGGTGTGAACAAGTGGTCTGCCATTGATTCTTCTGTGAAGGATTCAATTGTTGTTGATGTCATTGTAAGTATAAGTTTGTACTTCAGCATTTTCCACAGCCTCTCCAATATATATTTATAAATAACAGACTCCTGTCATCATTCCTTTTTAGGCTAAGTGGGATTTGGAGGACACATATTCTACTAAGGGAAAAATACTAACAATTGCTAGAGAGCGCTATAGAGGATGGCGGTCAACTTTGCATTCAACATACAAAGCATACGACACTGATGCTCAAAGAAGGGCCAATAAACCCGAGGATGTAACTCCAGAGGAGTGGGATTATATGATCAATTATTTTGGCACTGATTTAAAATTTCAGGTTACTTCTGTTGGAAATATGCCCTAGAGGCAATAATAAAAGAGTTATTATTATATTTCCTTGTTCATGATAATCGTTTATTATCCATGCTATAATTGTATTGATTGGAAACTTAAATAAATGTGTGGATAAATAGACAAACTTTGTGTCCCTAGTAAGCCTCTTCAGGACTAGCTCGTTGATCAAAGATGACCGCGGTTTCCAGGTCATAGACATGAGTTGTCATTTGATAACGGGATCACATCATTAGGAGAATGATGTGATGGACGAGACCCAAACGTTAAACATAGCTTTTTGATCGTATCAGTTATCGCTATAGTTTTCTGCATGTCAAGTATAAGTTCCTATGACCATGAGATCATGTAACTCACTGACACCGTAGGAGTGCTTTGTGTGTGCCAAACGTCGCAACGTAACTGGGTGACTATAAAAGGTACTCTACAGGTATCTCCGAAGGTGTCTGTTGAGTTGACATGGATCGAGACTGGGATTTGTCACTCCGTGTGACGGAGAGGTATCTCCGGGCCCACTCGGTAATACGTCATCTCAATGAGCTCAAAGTGACTAAGTAGTTAGTCACGGGATTATGTATTACGGAACGAGTAAAGA
>LR738712.1:809239500-809251078 GCA_902687465.1 Secale cereale
AACGAGATTGAACTAGGTATGGAGATACCGACGATCGAATCTCGGGCAAGTAACATACCGACGAGACAAAGGGAACTGTATACGGGATTGCCTGAATCCTTGACATCGTGGTTCATCCGATGAGATCATCGAGGAACGTGTGGGAACCAATATGGGTATCCAGATCCCGCTATTGGTTATTGGCCTGGGAGTGTCTCGGTCATGTCTGCATAGTTTCCGAACCCGCAGGGTCTACACACTTAAGGTTCGGTGACGCTAGGGTTGTTAGTGAGAACAGTGCATGGTAACCGAAGGTTGTTCGGAGTCCCGGATGAGATCCCGGACGTGACGAGGGTCTCCGGAATGGTCCGGGGACGAAGATTGATATATAGGATGAGAGTGATCGGAGTCCGGAAGTGTTCCGGGGAGTACCGGGGAGTCGTCGGATGACCGAAAGGGGTTTCGGGGGTCCCGGCAAGTGTTGCGGGCCTCATGGGCCATAAGTGAGAGACGCAACAGCCCTCATGGGGCTGTGCGCCCCCCCTTGGGCCCTCTCCACATGCGCCAAGGGGGCTGGGCCCCCCTAGGGCTGCCGCACCCCCTAGGCTTGGGGGGCAAGGCACCTAGGGGGGGAAACCCTAGGCCCTGGCCGCCGCCCCCCCCCCCTTGGCCGGCCCCCATCTCCCCTTGGCCGCCGCCCCTAGGGGGTAACCCTAGGGCGCCCCTCCCCTCTCTTCCCCCCTATATAAAGAGAGGCAGAGGGAGGGCAGCCACACACGTTCGTGCCTCGGCGCTGCCCTCCCTCCACCGTAGAGATCTTCATCTATTCCGCAGTGCTTGGCGAAGCCCTGCTGGAATTCTTCCACCACCATCTCCACCACGCCGTCGTGCTGCTGGGTTTCTCCGTCAACTTCTCCTTCCCCCTTGCTGGATCAAGAAGGAGGAGACGTCCCCGAGCTGTACGTGTGAAGAACGCGGAGGCACCGTCCGTTCGGTGCTGGGATCTTCGGCGATCTGAATCGCGGCGAGTACGACTCCATCAACCGCGTTCTTGAACGCTTCCGCTTAGCGATCTACAAGGGTATGTGGATCCAACTCTCCCCTCGTAGATGCATCTCCTAGATTGATCTTGGTGAGCGTAGGAAAATTTTTTGTTTCCCATGCAACGTTCCCCAGCAGTGGTATCAGAGCTAGGTTCTTGCGTAGATGCTTTCACGAGTAGAACACAAAGGGGTTTTGTGGGCGTTGATGTTTAGATTGCTTCCCTCCTTGGTCTTTCTTGATTCAGCGGTATTATGGGATGAAGCGGCCCGGACCAACTTTACATGTCCACGTACATGAGACCGGTTCCATCGACAGACATGCGACTTTTGTTGCATAAGATGGCTGGCGGGTGTCTGTCTCTCCTATCTTAGTTGAATCGGAATAGACAAAGGCGGTCCTTGTAGAAGGTTAAATAGCAACTTAAATATCACCGTTGTGGCTTAGCGTAGGTAAGAAGCGTTCTTGCTAGATACCCATAGCAGCCACGTAAAACATGCAACAACAAATTAGAGGACGTCTAACATGTTTTTGCAGGGTATGTATGTGATATGATATGGCCAATGAGATGATGAGATATATTTGATGTATGAGATGATCATGTTGTAATAGTTAATATCGACTTGCATGTCGATGCATACGGCAACCGGCAGGAGCCATAGGGTTGTCTTTAATTTTTGTATGACCTGCGTGTCAATCATTAAGCGCTATGTAATGCTTTACTTTATCGCTAAACGGTAGCAATAGTAGTAAGAGCATGGTGGGCGCGCGACAACCCCGATGGCGACACGATGATGGAGATCATGATGATGGGGATCATGGTGTTACGCCGGTGACGATGGAGATCATGCCGGTGCTTTGGAGATGGAGATCAAAAGCACGAGTTGATGGCCATATCATGTCACTTATGATTTGCATGTGATGTTAATCCTTTTATGCATCTTATTTTGCTTAGGACGACGGTAGCATTATAAGATGATCCCTCACTAAAATTTCAAGATAAAATTGTGTTCCCCCCGAGTGTGCGCCGTTGCGAAGGTTCGTCGTTTCGAAGCACCACGTGATGATCGGGTGTGATAGACTCTACGTTCGCATACAACGGGTGCAAACCAGTTTTGCACATGCAGAACACTCGGGTTAGACTTGACGAGCCTAGCATGTACAGACATGGCCTCGGAACACGGAAGACCGAAAGGTCGAGCATGAGTCATATAGTAGATATGATCAACATGAAGATGTTCACCATTGACACCACCTCATCTCACGTGATGATCGGACTTGGGTTGGTGGATTTGGATCATGTCACGCTCGGATGACCAGAGGGATGTCAATTTGAGTGGGAGTTATAAGTAATTTGATTAGTTAAACTCACTTATCATGAACAATAGTCTAAGTTGCCTTTGCAAATTATGTTGTAGACCAATAACTGCGTTGTAGCTCCCTGTTTGATACGATCCTAGAGAAAGACTAAGTTGAAAGATATTGTAAGCAATGATGCGGACTGGGTCCGTAGTCCGAGGAGTGTCCTCACTGCTGCACAGAAAGCTTACGTCTTTGATGCACCGCTCGATGTGCAAACCCCTACAACGTTGTCTGTGGATGTTGTGAACACCTGAGAGACACGTCCTGATGACTACTTGATAGTTTAGTGCACCATACTTTACGGCTTAGAATCGGGATTCCAATGACGTTATGAACGCCATGGAACATATGAGATGTTCTAAGAGCTGAAATTGGGATTTCAGGCTCATGCCCGTGTTGAGAGGTATGAGACCTCTGACAAGTTCATTTGCCAAAAAGATGGAGGAGAATAGCTCAACTAGTGAGCATGTGCTCAGAATGTCTGGGTGCTAAAATCACTTGAACCAAGTGGGAGTTAATCTTCCAGGTGAGATAGTGGTTGACAGAATTCTCTAGACACTATCACCAAGCTACTAGAACTTCGTGATGAACTATGACATGCAAAGGATAGAGATGATCCCGGAGCTATTAGCGGTTCTTAGTACCGCAAAAGTAGAAATCAAGAAGGAGCATCAAGTGTTGATGGTTTAGCTGTTGGAAATATGCCCTAGAGGCAATAATAAAAGAGTTATTATTATATTTCCTTGTTCATGATAATCGTTTATTATCCATGCTATAATTGTATTGATTGGAAACTCAAATACATGTGTGGATGAATAGACAGACTTTGTGTCCCTAGTGAGCCTCTACAGGACTAGCTCGTTGATCAAAGATGACCGCGGTTTCCAGGTCATAGACATGAGTTGTCATTTGATAACGGGATCACACCATTAGGAGAATGATGTGATGGACGAGACCCAAACGTTAAACATAGCTTTTGATCGTGTCAGTTATCGCTATAGTTTTCTGCATGTCAAGTATAAGTTCCTATGACCATGAGATCATGTAACTCACTGACACCGTAGGAGTGCTTTGTGTGTGCCAAACGTCACAACGTAACTGGGTGACTATAAAGGTACTCTACAGGTATCTCCGAGGGTGTCTGTTGAGTTGACATGGATCGAGACTGGGATTTGTCACTCCGTGTGACGGAGAGGTATCTCCGGGCCCACTCGGTAATACGTCATCTCAATGAGCTCAAAGTGACTAAGTAGTTGGTCACGGGATTATGTATTACGGTAACGAGTAAAGAGACTTGCCGGTAACGAGATTGAACTAGGTATAGAGATACCGACGATCGAATCTCGGGCAAGTAACATACCGACGAGACAAAGGGAACTGTATACGGGATTGCCTGAATCCTTGACATCGTGGTTCATCCGATGAGATCATCGAGAAACGTGTGGGAACCAATATGGGTATCCAGATCCCGCTATTGGTTATTGACCTGGGAGTGTCTCGGTCATGTCTACATGGTTTCCGAACCCGCAGGGTCTACACACTTAAGGTTCGGTGACGCTAGGGTTGTTAGTGAGAATAGTGCATGGTTACCGAAGGTTGTTCGGAGTCCCGGATGAGATCCCGGACATGACGAGGGTCTCCGGAATGGTCCGGGGACGAAGATTGATATATAGGATGAAAGGTTTCGGAGTCCGGAAGTGTTCCGGGGAGCATCGGGAAATCGGCGGATTACCGAAAAGGGTTTCGGGGGTCCCGGAAGTGGTTCTGGGCCTAATGGGCCACAAGGGGGAACACCACAGCCCTCATAGGGCTGTGCGCCCCCCCTGGGCCCTCTCCTCATGCGCAAGGGGAGGTGGACCCTCCTAGGGCTGCCGCACCCCCCCTGGCTTGGGGGGCAAGGCACCTAGGGGGGGAAACCCTAGGGCCTGGCCCTTGGCCGCCGCCCCCCTCTGCCCTGGCCGCCGGCCCCCCTAGGGGAAACCCTAGGGTGCCCCCCTCTCCTCCTTCCCCCTATATATAGAGAGGCAGAGGGAGGGCAGCCAACACACACGTTTGTGCCTCGGTGCTGCCCTCCCTCTCCCATAACATCTTCATCTCCCACGGTGCTTAGGCGAAGCCCTGCTGGAATCCTCCTCCACCGTCACCACCACGCCGTCGTGCTGCCGGTCTCTCCATCAACCTCTCCTCCACCCCTTGCTGGATCAAGAAGGAGGAGACGTCCCCGAGCCGTACGTGTGAAGAACGCGGAGGCACCGTTGCTTCGGTGCTAGGATCTTCGGCGATCTGAATCGCGGCGAGTACGACTCCATCAACCGCGTTCTTAACGCTTCCGCTTAGCGATCTACAAGGGTACGTGGATCCAACTCTCCTCTCGTAGTAGCATCTCCTAGATTGATCTTGGTGAACGTAGGAAAAATTTTTGTTTCCCATGCAACGTTCCCCAACAGTGGCATCATGAGCTAGGATCTTGCGTAGATGCTTTCTCGAGTAGAACACAAAAGGGTTTGTGGGCGTTGATGTTTAAATTGCTGCCCTCCTTAGTCTTTCTTGATTCAGCGGTATTATGGGATGAAGCGGCCCAGACCAACTTTACATGTCCACGTACATGAGACCGGTTCCATCGACAGACATGTGACTTTTGTTGCATAAGATGGCTGGCGGGTGTCTGTCTCTCCTATCTTAGTTGAATCGGAATAGAACAAGGCGGTCCTTGTAGAAGGTTAAATAGCAACTTGAATATCACCGTTGTGGCTTTGCGTAGGTAAGAAGCGTTCTTGCTAGATACCCATAGCAGCCACGTAAAACATGCAACAACAAATTAGAGGACGTCTAACTTGTTTTTGCAGGGTATGTATGTGATATTATATGGCCAATGACATGATGAGATATATTTGATGTATGAGATGATCATGTTGTAATAGTTAATATCGACTTGCATGTCGATGTATACGGCAACCGGCAGGAGCCATAGGGTTGTCTTTAATTTTTGTATGACCTGCGTGTCAATCATTAAGCGCTATGTAATGCTTTACTTTATCGCTAAACGGTAGCAATAGTAGTAAGAGCATGGTGGGCGCGCGACAACCCCGATGGCGACACGATGATGGAGATCATGATGATGGGGATCATGGTGTTACGCCGGGGACGATGGAGATCATGCCGGTGCTTTGGAGATGGAGATCAAAAGCACGAGTTGATGGCCATATCATGTCACTTATGATTTGCATGTGATGTTAATCCTTTTATGCATCTTATTTTGCTTAGGACGACGGTAGCATTATAAGATGATCCCTCACTAAAATTTCAAGATAAAATTGTGTTCCCCCCGAGTGTGCGCCGTTGCGAAGGTTCGTCGTTTCGAAGCACCACGTGATGATCGGGTGTGATAGACTCTACGTTCGCATACAACGGGTGCAAGCCAGTTTTGCACATGCAGAACACTCGGGTTAGACTTGACGAGCCTAGCATGTATAGACATGGCCTCGGAACACGGAAGACCGAAAGGTCGAGCATGAGTCATATAGTAGATATGATCAACATGAAGATGTTCACCATTGACACCACCTCATCTCACGTGATGATCGGACTTGGGATGGTGGATTTGGATCATGTCACGCTCGGATGACCAGAGGGATGTCAATTTGAGTGGGAGTTATAAGTAATTTGATTAGTTAAAACTCACTTATCATGAACAATAGTCTAAGATGTCTTTGCAAATCTTTTGTTGTAGATGGCTCGCGCAGTAGCTCCCCTGAATTTTAATGCGTTCCTAGAGAAAACTAAGCTGAAAGATGATGGGAGCAACTTTGTGGACTGGCTCCGCAATCTGAGGATCATCCTCACAGCTGCCCAAAAGGTTTATGTCCTAAATGCACCGCTAGGTGAACCCCCCGCTCCGGCCTCTGTGGACGTTATGAACGCCTGGCAGTCGCGTTCGGATGACTACTCAGTTGTGCAGTGTGCCATGTTGTATAGCTTGGAAGGAGGACTTCAAAGGCGTTTTGAACGTCATGGAGCATATGAGATGTTCCAGGAGTTGAAGTTCATCTTTGAAAAGAATGCCAAGATCGAGAGGTATGAGACCACCGATAAATTCTTTGCTTGCAAGATGGAGGAGAATTCGTCTGTCAGTGAGCACTTGCTGAAGATGTCTGGGTACTATACCCGCATAGCTGATCTGGGACTTGTGTTCCCGGAGGAGGCTATCATTGACAGAATTCTCCAGTCACTCCCACCTAGCTACAAGAGCTTCGTGCAGCAGTATAACATGAAAGGGATGAACAAATCCATCGCCGAGCTGTTTTCAATGCTGAAAGTCGCTGAGGCAGACATCCAGAAGGAGTATCAAGTGTTGATGGTCAATAAAACTACCAGTTTCAAGAAAAATGGCAAGGGCAAGAAGGGTAACTCAAAGAAGGGTGACAAGGCAGTTGCTCATCCAGTGAAGAAACCCAAGGCTGGGCCCAAGCCAGAGACTGAGTGTTTCTATTGCAAGGGGAACGGCCACTGGAAGCGGAACTGCCCCAAGTATCTGGCAGACAAGAAGGGGGCCAACAACAACAACAAGCAAGGTATATGTGATATACATGTTATTGATGTGTACCTTACCAACTCTCGTTGTAGTGCCTGGGTACTTGATACCGGTTCGGTTGCTCACATTTGCAACTCTAAACAGGAACTACGGAATAAACGGAGGCTGGCGAAGGACGAAGTGATGATGCGCGTGGGGAATGGTTCCAAGGTTGATGTGATCGTCGTCGGCACGCTCGCTCTTCGATTACCATCGGGATTAGTTATGAACCTGAATAATTGTTATTTAGTGCCTGCGTTGAGCATGAACATTATATCTGGATCTTGTTTAATGCGAGACGGTTACTCATTTAAATCAGAGAATAAAGGTTGTTCTATTTATATGGGTAATATCTTTTATGGTCATGCACCCGAAGTAGGGGGTTTATTCTTATTGAATCTCGATAGTGATGATACACATGTTCATAACATTGATGCCAAAAGATGTAGAGTTGATAATGATAGTACCACTTTCTTGTGGCACTGCCGTCTGGGTCATATCGGCGTGAAACGCATGAGGAAGCTCCATGCTGATGGACTTTTGGAGTCTATTGATTTTGAATCACTTGACACATGCGAGCCGTGCCTCATGGGCAAGATGACTAAGACCCCGTTTTCAGGAACAATGGAACGGGCAAGTGACTTATTGGAAATCATACATACTGATGTGTGTGGTCCGATGAGTGTCACGGCGCGCGGTGGATATCGTTATTTTCTCACCTTCACTGACGACTTAAGTAGATATGGGTATATTTACTTGATGAAGCATAAGTCTGAAACGTTTGAAAAGTTCAAGCAATTTCAGAGTGAAGTTGAGAATCATCGTAACAAGAAGATCAAGTTCCTACGATCTGATCGAGGGGGAGAGTATCTGAGTTATGAGTTTGGCAATCACTTAAGAAAATGTGGAATTGTTTCACAGTTGACGCCACCTGGAACACCACAGCGTAATGGTGTGTCCGAACGTCGTAATCGAACCCTATTAGATATGGTGCGTTCTATGATGTCTCTTGCCGATTTGCCACTATCGTTCTGGGGATATGCATTAGAGACAGCTACATTCACTTTAAATAGGGCTCCATCTAAGTCCGTTGAGACAACACCGTACGAACTATGGTTTGGTAAGAAACCTAAGTTGTCTTTTCTCAAAGTTTGGGGTTGCGATGCTTATGTCAAAAGGCTTCAGCCAGAAAAGCTCGAAACCAAAGCGGACAAATGTGTCTTCATAGGATACCCAAAAGAGACGGTTGGGTACACCTTCTATCTCAGATCCGAGGGCAAAGTGTTTGTCGCTAAGAACGGGTCCTTTCTCGAGAAAGAGTTTCTCTCGAAAGAATTGAGTGGGAGGAAGGTAGAACTTGATGAGGTTATTGAACCTCTGCTTCAACCAGAGAGTAGCGCAGCACAGAAAGATGTTTTTGTGGAGCCTGCAGCGGTTGAAGAGGAAGCCAATGATGATGATCAAGAAGCTTCTGATCAAGTTACTACCGAACCTCGTAGGTCGACAAGGGTACGCACTGCACCTGAGTGGTATGGTAACCCTGTTTTGGAGGTCATGTTGTTGGACAACAGTGAACCTACGAGCTATGGAGAAGCGATGGTGGGCCCGGATTCCGACAAATGGTTAGAGGCCATGAAATCCGAGATGGGATCCATGTATGAAAACAAAGTATGGACTTTGGAAGTATTACCTGAAGGGCGGAAGGCCATTCAGAATAAATGGATTTTTAAGAGGAAGACGGACGCTGACGGTAATGTCACCGTGTATAAAGCTCGACTTGTGGCAAAGGGTTTTTCACAAGTTCAAGGAGTTGACTACGATGAGACTTTCTCACCCGTAGCGATGCTTAAATCCGTCCGAATCATGTTAGCAATAGCTGCATATTTCGATTATGAAATTTGGCAGATGGATGTCAAAACAGCGTTCCTTAACGGTTTTCTTAAGGAAGAGTTGTATATGATACAACCGGAAGGTTTTGTCGATCCAGAGAATTCTGACAAAGTGTGCAAACTCCAGCGTTCCATTTATGGGCTGGTGCAAGCATCTCGGAGTTGGAATCTTCGCTTTGATGAGGTGATCAAAGCGTTTGGGTTTGTACAAGTTTACGGAGAAGCTTGTATTTACAAGAAAGTGAGTGGGAGCTCTATAGCGTTTCTAATATTATATGTGGATGACATATTGCTAATTGGAAACAATATAGAACTTTTGGATAGCGTGAAGGGGTATTTGAACAAGAGTTTTTCGATGAAGGACCTCGGTGAAGCTGCTTTCATATTGGGCATCAAGATCTATAGAGATAGATCGAGACGCTTGATAGGACTTTCACAAAGTACATACCTTGATAAAGTTTTGAAGAAGTTCAAAATGGATCAATCCAAGAAGGGGTTCTTGCCGGTATTGCAAGGTACAAAGTTGAGTAAGACTCAATGCCCAGTGACTGCGGAAGATAGAGAAAAGATGAGTGTCATCCCCTATGCTTCAGCCATAGGCTCTATCATGTATGCAATGCTGTGCACAAGACCAGATGTCAGCCTTGCCATAAGTATGGCCGGAAGGTTTCAAAGTAATCCTGGTATGGATCATTGGACAGCGGTCAAGAATATCCTAAAGTACCTGAAAAGGACTAAGGAGATGTTTCTCGTTTATGGAGGTGATCAAGAGCTCGTCGTAAAGGGTTACGTCGATGCAAGCTTTGACACTGATCCGGATGACTCTAAGTCTCAAACCGGATACGTATATATTCTCAACGGGGGAGCGGTAAGCTGGTGCAGTTCCAAGCAAAGCGTGGTAGCCGATTCTACATGCGAAGCGGAGTACATAGCTGCCTCGGAGGCGGCAAAGGAAGGTGTCTGGATGAAGGAGTTCATGACAGATTTTGGAGTTGTGCCTAGTGCATTGAACCCAATGACTCTGTTTTGTGACAACACTGGTGCCATTGCTCTAGCCAAGGAACCAAGGTTTCACAAGAGGACCAGACACATAAAGCGACGCTTCAATTCCATCCGCGATTCAGTCAAGGAGGAGGACATAAGCATTTGCAAAGTACACACGGATTTGAATGTTGCAGATCCGTTGACTAAGCCTCTTCCACGGGCTAAGCATGATCAACACCAAGACTCTATGGGTGTTAGATTCATTACCTTGTAATGCTAGATTATTGACTCTAGTGCAAGTGGGAGACTGTTGGAAATATGCCCTAGAGGCAATAATAAAAGAGTTATTATTATATTTCCTTGTTCATGATAATCGTTTATTATCCATGCTATAATTGTATTGCTTGGAAACTTAAATACATGTGTGGATAAATAGACAAACTTTGTGTCCCTAGTAAGCCTCTTCAGGACTAGCTCGTTGATCAAAGATGACCGCGGTTTCCAGGTCATAGACATGAGTTGTCATTTGATAACGGGATCACATCATTAGGAGAATGATGTGATGGACGAGACCCAAACGTTAAACATAGCTTTTTGATCGTATCAGTTATCGCTATAGTTTTCTGCATGTCAAGTATAAGTTCCTATGACCATGAGATCATGTAACTCACTGACACCGTAGGAGTGCTTTGTGTGTGCCAAACGTCGCAACGTAACTGGGTGACTATAAAAGGTACTCTACAGGTATCTCCGAAGGTGTCTGTTGAGTTGACATGGATCGAGACTGGGATTTGTCACTCCGTGTGACGGAGAGGTATCTCCGGGCCCACTCGGTAATACGTCATCTCAATGAGCTCAAAGTGACTAAGTAGTTAGTCACGGGATTATGTATTACGGAACGAGTAAAGATACTTGCCGGTAACGAGATTGAACTAGGTATGGAGATACCGACGATCGAATCTCGGGCAAGTAACATACCGACGAGACAAAGGGAACTGTATACGGGATTGCCTGAATCCTTGACATCGTGGTTCATCCGATGAGATCATCGAGGAACGTGTGGGAACCAATATGGGTATCCAGATCCCGCTATTGGTTATTGGCCTGGGAGTGTCTCGGTCATGTCTGCATAGTTTCCGAACCCGCAGGGTCTACACACTTAAGGTTCGGTGACGCTAGGGTTGTTAGTGAGAACAGTGCATGGTAACCGAAGGTTGTTCGGAGTCCCGGATGAGATCCCGGACGTGACGAGGGTCTCCGGAATGGTCCGGGGACGAAGATTGATATATAGGATGAGAGTGATCGGAGTCCGGAAGTGTTCCGGGGAGTACCGGGGAGTCGTCGGATGACCGAAAGGGGTTTCGGGGGTCCCGGCAAGTGTTGCGGGCCTCATGGGCCATAAGTGGGAGACGCAACAGCCCTCATGGGGCTGTGCGCCCCCCCTTGGGCCCTCTCCACATGCGCCAAGGGGGCTGGGCCCCCCTAGGGCTGTCGCACCCCCTAGGCTTGGGGGGCAAGGCACCTAGGGGGGAAACCCTAGGCCCTGGCCGCCGCCCCCCCCCCCCTTGGCCGGCCCCCATCTCCCCTTGGCCGCCGCCCCTAGGGGGTAACCGTAGGGCGCCCCTCCCCTCTCTTCCCCCCTATATAAAGAGAGGCAGAGGGAGGGCAGCCACACACGTTCGTGCCTCGGCGCTGCCCTCCCTCCACCGTAGAGATCTTCATCTATTCCGCAGTGCTTGGCGAAGCCCTGCTG
>LR738712.1:809255115-809277480 GCA_902687465.1 Secale cereale
GGGTAACCGTAGGGCGCCCCTCCCCTCTCTTCCCCCCTATATAAAGAGAGGCAGAGGGAGGGCAGCCACACACGTTCGTGCCTCGGCGCTGCCCTCCCTCCACCGTAGAGATCTTCATCTATTCCGCAGTGCTTGGCGAAGCCCTGCTGGAATTCTTCCACCACCATCTCCACCACGCCGTCGTGCTGCTGGGTTTCTCCGTCAACTTCTCCTTCCCCCTTGCTGGATCAAGAAGGAGGAGACGTCCCCGAGCTGTACGTGTGAAGAACGCGGAGGCACCGTCCGTTCGGTGCTGGGATCTTCGGCGATCTGAATCGCGGCGAGTACGACTCCATCAACCGCGTTCTTGAACGCTTCCGCTTAGCGATCTACAAGGGTATGTGGATCCAACTCTCCCCTCGTAGATGCATCTCCTAGATTGATCTTGGTGAGCGTAGGAAAAATTTTTGTTTCCCATGCAACGTTCCCCAGCAACTTCTATGTAGATTACTAGGTGTAGTAAGTAAATTGTATTAGTTACAACATGCCTCTTAGGTGTAGTAAGTAAATTGTATTAGTTATAACACGCCTCTCATTATATTGTGTGTGGCAGGAGCTTAGCCGAAAAAATACGGAAAATCGCCAGAAGCAAAAGGCGAGGCATATAGCTGGTTCAAAATCTTACTCACAGATTAGCTATGAGAAGGTACTCAAAAGAGTAGATGTAATGCACCTTTGTACGGTCAAATTTCAAGGTTCTATATTTGACATATCTCTATACTTGTAGAGGGACGGGGAGACTGGGAAAGAACCAACTATTCTACAACTTTGGCAGATCACTCATACACGAAATGGATCATGGTCTAATGAAGAATCACAGACTGTTTATGTGAGAAACATTTTCAAACAAAGAAATCTAGCTTGTTACATTATTTATATTGTGCAATATCATATTAACATTCTTAACAACTTAAGTATGTTATCTTTATGTGGTGTAGGACAATGGACGCAGCCAGATTAGGGAGAAAGAAGGAGAGATTGGTGGTCCAATTTCAAGTGAAGAACAAAACAATATTTTCCAGAATAGCTACAGATCTACTATGGAAAGTACATCACTGAAGCCTCGTGGCCGAGGATACATGGCTAAACCGCCTAGCGGTTCTGAAAGACTACATTCTAAAATCCAGAGGCAAAATGCCGAGCTAACCCTCGAGGTTCATGACTTAAGGAGGCAAATTGTTGAACAACAGGCAGAGAGGCAAAGAGAAAGAGAAGAAGAGCGAGTTGCGAGGGAAAAACAGCTTGAGGAGGAACATGTAACAAGGCAGAGAGAACTTGAGGAGGCTAAGCAAGCAATGATGCATGATATTATGAATGAGGTTAGGCAATCAATGAGGTCGGATGTTGAGCAGATATTGGGAACTCGACAGGAAGACGCACATCAGGTAATACAAATGCTTTCAATTTAGTATAGTTATGTTCTATGGAGAAAAGTAAATCTTGTGATTTACCCATTCAATGAAGTTTTCCCAAGCAAGGGACACTCCAAGAAACGGAACTGGAAATCGGTCAAGTTCTTTGTTTAGAAATTCGAGCATGATTACTCAACATGAGCTTATGCAAGCAGCTAAACAGTATCGTCGTCCTCCAAGTGGAAAGGTATTTGACAAAATTATGAGATCTAGTTTCCATTGAAGCATGTCCATATTTGAGTGTTTTATCCATAACATCTAAGCGCAAATGTTAAAATGTACATGCCGAACTATACCATCTGAAACTGAACACAACACAAAAGACAAGGCAAAAAAGAATATGTACCTTGAAGGCAACCACCACACTAGTGCATCCCCAGTAAACAACTTCTAAACTTATACTAGGCTGTAGAAAATAGATTTCAGCAACATGCTACATTTCTGGGTAAGATCATATCAAGTGATACATCACTGATAGGATAATTTTTTGACTTTTACTACATGATCAGCCATGAAGAGGAGAATAAAATAGTTGATTTAGGAAAATGCAAGTAAAACAAAGAAAAACTTGTGCCTTGGTTTGCATGTGTTTCTACCACAAATGCTAATTATTAAGTGAAATACTAAGTTGAGAAACAATAATAAGCATGCCAGCCTTTTCTTCTGTACGTTCAATAGCCTATACGTGGAACAGCCAGCAGATTACATGCCAAGTATAAACTAGTGGAACTCATGTTATCCATGCATTGGTGTACGGATTACCCTTTCTGCTTTTCATTTGTATGTTTACATAGAAAAAAGGCATGATTACTTTCTCAAGTAGCATGATCACCCTTTAGTTCTCTGCCTACTTTGAGATATTAATGTTTATATGCCACAAATAAAAAGAGGCAAATATCTTCTTTAATGAATGCCCTCAACAAGGAAACCTGATGTATTTTCATTGAAATTGGGTCATTCATGTTATAATAGAAACTTTTGTATTTGCTGCTCACTAATCATCTATTAATAGACCTTGTATCTGTGTAAACAACACCTATGCTTTCTTGCGAAATGACTGTACAGAAGTAGCCATAGTAATATGTCAGAAGTGCTAATGAATAAATATTACAATACATTCTTGATATGGATTATAAGTATGGAAGCCATCCCATGTAGAATCATCAACCCTTATTTATAATCTTTTTTATTGTGTATTGTCTTTACTGTCTTAACTAACCATAAGCTTCAAATTTTGTTTTTCCCTTGTAGGATGGTTTTCTCTAAATGAAGAAGAAAGATCCCAACAAGATTTATTACCAGTTTAGGAGGCGCCTCGTAGGACGGTTTTTCTACGTGAAGTGAAGAAAAGTCATGTCTTGAAGAATGCTTGTTGACTAGACGAAGTCATATGTATCTTGTTTGTTTGAACATTTAGATTTCCTTTCAGACTTTGTAGAACATGTATCTGACTTGGATGTTTTATTCTTGAACTTGTTAATGAATGAATGCTTTGGACATGTACTCATGTTTTTCTTCTACCATTATCAACATGTGAGCATTGTTGTGTACTTGTAAATGGTGCTTGGATAATGCATTATTAGTGTAATATATACATGCAATTCTGTTCGTTGCAATAGGTTATCGCCATGAAATTAGACCCGTCGCGAAAAAATATTGCCACGAAACCTGCCTGTTGCGATAATGTATCACCACAGAATTTGCATGTTGCAATAAGTTTTTGCTACAAATCCTTCGTCGTTGCGACAAGTGTGTTGCCACAAAATTATGTCGTTGCGAGAGGGTCTTGCCACGAAATCTCACTCGTTGCGCTAGGTTATTGCCACAAAGAGTATTTTGTGGCCATATGTGTGTGCCGCAACGGCAGGGCTCATGGCAATATAACTCAAATGCCACGAGAAAAATTGTTGCGATACCATTCCATGTTGCCACGGTGCCAAAAAATGTTGCATCATCCTATTGCCACGGAGTTTATTGCGACGTTTGGCAACAATTTCTACTTTGTTGCAATAGATGCATATTGCAACAGTTTGTTACTTATTGCAACAGAAAAAATCATTGCAATAGACCGTTTTCCCTGTAGTGTAGGATGTGAGATAATAAATAATGTGCTCTCTCATTCTATATTGGAGCTTGTGCAAGGGGTGTTGGTTCATGTACATACAACCTTCCTCTCTTCCCTCATTTATTGTATGACACATCATAAAAAATCCTATGTGGCAAACTCTACCAACAACTATCTTACAACCATTGGAGATGCCCATCTCCAATGGTTGTAAGATAGTTGTTGGTAGAGTTTGCCACATAGGATTGGGCATCTCTTTCAATGAGGCAAATAAACGAGACGAGTGAAGAAGCCGTCTGGGTGTTGACATGCAGGGGAAGTAACAAGCGTGGAGATCCCTTATACAGAGATAGGAATATGCAACTTGTATTTCAATGAGGCCATGGGCCAATTTATATGCATGTACATGTGTAGGAAATATGCAAGAAACCCCTTATACAATGGACAAAAAGGGATGTATCCATTGATGACAAGTATTTTCGGACGGAGGGAGTAGATGAGAATGTAAACCAAAACGTAATTCAATTCAGAAGAAAACAAATGCAGCGTTGTCATCTGTATGTGCTGAATTTTTTATGAGCTGGAATGCCTGGAACAGGAGGTCTCATTAAACTAAAGTTGAACAAAACTAGAGCACATGAACCAACAAACCGGGCCACCTCCTCGAACTGAAGGACATCCAGACAAGCTGTCCATCGCGAATTATTTGTCGCAGAAATGGATGTATCTAGACGTATTTTAGTTCTAGATATATTCATTTCTACGACAAGTAATTCCGGGTGGAGGGAGTAGATAGCAGACAGAGAGCCAAACCACTGTTCTTCAGCCATTCTCCAAGCGCAGAACACCAATGTTTCATTCCAGCCTTGAACAACATCGTCACTTGCCACCAGCCACCTATGAAAACCAGTACAATTTCCAAATGATCCAGAACAGCGAGGCAAACACCTGAGGTCAATCAAGGCAGAAATAAATATTCCAAATGATATAACAACACAGCTTCAAACACATGTAAGCCTGATTGGTGAAAACCTGAGAGGAGGCTTGGTTTTAACCAGCCATGGCATTTGGACTAGATGGTAGGCCGTAAATAGTACAAAATTGTACAGTTCTATTGTTCAGTTTTGAGATCACTTGTCACTAGAACTGAATGCAGGAATTACTTTCACAACATTAAATCACCTAAAAATAAGATACCGCAGAAAGAACGGAGATTTTTCACCTCACAAGAATTAGAACAAGCAACCAACAAACTGGATCAAAACTGAATCATCGGATTGATAAACACATTGTGAACATCAACAAGACCAAGAGTGTTTCCAAAACGATGATGTGCAGGCGCATGCCCACAGATTCCAAAAATCCCGCAGATAATGAGAATGCCGATATAACAAGGGTCAAGGGCGGATGGTCTTGCAAGATAACCACTGTGGCATGTGACAGGAGGTGTAAATGGTTGTCTACAACTTATCTGTAGAATCTTAATAGCTCAACTAAGTACATGATTACCTATTGAATCAATGGACCACTACCTAATTAAAGCTCTCAAGCACTATAGTGGATCGATCAGCAACCATATAAAACATGGAATATTGCAGAGGTCAAGCAGTAAGATACAATTTTGCTGTCATCTCATAAGCTAGAAAATATTATAAGAAAGTGTCGAGTTAAGAAGCACATTCATGCCTAAATGAAAACAGGAGTTCAGAAGCCAATAAACCATAGAAGCAAAGCATAATGTACACAAAAATTGTTAAATATGCAGGGAGATTCAGGATCTTGCATTAAAAAGTTTTGGTACGAAGGTCGGCAGTACAAAATTGATAATAGTTGTGAAAATATACTTTTACAACACAGGGAAACAGATGCCATCTAGAAGAACCAAGCTTGCATCTGTTAATGCCTAACTCTGGTTTGCATAAATCATAGGAAAATATTCCGTACGATGTAACCAGTTACAGGTTAAACAGAGGTAAATATTATAACCGCTGGGCATAAATCATGGCAAGCCCTGACTGTGCAAACCAGAGATGGTAGACGTATATAAAAACTGTACAGCTGCAGTATTCAGAAATCAGTTGTACTCGAACTGAAAGTATCAGCCAGTAGGCGATTGAAAAATTACAGGAGAAAAATAAAGGAAAATTTCAAAAAAAAAAACTTATACAAAGTAGTAAAGCATGAATTACTTTCACATCATTTAATACCTTCAAAGAAAGATACTGCAGAAAGAAGATATTCAGCTCACACAAACTAGAGCAAGTAACCAACAAACTAGATCAAAACTGCATCCTCAGATTGATCAACGTATTGTGGCCATCAGCAAGTCCAAATTGTTCCCAAAAAGAGGGTCCCGAACTGACCTTCAGAGAAAAATTTGTGATGACATGAACATATGAGGACTCATGGATATAATTACTAGCTTCATCAGGAAAGATAAAAAGTTACCTTCCGTGGATTACCTTCCGTGGCTCCTGTCGCGACGTCCTCCGATGGTGTGTGTGTTGGGGGGGGGGGGGTTCTCTCTGATTAACTTGGCTTGGCTAGTTAATCATCCAATCCCTGCCATCCAAATAACATCCAACGGCCTGTTTCAGTCCACCCGTTGCCCGTAGCAAGCAGCGTCCACCAGAACATGTGTTAAATACCCTCAAAATAAAAACATGTGTTAAATTCTTATTCTCATTTGTATTGGAGAAAAAAGGAGGTAAGGCTGAAAAATAGAAAGATAAAAAGTTGGATTACTAACTACTCCCTCCGTCCCAAAATACTTGTCGAAGAAATGGATAAAAATGGATGTATCTAGAACTAAAATACATCTAGATGCATTCATTCCTTCGACAAGTATTTTCGGACGGAGGGAGTATTTCTTTAGAGAGAGTGGTTTTTCTACACCCTAGCTCGGTGCACCCCCACTACACCCACACAAGAAAACATAGCAAAATATTTTAAAAAAAAAATCTGGAATTTTGTGGGAATGAGTATGAAGAAATGTTATGGATGCTTGCAAAGTTTGGTGGAGCTCTATACAAAAGAAAAAAAACACAAATTCTGCTCAAACTGTGCACATACATTTTGAGTAATTTTGTTTATTGGTAGCCAGAGCCTCCTGGCATGCAATTGGCTACTCTAATTGGCTCCAGAGTAGCGGGATCAAACAATGCCAAAGTGTTTCAAGGCCGAGGCCCCAAGGTAGTCGCCATCTGAATCCCTACTAACTGCAGAGGAGGATGCATCGCCGAGGCCTCATGATTTTCCCCGCCAATTTCACCATAACTATCGCGAGCATAAGTGCAACAGATAATTAGCCAAAAAAAAAAGAACGCAAGCATCCATGCGTCCCTTGCTTGCCATGCATAATAAACGGTAATCAAAACTTGCATGCGTCGGTTCTGTGTCCATCCACCTCTCGATATTTCAAGGGGACGGCCCCCGACGTCAAGCCCTACAGCCGCCGCCTCTTCGTCCTCCTAAAAAAAGCATCTAGGGTTCTTGCCTCTCGCCGGCTCCGGAGCAGGTCCGCCTCGTCTCCGGTGGCCCTAGGGTCACGGAGGCTCGGTGGATCCTGCCAAGGGCCGGCGGGAGGGCTTTATTTTTAGTCGTTCATTTCAATTTTGTTAGGGTTTGTGTTCTACTCTGGAAGGTGAAACGGCGACGGTTTTCTGAAGATGGAATAAAGGTCTTCCCGTCTAGCCGTCGTTCCAGTGGTGCGTCTAGCATCATTGGTGGGCGTGTGAAGGTGTGTCTCCAGCGGATCTATCTTTGGTGGATTTGCTCGGATCTCGTTGGTGTTCATCTACGTTCGTGTGTCTTCGGATTGGATCCTTCCGATCTACGTTGTTCGAGTGAATAGCATAAAACTACCACAATTCGTGTTAGGGTTCCAAAAAACTACCAGAAATTTGTTTGTGACTAATACCTACCACTTTCGGTGTTGACTGTTTCAAAAAACCCAAATGGGTGAGTGGTTAACATCTAATCAAGTTTATGACAGCTGGGGCCTACCCGTAAGATGACCGTTTGTTTGACCGTTAACTTACATGTAGGACCTACATGTCAGTGTCTCTTCACATATTAAAAAAAATGCAATCCCTCAATTAGCAATCGTGTCCCTGAAAAATAAAATAAAAAGCAATCGGGTCCTTGAAAAATAAAATAAAAAGCAATCGAGTCCCCGCCGGTGAGCTCGTCGCCAGAGCTGATGTGGGCGTCGGCCGGCCTTCAGCAGCGCCGTCCCCGCTGCTCTGCTGCACGCGGTGGAGCTCGAGGTCGTCCATGCTGCCCTCCTACACGCGCCAAACCTCAAGGGCTCCCTGCTGCTGGCTGCAGGAGAGGCAGCCATGGCGAGCTCCGCTGGAGATTGGGCCGGGCGGTGCACATGCCATAGTAGGTGAGCTACGGGGAGAAGGGAGGAGGCATGGGTGGTGGAGCAGCTCACCGGCTGCCTCCGCGCCCGTGGCGGTAACCAGCCGTAGGCCATCGCTGTGGCCGGCCGTGAGCAGTGGCTGGCCGTGAGCCTTCCCGCACGTCGGCGGACATCCCACGCGCGTCTTCCAGCGGCCGAGGAGAGAGGTAGGCTGGGGAGGGCCGTCGGCGGGTCGGGAGGTGAGAGGATCGTCACCTAGTCGGGAGCAGAGGAGAGGAGAGAGATCAATGGAGTTGAGTGGAGAAGAAAGACAAAGAGGAAGACCAAGCTTACATGTGGGCCCCACATGTAAGTCAACGGTCAACCTAAACAGTCAAACAACGGTTTGTTTAGAAGTGGGCCTGACTTGTCATAAACCAGATCAATTTTGAATCACATGGTGATTTGGGTTTTTTGAGACAACCGACGTCAATTTTGGTAGGTATTAGTCACAAACAAATTTCTGGTATTTTTTGGAATCGTAACGCGAATTGTGGTAGTTTTATGCTATTCACTCACGTTGTTCTTCATTTGCGGCAGTTGCTGTTCTGGTGCGCTGGTCCTATGGGGCCTTAGCACGACGACTTCCCGACTGTCTACTATAACAAGTTGTGCCCGACTCCGAGGATGGAGGGGCGATGACGGCGGCGCGCCTTCGGCTCGCTTCAGTGCTTGTAGTCGTCGCTAGATGGTCTACGAATCTGGATGTAATTTTTATTATTTTCGATATTTGTTATACTACCATGATTGAAGATGAATAGATCGGAAGATTTCCCGAAAAAAAAATATTCCAAGGGGACGGCTCTCTCTCGGTGGCAGATTTGCGTTCAACCTCCCGCACTCCGTCCCATTCGTTGGCTCCACCTTCCTCGACTCCTCGGCTCCTAAAAACGCTAGAACCAACATAGCCGCCAGATCATGCAGCACCTTCCCGTTCCCCTTCCACTCTTTCTATAACTCCCACCCTCCTAATATAAATCCTCCACTGGTAAGAGAACCCCGTCATGTGCTTCAGTCAATGCCAAATCGGCCGCTGCTCTGGTCCTTCCACGTCGCTGCTGGGCTGTTTCAAGAGGGAGACACGAGAAGGATAGGGATGTGGCGGCTGTGATGGAGAGAGAAGGCAGGGGAGCGCGGCGGCGGCTGTGTCAACGAGAGAGAGAGGGGATCATGTTGTGGCCATCTCCAGGTCAAAGGACGACGGACGAACACACCATCCAGAGTGACAAAATCCAGTCGGCATCGTCTAAAGTTCGTTTCATAGCAAAATTTACCCTCTCATACACCGAATGTCCCTCATCTGCTGCTCCAGCCAGCCCCGTGCAGCCGATCGTCTCCCTTAGGCCGGTGAGTCCACAATGGACGATGCCTCCTCCAACCACGTTTGGTACATGCGGTCCTTCTCAAGGTAATCACCCATCATCTACGCTCTCAACCTAGCCAGGCTTTGCAGATTGGTCGACATTAACAAATTCTACAGATGCCGGTGCCCGCGCTTCAGCCGTCGGTTCTGTTCCTCCAGGCGCGTCTGCGTTGCAACAGAGCATGATGAGGAGACTCAATTCCCTAGCAATTTTTTTATTTTATAGGTACGTATATGTTCTATACAAATTATTTTATACAGTACCTAATGACAGGTAAAGTAGTATATAATATTAAATATATATAATTTTACCAATCCAAGTATGCTATCTGCCGAATTCACCATCCTTAGATTAGATGATGCTCTGGCAATTCAACGAGCTCAGATAATGGTGCAGTTCATGAGTTCTTAATCGATCCAACTGCCAACTGCTAAAACGTGACATTAGTTATGTTCCAGTGCCATTGTAATAGCTAACATAGCCGGTTATGTAATTTTATAGATTTGAAGGATATATGAAAAGACTCATCAACACTTTGTCCTCTCTTTTGTTCTCTTGCGCTCAGAGAGATGCTAGAGGTCAGTCATAGAGAGGTCTGCATCGAGGTACATATGTACAACATCCATTCGGTCGAGTTGGCGTAGAGGAGAAAATCCATGTGTAGAAGGGAAGTTGCTTTGTAATGGATGCAAGCAAACAATGCTTTATCACAGAAGCAAGAAAACAAAGGGTTTGTTAGCACTCAGCAGCTGCCACAACATGGTAAGCAGGAGCATGATGAAATCGAATAACGAGGACTTCTGGACCCCCCCCCTTCTCTCTCTGTGTTCTTTTTGTATAATTTTGTTGGATATTCATTTAATTCATTACGTGATAGTAGCTCATTGGTGCTAAATTTTACATCCACATTAATTTTCTTTTTTTTTTTGACGTCAATGGCAGGAGCTCTGCCTTTGCATTATAGTAGGGGAAGAAAAAGGGTACATAACGGATTCCCCTTCGGGGGAAGTCCGAGTTTTGACACTCCTACATCAGCGTACCGAAAGCCACTCGAATCACACTAAAAAAACAACACCAACAAAGAACACTCACACTCTCTCCCTCCAGGCTTCCCTGAAACATCTAAGTATCTAACGTCCTCTTGAATTAGACCCGCAAGATCAAAAGCCGATAGTTCCTTCAGCTCGAAAATTCTTCTGTTTCGCTCCTTCCATAAGTTCCACAGTATGTATGCCGCCAATGTGATCTCCTAGTTTACTGTCTCTTTTGGTCGGTTTGCAAGGCATAATCTGTCCCAGCAGTCCCTGATGGATTGGGCCGTGGCAGCAATATCCCACAGCGCAGCATTTGGTTGCTGGAACTGGAACCAAACCTCTTTTGAGTAAGAGCACAGCAACGTGATGTGATCCGCAGTTTTAGGCTCCTGGTCACATAATTTGCACTTATCGTTGTGTGGCCATCCTCGAGCTTGAAGTCGATCTGCAGTCCAGTTTCTGTTCTGAAGCAGTATCCAGATATAAAACTTAACTTTTCCTTCCATTTTACTTCGCCATACTCTAGCTAGCCCTGGCTTCTCGATCCTTGTGAGAAATTGCGCCGCATATGCTGAGCGTGCAGTGTACATATTATTTGCAGACAGACTCCAAGCAATTACATCTGACTCCGGTCGTAATGTAATTTGGTTCACCTCCTCCCATAGTTGCACGAACTGGGTGAGCTGGTCGATGTTGTCCATTCTTTGCAGCCCCTGCATCCATCTTCCATCTCGCAATCCTTCCTTGACAGTTATCTTTTTGAATCTTGCGAGTTTGAACAGGGCCGGTGCTTTATCACTTGGGGCCTCCCCGTTGAGCCAACAATCTCTCCAGAAACTTGCGATGTTTCCATTGCTCAGTATCATCCTCGTGCAGCTACTAAACAGCTGTTTATCAGTGTCATCACAAGGTGTTGCTGATCCCTTCCATGGCCAGTCTCTAGCTTCCCATCTAAACCATTCCCATCGCAGCCTTAAGGCCCTGCTGAAGCACTCGATGTTCTTCATCCCGAGCCCTCCATATTGCTTCGGTGAGCACACTTGTTTCCAGTTTACCAGACTCTTTCCCCCTATTGTTCTGTCTTCTGCCTCCCAGAGGAAAAAAATTCTTAGTTTTTCCACCTTTTTTTATAAACCACTTGTCTGGTGAGAAGGCCGTCAGAAAATAAGTTGATGTAGCCATGACCGCCGAATTGGTATACACCAGTCTTCCCATTCTGTTGAGGTATCTTCCTTTCCTGGGTGCCAGCTTCCCAGCTAACTTATCAATCAGCGGTTGCACCTCCACTCTCTTTGGCTTTCGTACCCCTAAAGGCAGTCCAAGATATTGACAAGGGAGATCACCATGCACCCCCCCCCCTTCAAAAAATTTTTGTCATAAGAGGCACTAGATCAATGCCGGCGCATGAGATGGGGTACGCCACCGTCTTCTGAATGTTTGTTCGAAGGCCTGAAGCATCTCCAAATAGCTTCAAAATGGCCTGCACAGCATGAAAATCACTTTGCACTGGGCTGATGAAGAGTGCCGCGTCATCGGCATAGAAGCTTGATCGAAATCGCGCAATGCGAATATTCAGAGGCGCCAGAATCCTGCTTTCCGTGGCCAAGGACAACAATCTTTGCAACGGCTCCATTGCTCACCCTGAATAGCAGAGGGGAGAGGGGATCCCCTGCCTTAAACCTCTCATATGCAGAAACGGCGATCCCGGGGTTCCGTTCAACAACACTCTTGAAGAGGAGGAAAGTGTTGAGAAAAGCAACTTGTATTATTAGGAGGTGAAAGCCAACATATATACACATACATGGGATGCCAAAAGGCCATAGAAGAATGCCAAGAGACTAAATACAAAAGGTCAAGAGACATCACTAACACCCCCCCTCAAACTCATGGTGGATCCACAACACTGAGTTTGGAAAGGTGAAATCCATGTTGCGCTTTAGTCTGGGTCTTCGTGAAGAAGTCTGCTAGCTGTAACTCAGAAGGCACATACTGAAGAGCAACAACATGATCCTGCACAGCAGCACGAACATAAGAAGCATCAACGCCAATATGCTTGGTAAGCTCATGCTTCACGGGATCCCGTGCAATACTGATAGCACCTGTACTGTCTGATAAGATGGTGGTAGGTGTAGTAACAGAAACACCGAAATCCTCCAGTAACCATCGTAACCAAGTCACCTCTGCTGTCAGAAGAGACATAGCTCGCAACTCAGCCTCCGCACTCGAACGGGAAACTGCAATATGTTTCTTAGTCTTCCAGGCAATGAGAGAACCACCAAGAAAAACACAGTAAACAGAAAGTGAACGGCGATCCGTAGGATCACTAGCCCACATAGCATCCGAATAGGCCTGGAGCTGTAACGAGCTAGAGCGGGGAAAGAAGAGACGGTGAGAGATCGTGCCACGAAGATATCGTAGAACACGAAGAAGGTGACCATAGTGTACCGAAGTGGGAGAAGAAACAAACTGACTCAAGATATGAACAGGATAGGAGATATTTGGACGAGTGACGGCGAGATAGACAAGACTCCCAACAAGATGACGATAACGTGTCGGATCGGACAAGGGCTCACCATCAGAAGCGCGAAGGTGAACATTGAGCTCCATAGGAGTCTCAACAATGCGCTCATCACTAAGAGCCGCACGAGTAAGAAGATCCTGGATATACTTTTCTTGGGAAATAAAAAAGCCATCAGACTTGGAGGAAACCTCAATCCCAAGAAAGTAACAAAGAGGACCAATATCGGACATAAGAAACTGCTCACTGAGACGGGCCTTGACAAAGGCAATGTACTCAGGGTCATCGCCAGTGATGATCATGTCATCAACATATAGAAGAAGAAGAGTCCGACCACGAGCTGAAAGGTGAACAAACAATGCCGGATCATGAGCACTCGCTGAAAAACCAGCGGCGGTCACCACAGAGGCAAAACGCTCAAACCAAGCGCGAGGGGCTTGCTTAAGGCCATAAAGAGAGCGACGAAGACGGCATACCATGCCATCAGGAATAGAATACCCGGGTGGTGGCTGCATATAAACCTCCTCACGAAGCTCACCATTAAGAAAGGCATTCTTAACATCAAGCTGAGAAACAGACCAATGGCGAATAGAGGCCACAGCGAGAAGTGTGCGGATAGTGGTCATATGGGCTACAAGAGCAAATGTCTCATCGTAATCACGACCATGCTCCTGTTGAAAGCCACGAGCCACAAGACGAGCTTTGTAACGCTCAAGAGAACCATCGGAGCGAGTCTTAACTTTGTAGACCCACTTACAAGTGATGGGACGAACACCGGAAGGAAGAGAAAGAAGATCCCATGTACCGGTGCGCTCAAGAGCAGCAAGCTCCTCTGCCATCGCAAACTACCATTCATGATGAACAATAGCATCGCGATAAGAGGTAGGCTCAAGTACAGCCGAAAGACCATATCGACTAGGAGAATAGCGGTCAGGGGGAGGGCGAGGCCGAGCCCGAAGACTATAAGTCGGCTGTGATGAGGTGGACGACACACCAGAAGTAGATGGCACGTCATTGGATTTGTCCACAACACGTGGACGGCGAGTATAACGGAAAGGAAAGGAGGGAAGAGGTGGAATCACTGGAGGTGGAGACTGGGAAAGTATCGGTGATGAAGGTGGAGAAGGAGAAGGTATCGGTGATGAAGGTGGAGAAGGAGAAGGTATCGATGATGAAGGTGGAGAGTCTTGCGATGAGGGAGGACACGAAACCGTAGGAGAGGACGGCATCGGATCTGCAATAGCAGGACGAGGAATAGGAATACTGCGCACAGAGGGAGGTTTTTCAGGAAACGCGAGAAAGGAGATATCCTCTACTGAAAAAGTCGAGGAGGATGGTCGCGGGTAGAATGGACGAGACTCATCAAAAGTAACGTCTCGAGAAATACGCATTCTACGACCAACTGGATCCCAACATCGATAACCCTTATGCCCATCACTGTAGCCTAGAAAAACACACTCGACAGATTGAGCGGTCAGTTTGGTGCGTTCTCGTGGGGCCAGGAGAACATAGCAAGCACAACCAAACAACCTAAGCGCCGAATAATCAGGAGAATGATCAAAAAGATGCTCAAAAGGAATACCACCCTGCAGAGCAGATGAAGGTTGAATGTTTATGAGATATGTGGCAGTAGAGACAGCCTCAGCCCAAAAATGAGGCGGAAGAGAGGCGGCAATCATCATCGCACGAGCTGTTGCTAGGTGGCTTCTCACCCCTCGTTGGTTACCCCAAGTGGAAGGTTTGAGATGCAGTGTAGCAGAAGTTTTCCCTTGGCAATACCAAGGATCGATTTCCTTGAGACTCCCAGTTTCAACAAGAAGGTGTCAACTGCTAACGGCGCCAGATATTAGCAATCAACGTGGACCTGCACACAGATACAAATAACTTTGCTCCCAACGAGTACAGAGAGGTTGTCAATCCCTCCGGCCTTGTAGTTTACAAAGGATCAAACGCAAGTGATAATAGTGATAGGTATAATTGCAATAGTAAGTAAAATGCAGAAAGTAAATAGCGGATGTGATCAATGATGGTAATATGGACCGAAGTCTCATGATGTTCACTAGTGATGTCTCTCTCCCAAAAGACGATAAACAGCTATGTGAGGTAAACGAATTACAGCTGGGCAATTGACAGGACCATGTGCGCAAACCAATGCTGACTAAGTTGCAAGAAAGGTAGAGGTTCAAAGCATGGGCGGTACGCCGAGGTAAGTAGACCGAAATCCATCTGCATCTACTACTAATCATCCACCTTGAGATATCTATCCAGAACATCTCGCTGGTATTAAGTTGCGAGTCCCACCCATAGTGTAAACTCAAAGCAACAGACAACTGCATTAAAAGAACTTTACGTAAAGTAAACAATCCTTGCACCCGCGGGCACAAGCACCGTTGTTTTCCCCCTTGTGGCAACAGCACATCCCCTAGACTCATGTTTCTGTCACTCAAACTAGTCATCGAGGGGCATGAACCCACAATCAAGCATAACGTTCCCTCTTGGAGTCACTACCTACTACTTGGCCAAAGCAATAAATAACAACGGAGAACATGCAAGAATTACTTACGAACATAAATATAAAAGAGGTGAATCAAATATATTACTCAAACACAATCTGAACATAATCTCATAATCCATCGTATCCCAGCAAACTCATCATAGCAGTAGCATAAGGATTACATATGTGCCTCGATCATGTAGGGCAGCTCACGAGGACTAATTAGTGAAGCACAAGAACGGGAGGAGAACATCACATAGCTACTGGTCATGGACCCATGGTCCAAGGGAGACTACTCACAACTCATCCGGGAGGCGTCCATGGTGGTGGAGAAGCTCCCGGTGGTGATCCTCCCCTCCGGCAGGGTGCCGGGAAGAGTTCTCCTGGTGCTCCCGATCTTGGAAGCGGCGGCGGCGGCGGAACAGAGATGAGATCGTGAAAAAGAGTTCCCGTCTCGAGGGTTTCGGGAGACGCTTTTGTTGGAAATATGCCCTAGAGGCAATAATAAAAGAGTTATTATTATATTTCCTTGTTCATGATAATCGTTTATTATCCATGCTATAACTGTATTGATTGGAAACTCAGATACACGTGTGGATGAATAGACAGACTTTGTGTCCCTAGTGTGCCTCTACAGGACTAGCTCGTTGATCAAAGATGACCGCGGTTTCCAGGTCATAAGACATGAATTGTCATTTGATAACGGGATCACATCATTAGGAGAATGATGTGATGGACGAGACCCAAACGTTAACATAGCTTTTGATCGTGTCAGTTATCGCTATAGTTTTCTGCATGTCAAGTATAAGTTCCTATGACCATGAGATCATGTAACTCACTGACACCGTAGGAGTGCTTTGTATGTGCCAAACGTCGCAACGTAACTGGGTGACTATAAAGGTACTCTACAGGTATCTCCGAGGGTGTCTGTTGAGTTGACATGGATCAAGACTGGGATTTGTCACTCCGTGTGACGGAGAGGTATCTCCGGGCCCACTCGGTAATACGTCATCTCAATGAGCTCAAAAGTGATTAAGTAGTTGGTCACGGGATTATGTATTATGGTAACGAGTAAAGAGACTTGCCGGTAACGAGATTGAACTAGGTATAGAGATACCGACGATCGAATCTCGGGCAAGTAACATACCGACGAGACAAAGGGAACTGTATACGGGATTGCCTGAATCCTTGACATCGTGGTTCATCCGATGAGATCATCGAGAAACATGTAGGAACCAATATGGGTATCCAGATCCCGCTATTGGTTATTGACCTGAGAGTGTCTCGGTCATGTCTACATGGTTTCCGAACCCGCAGGGTCTACACACTTAACGTTCGGTGACGCTAGGGTTGTTAGTGAGAAGAGTGCATGGTTACCGAAGGTTGTTCGGAGTCCCGGATGAGATCCCGGACATGACGAGGGTCTCCGGAATGGTCCGGAGACGAAGATTGATATATAGGATGAAAGGTTTCGGAGTACCGGAAGTGTTCCGGGGAGCATCGGGAAATCGGCGGAATACCGGAAGGGATTTCGGGGGGTCCGGAAGTTGTTCTGGGCCTATTGGGCCACAAAGGGGGACACCACAGCCCTCAGGGGGCTGTGCGCCCCCCTGGGCCCTCTCCCCATGCGGCTAAGGGGGTGGGACCCCCTAGGGCTGGCCGCACCCCTTGGCCTTGGGGGGCAAGGCACCTAGGGGGGGAAACCCTAGGGCCTGGCCGCCCCCCTGCCCTGGCCGCCGCCCCCTCCCCTTGCCCTGGCCGCCGGCCCCTAGGGGGGAAACCCTAGGGCGCCCTCACCTCTCCACCCCCCCTATATATAGTGGGGCAAAGGGAGGGCAGCCAACACAGTTTGTGCCTCGGTGCTGCCCTCCCTCTCCCGTCATATCTTCTTCTCCCGCGGTGCTTAGGCGAAGCCCTGCTGGAGTTCTTCTCCACCATCACCACCACGCCGTCGTGCTGCCGGTTCTCCATCAACCTCTCCTCCACCCCTTGCTGGATCAAGAAGGAGGAGACGTCCCCGAGCCGTACGTGTGAAGAACGCGGAGGCACCGTTGCTTCGGTGCTAGGTCTTCGGCGATCTGAATCGCGACGAGTACGACTCCATCATCCGCGTTCATAACGCTTCCGCTTAGCGATCTACAAGGGTACGTAGATCACACTCCCCTCTCGTAGTTGCTTCTACTAGATTGATCTTGGTGAACGGTAGGAAAATTTTTGTTTCCCATGCAACGTTCCCCAACAGGTTATGCATTAGAGACAGCTACATTCACGTTAAATAGGGCACCATCTAAATCCGTGGAGATGACACCGTATGAACTGTGGTTTGACGAGAAACCTAAGCTGTCATTTCTTTAAGTTTGGGATTGCGATGCTTATGTGAAAAAGTTTCAACATGATAAGCTCGAACCCAAATCGGAGAAGTAAATCTTCATAGGATACCCAAAAGAAACTGTTGGGTACACCTTCTATCACAGATCGGAAGGCAAGATATTCGTTGCTAAGAATGGATCCTTTCTAGAGAAGGAGTTTCTCTCAAAAGAAGTGAGTGGGAGGAAAGTAGAACTTGATGAGGTAATTGTACCTTCTCCCGAATTGGAAGGTAGTACATCACAGAAACTAGTTCCAGTGATTCCTACACCAATTAGTGAGGAAGCTAATGATGATGATCATGAAACTTCAGATCAAGTTACTGCTGAACTTCGTAGATCAACCAGAGTACGTTCCGCACCAGAGTGGTACGGCAACCCGGTTCTGGAAATCATGTTACTGGACCATGATGAACCTACGAACTATGAGGAAGCGATGATGAGCCCAGATTCCGCAAAATGGCTTGAGGCCATGAAATCTGAGATGGGATCCATGTATGAGAACAAAGTGTGGACTTTGGTTGACTTGCCCGATGGTCGGCAAGCCATCGAAAATAAATGGATCTTTAAGAGGAAGACTGGCGCCGATGGTAATGTTACTGTCTACAAAGCTCGACTTGATGCGAAAGGTTTTCGACAAGTTCAAGGAGTTGACTGCGATGAGACTTTCTCACCTGTAGCGATGCTTAAGTCTATCCGAATCATGTTAGCAATTGCCGCATTTTATGATTATGAAATCTGGCAAATGGATGTCAAAACTGCATTCCTGAATGGATATCTCAAAGAAGAGTTGTATATGATGCAGCCAGAAGGTTTTGTCAATCTTAAATGTGCTAACAAATTGTGCAAGCTCCAGCGATCCATCTATGGACTGGTGCAAGCATCTCGGAGTTGGAATATACGCTTTGATAAGTTGATCAAAGCATATAGATTTATACAGACTTGCGGTGAAGCCTGTATTTACAAGAAAGTGAGTGGGAGCACTACAACCTTTCTGATAAGTATATGTGAATGACATATTGTCGATCGGAAATGATGTAGAATTTTCTGGAAACCATAAAGGAGTGTTTGAAAGGAGTTTTTCAAAGAAAGACCTTGGTGAAACTGCTTACATATTGGGCATCAAGATCTATAGAGATAGATCAAGACGCTTGATAAGACTTTCGATGAGTACATACCTTGATAAGATTTTGAAGTAGTTCAAAATGGATCAGTCAAAGAAGGAGTTCTTGCCTGACTTGTAAGGTGTGAAGTTGAGTAAGACTCAAAGCCAGACCACGGCAGAAAAATATAGAGAGAATGAAAGTCATTCCCTATGCCTCAGCCATAGGTTCTATAAAGTATGCCATGCTGTGTACAAAACACGTTGTGTACCTTGCCATGAGTTTGACAGGGAGGTACAATAGTGATCCAGGAGTAGATCACTGTACATCGGTCAAAATTATCCTTAGTAATTGGATGACTAAGGAAATGTTTCTCGATTATGGAGGTGATAAAGAGTTCGTCGTAAAGGGTTACGCCGATGCAAGCTTTGACACTAAATCCAGATGACTCTAAGTATCAATCTGGATGCATATTGAAAGTGGGAGCAATTAGCTAGAGTAGCTCCATGCAGAGCATTGTAGACATAGAAATTTGCAAAATACATACGGATCTGAATGTGACAGACCCGTTGACTAAACTTCTCTCACAAGCAAAACATGATCACACCTTATTACTCTTGGGTATTAATCACATAGCGATGTGAACTAGATTATTGACTCTAGTAAACCCTTTGGGTGTTGGTCACATGGCGATGTGAACTATGGGTGTTATTCACATAATGATGTGAACTATCGGTATTAAATCACATGGCGATGTGAGCTAGATTATTGACTCTAGTGCAAGTGGGAGACTGAAGGAAATATGCCCTAGAGGCAATAATAAAGATGTTATTTGTATTTCCTTATATCATGATAAATGTCTTTTATTCATGCTAGAATTGTATTAACCGGAAACTTAGTACATGTGTGGATACATAGACAAAACAGTATGTCCCTAGTATGCCTCTACTAGACTAGCTCATTGATCAAAGATGGTTATGTTTCCTAGCCATAGACATGAGTTGTCATTTGATCAACGGGATCACATCATTAGGAGAATGATGTGATGGACAAGACCCATCCGTTAGCATAGCACTATGATCGTTTAGTTTAACTGCTATTGCTTTCTTCATGACTTATACATGTTCCTATGACTATGAGATTATGCAACTCCCGAATACCATAGGAACACCTTGTGTGCTATCAAACGTCACAACGTAACTGGGTGATCATAAAGATGCTCTATAGGTGTCTCCGAAAGTATTCGTGGTGTTGGCATAGATCAAGATTAGGATTTGTCACTCCGAGTGTCGGAGAGGTATCTCTGGGCCCTCTCGGTAACACACATCACAATAAGCCTTGCAAGCAAAAGACTAATAAGTTAGTCACGAGATGATGTGTTATGGAACGAGTAAAGAGACTTGCCGGTAAACGAGATTGAACTAGGTATAAAGATACCGACGATCGAATCTCGGGCAAGTAACATACCGTTTGACAAAAGGAACAACGTATGTTGTTATGCGGTTCTGACCGATAAAAGATCTTCGTAGAATATGTAGGAGCCAATATGAATATCCAGGTTCCGCTATTGGTTATTGACCAGAGATGAGTCTCGGTCATGTCTACATAGTTCTCGAACCCGTAGGGTCCGCACGCTTAACGTTTGATGACGATCGGTATTATGAGTTTTTGAGTATTGATGTATCGAAGGTAGTTCGGAGTCCCGGATGAGATCACGGACATGACGAGGAGTCTCGGAATGTCCGAGACATAAAGATTGATATATTGGACGGCTATATTCGGACACCGGAAGTATACCGGAAAAGTTTCGGATTTATCGGGAATGCCGGAGGGGGTTACCGGAACCCCCTACGAGAGGGGATGGTCCATAGTGGGCCTAAAGGGTGATAGAGAGGCAGCCCATAGGGCTGGCCGGCGCCCTACCCAGGAATCCTAGTTGTACTAGGATTAGGGGGGCGCCACCTCTCCTATTCCTTTCCCCCTTCTTCCTTTCGGTGAATCCTACTAGGAATAGGATTGCAATCCTATTCCTAGTAGGAATCCCTTCCCTAGCCGCACCAGGAGAGTTGGCCGGCCCCTCCTCCCTTGCTCCTTTATATACGGGGGCAGGGGGCACCCAAAGACACACAAGTTGAATTGTTTAGCCGTGTGCGGTGCCCCCCTCCAGAGAATCACACCTCGGTCGTACCGTCGCGGAGCTTAGGCGAAGCCCTGCGCCGGTGAACACATCATATCCGTCACCACGCCGTCGTGCTGACGAAACTCTCCCGTGAAGCTCAACTGGATCAAGAGCTCGTGGGACGTCATCAAGCTGAACGTGTGCTGAACGCGGAGGTGTCGTACGTTCGGTGCTTGATCGGTTGGATCGCGAAGAAGTTCGACAACATCAACCGCGTCACTTGACGCTTCCGCTCCCGGTCTACGAGGGTACGTAGACACACTCTTCCCTCTCGTTGCTATGCATCAGGTAGATAGATCTTGCGTGATCGTAGGAAAATTTTAAAATACTACGTTCCCCAACAGTGGCATCATGAGCCAGGTCTATGCGTAGATGATATGCACGAGTAGAACACAATGAGATTGTGGACAATACTAGTCATACTGCTTACCAGCATGTCATACTTTGCTTCGGCGGTATTGTGAGATGAAGCGGCCCGGACCGACATTACGCGTACGCTTACGCGAGACTGGTTTCACCGTTACGAGCACTCGTTGCTTAAAGGTGACTGGCGGGTGTCTGTCTCTCTCACTTTAGCTGAATCAAGTGTGGCTACGCCCGGTCCTTGTGAAGGTTAAAACAGCACATACTTGACGAAACATCGTTGTGGTTTTGTATGCGTAGGTAAGAACGGTTCTTGCTAAGCCCGTAGCAGCCACGTAAAACTTGCAACAAACAAAGTAGAGGACGTCTAACTTGTTTTTGCAGGGCATGTTGTGATGTGATATGGTCAAGACATGATGAGTTATACGATTTTGTATGAGATGATCATGTTTTGTAAAGTTATCGGCAACTGGCAGGAGCCATATGGTTGTCGCTTTATTGTATGAAATGCAATCGCCATGTAATTGCTTCACTTTATCACTAAGCGGTAGCGATAGTCGTGGAAGCAATAGTTGGTGAGACGACAACGATACTACGATGAAGATCAAGGTGTCAAGCCGGTGACGAAGGTGATCATGACGGTGCTTTGAAGATGGAGATCAAAAGCACAAGATGATGATGGCCATATCATGTCACATATTTTGATTGCATGTGATGTTTATCTTATTATGCTTCTTATTTTGCTTAGAACGACGGTAGCATTATAAGATGATCCCTTACTAAATTTCAAGGTATAAGTGTTCTCCCTGAGTATGCACCGTTGCGAAAGTTCGTCGTGCCGAGACACCACGTGATGATCGGGTGTGATAAGCTCTACGTTCAAATACAACGGGTGTAAGCCAGTTTTGCACACGCAGAATACTCGGGTTAAACTTGACGAGCCTAGCATATACAGATATGGCCTCGGAACACTGGAGACCGAAAGGTCGAGCGTGAATCATATAGTAGATATGATCAACATAA
>LR738712.1:809281124-809304167 GCA_902687465.1 Secale cereale
ATAGCAAAATATTTTAAAAAAAAAATCTGGAATTTTGTGGGAATGAGTATGAAGAAATGTTATGGATGCTTGCAAAGTTTGGTGGAGCTCTATACAAAAGAAAAAAAACACAAATTCTGCTCAAACTGTGCACATACATTTTGAGTAATTTTGTTTATTGGTAGCCAGAGCCTCCTGGCATGCAATTGGCTCCAGAGTAGCGGGATCAAACAATGCCAAAGTGTTTCAAGGCCGAGGCCCCAAGGTAGTCGCCATCTGAATCCCTACTAACTGCAGAGGAGGATGCATCGCCGAGGCCTCATGATTTTCCCCGCCAATTTCACCATAACTATCGCGAGCATAAGTGCAACAGATAATTAGCCAAAAAAAAAAAGAACGCAAGCATCCATGCGTCCCTTGCTTGCCATGCATAATAAACGGTAATCAAAACTTGCATGCGTCGGTTCTGTGTCCATCCACCTCTCGATATTTCAAGGGGACGGCCCCCGACGTCAAGCCCTACAGCCGCCGCCTCTTCGTCCTCCTAAAAAAAGCATCTAGGGTTCTTGCCTCTCGCCGGCTCCGGAGCAGGTCCGCCTCGTCTCCGGTGGCCCTAGGGTCACGGAGGCTCGGTGGATCCTGCCAAGGGCCGGCGGGAGGGCTTTATTTTTAGTCGTTCCTTTCAATTTTGTTAGGGTTTGTGTTCTACTCAGGAAGGTGAAACGGCGGCGGTTTTCTGAAGATGGAATAAAGGTCTCCCCGTCTAGCCGTCGTTCCAGTGGTGCGTCTAGCATCATTGGTGGGCGTGTGAAGGTGTGTCTCCAGCGGATCTATCTTTGTTGGATTTGCTCGGATCTCGTTGGTGTTCATCTACGTTCGTGTGTCTTCGGATTGGATCCTTCCGATCTACGTTGTTCGAGTGAATAGCATAAAACTACCACAATTCGTGTTAGGGTTCCAAAAAACTACCAGAAATTTGTTTGTGACTAATACCTACCACTTTCGGTGTTGACTGTTTCAAAAAACCCAAATGGGTGAGTGGTTAACATCTAATCAAGTTTATGACAGCTGGGGCCTACCCGTAAGATGACCGTTTGTTTGACCGTTAACTTACATGTAGGACCTACATGTCAGTGTCTCTTCACATATTAAAAAAAATGCAATCCCTCAATTAGCAATCGTGTCCCTGAAAAATAAAATAAAAAGCAATCGGGTCCTTGAAAAATAAAATAAAAAGCAATCGAGTCCCCGCCGGTGAGCTCGTCGCCGGAGCTGATGTGGGCGTCGGCCGGCCTTCAGCAGCGCCGTCCCCGCTGCTCTGCTGCACGCGGTGGAGCTCGAGGTCGTCCATGCTGCCCTCCTACACGCGCCAAACCTCAAGGGCTCCCTGCTGCTGGCTGCAGGAGAGGCAGCCATGGCGAGCTCCGCTGGAGATTGGGCCGGGCGGTGCACATGCCATAGTAGGTGAGCTACGGGGAGAAGGGAGGAGGCATGGGTGGTGGAGCAGCTCACCGGCTGCCTCCGCGCCCGTGGCGGTAACCAGCCGTAGGCCATCGCTGTGGCCGGCCGTGAGCAGTGGCTGGCCGTGAGCCTTCCCGCACGTCGGCGGACATCCCACGCGCGTCTTCCAGCGGCCGAGGAGAGAGGTAGGCTGGGGAGGGCCGTCGGCGGGTCGGGAGGTGAGAGGATCGTCACCTAGTCGGGAGCAGAGGAGAGGAGAGAGATCAATGGAGTTGAGTGGAGAAGAAAGACAAAGAGGAAGACCAAGCTTACATGTGGGCCCCACATGTAAGTCAACGGTCAACCTAAACAGTCAAACAACGGTTTGTTTAGAAGTGGGCCTGACTTGTCATAAACCAGATCAATTTTGAATCACATGGTGATTTGGGTTTTTTGAGACAACCGACGTCAATTTTGGTAGGTATTAGTCACAAACAAATTTCTGGTAGTTTTTTGGAATCGTAACGCGAATTGTGGTAGTTTTATGCTATTCACTCACGTTGTTCTTCATTTGCGGCAGTTGCTGTTCTGGTGCGCTGGTCCTATGGGGCCTTAGCACGACGACTTCCCGACTGTCTACTATAACAAATTGTGCCCGACTCCGAGGATGGAGGGGCGATGACGGCGGCGCGCCTTCGGCTCGCTTCAGTGCTTGTAGTCGTCGCTAGATGGTCTACGAATCTGGATGTAATTTTTATTATTTTCGATATTTGTTATACTACCATGATTGAAGATGAATAGATCGGAAGATTTCCCGAAAAAAAAATATTCCAAGGGGACGGCTCTCTCTCGGTGGCAGATTTGCGTTCAACCTCCCGCACTCCGTCCCATTCGTTGGCTCCACCTTCCTCGACTCCTCGGCTCCTAAAAACGCTAGAACCAACATAGCCGCCAGATCATGCAGCACCTTCCCGTTCCCCTTCCACTCTTTCTATAACTCCCACCCTCCTAATATAAATCCTCCACTGGTAAGAGAACCCCGTCATGTGCTTCAGTCAATGCCAAATCGGCCGCTGCTCTGGTCCTTCCACGTCGTTGCTGGGCTGTTTCAAGAGGGAGACACGAGAAGGATAGGGATGTGGCGGCTGTGATGGAGAGAGAAGGCAGGGGAGCGCGGCGGCGGCTGTGTCAACGAGAGAGAGAGAGGGGATCATGTTGTGGCCATCTCCAGGTCAAAGGACGACGGACGAACACACCATCCAGAGTGACAAAATCCAGTCGGCATCGTCTAAAGTTCGTTTCATAGCAAAATTTACCCTCTCATACACCGAATGTCCCTCATCTGCTGCTCCAGCCAGCCCCGTGCAGCCGATCGTCTCCCTTAGGCCGGTGAGTCCACAATGGACGATGCCTCCTCCAACCACGTTTGGTACATGCGGTCCTTCTCAAGGTAATCACCCATCATCTACGCTCTCAACCTAGCCAGGCTTTGCAGATTGGTCGACATTAACAAATTCTACAGATGCCGGTGCCCGCGCTTCAGCCGTCGGTTCTGTTCCTCCAGGCGCGTCTGCGTTGCAACAGAGCATGATGAGGAGACTCAATTCCCTAGCATTTTTTTTTATTTTATAGGTACGTATATGTTCTATACAAATTATTTTATACAGTACCTAATGACAGGTAAAGTAGTATATAATATTAAATATATATAATTTTACCAATCCAAGTATGCTATCTGCCGAATTCACCATCCTTAGATTAGATGATGCTCTGGCAATTCAACGAGCTCAGATAATGGTGCAGTTCATGAGTTCTTAATCGATCCAACTGCCAACTGCTAAAACGTGACATTAGTTATGTTCCAGTGCCATTGTAATAGCTAACATAGCCGGTTATGTAATTTTATAGATTTGAAGGATATATGAAAAGACTCATCAACACTTTGTCCTCTCTTTTGTTCTCTTGCGCTCAGAGAGATGCTAGAGGTCAGTCATAGAGAGGTCTGCATCGAGGTACATATGTACAACATCCATTCGGTCGAGTTGGCGTAGAGGAGAAAATCCATGTGTAGAAGGGAAGTTGCTTTGTAATGGATGCAAGCAAACAATGCTTTATCACAGAAGCAAGAAAACAAAGGGTTTGTTAGCACTCAGCAGCTGCCACAACATGGTAAGCAGGAGCATGATGAAATCGAATAACGAGGACTTCTGGACCCCCCCCCTTCTCTCTCTGTGTTCTTTTTGTATAATTTTGTTGGATATTCATTTAATTCATTACGTGATAGTAGCTCATTGGTGCTAAATTTTACATCCACATTAATTTTCTTTTTTTTTTTGACGTCAATGGCAGGAGCTCTGCCTTTGCATTATAGTAGGGGAAGAAAAAGGGTACATAACGGATTCCCCTTCGGGGGAAGTCCGAGTTTTGACACTCCTACATCAGCGTACCGAAAGCCACTCGAATCACACTAAAAAAACAACACCAACAAAGAACACTCACACTCTCTCCCTCCAGGCTTCCCTGAAACATCTAAGTATCTAACGTCCTCTTGAATTAGACCCGCAAGATCAAAAGCCGATAGTTCCTTCAGCTCGAAAATTCTTCTGTTTCGCTCCTTCCATAAGTTCCACAGTATGTATGCCGCCAATGTGATCTCCTAGTTTACTGTCTCTTTTGGTCGGTTTGCAAGGCATAATCTGTCCCAGCAGTCCCTGATGGATTGGGCCGTGGCAGCAATATCCCACAGCGCAGCATTTGGTTGCTGGAACTGGAACCAAACCTCTTTTGAGTAAGAGCACAGCAACGTGATGTGATCCGCAGTTTTAGGCTCCTGGTCACATAATTTGCACTTATCGTTGTGTGGCCATCCTCGAGCTTGAAGTCGATCTGCAGTCCAGTTTCTGTTCTGAAGCAGTATCCAGATATAAAACTTAACTTTTCCTTCCATTTTACTTCGCCATACTCTAGCTAGCCCTGGCTTCTCGATCCTTGTGAGAAATTGCGCCGCATATGCTGAGCGTGCAGTGTACATATTATTTGCAGACAGACTCCAAGCAATTACATCTGACTCCGGTCGTAATGTAATTTGGTTCACCTCCTCCCATAGTTGCACGAACTGGGTGAGCTGGTCGATGTTGTCCATTCTTTGCAGCCCCTGCATCCATCTTCCATCTCGCAATCCTTCCTTGACAGTTATCTTTTTGAATCTTGCGAGTTTGAACAGGGCCGGTGCTTTATCACTTGGGGCCTCCCCGTTGAGCCAACAATCTCTCCAGAAACTTGCGATGTTTCCATTGCTCAGTATCATCCTCGTGCAGCTACTAAACAGCTGTTTATCAGTGTCATCACAAGGTGTTGCTGATCCCTTCCATGGCCAGTCTCTAGCTTCCCATCTAAACCATTCCCATCGCAGCCTTAAGGCCCTGCTGAAGCACTCGATGTTCTTGATCCCGAGCCCTCCATATTGCTTCGGTGAGCACACTTGTTTCCAGTTTACCAGACTCTTTCCCCCTATTGTTCTGTCTTCTGCCTCCCAGAGGAAAAATTTTCTTAGTTTTTCCACCTTTTTTTATAAACCACTTGTCTGGTGAGAAGGCCGTCAGAAAATAAGTTGATGTAGCCATGACCGCCGAATTGGTATACACCAGTCTTCCCATTCTGTTGAGGTATCTTCCTTTCCTGGGTGCCAGCTTCCCAGCTAACTTATCAATCAGCGGTTGCACCTCCACTCACTTTGGCTTTCGTACCCCTAAAGGCAGTCCAAGATATTGACAAGGGAGATCACCATGCACCCCCCCCCCTTCAAAAAATTTTTGTCATAAGAGGCACTAGATCAATGCCGGCGCATGAGATGGGGTACGCCACCGTCTTCTGAATGTTTGTTCGAAGGCCTGAAGCATCTCCAAATAGCTTCAAAATGGCCTGCACAGCATGAAAATCACTTTGCACTGGGCTGATGAAGAGTGCCGCGTCATCGGCATAGAAGCTTGATCGAAATCGCGCAATGCGAATATTCAGAGGCGCCAGAATCCTGCTTTCCGTGGCCAAGGACAACAATCTTTGCAACGGCTCCATTGCTCACCCTGAATAGCAGAGGGGAGAGGGGATCCCCTGCCTTAAACCTCTCATATGCAGAAACGGCGATCCCGGGGTTCCGTTCAACAACACTCTTGAAGAGGAGGAAAGTGTTGAGAAAAGCAACTTGTATTATTAGGAGGTGAAAGCCAACATATATACACATACATGGGATGCCAAAAGGCCATAGAAGAATGCCAAGAGACTAAATACAAAAGGTCAAGAGACATCACTAACACCCCCCCCTCAAACTCATGGTGGATCCACAACACTGAGTTTGGAAAGGTGAAATCCATGTTGCGCTTTAGTCTGGGCCTTCGTGAAGAAGTCTGCTAGCTGTAACTCAGAAGGCACATACTGAAGAGCAACAACATGATCCTGCACAGCAGCACGAACATAAGAAGCATCAACGCCAATATGCTTGGTAAGCTCATGCTTCACGGGATCCCGTGCAATACTGATAGCACCTGTACTGTCTGATAAGATGGTGGTAGGTGTAGTAACAGAAACACCGAAATCCTCCAGTAACCATCGTAACCAAGTCACCTCTGCTGTCAGAAGAGACATAGCTCGCAACTCAGCCTCCGCACTCGAACGGGAAACTGCAGTATGTTTCTTAGTCTTCCAGGCAATGAGAGAACCACCAAGAAAAACACAGTAAGCAGAAAGTGAACGGCGATCCGTAGGATCACTAGCCCACATAGCATCCGAATAGGCCTGGAGCTGTAACGAGCTAGAGCGGGGAAAGAAGAGACGGTGAGAGATCGTGCCACGAAGATATCGTAGAACACGAAGAAGGTGACCATAGTGTACCGAAGTGGGAGAAGAAACAAACTGACTCAAGATATGAACAGGATAGGAGATATCTGGACGAGTGACGGCGAGATAGACAAGACTCCCAACAAGATGACGATAACGTGTCGGATCGGACAAGGGCTCACCATCAGAAGCGCGAAGGTGAACATTGAGCTCCATAGGAGTCTCAACAATGCGCTCATCACTAAGAGCCGCACGAGTAAGAAGATCCTGGATATACTTTTCTTGGGAAATAAAAAAGCCATCAGACTTGGAGGAAACCTCAATCCCAAGAAAGTAACAAAGAGGACCAATATCGGACATAAGAAACTGCTCACTGAGACGGGCCTTGACAAAGGCAATGTACTCAGGGTCATCGCCAGTGATGATCATGTCATCAACATATAGAAGAAGAAGAGTCCGACCACGAGCTGAAAGGTGAACAAACAATGCCGGATCATGAGCACTCGCTGAAAAACCAGCGGCGGTCACCACAGAGGCAAAACGCTCAAACCAGGCGCGAGGGGCTTGCTTAAGGCCATAAAGAGAGCGACGAAGACGGCATACCATGCCATCAGGAATAGAATACCCGGGTGGTGGCTGCATATAAACCTCCTCACGAAGCTCACCATTAAGAAAGGCATTCTTAACATCAAGCTGAGAAACAGACCAATGGCGAATAGAGGCCACAGCGAGAAGTGTGCGGATAGTGGTCATATGGGCTACAAGAGCAAATGTCTCATCGTAATCACGACCATGCTCCTGTTGAAAGCCACGAGCCACAAGACGAGCTTTGTAACGCTCAAGAGAACCATCGGAGCGAGTCTTAACTTTGTAGACCCACTTACAAGTGATGGGACGAACACCGGAAGGAAGAGAAACAAGATCCCATGTACCGGTGCGCTCAAGAGCAGCAAGCTCCTCTGCCATCGCAAACTACCATTCATGATGAACAATAGCATCGCGATAAGAGGTAGGCTCAAGTACAGCCGAAAGACCATATCGACTAGGAGAATAGCGGTCAGGGGGAGGGCGAGGCCGAGCCCGAAGACTATAAGTCGGCTGTGATGAGGTGGACGACACACCAGAAGTAGATGGCACGTCATTGGATTTGTCCACAACACATGGACGGCGAGTATAATGGAAAGGAAAGGAGGGAAGAGGTGGAATCACTGGAGGTGGAGACTGGGAAAGTATCGGTGATGAAGGTGGAGAAGGAGAAGGTATCGGTGATGAAGGTGGAGAAGGAGAAGGTATCGATGATGAAGGTGGAGAGTCTTGCGATGAGGGAGGACACGAAACCGTAGGAGAGGACGGCATCGGATCTGCAATAGCAGGACGAGGAATAGGAATACTGCGCACAGAGGGAGGTTTTTCAGGAAACGCGAGAAAGGAGATATCCTCTACTGAAAAAGTCGAGGAGGATGGTCGCGGGTAGAATGGACGAGACTCATCAAAAGTAACGTCTCGAGAAATACGCATTCTACGACCAACTGGATCCCAACATCGATAACCCTTATGCCCATCACTGTAGCCTAGAAAAACACACTCGACAGATTGAGCGGTCAGTTTGGTGCGTTCTCGTGGGGCCAGGAGAACATAGCAAGCACAACCAAACAACCTAAGCGCCGAATAATCAGGAGAATGATCAAAAAGATGCTCAAAAGGAATACCACCCTGCAGAGCAGATGAAGGTTGAATGTTTATGAGATATGTGGCAGTAGAGACAGCCTCAGCCCAAAAATGAGGCGTAAGAGAGGCGGCAATCATCATCGCACGAGCTGTTGCTAGGTGGCTTCTCACCCCTCGTTGGTTACCCCAAGTGGAAGGTTTGAGATGCAGTGTAGCAGAAGTTTTCCCTTGGCAATACCAAGGATCGATTTCCTTGAGACTCCCAGTTTCAACAAGAAGGTGTCAACTGCTAACGGCGCCAGATATTAGCAATCAACGTGGACCTGCACACAGATACAAATAACTTTGCTCCCAACGAGTACAGAGAGGTTGTCAATCCCTCCGGCCTTGTAGTTTACAAAGGATCAAACGCAAGTGATAATAGTGATAGGTATAATTGCAATAGTAAGTAAAATGCAGAAAGTAAATAGCGGATGTGATCAATGATGGTAATATGGTCCGGAGTCTCATGATGTTCACTAGTGATGTCTCTCTCCCAAAAGACGATAAACAGCTATGTGAGGTAAACGAATTACAGCTGGGCAATTGACAGGACCATGTGCGCAAACCAATGCTGACTAAGTTGCAAGAAAGGTAGAGGTTCAAAGCATGGGCGGTATGCCGAGGTAAGTAGACCGAAATCCATCTGCATCTACTACTAATCATCCACCTTGAGATATCTATCCAGAACATCTCGCTGGTATTAAGTTGCGAGTCCCACCCATAGTGTAAACTCAAAGCAACAGACAACTGCATTAAAAGAACTTTACGTAAAGTAAACAATCCTTGCACCCGCGGGCACAAGCACTGTTGTTTTCCCCCTTGTGGCAACAGCACATCCCCTAGACTCATGTTTCTGTCACTCAAACTAGTCATCGAGGGGCATGAACCCACAATCAAGCATAACGTTCCCTCTTGGAGTCACTACCTACTACTTGGCCAAAGCAATAAATAACAACGGAGAACATGCAAGAATTACTTACGAACATAAATATAAAAGAGGTGAATCAAATATATTACTCAAACACAATCTGAACATAATCTCATAATCCATCGGATCCCAGCAAACTCATCATAGCAACAGCATAAGGATTACATATGTGCCTCGATCATGTAGGGCAGCTCACGAGGACTAATTAGTGAAGCACAAGAACGGGAGGAGAACATCACATAGCTACTGGTCATGGACCCATGGTCCAAGGGAGACTACTCACAACTCATCTGGGAGGCGTCCATGGTGGTGGAGAGGCTCCCGGTGGTGATCCTCCCCTCCGGCAGGGTGCCGGGAAGAGTTCTCCTGGTGCTCCCGATCTTGGAAGCGGCGGCGGCGGCGGAACAGAGATGAGATCGCGAAAAAGAGTTCCCATCTCGAGGGTTTCGGGAGACGATTTAAATATATGCCAAAGGGGGGCATCAGACGAGGCTCGGGGGCCCAGGCGCCCCCCCGGCGCGACCCAGGGGGGCGCGCCGCCAGGGCGCCTGGAGCCCTGGTGCCCCTCCCCCCCCCTCGGCTGTACTTCCGGCGCACGGTAGCTTCTGGAACGCTGATTTTTTATACAATTTTTCTGGATTTTTCCTGGCAGTTCTCGTAATGTGAAAACCTGAAATACAAAAATAGCCGAAAACAGAAACTGGCACTGGGGTGCACTGAGTTAATAGGTTAGTCCAAATATGATCAAAAGTGTATGGAAGTGTATAAATAACATAGCATATCACCCAAAAGAGGCATGGAGCAAGCAGAAATTATAGATACGTTTTGGACGTATCAACATCCCCAAGCTTAATTCCTGCTCGTCCTCGAGTAGGTAAATGATAACAAGAATAATTTCTGTGGTGACATGCTATTAACCATATAGGACTTTTTCATAGTCATATGACAAAAGCTTACTGAGACAATGAATCTATAGTAATTAAGTTGCCTCATGAGAAAATCACAAAGGACTGAAAGTTTTACAATATGATACTAAAACATCAAATAGATTTGTAATGAACATGGTGTGCAAATATGATAAAGTGATATCTCGCTTGCCCCCTTTAGTGAAGCAAAACATAAATGCAGGGGCACCTCCAAGGTTTAAGTGATGACTAGATACAATGATTTCAGAATAAACGATATCACAATCATGCAAAAGACAATGCTACTTTGGGACAATGCACATTACACTCAGAATGACAATCATGCTCTCAGTAGTTGGTGCTTTTAAAAGAAGGTTGAGACTCTCGAACCGTGGCTTTTGTTGGCAAGGTTGAAAACCCGTAGTCGGAAACAAAGACAAAACATGTACCAGAGCTCTTGGTTTTAAAACAGAGGTAATAATTTATTTATTTTTTAGATCATGCATGTTTCGTCAACGAATGCTAGCAGATAACTCAATCACTTCTTGAGATGGACAAGTTTCGAGGAACGGCTCCCGAATGAGGACGATCACATCCTCTTAATCTCCTTTGTTTATCACTGCCAAAGTTTTCTGATTTCTCATGAACAAAGCGTGAAGGAGGGTTTGTTTGTTATATTAATTTTGAGCCGGGCGCACTCAATGCCAGTTCCTTCTCGTATTATGGGTTTGCACATTATACATGCAATCCTGGGGTGAAGCTTGTCCAACTTAAAAAGATCATGAATTAACTACTACTTCCTCATGAACTTACAACAGAGGCACAAAATAGGAATGCTTTTTTTCTTTGAATAATTTCGAGATGGCACATGCAAGTCTCCGTTAGGAATGGCAGGTAAATACCATGTAGGAAGGTATGGTGGACTCATATGGCATAACTGGATTAAAAGGATGTGGATGCACAAGCAGTCAGTCCGCTTAGTACAGGTGGAGGTTAGCAAAAGACTGGGAGCGACCAACGAAGAGAGCAATGACGGTCATAATCATGCAGAGCGACAAAGCAACATTGAATCAGGCATGGAAGTTATATCGCTACTCAGAAACAAAAGAACATCAAGGCTTGACAGACTTTCTTTACAGTCTTAAATATGCGTGAGCATACGCCAAGTCAATCAAAATAAATTCTTTGAAGGAAGATATTACTAAACCATACCACATCATAGGCAAACAAATCATGTTGGTACTCCAATAACACATTGGGAACCCCCCAGCTATTTGAGACTAACCATAAGAAAACATGAACTACTAAGCGCCATTATACACGTAGCATCTTTATCATAGACATATCAACCAATGCAACGGAAGCAAACCCTCTTAATAAGGTGAGCATGGTAATTAAAGAGAGTTCAAGCAACCAACTAAACAAAAGCTCTTTAAAAAGATAAGCATGAATACTAAGAGCTAAGCATGATAGTAGCTATTGAAAGACAAAGAACACACACCGCAGAGATAAATATGAAAATTCTATGTTATGTTCTAGGTAGAAGTGGAGCGTGTTTCTCTCCCACATAAAGAAAGCTGAGTTCCGACTCGTTATGAAAAGCTAAAGAAAACTAAAAACAAGACGCTCCAAGCATAGCACATAACACATGAAGTGATAAAAATATAGTGGAACGAAAGACGAACTGATAATGTTGATGGAGAAGGGGATGCACGGGGGCATCCCCAAGCTTAGACGCTTGAGTCTCCTTGAATATTTCTTGGGGGTGCATGGGGGCATCTGAAGGAAATATGCCCTAGAGGCAATAATAAAGATGTTATTTGTATTTCCTTATATCATGATAAATGTCTTTTATTCATGCTAGAATTGTATTAACCGGAAACTTAGTACATGTGTGGATACATAGACAAAACAGTATGTCCCTAGTATGCCTCTACTAGACTAGCTCATTGATCAAAGATGGTTATGTTTCCTAGCCATAGACATGAGTTGTCATTTGATCAACGGGATCACATCATTAGGAGAATGATGTGACGGACAAGACCCATCCGTTAGCATAGCACTATGATCGTTTAGTTTAACTGCTATTGCTTTCTTCATGACTTATACATGTTCCTATGACTATGAGATTATACAACTCCCGAATACCGTAGGAACACCTTGTGTGCTATCAAACGTCACAACGTAACTGGGTGATCATAAAGATGCTCTACAGGTGTCTCCGAAAGTATTCGTGGTGTTGGCATAGATCAAGATTAGGATTTGTCACTCCGAGTGTCGGAGAGGTATCTCTGGGCCCTCTCGGTAACACACATCACAATAAGCCTTGCAAGCAAAAGACTAATAAGTTAGTCACGAGATGATGTGTTACGGAACGAGTAAAGAGACTTGCCGGTAAACGAGATTGAACTAGGTATAAAGATACCGACGATCGAATCTCGGGCAAGTAACATACCGTTTGACAAAAGGAACAACGTATGTTGTTATGCGGTTCTGACCGATAAAAGATCTTCGTAGAATATGTAGGAGCCAATATGAACATCCAGGTTCCGCTATTGGTTATTGACCAGAGATGAGTCTCGGTCATGTCTACATAGTTCTCGAACCCGTAGGGTCCGCACGCTTAACGTTTGATGACGATCGGTATTATGAGTTTTTGAGTATTGATGTATCGAAGGTAGTTCGGAATCCCGGATGAGATCACGGACATGACGAGGAGTCTCGGAATGTCCGAGACATAAAGATTGATATATTGGACGGCTATATTCGGACACCGGAAGTATACCGGAAAAGTTTCGGATTTATTGGGAATGCCGGAGGGGGTTACCGGAACCCCCTACGAGAGGGGATGGTCCATAGTGGGCCTAAAGGGTGAGAGAGAGGCAGCCCATAGGGCTGGCCGGCGCCCCACCCAGGAATCCTAGTTGTATTAGGATTTGGGGGGGGCGCCACCTCTCCTATTCCTTTCCCCCTTCTTCCTTTCGGTGAATCCTACTAGGAATAGGATTGCAATCCTATTCCTTGTAGGAATCCCTTCCCTAGCCGCACCAGGAGAGTTGGCCGGCCCCTCCTCCCTTGCTCCTTTATATACGGGGGCAGGGGGCACCCAAAGACACACAAGTTGAATTGTTTAGCCGTGTGCGGTGCCCCCCTCCACAGAATCACACCTCGGTCGTACCGTCGCGGAGCTTAGGCGAAGCCCTGCGCCGGTGAACACATCATATCCGTCACCACGCCGTCGTGCTGACGAAACTCTCCCGTGAAGCTCAACTGGATCAAGAGCTCGTGGGACGTCATCAAGCTGAACGTGTGCTGAACGCAGAGGTGCCGTACGTTCGGTGCTTGATCGGTTGGATCGCGAAGAAGTTCGACAACATCAACCGCGTCACTTGACGCTTCCGCTCCCGGTCTACGAGGGTACGTAGACACACTCTTCCCTCTCGTTGCTATGCATCAGGTAGATAGATCTTGCGTGATCGTAGGAAAATTTTAAAATACTACGTTCCCCAACAGTGGCATCATGAGCCAGGTCTATGCGTAGATGATATGCACGAGTAGAACACAATGAGATTGTGGACAATACTAGTCATACTGCTTACCAGCATGTCATACTTTGCTTCGGCGGTATTGTGAGATGAAGCGGCCCGGACCGACATTACGCGTACGCTTACGCGAGACTGGTTTCACTGTTACGAGCACTCGTTGCTTAAAGGTGACTGGCGGGTGTCTGTCTCTCTCACTTTAGCTGAATCAAGTGTGGCTACGCCCGGTCCTTGTGAAGGTTAAAACAGCACATACTTGACGAAACATCGTTGTGGTTTTGTATGCGTAGGTAAGAACGGTTCTTGCTAAGCCCGTAGCAGCCACGTAAAACTTGCAACAAACAAAGTAGAGGACGTCTAACTTGTTTTTGCAGGGCATGTTGTGATGTGATATGGTCAAGACATGATGAGTTATACGATTTTGTATGAGATGATCATGTTTTGTAAAGTTATCGGCAACTGGCAGGAGCCATATGGTTGTCGCTTTATTGTATGAAATGCAATCGCCATGTAATTGCTTTACTTTATCACTAAGCGGTAGCGATAGTCGTGGAAGCAATAGTTGGCGAGACGACAACGATACTACGATGAAGATCGAGGTGTCAAGCCGGTGACGAAGGTGATCATGACGGTGCTTTGAAGATGGAGATCAAAAGCACAAGATGATGATGGCCATATCATGTCACATATTTTGATTGCATGTGATGTTTATCTTATTATGCTTCTTATTTTGCTTAGAACGACGGTAGCATTATAAGATGATCCCTTACTAAATTTCAAGGTATAAGTGTTCTCCCTGAGTATGCACCGTTGCGAAAGTTCGTCGTGCCGAGACACCACGTGATGATCGGGTGTGATAAGATCTACGTTCAAATACAACGGGTGTAAGCCAGTTTTGCACACGCAGAATACTCGGGTTAAACTTGACGAGCCTAGCATATACAGATATGGCCTCGGAACACTGGAGACCGAAAGGTCGAGCGTGAATCATATAGTAGATATGATCAACATAAGATGTTCACCATTGAAAACTACTCCATCTCACGTGATGATCGGACATGGTTTAGTTGATTTGGATCACGTGATCATTTAGATGACCAGAGGGATGTCTATCTAAGTGGGAGTTCTATAAATTAATATGATTAAATTGAACTTTAATTTATCATGAACTTAGTCCTGATAGTTTTGCATATCTATGTCGTTGTAGATCAATGGCCCGTGCTACCGTTCCTTTGAATTTTAATGCATTCCTAGAGAAAGCTAAGTTGAAAGATGATGGTAGCAATTACACGGACTGGGTACATAACCTGAGGATTATCCTCATTGCTCCACAGAAGAATTATGTCCTTGAAGCACCGCTAGGTGACAAGCCCCCTTCCGCTGATGCAGACGCTTTGAACGTCTGGCAGTCGCGGTCTGATGACTACACGATAGTTCAGTGTGCCATGCTTTACGGCTTAGAACCGGGACTTCAACGACGTTTTGAACGTCATGGAGCATATGAAATGTTCCAGGAGTTGAAGTTAATATTTCAAGCAAATGCCCGAATTGAGAAATATGAGATTTCCAATAAGTTCTACAGCTGCAAAATGGAGGAGAATAGTTCTATCAGTGAACACTTGCTCAGAATGTCTGGGTACTACAATCATATGACTCAACTTGGTTGCAAAGTTGACGAGGATAGTGTTATTGATAGAGTTCTTCAATCACTGCCACCAAGCTATAAAGGCTTCGTGATGAACTATAACATGCAAGGGATGCAAAAAACAATTCCCGAGCTCTTCGCTATGCTCAAAGCTGCGGAGGTAGAAATCAAAAAGGAGCATCAAGTGTTGATGGTTAACAAGACCACTAGTTTCAAGAAAAAGGGCAAGGGAAAGAAAGGGAACTTCAAAAAGAATAGCAAGTCAGTTGCTACTTCAACGAAGAAACCCAAATCTGGAGCCAAGCCTGAAACTGAGTGCTTCTACTGCAAGGGGACTGGACACTGGAAGCGGAACTGCCCCAAGTATTTGGCGGATAAGAAGGATGGCAAGATGAACAAAGGTATATGTGATATACATGTTATTGATGTGTACCTTAGTAATGCTCGTAGTAGTACCTGGGTATTTGATACCGGTTCGGTTGCTAATATTTGTAACTCGAAACAGGAACTACGGATTAAACGAAGATTAGCTAAGGACGAGGTGACGATGCGCGTGGGAAACGGTTCCAAAGTCGATGTGATCGCCGTCGGCACGCTACCTCTACATCTACCTTCGGGATTAGTTTTAGACCTAAATAATTGTTATTTGGTGCCAGCGTTGAGCATGAACATTATATCTGGATCTTGTTTATTGCGAGACAGTTATTCATTTAAATCAGAGAATAATGGTTGTTCCATTTTTATGAATAATATCTTTTATGGTCATGCACCCTTAAAGAGTGGTCTATTCTTTATTGGATCTCGATTGTAGTGATACACATATTCATAATATTGAAACCAAAAGATGCAAGGTTAATAATGATAGTGCAACTTATTTGTGGCACTGCCGTTTAGGTTATATTGGTGTAAAACGCATGAAGAAACTCCATAAAAATGGACTTTTAGAATCACTTGATTATGAATCACTTGGTGCTTGCGAACCATGCCTCATGGGCAAGATGACTAAAACTCGGTTCTCCGGAACTATGGAGCGAGCAACAGATTTGTTGGAAATCATACATACTGATGTATGTGGACCAATGAGTGTTGATGCTCGCGGCGGGTATCGTTATTTTCTGACCTTCACTGATGATTTGAGCAGATATGGGTATATCTACTTAATGAAGCACAAGTCTGAAACATTTGAAAAGTTAAAAGAATTTCAGAGTGAAGTAGAGAATCATCGTAACAAGAAAATAAAGTTCCTACGATCTGATCGTGGAGGAGAATATTTGAGTTACGAGTTTGGTCTTCATTAAAAACAATGTGGAATAGTTTCACAACCAACGCCACCTGGAACACCACAGCGTAATGGTGTGTCCGAACGTCGTAACCGTACTTTATTAGATATGGTGCGATCTATGATGTCTCTTTCCGATTTACCATTATCGTTTTGGGGTTATGCTTTAGAGACAGCTGCATTCACGTTAAATAGGGCACCATCTAAATCCGTTGATACGACACCTTATGAACTATGGTTTGGCAAGAAACCAAAGTTGTCGTTTCTTAAAATTTGGGGCTGCGATGCTTATGTGAAAACACTTCAACCTGATAAGCTCGATCCCAAGTCGGAAAAATGTGTCTTCATAGGATACCCAAAAGAGACTGTTGGGTACACCTTCTATCACAGATCCGAAGGCAAAATATTCGTTGCTAAGAACGGATCCTTTCTAAAAAAGAGTTTCTCTCGAAAGAAGTGAGTGGGAGGAAAGTAGAACTTGATGAGGTAATTGTACCTTCTCCCATATTGGAAAGTAGTACATCACAGGAAATTGTTCCAGTGATTCCTACACCAATTAGTGAGGAAGTTGATGATAATGATCATGAAACTTCGGATCAAGTTTCTACTGAACGTCGTAGATCAACCAGAGTACGTTCCGCACCAGAGTGGTACGGCAACCCAGTTCTGGAAATCATGTTACTAGACCATGATGAACCTACGAACTATGAGGAAGCGATGATGAGCCCAGATTCCGCAAAATGGCTTGAAGCCATGAAATCTGAGATGGGATCCATGTATGAGAACAAAGTATGGACTTTGGTTGACTTGCCCGATGATCGGCAGGCCATCGAAAATAAATGGATCTTCAAGAGGAAGACCGACGCAGACGGTAATATTACTGTTTACAAAGCTCGACTTGTTGCGAAAGGTTTTCGACAAGTTCAAGGAGTTGACTACGATGAGACTTTCTCACCTATAGCGATGCTTAAGTCTGTCCGAATCATGTTAGCAATTGCCGCATTTTATGATTATGAAATCTGGCAAATGGATGTCAAAACTGCATTCCTAAATGGATATCTCAAAGAAGAGTTGTATATGATGCAACCAGAAGGTTTTGTCGATCCAAAAGGTGCTAACAAAGTATGCAAACTCCAGCGATCCATCTATGGACTGGTGCAAGCATCTCGGAGTTGGAATATACGCTTTGATGAGGTGATCAAAGCATATGGTTTTATACAGACTTTTGGAGAAGCCTGTATTTACAAGAAAGTGAGTGGGAGCTCTGTAGCATTTCTAATATTATATGTAGATGACATATTGTTAATTGGAAATGATATAGAATTTCTGAATAGCATAAAAGCATACTTGAATAAAAGTTTTTCAATGAAAGACCTTGGAGAACCTGCTTACATATTAGGCATCAAGATCTATAGAGATAGATCAAGACGCTTAATTGGACTTTCACAAAGCACATACCTTGATAAGATTTTGAAAAGGTTCAAAATGGATCAGTCAAAGAAAGGATTCTTGCCTGTTTTACAAGGTATGAAGTTGAGTAAGACTCAATGCCCGACCACTGCAGAAGATAGAGAGAAAATGAAAGTCATTCCCTATGCCTCAGCCATAGGATCTATCATGTATGCAATGCTGTGTACCAGACCTGATGTGTGCCTTGCTATAAGTCTAGCAGGGAGGTACCAAAGTAATCCAGGAGTGGATCACTGGACAGCGGTCAAAAACATCCTAAAGTATCTGAAAAGAACAAAGGATATGTTTCTCGAATATGGAGGTGACAAAGAGCTCGTCGTAAACGGTTACGTCGATTCTAGCTTTGACACTGATCCGGATGACTCTAAGTCACAAACCGGATATGTATTTTTATTGAACGGTGGAGCTGTCAGCTGGTGCAGTTCCAAGCAGAGCGTCGTGGCGGGATCTACGTGTGAAGCGGAATACATAGCTGCTTCGGAAGCAGCAAATGAAGGAGTCTGGATGAAGGAGTTCATATCCGATCTAGGTGTAGTACCTAGTGCATCGGGACCAATGAAAATCTTTTGTGACAACACTGGAGCCATAGCCTTGGCAAAGGAATCCAGGTTTCACAAAAGAACAAAGCACATCAAAAGACGCTTCAATTCCATCCGCGATCTAGTCAAGGAGGGAGACATAGAGATTTGCAAAATACATACGGATCTGAATGTTGCAGACCCGTTGACTAAGCCTCTTCCACGGACAAAACATGATCAGCACCAAGACTCCATGGGTGTGAGGATCATCACTTTGTAATCTAGATTATTGACTCTAGTTCAAGTGGGAGACTGAAGGAAATATGCCCTAGAGGCAATAATAAAGATGTTATTTGTATTTCCTTATATCATGATAAATGTCTTTTATTCATGCTAGAACTGTATTAACCGGAAACTTAGTACATGTGTGGATACATAGACAAAACAGTATGTCCCTAGTATGCCTCTACTAGACTAGCTCATTGATCAAAGATGGTTATGTTTCCTAGCCATAGACATGAGTTGTCATTTGATCAACGGGATCACATCATTAGGAGAATGATGTGATGGACAAGACCCATCCGTTAGCATAGCACTATGATCGTTTAGTTTAACTGCTATTGCTTTCTTCATGACTTATACATGTTCCTATGACTATGAGATTATGCAACTCCCGAATACCGTAGGAACACCTTGTGTGCTATCAAACGTCACAACGTATGTTGTTATGCGGTTCTGACCGATAAAAGATCTTCGTAGAATATGTAGGAGCCAATATGAACATCCAGGTTCCGCTATTGGTTATTGACCAGAGATGAGTCTCGGTCATGTCTACATAGTTCTCGAACCCGTAGGGTCCGCACGCTTAACGTTTGATGACGATCGGTATTATGAGTTTTTGAGTATTGATGTACCGAAGGTAGTTCGGAGTCCCGGATGAGATCACGGACATGACGAGGAGTCTCGGAATGTCCGAGACATAAAGATTGATATATTGGACGGCTATATTCGGACACCGGAAGTATACCGGAAAAGTTTCGGATTTATCGGGAATGCCGGAGGGGGTTACCGGAACCCCCTACGAGAGGGGATGGTCCATAGTGGGCCTAAAGGGTGAGAGAGAGGCAGCCCATAGGGCTGGCCGGCGCCCCACCCAGGAATCCTAGTTGTACTAGGATTGGGGGGGGCGCCACCTCTCCTATTCCTTTCCCCCTTCTTCCTTTCGGTGAATCCTACTAGGAATAGGATTGCAATCCTATTCCTAGTAGGAATCCCTTCCCTAGCCGCACCAGGAGAGTTGGCCGGCCCCTCCTCCCTTGCTCCTTTATATACGGGGGCAGGGGGGCACCCAAAGACACACAAGTTGAATTGTTTAGCCGTGTGCGGTGCCCCCCTCCACAGAATCACACCTCGGTCGTACCGTCGCGGAGCTTAGGCGAAGCCCTGCGCCGGTGAACACATCATATCCGTCACCACGCCGTCGTGCTGACGAAACTCTCCCGTGAAGCTCAACTGGATCAAGAGCTCGTGGGACGTCATCAAGCTGAACGTGTGCTGAACGCGGAGGTGCCGTACGTTCGGTGCTTGATCGGTTGGATCGCGAAGAAGTTCGACAACATCAACCGCGTCACTTGACGCTTCCGCTCCCGGTCTACGAGGGTACGTAGACACACTCTTCCCTCTCGTTGCTATGCATCAGGTAGATAGATCTTGCGTGATCGAAGGAAAATTTTAAAATACTACGTTCCCCAACAGCATCCCCAAGCTTGAGAGTTTGACACTCCTGGATCTTTTTATCATCTTCCTTCGCACACTTGAAAACTCCCTTCATACATAACTCATCATAATCTGATTAGCGAGGTTAGTACCCATAATAAAATAATTGTTCCTTGCTGGAAATAAAGATATTCGTGAAGTTCTACTGTTTCTCAAGACTGCCAAAAGGTTTTTGCAAAGAAAAAGCAAGCTCTAGGTTTGCAAAATGAAGGAAAGGCAAAACAGGACAGAATCTGTGAAAAACAGAACAGCAGGTAGTAAATGATTTTTTCGGGGCACTTATGCAACTCTAATCAAAAAAATCAGAACCGATGCACGAAAGACAATTATATAGAGCACGCTGTCGAAAAAATTCAGACCAAAAAGATGATCTGGTGATTTTATACGAATTTTTCTATCCAAGGACAGAATCTGTTTCCTGGACAGCACGTCATAACTTTTGAACTTTCTTGCAATCAGAGGCTATACTTGGCACAAATATTGAAAAGCAAAGATACAATGATGATGCTACTGTAGTTAACAACATCAAGACACAACAAAAGCAAAATAAAATTTATTCATTGGGCTGCCTCCCAAAAGCGCTTTCTTTTATGCCTTTAAGCTAGGCATAATGCATAGAGATCAAGTTTTATCAAGAGTAAAAGAATAGCTAGCCCGTATAACGGACTCAAAAGGTAACTTAATCTTCTTTCGAGGGAAGTGTTCCATCCTTTTCTTGAGAGGAAAATGGAATTTTATATTACCCTCTTTCATGTCAATGATAGCACCAACGGTGCGTAGAAAAGGACGTCCCAAAATAATTGGACAAGAAGGTTCACATTCAATATCCATAATAGTAAAATCAACGGGAACATAGTTGTCATTGACAATGATAAGAACATCATCGATCCTCACCAAAGGTTTCTTTATGGAAGAATCAACGAGACGAACACCAAAAGAACAAGAATCAAAAGGTTTCAATTTAAGCATATCATATAGTCTTTTGGGCATAATGGAGGTACTAGCTACAATATCACATAAAGCATAGCAAGAGAAGTTGTTTATTTTTATTTTAATCATAGGATCCCAACCATCTTCTAGCTTTCTGGGTATGGAGGCTTCTACTCTAAGTTTCTCCTCCCTAGCTTTGATGAGAGCATTAGTGATATGCTCTGTGAAGGCAAGATTAGGCGTGCTAGTGAGGGGATCTTTAGCCATTCTTTGTAGAAAGGTGACAACTTCTGAGATACTACAATTATCAAAATTAATTTTATCATTATTAGGCAAAATTGTAGTGTCATCCTCTTTGTTTGAATCGCTCTCTATTATAAGAGTTTGAACGTCTTCCCAAGTTTGGGGAAGCTTAGGAGCAATTTTAAACTGAGGCTCATACTCTTTTCCTGGAAGACCATGCCATGGGCATAACTCTCCGTCAAGACTAACATAATCACAAGGTTTATTACTTTTGTAAATCCCGACAGTGGTGATTGGCGTAATGGAAGAAGGGGTGTACTCCTCCCATCTAGTGTTTTTGGTGGAACCCATAGTAGCAAGCAAGTAAGATAACTATTTTTGTGATTTTCGATAAAAGATACTAAAGCAAAACTGAAAGGTAAACTAACAAGACTAAAAGCAAAGGTAAAAGATAGCGTGCAACTCCCCTATCCTGAAGAGTGGAGTCCCCGGCAACGGCGCCAGAAATTGCTTTGCTAGGTGGCTTCTCACCCCTCGTTGGTTACCCCAAGTGGAAGGTTTGAGATGCAGTGTAGCAGAAGTTTTCCCTTGGCAATACCAAGGATCGATTTCCTTGATACTCCCAGTTTCAACAAGAAGGTGTCAACTGCTAACGGCGCCAGATATTAGCAATCAACGTGGACCTGCACACGGATACAAATAACTTTGCTCCCAACGAGTACAGAGAGGTTGTCAATCCCTCCGGCCTTGTAGTTTACAAAGGATCAAACGCAAGTGATAATAGTGATAGGTATAATTGCAATAGTAAGTAAAATGCGGAAAGTAAATAGCGGATGTGATCAATGATGGTAATATGGACCGGAGTCTCATGATGTTCACTAGTGATGTCTCTCTCCCAAAAGACGATAAAACAGCTATGTGAGGTAAACGAATTACAGCTGGGCAATTGACAGGACCATGTGCGCAAACCAATGCTGACTAAGTTGCAAGAAAGGTAGAGGTTTAAAGCATGGGCGGTACGCCGAGGTAAGTAGACCGAAATCCATCTGCATCTACTACTAATCATCCACCTTGAGATATCTATCCAGAACATCTAGCTGGTATTAAGTTGCGAGTCCCACCCATAGTGTAAACTCAAAGCAACAGACAACTGCATTAAAAGAACTTTACGTAAAGTAAACAATCCTTGCACCCGCGGGCACAAGCACCGTTGTTTTCCCCCTTGTGGCAACAGCACATCCCCTAGACTCATGTTTCTGTCACTCAAACTAGTCATCGAGGGGCATGAACCCACAATCAAGCATAACGTTCCCTCTTGGAGTCACTACCTACTACTTGGCAAAAGCAATAAATAACAACGGAGAACATGCAAGAATTACTTACGAACATAAATATAAAAGAGGTGAATCAAATATATTACTCAAACACAATCTGAACATAATCTCATAATCCATCGGATCCCAGCAAACTCATCATAGCAACAGCATAAGGATTACATATGTGCCTCGATCATGTAGGGCAGCTCACGAGGACTAATTAGTGAAGCACAAGAACGGGAGGAGAACATCACGTAGCTACTGGTCATGGACCCATGGCCCAAGGGAGACTACTCACAACTCATCCGGGAGGCGTCCATGGTGGTGGAGAGGCTCCCGGTGGTGATCCTCCCCTCCGGCAAGGTGCCGGGAAGAGTTCTCCTGGTGCTCCCGATCATGGAAGCGGCGGCGGCGGCGGAACAGAGATGAGATCGCGAAAAAGAGTTCCCGTCTCGAGGGTTTCGGGAGACGCTTTAAATATATGCCAAAGGGGGGCATCAGACGAGGCTCGGGGGGCCCAGGCGCCCCC
>LR738712.1:809304231-809442384 GCA_902687465.1 Secale cereale
CCTGGAGCCCTGGTGCCCCCCCCCCCCGGCTGTACTTCGGGCGCACGGTAGCTTCTGGAATGCTGATTTTTATATAATTTTTCTGGATTTTTCCTGACAGTTCTCGTAATGTGAAAACCTGAAATACAAAAACAGCCGAAAACAGAAACTGGCACTGGGGTGCACTGAGTTAATAGGTTAGTCCAAATATGATCAAAAGTGTATGGAAGTGTATAAATAACATAGCAATATCACCCAAAAGAGGCATGGAGCAAGCAGAAATTATAGATACGTTTTGGACGTATCAGCTGTCTCAAGAAGGTGACGATGTTTGCGCTCAGCCACGCCATTCTGAGCGTGAGCACCAGGACAAGAGAACTGAGCAATAGTACCCTGCTCGGCAAGAAAACCACGCAACATTTTAGAGATATACTCGCCAGCAGAAACAGCACGGAACACACGGATAGGTGTAGAGAACTGAGTGTGAACCATGGCAGCAAAACGCTTATAAATAGAGAGAACCTCACTACGAGAAGACATAAAGTAAAGCCAAGTGTAGCGAGAGAAATCATCTATAAAAATAATATAGTATCGATGACCCCCTTTGGAAGCGAAGGGAGCCGGGCCCCATACATCTGAATGTACTAAATCAAAAGGACGCTGAGACACCGACTCACTAGTAGGATAAGGTAACTGAATTTGTTTACCCAACCTACAACCCTGGCAGTGTAAGGAGACATCTCCTGAGACAGGCCCCAGAAGACCACGACGAACTAAAGATGATAGTCGAGAACCACAAAGGTGACCAAGTCGATGATGCCACTGCTGGAAGGAGCTGATGGCTGAAACGGCGAAAGCAGATGGACTGGCGGATGTGGTGGCAGCAGAAGGAACATGAAGCCAGTCTAACTCCCAAAGTCCTTGAGAATCATGGCGGCGAGGGCCAGCTCCAACCAGAGCCTTCGTGTGACGATCCTGGATTATGCAAGAATCAACGTCAAGAATGACACGACAACCAGAATCAGTAAGCTGACTCGTGGAAAATAGATTCATGGTAAGGCGAGGAACATGAGAAACATCTGGAACATAAAATGAAGAAGTGGAAAGAGTGCCTCGACTAGCCACAGGAAGAGAAGTACCATGTGATGTAAGAACATTAATAGGAAGATCGAGAGATCTAAGAGAGGACAAGATAGAAGAATCGGAAGACATATGAAATGAAGCTCCAGAATCCAGAACCCATTTGGATGTACCTGACTGTGTAGACGGTGACCGCTCAGCACTGGAAGCACCAGTCACAGAGCCTCCAGTACCCGTCGAAGAATCTGAAGCGGCAAGTAGACGCTTAAGCTTCAGAATATCCTGCTCGATCAAGGAGACAGTAGATGACGTCGATGAAGAAGCACGAGTCCCAGAAGAAGAATTGCGCTCCCTGTTACGCATATCACGCTTCTTCTTGAAGCAGTCAGACTCGGGGTGACCATCCCTGTTGCAATAGCCGCAATGAGTACGAGGACGAGAGCGACCCTCATGAGAGCGGCCCTCACTACCAGGAGTGGGCAGTAGCGGTGGAGCATTGGAGCGAGAAATCACTGGTGGAGCAGCAGTTCGAGCAGCAAGCACAGAGGGAACTTGAAGCAACCCAGCACCACGAAGGCGAGTCTCCTCAGCACGAAGCTCAGCAAGTACCTCCGAAATAGGAACACGATCGCGAGCAAACAACTGAGCACGTCGAGGCTCAAACTCCCCACGGAGCCGCGACAGAAACTCATAGACACGTTGAAACTCCAAGTCGGACCTCACAGTCTGCCAACACGCGCAAGTGCCACAAACAACAGTGCGAAGGTTGTCAAGCTGGCGCCAGATAGCAGAACTTTGAGTGTAGAACTCATCAATAGTGGAGTCTCCTTGTTGAAGAGAATGCTCCTAACGAACCACAGACAAGTAGAGAGCATCACCAGAGGGCTGATAGCGCTGACGAAGACGAGTCCACATCTCAAACACAGTACCGAGGCCCATAAACTCAGATGCAAACCGTGGTAAAACACTGGAAGTGAGGACAGCCGCTGCACGAGCATCATCATCACACCACTGAGTATAAGCAGTCAGATCATCACGATAAATGGAAAGAGCATCCGAATAAACCGCGACCTGCTGGTCATAAGCAGCGACTGCATCATCAGCAGCAACCTGGGCTGCAGCCCTATCATCATCAGAAGCATCTGTGCCAAGAGCCGGTGGAGGTGGCGGCGGGATAGGAGCCACGGGAGGAACTGGACGCTGAGGACATGGAACCTCGCCGGAAAGAACTCCCCATAAACGAAGGCCACGCATGTGAATGCGCATAAAGGCAGCAAACTCAGCATAGTTAGCACCATCAAAAATCACCGGACAGCGTGGAACGGCGACATAGCCCAATGATGTCGAAGACATGATGCTTCTCTTCTGTCTTTTTTTTAATCAATCCTCGCAGACGAAAGTCAATCAGGTAGAAAAATAGTGGCAGCGACCCGACCAGGGAGACAAAAGGCCCACGGCAGAGGTCGAACCTCGAGCAGTAGGGGACCTCGATCAGCCAGACTTCGCCACAGGTCGATGGAGACGACGACCGGCGTCAGGACCACCAGCTCGGCAGGGGGCCACGAGCGGGCAGGACGGGCCACCGGCAGCGACGATCGGAAGGGGCCGGCGATGGCCAGCAGCCGGAGTCGGATGGATGCCGGATGGCCAGCAGCCGGAGTCGGATGGATGCCGGGATGCCGCGGACGAAGGAGCGCCGGGCGGCCGAAGCCGGAGTGGAGCCGGGCGGCCGCAGACGAAGGGCGTCGGGCGGCTGGAAGAGCAGCGACGCGGATGACAGAAGGCGCCGGGGCGACCAGCAGCAAGCGGCTGGATCGATCGGGTGAGTCAACACACAACGCTGAAACACTGATTCCACACAGTAGTTGGATGAGAAGCTCCTGTATTTGGAGATGTAGGCATGCAACAGCAGAATCACGGCCGGCAGAAAACAAAGCAACGGCGGGCGTGTAGGAGATTGGATCGGGAGAGCACGAGTTGCGCGTGCAAAAAAAAAAATACCTAGAGCTCTAATACCATGTTGAGAAAAGCAACTTGTATTATTTAGAAGGTGAAAGCCAACATATATACACATACATGGGATGCCAAAAGGCCATAGAAGAATGCCAAGAGACTGAATACAAAAGGTCAAGAGACATCACTAACAGAAAGAATCAAAGAGATCATGTCCCTCCACCTCTGCCCAAATCCCATTGCCTCCAGAACCTCAAGCAAGAAACTCCATGAGACAGAGTCAAACGCCTTGGCCACATCGAGCTTGAGGAATATCACAGGGGTTTTGGCCGAGTGCGCGGCCTTGAGAACATTCCTCACATAGAGGAAATTATCTTGAACTGAACGTCCTCGGATAAAGGCACTCTGATTATGCGTGACAAGGAAGTTTATCTCCGGGGTGAGCCGAGCAGCCAACATCTTGCTCACCAGCTTTGGGATGCTATGAATGAGACTAATAGGTCTGAAATCGCAGGCATCCTGTGCTCCCTCCTTCTTTGGTAGCAACACAACGTTTGCCGTGTTAATGAGCTTCCAATTCTGTCCTCTGAGGCTGGCGACACAATTCACTGCAGCTAGCAGATCCATCTTAACTATTTGCCAGCATCTTTTGAAAAAAGCACCCGTGAATCCATCTAGACCCGGTGCCTTTTCACCATGCGATTCAGAAATCGCAGCCAACAATTCTTGCTCTGTAAAAGCTCCATCAAGATGCCTCAAATCCCGCCTTGGGAGGTCCAAAGTTTCCCAGTTTAGCTCCGCAGTTCTGGCAAAAGGTGTTCCCATGATGCCCTTGAATCGGTCGAAGAGGATTTTTTCCTTGGCAGCATGGTCAGAGACAGGACCATTGGCACCAATCAGCTGCGGAATAGTTTTTGCGTCTCCTCCCCGAGGCTCGCATGTGGAAAAAACACGTACTTGCATCCCCCTCTCTGATTTCAGTCATTCTTGATTTTTGTCGCCACCTGGCTCTATCTATAGCAGCAAAGCCGAGCAGCTTGGTCTTCAGACGTGCACGCAGCTGCCTCTCTCCATCTGATAACTGCCTCTCCTCTTGTGCCAAATCCAGGTTGAAGATCACGTCCGTAGCTACAGCCGAAATGAATGTGGTCCATCTCATCTTCTGCTTGCTCACCAGCTTCTATTTTTGAGATACCACGATAAGCTCTACAAATTCCCGCGGCAATGCGCGGGGTATTGTCTAGTTTACTAAGAAATAGGCAGCTGCAGAAAGTGCATATAAACTTCGGTATACAGCACCAGAAAGTTTCCAAGTAAAATTTGCACTAAGATTGAAATGTTGCAGGTAACGAGAATATCGTAATAGAACTGAATGCCATCGGGGCTGGCACTAATATATGGGGAAAAAAATCGACATGCCACATCAGTTTCTTTACCTGCCCAGCTATCAAGGTTTACCTCCTTCATAACATTGAAGGGAGTTCTATCAGATTTTTTTTTTTTTTGCAGTGGGCAAGTTTTCGACAGATATTTAGTTTTGTACTAACATGATTAGACCAAGTGAACTAATCACCAACTCAACAGACCGCAAACAATTCACAAAAGAAAGTGAGGCCAGCAATGAATTCAGTGATGTGTGCAACTGAAGCCAATGCAGCTCACAGTTTGTTTTGGTAAATGCGGGTGCCCATTTTTTGTGAGAGGAACATATGTTAGTGATGAAAAAGAAGCATAAAGTAAAGGTCTCTAGATTATGAAGTACCTCACATGGGTTTCGTTTAGCAAGCTTATATCGTTGCACGGACACTATCATCAACCAGCAAGCAAAATAGCAAGGTTGCCAACATGAACTGCATAAAAAGATGATGGGCATCATCTAAAAGTAATTGAATGACATCCGATAATCATCACAAGTCGCCTGCTTCAAAGACAGAAAACTCCTATCAGTTTTGGAAGACCGGCTTGACAAAATCCCATATATCTCATACGGTCATACCAAAGCTTAAGCGTCGATGTTCCAGGTCGTTGGGTCGTCACGTCTTCCGGATGCCCCCCTCAATCAGCACTGCCTCTCCCAGATCTGGGGTCTCTAACCTTTGAAGTTGGCATGCACCTACAGCTTGTGACCTACCTTTTTGGTTCCAGGCCAGTTGAGACCATATTGTCAAGTAACTTCCTCACTTCATCCATCTTGCCAATGAACATGTATCCACCCATCAGTGTGTTATAAGTATGCATGTCCGGCTTTATACCCATGTGTATCATCAGGTTAGAGAGATCTTGGGCTTCCACAATCCTTCCATTTTTGCAAAGGGGGCTCATAATTCTGTTGAAGAACACAACATTCAGATAGATGCCACGATTCAACACTTCAGAAAATAGTTCACGAACCTTCTCCCATTTGCCACAAGAACAAAAACCACTCAAAAGGGTGGTGAAAACTATGATATCAGGAGCTAATCCGTCCGTTACCATTTGATTGAATTGCAACACAGCATCATCCATTCGGCCAATGCTGCAAAGTAAGTTTATTACCGTCTCATAGCTCGCTGCATCAGGGTTGAATCCTTGCTGCCGCATCTTTGTAAATATATGCATTACCTCACCAACCATTTTTTCTTTAGCATATGCAAGTATCAGTATGTTGAAAAGATTTTTCCATGGCATACCCGTGGAGCAGAATGTTGTATGTAGTAACCGTCGGTTTTTGCCCCAAACTGATCATAGAATCAAAAAGCTTCCTAGCTACTGCGCATCTTCCGCTCTTGCAAAGATGATCCATCTGTATACTGTAAGTTACAATATTTGGTTGAACACCATTTCTAGACATTTCCTTGAGAATCCATATGGCGTGCAGGATTTAACGTCAAAAATAAGAAAAACATAGATAAAAAAATGCACCAGCGGGAATCGAACCCGGGTCTGTACCATGGCAGGGTACTATTCTACCACTAGACCACTGGTGCCTGGATGCCCATTCTATTTGCAGAAGCTTAACAACCAATTCACTAGCTTAGCAAACGGGAATCCATTTACAAGTACACATTTGCATTTCGGTTAAATTTTATTTACATGAAGAAAACAAAAGGAGCCTCCCTTGCAACGTATCTAATCTACACGCTGGGAAAATTCACTCACCCAAAAAAGATCCAAGCAAGTTATATCCATTTTCCACAACCAGTCTGTGAAACGACAGTCGTTTGCCGTACCAAATGTTGAACACTAGTGGTTGGGGCGCCACCTGGTGGCGCCTCTTGAGGCGGGATTTTACGCACTAATCAAGCTAGCGTATTAGTTAACGTCTATGTATGACATGATTCTCACTTCAGCGAGAAGATATGCAGTCCAAAAGAGCGATAGTTCCATGTTGATTGTTAAAAATACAAGACATGGCAATAGAACTGCAGCAGCAAGAGTGTTGATAAAGCAGAGCAAGCATAGAAGTTTCATGCATGTGTATTTCTTTTGGTGATTCTACAGAGCATAAAATGCCAAATTTAAAGAGCTGGAGAGCACATATATCCTTCGGAATAAAATTCTTGTATTCTTGCAAGTTAGGGATATGATGGACTGGTTGATCTCATATTTTTGAAGTAAGGTTGAGGTGAAGAATGTCTTCAATCCGTGAAAGAGATGCCTCTACATACTTGCGAAGCATAAATGTAACATCCCAAATTTTCTATTTGGAATGTTTTACAATTATTAGCTAAGCATCTATGCATTTTTTTTATTTGAGTGTCATTTGGAAATTTCAGAGGAATTTGAGTTTTATCTGACTTTGGCAATTGAAATTTATTTCAAAAATCTCTGACAAATACTTGTTCAAAATTATGAGAGGAGCTAACATGACACTCCAAAAAGTCAGAAGAAATCAATGCCAAAAATTTTGAATTCAAATTTAAGTGTCATTTGGGTAAAAAATAGAAAAATGTTTTTTATAAAGTTTTTATTTAGCCTCTGAAAAATAGTTCATCTTGTAGGATTTATTTTTCTGAATTTTTTGATATATATATGTCCTATATTAAAATACTTTTATTTTCTATCTATACATTTTTTCTCTCTGTCAAAAAAAAAAAACAGCCACGGGCCGCCCAGCCTTCCTCACAACCCAACTTGATCGTCTCCTTCCTTTCCTGGTTGGTTCACATAGAGCGCACACAGCATCATCCACCCAGCGCCCCCACCCCTCCCCTCCTCTCCCTCGCCCAAAAACTGCTCTGAACGGAACCCCCTCGCCTCCCTCTACCTCTTCCCCTTCACTAGTGCGCCTTAATTCCATCTCTCATGGCCACCATGAACGCTTGAAACTGCAGCCATTAACACATCTCGCCCTACCCTACTCTGGACCTCCCCAAGCCCTATAAAAGGCACCCCGCGAGCCCCTCTCACCCCTCGTCCGAAGCCCTCTCCTTCTGGAGCTTTTCCCCCTCCCTAACCTCGCCAATTGCTCGCCGTTGTTCGTGAATTCCGGCGACCTCTCACCGTGTGTACATGAAGCTATCTACAACCACATCTTGATCAAGTGGTTCACCTCATCGTCCTCTACACCGTCCCGCACGCGTCCTTCACCGAAGCACACCGGAGCCGCCTTCTTCCTCGTCTCCGGCGACAAGTCCGGTGAGTACCCAGCCAGCCAATCAGAGAGCGCCACTTGTCTCTGGCCGAATTTTTGTTCTTTTTTCAGTATTTTTCTAACCTCAGATTCTATATCAAATCTTGTTTCTAGTATATCTTTTAGTCTATAGATCCGATTTAGCTGATTCTTTTTCCTACGGGTTTGTAGAAATATCCTCTATCCAGAGAACCAAACGAAATATATTTTTGAAAATTTTAAAATTTGAATTCAAGCAGATCTGAATTCAAACTTCGTTAGGCCATAACTTGAGTTTCGTAACTCCGTTTTGGGTGATTCTTTTTGCAAATCGAAGCTTGTGACATGTACTTTCTGTTAAAACCAAAATCATTTATTTTTGTTGCGGTAAAAATTACGTTCTGTACAGAAACTTTATTTGAGTGTATTTGGAGTTTTTCGAAGTCTTTTATTCGTTTTCTTTTTGATTCTTTGCTTGTATGCTTATGTATGTTATTGCTTGCTTACGCTAGATCATCCGGAGTGCGAAGCTTGCTACTACGAATCTTTAGAGTTCAACGAACGTCAGCAAGGCAAGTTCACACTTTGATCATAAGTTTAAATACCCAGTTTTTACTATGCATTAGTTTCACCCTCAAAGATTGCATGAGTAGGATTGGGAACATGTGGTTATGTTGTGTAGTTCATTTGGTAGAAACCTATGACCTTTGATCACCTCGGGAATATTCGTTATATCATATATTGCTTAGCCATGCTCGTAGACGGGGATTGGTATGTGTGATACATGCAAGTTGCGAGAGATAATAATTTTGGGACAACATAAGGTGGCAACTTTAATACACATCTGGGTGGATTGTTTGGGGCACCTGGAGAAACCAGTGCTTGCCCAAGGGGAATCCCGGAGTACCCGTGTGATTACCCTAGGTCCGCCACCCAGGCTCAAAGGGATCATAAGATATTTCATGCCTAGAAACTTCCGTGTGCAGCCACAAGCCATTATGGGCTCTGGCATAGTTGAGTAAGTTGTGTGACCTCTTTCTGTGGTAGACTAGCTGATGTAGGGGAAAGTAGGTGTACCGGTCTACCCAGGGTTTGGAGGAAATACTTCAGAAAGACTATGTCTCGATCTTCCGATCATGGAGGTGGTCGAGTCTTGTGAGGAAAAGTGCGCAAACCTCTGCAGAGTGTACAAACTAATCATGATTAGCCGTGTCCCCGGTTATGGATAACTTGAGTATCTAGAAGTGAATTATTGGTTGATCTCATCACTTTATTTAATGAAATTATTGGGTTACTAATAACATGGGAATTTTGGTTTGAGTTGGAGGAACCTTCTCAATAATTGCATTTTAATTTTGTAGCAAATAAAAAAAATTATTCCTTTGTTGTAGGGTAAAATTGGCTTTATGCAAAAAATTAAACTTAGAGCCTCCATCAGCTAAATTTGCATATAGAGATAGTCTTCTTCATTATTATTATTATATGAAGTGAAATTGCCAGCATATTCCATGTGCTAACCTACACGGCTGCAACGTCTCATGTTGCAGAATTTTCCGACGAGGATTAAAGATGCGATAGGTCGTTGTTCTGCACTCAGTTTGCCGTGGAGTTGGATGGACTCATTTACCTTCGATGCTTCCGCAGTTATTTTTATTTTGATGGCCTTTGACCATATTATTGTAATAAATACTCTTTTGATGACCTCGATGTAATAAAGTGTGATTAAACTCTGTTATAATTCATCGAGTACTGTGAGTGTCAGCATACTGATCCAGGGATGACACTTAAGCACAGAGACTTCGATCCATTTGGATCGGGTCGCTATAATAAATCCGTCATTGAATTCTTCGTGAGTAGGTCATTTCTGTGTTAGCATTTCCAGAAGAACAATGCCATAGCTATAGACATCACCATTGGTTGATATTTCACTGCCCATGTCATACTCTGCAATAATGTTTTGAAACATAAATTTCATAAGAAAAAATATGAAACATGCTACCAGCTTTAAATACTTGTGCGGTGTGCATGCCTCAGTGTGTGCGCCTCCTGAGACTTCTGATATCTATGCTTTTCCCAGCAAGCTTGGGAGTTAAAATATTTCATTACTACAAAACCTAATGGTGAAGGTATATGTGAATAAAATATTATGACAATTGACTTAAAACTTCCGACTTATTTGCCTATTATTTTAGTAAGCTTAAGAGTTAAATCTGCAATAATCTCACAGCAAACATAGGGTATCTTGTCATACACTCGCATGGTAATAGTATGTAAACAAAGATTGCTAGTCATGGTATGAGAATAAATTGTAAAGAATAAAGACCGCAAAAAATCAAATTACCCGCAATTAACAAATTTGGGAAAATATTCTTTGAGGTGCTCCCTTAAAACTGTTTCCAACTATCAAATTTGACATGAACGGAAGCACACATTGTATATCAATCAAAACTTAGGATCTCTGAAGTCTGAAGTGCAGTAGTCATAACTGCAATCCTGACGAAAAATACATATAGCCGGTTAATACCTGCTATCCGGGTCTTTGGGTTCTTCACATCTTCAGGAAGTTTGGTAACTCTGACAGATATCAAACAAGAGATATTGGATAGATGTTCATACATTTTGGCACTGAATCTTGCACTGAAATGAGAGTCGAGAGACACACACATACCTCAGCGCCAAGCACAGGAGAGTTCTCCTTACAACCGAGCTGGGAAATCCAGCACCTAAACAAGCAAAATGCAAACGACACGCTTAAAATTCAGTTTGGCTGAAGAAAGGAACCTCATGAGGGCATGACTTGGTTCTGTCAGAAGCAAGTTGCACGCAATCGCAAGAGATGACCAACAGTAGCGCACTTAAATCTGAATGAAGCTGCATCAAGAAATAAATGAGAAGCAATAGTAGAAGCTCAAGAAAAATAAACAAAAACAACTGTACATGCAAAAGATCGGTTAGTGTTCAAGCACCAAAAGGAAAATTTTACTTAGATGTACCCACATAAGGCAAGAAGAAGGTTACGTCACACTCTGTTTAATTATAGTTTAGTATTTGATCATCCCCACTGAAGAAGCCAAGTCCTCCATCTGGACAAGGGCCTACAGTAACAAAAACACTTAAACTAAATATCTAAGAGTAAGATCTGGTCTGATGTATTTAAGAGAAGTTCAATTCAGTGAAACTACACAAGCAAAGGTCTGAATCTTTTAGCATTCTATAAAGGCCTTATGTTTGCAGATACACAACTATAAGAATTATGTACACAAACCAACAGGAGATACAAACTAACCAGCCATGAATTTCAATGTATAACCGTCCGTACACTTAAACAAGAATTTCAATGCTTTGATTCTGCAAAGCATCAGATCGTATTCTCAAGAGTTCTATTAGCAACCACCCAAATTCTGAGTGTGCAATGCTTTGTATGTAGCTGAAACTCACCCATCAAATACAGTCTGAGTAATAAGCAATGGTCAAAACAAGCTCGTGGTAGGAATCGATACCAAGATCAGTACCTGTGAAACAACACATAAACCATAGTGTCAATCAGGTGAAGATCATCCAAACAGAAATCAAAGAAGGGGAAGAAAAAGAAAGTGGACGGCTACCCAGCCAATATACTCCCAACAAAATTTCAAATGAGCAGCAGAAGTAAGCAGAAGAAACCAAAAGAGAAATAGGAGATGCAAAGAAGAAGAAAACTGTAAGACAAAAAACTTAGTGTGATCAGATCCACGGGTTTAGCGACTGACCTCAACTAAAGCCACACCTGGAAGCCTTGAAGACTCACAAACATGCAACAACCAGGGTACTGGCTGCGGGCGTAGGATTCTGTGTCATCATCTGCTCCCTCAGATTCAGTTGTTTCAGGTTCTGAGGTCGCACTTGACGTTGCAGGTTCAGCAGCTGTTATCTCTCCTTTAATGTCAGGTAGAAGCTCACTTACAGGAGAAAATTAACTTCGCCAACTCTCTTGCATGTTCAATGTCATTCCCAGCTGCTTTGGCTTTCTGAATGTAGTTCAGGAATAATCTTCATACCTGTCATTGAATTTGGCAATACAAAAAATAAATTAGATTTGTTGTTTAATATATACCTAATGATATGGTAGTTTTTACAGAAGAAAATACGCCAGTCTATGTAACGTTTTTTTAGGGAAGAGGCATACTACTTTACTAAAGATGGTCATAGCAGCCTTCGTTTCAAGTTTAGACCCTGTGATGCTTTCCTAACTGCCTCTCGTCTATCAGCGTTGTGCCATCAAATGTCAAAATTGCTTCCTTGACAACCTGCAATATCCTGAAATGGTAAGAAGAAAACATACACAGAATAGGCCATCAATTTCGCTGAACTAATGCAAATCAAGAATTGAACCTAACATTATGTAGTGTACTAATGAAAGGCGCAATAAAACTATAAAATGCATCACCTTTTCAAACAATTGCCGCAGATGTCAGTATGAGCAGCATCAACAGATTCTTAAGGAATGCTGAGACACACTTGAAATGCCATCAAAGCCTCTGTTTCATCCTTGCTCGGCTCTCTTTCAGCTACAAACTATTGAAGCTTCTGTTCCTAATAAAAATCAATTCCTGCTCGTACAAAATGAGACCGGCAATGTAAAACAGGATGAAGTAAATAAAGTCAGTTGCCTTGCTGCATACTATTACTTAATACTGGCAACTAAAGTAATAAGCAGCAATATCAGTGCTGAGCTAATGCTTGATGGTGTATAATGAATGATTGTGTGTAATGCAGCATATGGATATAGGATATGCAAATGACAAGGAGGGTGAACAGTCCTTCTGGAGCTGATGGCGGGTCTAAATTAACTAACTCACCAGTGCAAATCCCCCTGGCGCAGCACTTGGACAGGTTGAGGCTCGGATAGAACTGCAATCAAGACGCAAGGGGAGGGGGGCTTGTCAGAATTTTGCATCTACCTATCTATGGATCAATGGGAGGAACGGGAAGAAACTCAGTGAAATGGGACTGACCAGGAAGCAGATTGGGCCTTGTCGAGGTCTGGTCTGGGGTCGTCGGAGTCCGGGTGGCATGGCGCGAGCTTGGCCTCGAGGATGAGCCGGCGCAGCTTCTTGAGGCCGATGTCCAGGTGCGGATAGAGCTCATCTGAAGCCGTGTTGCGCTTGTCCACCGCCGGCCACCGCCGTTGACGAGAAGATGCATGGGTGGTGGCCCTGGCTCCATGGGATTTGGGATGGCCGAGATCGAGGAGGAAGGGGAAGGTGTTGCGAACCTCTCTCCCGTCGCGGCCCACCTTCCGTTGCCATACTCGGGGAAGAAAGGCAGGGTGGAGGAGGCGGTGCTCGGGCCGCCGCTGGCACTACAGCGAGCAGCGGGAGGTGGAGGCAGCGCAGCTCGGGGTGGGGATGGAGGCGGCAGATCTCAGGGGCGGCGGTTGGAGGTGGAGGGTAGGCCAGCGTGGGGAGGCCCAGCGCCACACCCCGAGGCACGAGGACGGCGGCACAAACTGACGGCAAGCCTAGCCATCCACCAGGGGAAGGAAAACATGGGAGATTGGGAAAGGAAAGAAGAGATTGCGTGCGTCGGAGGAGAACAGGTGGGTTGGAGGATGGCGATTTCCACTTTCCTTCCTCTCGACCAGTGGACTCGCGGGACAGTGACGAAGCAAATAAAAAGGCGGAACAGTGCCATCGCCAGCCCCTACTGCCCACGTGGACACCATGAGTGATCGCCCCAGATGCATAGCTTAATGTTTTGGATTGCCCTCTGTATACATATAGAAAGGAAACTTGTGTAGTGGATGAAGCTTTTGCTACACGGTGGCTGCCTTGAGATAACATGGTACCCTTATCATCTTGGTCCTCTGCAAATGGAAGCCAGGAACCATTTGCTCCCTGTTCAGACTTCAGAGGATATCACAATTTGCTCCCTGTTAGCGCTCGACATGAAGAAAAAAAGCAAACACATTAATAAAACTTGAGAAAGTGACGTATCTCAAATACGGCGACTGCAAAACTTAAATGCAATAAGATGCTTCGCTTGACAGAACAAGGATCATGCGCTCGGGAAAAAAAACAGCTTTATCGACAAAATCTGATCTACAAAGGAAGAAACCGTAAGCTATCGAAGCAGCGGACATCATGCGCACCATGAGAATGTTGCATAATAACTCGCAGTTGAAGCCCTGACCTTCACTGGATTGTTTCTTAATAGGCTATCAATAGCCTCTGCTAACGGCGCCACTATCTGACAAAGAACAGAAAATTGTCAAGGACCAGCAACCCTCCCATCATCATGCAGCATAGTTCAAATTAAGGCCAAGTCAAATTTCATTTGACAATATGAATTCACACAGTTTGGTCAAAGGTTCATCGAATAACTTCTATAAGTAGATACTTGGTCACAGGTAAAACAGAATCAAGTTCTGCTGAGTTTTTTATTTCAGTTTAAAACCCGACTCGACCAAGGCATAGCTAGCACATGTAAAAAAGCAGAGAGATATCAGTAGCTCTGAACAAAAAAAAAAGTACTTATGTAGTGCTCAAGAAAATAATACACAACGGATACCAGAAGGAAATAAATGCTACTCCCTCCGTCCCAAAATTCTTGTCTTAGATTCATCTAGATAAGGAAGTATCTAACACTAAAGCGTGACTAGATACATCCATATTTAGATAAATCGAAGACAAGAATTTTGGGACGAGGGAGTATTTATGTAGTGCAGATGGCACCTAAGATAGTTGACGCAATATAGTGGTAACAGAAACTAGTAGATGGCGCACCACAAATCAAAGCACAAAATGGAAGTATAAATGATGACAAAGCTACGGAAGTAATATCCAAGATATCAGCATCCCTTACTTTGTATATAAATATGAATACCCAGCTTCAGACAAATATTCCAACAGTATGGCACCATGTTAAGAAATCAAACTTTTAGCCGGGAGAAAAAGAACTAACTGATTACTTTTGAAATTTAATACGCTGTTCCTTTTATCAGGTAAATCTGAATCTACTGCACAATTGCCTTCTGCAAGCAGCAGCAGAGCATTCAGCAGGGTGAGGCAGCTTCCTTGTAAGGTTATCAACAAATACCTTCTCCCTCACCATTATTCAGCAATATTAGCTCAGCCATGATCTAGCGATCCATTTGCAACGCAGAATCAGCGTCTAAGCGGGCGCTCCAGGCTGTAATGGTGCATTACCCGCCGACGAGCTCTGGATGCCGGTTCCACCCCGGCGATGGTGGCATAAAATAAACATGCATCCAATAGAAATATATTTGCTAAGCATAATCAAAATACTAAATGATGAACTTCAGTTTCAGAAATAACTGGCATATGATGGAACTAAAAATCCAATGAAATGAAAACAGCACATGCTAGATAAAACCTGACATGAAAACAGATCACACATATCAAGCTTTCTTCTCTACCAAGTGACGGATTCAACATGCCGGGGTTCAGAAATCAAGTTATCAGTTACATCGAGCATTAGGTGCGACAAAACCACCTTTCAGTCATGAAAAGAACACCTAATGATGAATTACCAGCTTAATACGAAGAGTGGAAATTCTGTTGTTCCACACACGGTTACCAGTTTTCACAGCCTGTTCTTGTTCATGTAGATCTGAATCTAGCAGACACCTCCCCTGTGCAAGTAGCTGCATAGTCTTCAGCAAGGTGTGGTGCAGCTTGCTTGTGAGGGCATATGAACTTCTCCCCAAATACCTTCTCGTTGGCCACCACCATAGTATGGTAGTCTCTGCCATGACTTAGCAATCCATTTTCCTTAAGAAACCTCATAACATAGTAGCGGGGCCTGAGCCGGCCCTCGAGGCTGTAAGTGAGCATAACGGGGCGATGAGCGATGTAGGCCGGCTCCAACCCCACCTCAGAGATAAGGAACTCTGACATGCGCTGCAGCACATCATGTGACCTTGTCAGCAGCACCGGAGCCTTGGACACGGCAATGCCAACCTCGGTATCTGACCACCTAAGTGTCTTCTTTAGGTAGGTCAGTTTGGCAGCGATGTTGTGCTCGCTGAAGGATGAGACGGCGTGCAGCGCTTGCCTGAACATTCCAGAGCCACGAGGCACACCTATACCTTCGGCGCGTGCAACCATCGTCAGGATACGCCCTGGTTTGGCACAAAGTATCCTCGGTGTACGGATGAAGAGCTTGGCAATATCACAAGCACCTAGCCCGCACTCTGCTAGGAGACTGACATTGGGCTTGACCACCCTCTCGAGGTCAGAGTCGAGGATGGAGGAGCCATGTTTGAGCGGCCGGAGCAAGTTGTCGATGGAGCCCAAGAGCGGCAGGTAATACTCTAGCTTGGAGACGACGGATCTGCGGCGGAAACTGTCCCGGGCAAGCGAGACGAGGCGCGCGATCTCAGCATTTGACAGGCCGAGGCCGGTGAGCCCCGCGACGACGGGGGACAGAGTTCTCTCCACTTTGGCGCAGAGGAACGGCGGGTCCTTGGCAACAACGGCCGCGACATCGGCGCCGGAGAGGCCAAGGCCGGCGAGGAAGGAGAGGACGGCGTCGGGCTTGGATGGGGACTTGAGGTGGAAGAGCTTGGTGGAGGCCTTGAGTGCCTGGGAACGGCTGAGGCCGCAGGTGCCGACGAGGTAGTCGTCGACGGCGAAGCTAGGGTTCGGGGAAACGGCGGGCGCGGCCGCAGAGAGGAGGCGGTGGAGAGGGGAGATGGAAGGAGGTGGTGCGGCGGAGAGGAGATGGGAGAGGACACGCTGCCGGAGGAGGAGCATGACGCCGCGACGGAGGAGCGGCGGCGGCGGCGGTGGGCGGTGGGCGGTGGGCGGTGGGGAATTCGAGTGGCGTTGAGTGCGGCGTGTGTGTCTCCGGTGGTGTGGTGGACGGACGGTGGTGTGCTGGTCTTAGAGCATCTCCAACAGGCGCGCTAAGCGGCGCGCCCAAAAAAACCATATAGCGCGCGCGCAACACCTGTTTTGCCGCGGCGCGCAGTGCTGGCTCCAGCAGCAGCGCTATTTTGCAGCGCGCGCGTGCTGCTCCAGCGGTGCCCAAAAAATACAGCGCGCGCTTATTTTTTTTTTCATACTAAAATTGCATTAAAATAAAAATATACAAAGATAGATAGTTCTCAAACATAGATAAAAAACATAGTTTAATAAAACATAGATAAAACATAGATAGATAGTTCTAGATAGATAGATATATAGTTCGAAAACATAAAAAAACTAATCGCTCCAGTCATCATCATCGCCTTCGTTGTTGTCGTCGGAGGAGGTCGACAGCCAAATGTCGAACCAGCGCTCATCTTGATCAGTGAAGATGGATTGGCCGCCGGCATCGCGGATGGCGGCCTGCTGACACGCCAACTCCCTCCGACGACGCCTGTCCTCGCGGCGACGTTCCCAGAACTGATGCTCGGCGACGACATCCTCCGGGTGGAGGCGGCGCCACTCCGCCATGCGTCGCTCGTCCTCCTGGGCGACGAGGAGGCGGTTCTGCGCCGCCGTGTGCTCCGCACGATCTCGCGTGGTGTGCAGACGAGGCGGCGGGGCGAGCTCCAACGCCTGCTCGAGGGTGCGGGCGTCGTCGAAGTTCATCTGACGACGCGGCCGGCCTAGGCGCCACGCCGCCGCGTCGTACGCCCGGGCGGCCTCGTGCGCCGTCTCGTACGTGCCGAGGGGGAGCCGGAGATCGCCGGAGCGTATCTCGGCGTAGAAACCGCCGCCGTTCGGGCGCTCGCGGACGCCGCGGTAGCCGGACGAGGAACGGCGGCGCGGCGGCATGGTGGCGCGTCGGGGGCGGCGGCGGTGCTCCGGTGCGGCGGCGGTGCGCCGGTGCGGCGGTAGGGATCGGCGGGCGCGAGAGAGGAGGAGAGAGGGAGAGGGAGAGGTGCAGGCGCGTCGGAGGCGTTCGGGCGCGCGGCGTTTTATAGCGCGCGCGGGGCGCGCCGCCGCAAAAAAGGCGCGCGGGAGGCCGCCGTTTCGCGCGCGCGCAAGCGGTTCCCGCGCGCGCGTCTTTCCCGCCGCCGCTGGAGCGCGGTTTTTTTCCCGCGCGCGCGAAAACGGCGATTTAGCGCGCGCGCGCGCCTTTTTCAGCGCCCGTTGGAGATGCTCTTAGTACCATCCAATCCCTGCCATGCAAACAATATCCAACGGCCCATTTCCATCCACTCGTTGACCATGGCAAAGCAGCGTCCATCAGAACCTTAAAAAAAGAACAGGTTTGTTATTTCACATCTAGATGTGTTTAAAAAAAATCAAGGATGAAAGAGTTAGATGTGAGATAATATAGACAGACCCAAAAAAGAAACCCAAATAACTTCGAATGTTATTTTGACAAATAATTTGTTAAACATTTGTTATTTATGAAAAAAAATGAAACAGAGGCAAAAGGTTTGTCTCATCAATTAATTATTAAGAAGAAGAGAATTGCCTGGGCCATTATGAAAAAACTGTTGGGGAACGTTGCATGGGAAACAAAAACAAAATCCTACAAACATCCAAGAACCAATCTAGGAGATGCACATCTACAAAAGGAGAGTTGGATCCACATACCCTTGTAGATCGCTAAGCGCAAGCGTTAAACAACACGGTTGATGTAGTGGTAAGTCTTCGCGATCCAATCACGACCCGTCCCACGAACTCCGATCTAGTGCCGAACGGACGACACCTCCGCGTTGAGCACACGTGCGGCTCGGTGACCTCTCTTCCTTCTTGATCCAGCAAGTAAGAGAGAAGAAGTAGATGGAATTTCAACCAGCACGACGGCGTGGTGGAGATGGTGGTGGTGCAATCCCAGCTAGGCTTTGCCAAGCGCTACCGTAGATGCGATCTGAGGAGAAAACGGGGTTTTGGGAGAGGTAGGGCTGCCGCCGGAGCGTGGGATTTGGTGTGTCCAGCTCCTACCTCTCCCTCACTATTTATACCCCCTCCGTCTGAAAATACTTGTCATCAAAATGAATAAAAGGGGATGTATCTAGATGTTTTTTAGTTCTAGATACATCTTTTTTGTCCATTTTGATGACAAATATTTTCGGACGGAAGGAGTATGAGGCAAGGAGGAGGGTTGGGGCGCAGCCATGACCACTCCTCCAAGGGAGGTGGTGCGGCCAGCCCTAGGGAGGAGAGGACTCCTCCCAAGGCACCTCAGGGGTGCCTTCCAGCCTTAGGACTCTTCCTATATTCCTTTATCTTGGCGCATGGGCCTCTTAGGGCTGGTGCCCTTGGCCCATACAGGCCAAGGCGCACCCCCTACAGCTCATGTGGACCCCCGGTGGACCCCCGGATCCCTTTCGGCACTCTTGGTACAATACCGATAATGTCCGAAATTTTTTCGGTAGCCAAAATATGACTTCCCATATATAAATCTTTACCTCCGGACCATTCCGGAGCTCCTCGTGACGTCTGGGATCTCATTCGGGACTCCGAACAATATTCGGTCACCAACATGAATATCCCAATACTACTCTAGCGTCACCGAACGTTAATCGTGCGGACCCTACGGGTTCGAGAATAATGTAGACATGACCGAGACACCTCTACGGTCAATAACCAATAGCGGGACGTGGATGTCCATATTGGTTACTATATATTCTACGAAGATCTTTATAGGTCAAACCTTGATGTCAAGGATTCAGCTAATCCCGTATGTTGTTTCCTTTGTCTATTGGTATGTTACTTGCCCGAGATTGGATCGTCAATATCTCCATACCTAGTTCAATCTCGTTACCGGCAAGTCTCTTCACTCGTTCCATAATACAAGATCCCGTGGCTAAATTATTAGTCACATTGCTTGCAAGCTGTCGGTGTCAAAATCGGCGGATCTCGGGTAGGGGGTCCCGAACTATGTGTTTGAGGATTGATGGTAACAGAAGGCTGGGGACACGATGTTACCCAGGTTGAGGCCCTCTCGATCGAGGCAATACCCTACTTCCTGCTATATTAATATGGATGAATATGAATACAAGAGTTGATCTACCTCGACATCGTATTGGCTAAACCCTAAAGTCTAGCCTATGAGGATTTGTAATTCTCTATTAGCCTCTACGGACTAGACCCTCCAGTTTATATACATACCGGAGGGGCCTAGGGTGTGTACATAACCATCTTGTAGAGGAAGGAGAAATTACACTCGAACCTAAAACTTGCCATTATACGAAATACAGGAGTCCTATCCGGATACGAGAGACGATCTTCGAGTATGATCTTCACGGCCCACCAGTCCGGCCCACCAAGAGTTATCTGGCCATCTGAGGACCCCTCAATCTAGGACACCCTCAGTAGCCCCTGAACCTGTCTTTGATGACGATGAGTTCGGCTTCCGTATTATCTTCGGCATTGCAAGGTGGGTTCCTTCTTCCGAATATATCTTCTGCAAAAAGTGTATTGTGTTCGGCTCTACATGGTTAGTACAACCCTTAGCCTCGAAGGCAAGGCTCTTGAAAGAAAATGAATAATGCGTCTTTACTGACAACTTTTAGGTGAAGCGTCACGTCTGTCCCACTAACATATCGAACCGTTTTATTTGGTCCTAGTTTCGCGTTTCGATGTATCCTCATTGACACATCTTATCAGAATAGAGATCGTGCCCGCTTATTGTGGGATCCTTATCAACGTAACGTGAGCATCCACACCGCGCATTACGCACGACCGTTTTGGGAACCAACGAGGTTTATGGCTAAAGTGAGGGGACGTTCTGTATTCATAACATTATAAAAGGATACCAATCCCTTTAATTGCATCATCCATTTAGGAGGAAGTCGTGCAGCGAAGATCAGAGCCCAGCAGCTCCGCGTGCACTGCAGGAGCAGACTGGAGCATCTCCTCCTTCAGGATGGTAGCCGAAGCAATCAACAAGAAAGGCAGTGAATCTTGATGAAGAGTCTTTATGTTGGACAGTGCCTCATGGATCTTAGATGGTGGAGGTGCAACAATCGAAGCCCAAGAAACGAGCTGGTGGCCGAGCAAAACATGAATCATGCGCCGGGGGGGTGCCGCCTTGCCCCCATCCCGCTCACGGTGTCTCGAGCGGAAGCATCGGTTACACCAGATAGGATCCGTGCGTCCGGGTGCCCAATGGATCTTTTCCAAACCAATGAAAACGCATGTTTCTGAGCCATGATACACGGTCCATCTACCAAACTACAAAAATCCAATTCATAATTTCTCAGCATTTGTTATTCATGATGTTTTTTGAGAGGCACAAAACCGATGAGTAGGATGGAAGGTCTGCGGTGGTATTATAAGAAGCCAGTTGTCAGGTTAATGAGGAAAATGAGTGGAAACCACCGTAAAGCCACGACGGCGCTCGAAAACTTCAATTTCAAAACATGCTGCAAGAAGTGGGGAGGGTTGAGACCACCACAACATCATCGTATTCACTCCCTGAACGAAATGCAAAGAATATCGTAGTAGCATGGCGCCGCCGGTGAAGAATTCCACTAGCGTTGGGTGCGGTAGTGTGCTGGACACGGATTCTGAAATGAACTTGGCCGGGCCAAGTTACCATCCAATCCCTGCCACTCAAATAACATCCAACAGCCTATTTCCAACCACACCATAACCCAAATAAATTCCCGGTTTGTTTTGACAATATGGAATATGGATACATGGTGCCTTTACCATGTTACAAAATTTCAATTCAAAAACTCTTCCACGACTAGAATATCAAACAAACATAATTCATGAATTTTTTTGAAACATGTATTACAATCAGTCATTATAGCATAAGCCACGCAGGGCGGTACAGAGTTGACGAGCAACCCGTCGGACCTACTATTAAAACTAAACTTAGCAATCATGACAACTTTTTTGGGCCGACAAGCGGGACGAAAGTTTCACGGTGGTAGAGAGTTAGCTGCATAATAAGAAAAATGATGAGAAACCACTCCCGGGACACAATGGCGCGGGAAAACCCGGATTTGAACACATGTTGAAGAAGCGACGGACATTGACACTAGGACAATATCATGGTATTCACTTTCGAAAGAAGTGCCCCATAGTAGCGGCAATTTGAGACATACAATAAAAAAGGAAGCTCCTACTTCGATAGAAGAGCACAACCCACAACTCAGTGTGGTCATTGTTGTCACACAAGCACAAGGGCCACACGAGGAGAACTGGGTGATACGTCCAAAACGTATCTATAATTTCTGCTTGCTCCATGCCTCTTTTGGGTGATATTGCTATGATATTTATACACTTCCATACACTTTTGATCATATCTGGACTAACCTATTAACTCAGTGCACCCCAGTGCTAGTTTCTGTTTTCGGCTGTTTTTGTATTTCAGGTTTTCACATTACGAGAACTGCCAGGAAAAATCCAGAAAAATTATATAAAAAATCAGTGTTCCAGAAACTACCGTGCATCCGAAGGACAGCCGAGGGGGGGGGCACCAGGGCTCCAGGCGCCCTGGCAGCGCCCCCCCCCCTGGGCCGCGCCGGGGGGGGCGCCTGGGCCCCCCGAGGCTCCTCCGATGCCCCCCTTTGGCATATATTTAAAGCGTCTCGAGAAACCCTCGAAACAGGAACTCTTTTTCGCGATCTCATCTCTGTTCCGCCGCCGCCGCCGCTTCCAAGATCGGGAGCACCAGGAGAACCCTTCCCGGCACCCTGCCGGAGGGGAGGATCACCACCGGGAGCCTCTCCACCACCATGGACGCCTCCCGGATGAGTTGTGAGTAGTCTCCCTTGGACCATGGGTCCATGACCAGTAGCTATGTGATGTTCTCCTCCCGTTCTTGTGCTTCACTAATTAGTCCTCGTGAGCTGCCCTACATGATCGAGGCACATATGTAATCCTTATGCTGTTGCTATGATGAGTTTGCTGGGATCCGATGGATTATGAGATTATGTTCAGATTGTGCTTGAGTAATATATTTGATCTACCTCTTTTATATTTATGTTCGTAAGTAATTTTTGCATGTTCTCCGTTGTTATTTATTGCTTTGGCCAAGTAGTAGGTAGTGACTCCAAGAGGGAACGTTATGCTCGATTGTGGGTTCATGCCCCTCGATGACTAGCTTGAGTGACAGAAACATGAGTCTAGGGGATGTGCTGTTGCCACAAGGGGGAAAACAACGGTGCTTGTGCCCGCGGGTGCAAGGATTGTTTACTTTACGCAAAGTTCTTTTAATGCAGTTGTCTGTTGCATTGAGTTTACACTATGGGTGGGACTCGCAACTTAATACCAGCGAGATATTCTGGATAGATATCTCAAGGTGGATGATTAGTAGTAGATATTGATGGATTTCGGTCTACTTGCTTTGGCGTACCGCCCATGCTTTGAACCTCAACCTTTCTTGCAATGTAGTCAGCATTGGTTTGCGTTCGTGGTCCTGTCAATTGCCCAGCTGTAATTCGTTCACCTCACATAGTTGTTTTATCGTCTTTTGGGAGAGAGACATCACTAGTGAACATCATGAGACTCCGGTCCATATTACCATCATTGATCACATCCGCTATTTACTTTTCGCTTTTACTTACTATTGCAAACATTATCTATCACTACTATCATCTGCGTTTAATCCTTTGTAAACTTCAAGGCCGGAGGGATTGACAACCTCTCTGTACTCGTTGGGAGCAAAGTTATTTGTATCTGTGTGCAGGTCCACGTTGATTGCTAATATCTGGCGCCGTTAGCAGTTGACACCTTCTTGTTGAACCTAGGAGTCTCTGGGGATTCGATCCTTGGTATCTTTGCCAAGGGAAAAACTTCCGCAACACTACATCTCACACCTTCCACTTGGGGTAACCAACGAGGGGCGAGAAGCCTAGCAAGAGTTTTTCTGGCGCCGTTGCCGGGGACTCCACTCTTCAGGATAGGGGAGTTGCACACTATCTTTTACCTTTGCTTTTAGTCTTGTTAGTTTACCTTTCAGTTTTCTTTATGTCTTTTCACTAGTTATGCTTACGGACAACCTTGCTATTGGATCGTTGCTTGTGGGAAGACGCCCCACACCTGTGGTGGTTGCTCCTCCCCCTACTGAAATTGTGCCCTATAAAATACCAGCTGGTATTATCGATTATGTTTTGGCTAATCGTTATGCAGGAGACATATATCCCGGTGAACACTTGCTATATATGTCACAATTATGTTCATTATTTAAGCTTGCAGGTGTATCAAGGGAGTTTGTCATGAGGACATTGTTCGCCGTATCACTTATAGATAAAGCTTCAGATTGGTATAAGCTTCTCAATAACTCGCACTTGCTTGATTGGCAAGAGCTTATGTCTCTCTTGTATACTAAGTTTTATCCTCTTCATGATGCTTATGTGGAGAGTAAGAGTACCTTTTTGAATGTGGATCATGGTAACAATGCTTTATGTGATGCTTATATTGTTGAGTTTATTCGTGATCCCACTAAAAATTATTATGAGAAGGGAACATATGCTTATAGATATTTCAATAATATTAAGTTCCCTCTCTTTATGTTGAAGGTTTTGAAGCTGCACTTGTTTTGTCTTCCTATGCTGATTGCTTTGTGCTTCAATGAATTATTCTATTGCAATATTCCTATGCATAGGAAGCATGTTAGGCTTAAATGTGTTTCATATTTGCTTCTTGATGCTCTCTCTTGTTCTTCAACTCTTATTCCTACGAGAGCATCATTAAAGTCTTATGCCTAGCTTAAAGGCATAAAAGAAAGCGCTTTTGGGAGGCAGCCCAATGAATAAATTTATTTTGTTTTTGTTGTGTCTTGATGTTTTTTACTACTGTAGCATCATCATTGTATCTTTGCTTTTCAATTTTGTGCCAAGTATAGCCTCTGATTGCTAGAAAGTTCAAAAGTTGTGAGGTGCTGTCCAGGAAACAGATTCTGTCCTTGGATAGAAAAATTCGTATAAAATCACCAGATCATCTTTTTGGTCTGAATTTTTTCGACAGCGTTCTCTATATAATTTGTTGTTCTGTTTTTCACAGATTCTGTCCTGTTTTGCCTTTCTTTCATTTTGCAAACCAAGAGCTTGCTTTTTCTTTGCAAAAACCTTTTAGGCAATCTTGAGAAACAGTAGACCTTCAAGAATATCTTTATTTCCAGCAAGGTACAATTATATTATTATGGGTACTAACCTCGCTAATCAGATTATGATGAGTTATGTATGAAGGGAGTTTTCAAGTGTGCGAGGGAAGATGATAAAAAGATTCAGGAGTGTCAAACGCTCAAGCTTGGGGATGCCTGTTGGGGAACGTAGCATAATTCAAAAAATTTCTACGTCTTCACCAAGATCCAACTATGGATACATCTAGCAACGAGCAAGTAAGAGTGCATCTACATACCGTAATGAAGATTGCGTGCGGAAGCTTTCAACGAAGCAAGGATGAAGTAGTCGTACTCTTCACGTTCTTCGTCACCGATGATCTAGCGCCGAACGGACGGCACCTCCGCGTTCAACACACGTATGGTGCAGCAACGTCACCTCCTTCTTGATCCAGCAAGGGGTGAGGAGAAGTCGTCAGAGATCCGGCAGCACGACGGCGTGATGACGGATGCAGTGGAGATCGCAGCAGGGCTTCGTCGGGCGCCCTGCGTGGGAGTTGGGAGGTGTGACGGGAGGGGGAGAGGCGCCAGGGCTTGGGTGCGGCTGCCCTCTCCCCCCCACATATATATAGGGGCCAGGGGGGCGCCTGGACCCCCTGCAGATCCAATCTGCAAGGGGGCGGCGGCCAAGGGGGGTTCCTTCCCCCCCAAGGCAAGTGGAGCCCCCCTCCCCCTTAGGGTTTGAACCCTAGGCGCAGGGGAGGTGCCCCCCCTTAGTGGTGCGCCAGCCCAGAGGGCTGGACACATCCCCTCGCGGCCTAGAGGCCCCACCGGGATGGGTGGCCCCACCCGGTGGACCCCCGGGGCCCCTCCGGTGGTCCCGGGACGCTCCCGGTGACCCCCGGAGATCACCCGTTGGCCGAAACTGGACTTCCCATATATCAATCTTTACCTCCGGACCATTCCGGAACTCCTCGTGACGTCCGGGATCTCATCCGGGACTCCGAACAACTTTCGGGTTTCCACGTGCATTTATCTCTACGACCCTAGCGTTACCGAACCTTAAGTGTGTAGACCCTACGGGTTCGAGAGACACGTAGACATGACCGAGACCACTCTCCGGTCAATAACCAACAGCGGGATCTGGATACCCATGTTGGTTCCCACGTGTTCCTCGATGATCTTCGTCGGATGAACCACCGTGTCAAGGATTCACTCAATCCCGTATGTTATTCCCTTTGTCCATCGGTACGGTACTTGCCCGAGATTCGATCGTCGGTATTCCCGATACCTTGTTCAATCTCGTTATGGCAAGTCTCTTTACTCGATCCGTAATCCATCATCCCGTGACTAACTACTTAGTCACATTGAGCTCATTATGATGATGTATTACCGAGTGGGCCCAGAGGTACCTCTCCGTCAGACGGAGTGACAACATCCCAGTCTCGGTTCGTACCAACTCAACAGACACTTTCGGAGATACCCGATGCGTACCTTTATAGCCACCCAGTTACGTTGTGACGGTTGGCACACCCAAAGTACTCCTACGGTATCCGGGAGTTTGTACAACCTCATGGTCTAAGGAATAATTACTTGACACCGAAAAGCTTATGCATTACGAACTATACGATCTCGTGTTATGCTCAAGTTTGGGTCTTGTCCATCACATCATTCTCCTAATGATGTGATCCCGTTATCACTGACATCTCATGTCCATGGTCAGGAAACCGTGACCATCTGTTGATCAACGACCTGGCTACTAGAGGCCTACCAGGGACTCATTGTGGTCTATGTATTCACACATGTATCGCTGTTTCCGTACAATACAATTCAAGCATGAATAACAGACAATTATCATGAACAAGGAGATATAATAATAATGCTTTTATTATTGCCTCTAGGGCATATCTCCAACAGTCTCCCACTTGCACTAGAGTCAATAATCTAGTTACATTGTGATGAATCGAACACCCATAGAGTTCTGGTGTTGATCATGTTTTGCCCGTGAAAGAGGTTTAGTCAACGGGTCTGCTACATTCAGATCCGTATGCACTTTACAAATATCTATGTCTCCATCCTGAACATAATTCCGGATGGAGTTGAAACGACGCTTGATGTGCTTGGTCTTCTTGTGAAACCTGGGCTCCTTGGTAATAGCAATAGCACCAGTGTTGTCACAGAAGAGAGTCATCGGGCTTGACGCGCTTGGAATGACTCCTAGGTCGGTGATGAACTCCTTCATCCAGACTCCTTCCTGCGCTGCTTCAGAAGCAGCTATGTACTCCGCTTCACATGTAGATGCTGCCACCACGCTTTGCTTGCAACTGCACCAGCTGACTGCCCCTCCATTCAAAATATACACGTATCCCGTTTGTGACTTAGAGTCATCCAGATCTGTGTCGAAGCTAGCATCGACGTAACCCTTTACGACGAGCTCTTCGTCACCTCCATAAACGAGAAACATATCCTTAGTCCTTTTCAGGTACTTCAGGATGTTCTTGACCGCTGTCCAGTGTTCCGTACCGGGATCACTTTGGTACCTCCCTACCAAACTTATGGCAAGGTTCACATCAGGTCTGGTACACAGCATGGCATACATGATAGAACCTATGGCCGAGGCATAGGGAATGACACTCATCTTTTCTCTATCTTCTGCCGTGGTCGGCGACTGAGCTTTGCTCAATCTCATACCTTGCAAAACAGGCAAGAATCCTTTCTTTGACTGATCCATATTGAACTTCTTCAATATTTTGTCAAGGTATGTACTTTGTGAAAGACCAATGAGGCGTCTCGATCTAACTCTATAGATTTTGATGCCTAATATGTAAGCAGCTTCTCCAAGGTCCTTCATTGAAAAACTTTTATTCAAGTAGGCCTTTACATTTTCCAAGAATTCTATATCATTTCCCATCAGCAATATGTCATCCACATATAATATGAGAAATGCTACAGAGCTCCCACTCACTTTCTTGTAAATACAGGCTTCTCCATAAGTCTGTATAAATCCAAACGCTTTGATCACCTCATCAAAGCGAATATTCCAACTCCGAGATGCTTGCACCAGCCCGTAGATCGAGCGCTGGAGCTTGCATACCTTGTTAGCGTTCTCTGGGTCGACAAAACCTTCCGGTTGCATCATATACAACTCTTCCTTGAGGAAGCCATTAAGGAATGTTGTTTTGACGTCCATTTGCCATATCTCATAATCATAGAATGCGGCAATAGCTAACATGATTCTGACTGACTTCAGCATCGCTACGGGAGAGAAAGTCTCGTCGTAGTCAATCCCTTGAACTTGTCGATAACCCTTAGCGACAAGCCGAGCCTTATAGATGGTCACATTACCATCCGCGTCTGTCTTCTTCTTAAATATCCATTTATTTTCTATGGCGTGCCTATCATCAGGCAAGTCCACCAAAGTCCATACTTTGTTTTCATACATGGATTCTATCTCGGATTTCATGGCTCCAAGCCATTTATTGGAATCTGGGCCCGCCATCGCTTCTTCATAGTTCGACGGTTCGCCATTGTCTAACAACATGATTTCCAGTATAGGGTTGCCGTACCACTCTGGTGCGGAACGTGCCCTTGTGGACCTTCGAAGTTCAGTAGTAACTTGATCTGTTTCTTCATGATCATTATCATTAACTTCCTCCCTTGTTGGTGCAGGCACCTCAGGAACAGTTTCCTGCGCTGCGCTACTTTTCGGTACAGGAGGGGTGACTGTCACCTCATCAAGTTCTACTTTCCGCCCACTCACTTCTTTCGAGAGAAACTCTTTCTCTAGAAAGCATCCATTCTTGGCAACAAAGACTTTGCCTTCGGATATGTGGTAGAAGGTGTACCCAATTGTTTCCTTTGGGTATCCTATGAAGACGCATTTCTCCGATTTGGGTTCGAGCTTTTCAGGTTGAAGTTTCTTGACATAAGCATCGCAACCCCAAACTTTTAGAAACGACAGCTTCGGTTTCTTGCCAAACCAAAGTTCATACGGAGTCGTCTCAACGGATTTTGACGGAGCCCTATTTAAAGTGAATGCGGCAGTCTGTAAAGCATAGCCCCAAAAAGATAGCGGTAAATCGGTAAGGGACATCATAGATCGCACCATGTCCAACAGAGTACGATTTCGACGTTCGGACACACCGTTACGTTGAGGTGTTCCGGGCGGTGTCAATTGTGAAACAATTCCACAGCTTCTAAGGTGTGTGCCAAATTCATGACTTAAATATTCACCCCCACGATCCGATCGCAAGAATTTTATTTTTCTGTCACGTTGATTCTCAACCTCATTCTGAAATTCCTTGAACTTTTCAAAGGTCTCAGACTTGTGTTTCATCAAATAGATATACCCATATCTACTTAAGTCATCTGTGAGGGTGAGAACATAACGGTAGCCTCCGCGAGCCTCAACACTCATTGGACCGCACACATCGGTATGTATGATTTCCAACAAGTTGGTTGCTCGCTCCATTGTTCCGGAGAACGGAGTCTTGGTCATCTTGCCCAAGAGGCATGGTTCACACGTGTCAAATGATTCATAATCAAGAGACTCTAGAAGTCCATCCGAATGGAGTTTCTTCATACGTTTGACACCAATATGACCAAGGCGGCAATGCCACAAGTATGTGGGACTATCATTATCAACTTTACATCTTTTGGCATCTACACTATGAATATGTGTATCACTACGTTCGAGATTCATCGAAAATAAACCATTGACCAGCGGGGCATGACCATAAAACATATCTCTCAAATAAATAGAACAACCATTATTCTCCGATTTGAAAGAATATCCATCTCGCATAAGACGAGATCCAGAAACAATGTTCATGCTTAAAGCTGGTACTAAATAACAATTATTGAGGTTTAAAACTAATCCCGAGGGTAGATGTAGAGGCAGCGTGCCGACGGCGATCACATCGACCTTGGAACCATTCCCGACGCGCATCGTCACCTCATCCTTCGCCAGTCTCCGTTTATTCCGCAGCTCCTGTTTTGAGTTACAAATGTGAGCAACTGCACCGGTATCGAATACCCAGGAGCTACTACGAGTGCTGGTAAGGTACACATCAATAACATGTATATCATATATACCTTGGACGTTGCCGGCCTTCTTGTCTGCTAAGTATTTGGGGCAGTTCCGCTTCCAGTGACCCGTTCCCTTGCAATAAAAGCACTCTGTCTCAGGCTTGGGTCCATACTTTGGCTTCTTCCCGGCAACAGGCTTGCCAGGCGCGGCAACTCCCTTGCCGTCCTTCTTGAAGTTCTTCTTACCCTTGCCTTTCTTGAACTTAGTGGTTTTATTGACCATCAACACTTGATGTTCTTTCTTGATGTCTACCTCCGCTGATTTCAGCATTGAATACACCTCGGAAATGGACTTCTCCATCCCCTGATTATTGAAATTCAGCACGAAGCTCTTGAAGCTTGGTGGGAGCGACTGGAGGATTCTGTCAACGACCGCTTCATCTGGGAGATTCATTCCCAGCTGAGACAAGCGATTGTGCAATCCTGAAATCTTGAGGATGTGCTCACTGACAGAACTGTTCTCCTCCATCTTACAGCTGTAGAATGCGTCGGAGACATCATATCTCTCGACTCGGGCATGAGCTTGGAAAACCATTTTCAGTTCTTCGAACATCTCATATGCTCCATGGTGCTCAAAACGCTTTTGGAGCCCCGATTCTAAACTGTAAAGCATGCCGCACTGAACCAGGGAGTAATCATCACTACGCGACTGCCAGACGTTCAAAACGTCTTGGTCCGCATCGGGAGCAGGTGCATCACCTAGCGGTGCTTCTAGGACATATGATCTCTTGGCAGCTATGAGGATAATCCTCAGGTTACGGACCCAATCCGTATAGTTGCTACCGTCGTCTTTCAGCTTGGTTTTCTCTAGGAACGCGTTGAAGTTGAGGGAAACCTGAGCGTGGGCCATTTGATCTACAAGAGATATTGTAAAGAATTTAGACTAAGTTCATGATAATTAAGTTCATCTTAATCAAATTATAATGAACTCCCACTCTGAATGACATCTCTCTAGTCATCTAAGTGATACACGATCCGAATCGAGTAGTCCGTGTCCGTTCATCACGTGAGACGGACTAGTCATCAACGGTGAACATCTTCATATTGATCGTATCTTCTATACGACTCGTGTTCGACATTTCGGTCTTCCGTGTTCCGAGGCCATGTCTGTACATGCTAGGCTCGTCAAGTGAAACCTAAGTGTATCGCGTGTGTAAATCTGTCTTACACCCATTGTATGCGAACGTTAGAACCTATCACACCCGATCATCACGTGGTGCTTCGGAGCAACGAGCTTTAGCAACGGTGCACAGTTAGGGGAAACACGATACTTGAAATTTTAGTGAGAGATCATCTTATTTACTACCGTCGTTCTAAGTAAACAAGATGCATAAACATGATAAACATCACATGCAATCAATTAAAGTGACATGATATGGCCAATATCATCTTGCTCCTTGGATCTCCATCTTCGGGGCACCATGATCATCTTGTCACCGGCTCGACACCATGATCTTCATCATCATGAACTCCATCATCGTGTCTTGAAGAAGTCGTCACGCCAACTATTACTTCTACTACTATAGCTAACGTTTAGCAATGAAGTAAAGTAATTACATGGCGTTATTCAGTGACACGCAGGTCATACAATAATAAAGACAACTCCTATGGCTCCTGCCGGTTGTCAAGTTCATCGACATGCAAGTCGTGATTCCCTATTACAAAAACATGATCAATCTCATACATCACGTATATCATTCATCACATCTTCGTTCTTGGCCATACCACGTCACAAAACACATGCTGCAAAAACAAGTTAGACGTCCTCTAATTGTTGTTGCAAGTTTTACGTGGCTTCTATAGGATTTCTAGCAAGAACGTTTCTTACCTACGCCAAAACCACAACGTGATTTGTCAACTTCTATTTACCCTTCATAAGGACCCTTTTCATCGAATCCGATCCGACTAAAGTAGGAGAGACAGACACCCGCCAGCCACCTTATGCATCTAGTGCATGTCTGTCGGTGGAACCAGTCTCACGTAAGCGTACGTGTAAGGTCGGTCCGGGCCGCTTCATCCCACAATACCGTCGAATCAAGATTGACTAGTAACGGTAAGAAAGTTGAACAAGATCATACGCCCACAACTGCTTTGTGTTCTACTCGTGCAAGATGCTACGCATAAAACCTAGGCTCAGATGCCACTGTTGGGTAACGTAGCATAATTCAAAAATTTCTACGTCTTCACCAAGATCCAACTATGGATGCATCTAGCAACGAGCAAGTAAGAGTGCATCTACATACCGTTATGAAGATTGCGTGCGGAAGCTTTCAACGAAGCAAGGATGAAGTAGTCGTACTCTTCACGTTCTTCGTCACCGATGATCTAGCGCCGAACGGACGGCACCTCCGCGTTCAACACACGTACGGTGCAGCAACGTCACCTCCTTCTTGATCCAGCAAGGGGGGAGGAGAAGTCGTCAGAGATCCGGCAGCACGACGGCGTGATGACGGATGCAGTGGAGATCGCAGCAGGGCTTCGCCGGGCGCCCTGCGTGGGAGTTGGGAGGTGTGACGGGAGGGGGAGAGGCGCCAGGGCTTGGGTGCGGCTGCCCTCTCCCCCCCCCCACATATATATAGGGGCCAGGGGGGCGCCTGGACCCCCTGCAGATCCAATCTGCAAGGGGGCGGCGGCCAAGGGGGGTTCCTTGCCCCCCAAGGCAAGTGGAGCCCCCCTCCCCCTTAGGGTTTGAACCCTAGGCGCAGGGGAGATGGGCCCCCTTAGTGGTGCGCCAGCCCAGAGGGCTGGACACATCCCCTCGCGGCCTAGGGGTGTTGGAAATATGCCCTAGAGGCAATAATAAAAGAGTTATTATTATATTTCCTTGTTCATGATAATCGTTTATTATCCATGCTATAATTGTATTGATTGGAAACTCAAATACATGTGTGGATGAATAGACAGACTTTGTGTCCCTAGTGAGCCTCTACAGGACTAGCTCGTTGATCAAAGATGACCGCGGTTTCCAGGTCATAGACATGAGTTGTCATTTGATAACGGGATCACATCATTAGGAGAATGATGTGATGGACGAGACCCAAACGTTAAACATAGCTTTTGATCGTGTCAGTTATCGCTATAGTTTTCTGCATGTCAAGTATAAGTTCCTATGACCATGAGATCATGTAACTCACTGACACCGTAGGAGTGCTTTGTGTGTACCAAACGTCACAACGTAACTGGGTGACTATAAAGGTACTCTACAGGTATCTCCGAGGGTGTCTGTTGAGTTGACATGGATCAAGACTGGGATTTGTCACTCCGTGTGATGGAGAGGTATCTCCGGGCCCACTCGGTAATACGTCATCTCAATGAGCTCAAAGTGACTAAGTAGTTGGTCACGGGATTATGTATTACGGTAACGAGTAAAGAGACTTGCCGGTAACGAGATTGAACTAGGTATAGAGATACCGACGATCGAATCTCGGGCAAGTAACATACCGACGAGACAAAGGGAACTGTATACGGGATTGCCTGAATCCTTGACATCGTGGTTCATCCGATGAGATCATCGAGAAACATGTGGGAACCAATATGGGTATCCAGATCCCGCTATTGGTTATTGACCTGGGAGTGTCTCGGTCATGTCTACATGGTTTCCGAACCCGCAGGGTCTACACACTTAACGTTCGGTGACGCTAGGGTTGTTAGTGAGAATAGTGCATGGTTACCGAAGGTTGTTCGGAGTCCCGGATGAGATCCCGGACATGACGAGGGTCTCCGGAATGGTCCGGAAATGAAGATTGATATATAGGTTGAAAGGTTTCGGAGTCCGGAAGTGTTCCGGGGAGCATCGGGAAATCGGCGGAGTACCGGAAAGGGTTCCGGGGGTCCCGGAAGTGTTTCTGGGCCTAATGGGCCACAAGGGGGGACACCACAGCCCTCAGGGGGCTGTGCGCCCCCCCCTGGGCCCTCTCCTTGTGCGCCAAGGGAGGTGGACCCCTCTAGGGTGGCCGCACCCCCTTAGCCTTGGGGGGCAAGGCACCTAGGGGGGGAAACCCTAGGGCCAGCCTTGGCCGCCGCCCCCCCCCCCTTGCCCTGGCCGCCGGCCCCCTAGGGGAAACCCTAGGGCGCCCCCCTCTCCTCCTTCCCCCTATATATAGAGAGGTAGAGGGAGGGCAGCCAACACAAGTTCGTGCCTCGGTGCTGCCCTCCCTCTCCCGTAACATCTTCTTTCCCCGCGGTGCTTAGGCGAAGCCCTGCTGGAGTTCTTCTCCACCATCACCACCACACCGTCGTGCTGCCGGTTCTCCATCAACCTCTCCTCCACCCCTTGCTGGATCAAGAAGGAGGAGACGTCCCCGAGCCGTACGTGTGAAGAACGCGGAGGCACCGTTGCTTCGGTGCTTGGATCTTCAGCGATCTGAATCGCGGCGAGTATGACTCCATCAACCGCGTTCTTAACGCTTCCGCTTAGCGATCTACAAGGGTATGTGGATCCTACTCTCCCCTCATAGTTGCATCTACTAGATTGATCTTGGTGAACGTAGAGAAAATTTTTTGTTTTCCATGCAACGTTTCCCAACAGTGGTATCAGAGCTAGGATCTTGCGTAGATGCTTTCTCGAGTAGAACACAAAAGGGTTTGTGGCGTTGATGTTTAAATTGCTGCCCTCCTTAGTCTTTCTTGATTCAGCAGTATTATGGGATGAAGCGGCCCGGACCAACTTTACATGTCCACGTACATGAGACCGGTTCCATCGACAGACATGTGACTTTTGTTGCATAAGATGGCTGGCGGGTGTCTGTCTCTCCTATCTTAGTTGAATCGGAATAGAACAAGGCGGTCCTTGTAGAAGGTTAAATAGCAACTTGAATATCACCGTTGTGGTTTTGCGTAGGTAAGAAGCGTTCTTGCTAGATACCCATAGCAGCCACGTAAAACATGCAACAACAAATTAGAGGACGTCTAACTTGTTTTTGCAGGGTATGCATGTGATATGATATGGCCAATGACATGATGATATATATTTGATGTATGAGATGATCATGTTGTAATAGTTAACATCGACTTGCATGTCGATGCATACGGCAACCGGCAGGAGCCATAGGGTTGTCTTTATTTTTTGTATGACCTGCGTGTCAATCATTAAGCGCTTTGTAATGCTTTACTTTATCGCTAAACGGTAGCAATAGTAGTAAGAGCATGGTGGGCGCCGACAACCCCGATGGCGACACGATGATGGAGATCATGATGATGGAGATCATGGTGTGGCGCCGGTGACGATGGAGATCATGCCGGTGCTTTGGAGATGGAGATCAAAAGCACGAGTTGATGGCCATATCATGTCACTTATGATTTGCATGTGATGTTAATCCTTTTATGCATCTTATTTTGCTTAGGACGACGGTAGCATTATAAGATGATCCTTCACTAAAATTTCAAGATAAAATTGTGTTCCCCCCTAGTGTGCGCCGTTGCGAAGGTTCGTCGTTTCGAAGCACCACGTGATGATCGGGTGTGATAGACTCTACGTTCGCATACAACGGGTGCAAGCCAGTTTTGCACATGCAGAACACTCGGGTTAGACTTGACGAGCCTAGCATGTACAGACATGGCCTCGGAACACGGAGGACCGAAAGGTCGAGCATGAGTCATATAGTAGATATGATCAACATGTTGATGTTCACCATTGACACCACCTCATCTCACGTGATGATCGGACTTGGGTTGGTGAATTTGGATCATGTCACGCTCGAATGACCGGAGGGATGTCAATTTGAGTGGGAGTTATAATTAATTTGATTAGGTAATAACTCACTTATCATGAACAATAGTCTAAAATGTCTTTGCAAATTTTTGGTTGTAGATGGCTCGCGCAGTAGCTCCCCTGAATTTTAATGCGTTCCTAGAGAAAGCTAAACTGAAAGATGACGGGAGCAACTTTGTGGACTGGCTCCGCAATCTGAGGATCATCCTCACAGCTGCCCAAAAGGTTTATGTCCTAAATGCACCGCTAGGTGACCCCCCCGCTCCTACAGCCCCTGCGGACATTTTGAACGTCTGGCAGACACGTTCGGATGACTATTCGATAGTGCAGTGTGCCATGTTGTACGGCTTGGAAGGAGGACTTCAAAGGCGTTTTGAACGTCATGGTGCATATGAGATGTACACGGAGTTGAAGTTCATCTTTGAAAAGAATGCTAAGATCGAGAGGTATGAGACCACCGATAAATTCTTTGCTTGCAAGATGGAGGAGAATTCGTCTGTCAGTGAGCACTTACTGAAGATGTCTGGGTACTATACCCGCATAGCTGATCTGGGACTTGTGTTCCCGGATGAGGCTATCATTGACAGAATTCTCCAGTCACTCCCTCCAAGCTACAAGAGCTTCGTGCAGCAGTATAACATGCAAGGGATGAACAAGACCATCGCCGAGCTGTTTTCGATGCTGAAAGTCGCTGAGGCAGACATCCAGAAGGAGTATCAAGTGTTGATGGTCAATAAAACCACCAGTTTCAAGAAGAATGGCAAGGGCAAGAAGGGTAACTCTAAGAAGGGTGGCAAAGCAGTTGCTAATCCAGTGAAGAAACCCAAGGCTGGGCCCAAGCCAGAGACTGAGTGTTTCTATTGCAAGGGGAACGGCCACTGGAAACGGAACTGCCCCAAGTATCTGGCGGACAAGAAGGGGGCCAACAACAACAAAGGTATATATGATATACATGTTATTGATGTGTACCTTACCAACTCTCGTTGTAGTGCCTGGGTATTTGATACCGGTTCGGTTGCTCACATTTGCAACTCTAAACAGGAACTGCGGAATAAACGGAGGCTGGCGAAGGACGAAGTGACGATGCGCGTGGGAAACGGTTCCAAGGTTGATGTGATCGCCGTCGGCACGCTCGCTCTTCGATTACCATCGGGATTAGTTATGAACCTGAATAATTGTTATTTAGTGACTGCGTTAAGCATGAACATTATATCTGGATCTTGTTTATTGCGAGACGGTTACTCATTTAAGTCAGAGAATAATGGTTGTTCTATTTATATGAGTAATATCTTTTATGGTCATGCACCCGAAGTTAGGGGTTTATTCTTATTGAATCTCGATAGTGATGATACACATGTTCATAACATTGATGCCAAAAGATGTAGAGTAGATAATGATAATACCACTTTCTTGTGGCACTGCCGTCTCGGTCATATCGGCGTGAAACGCATGAGGAAGCTCCATGCTGATGGACTTTTGGAGTCTCTTGATTTTGAATCACTTGACACGTGCGAGCCGTGCCTCATGGGCAAGATGACAAGGACCCCGTTTTCAGGGACAATAGAACGGGCAAGTGACTTATTGGAAATCATACATACTGATGTGTGCGGTCCGATGAGTGTAACGGCGCGCGGTGGATATCGTTATTTTCTCACCTTCACTGACGACTTAAGTAGATATGGGTATATTTACTTGATGAAGCATAAGTCTGAAACTTTTGAAAAGTTCAAGCAATTTCAGAGTGAAGTAGAAAATCATCGTAACAAGAAGATCAAGTTCCTACGATCTGATCGAGGGGGAGAATATCTGAGTTATGAGTTTGGTGATCACTTAAGAAAATGTGGAATTGTTTCACAGTTGACGCCACCTGGAACACCACAGCGTAATGGTGTGTCCGAACGTCGTAATCGAACCCTATTAGATATGGTACGTTCTATGATGTCTCTTGTCGATTTGCCATTATCGTTTTGGGGATATGCGTTAGAGACAGCTGCATTCACTTTAAATAGGGCTCCATCTAAGTCCGTTAAGACAACACCGTATGAACTGTGGTTTGGTAAGAAACCTAAGTTGTCTTTTCTCAAGGTTTGGGGTTGCGATGCTTATGTCAAAAGGCTTCAGCCAGAAAAGCTCGAACCCAAAGCGGACAAATGTGTCTTCATAGGATACCCAAAAGAAACTGTTGGGTACACCTTCTATCTCAGATCCGAAGGCAAAGTGTTTGTCGCTAAGAACGGGTCCTTTCTCGAGAAAGAGTTTCTCTCGAAAGAATTGAGTGGGAGGAAGGTAGAACTTGATGAGGTTATTGAACCTCTGCTTCAACCAGAGAGTAGCGCAGCACAGAAAGATGTTTTTGTGGAGCCTGCAGAGGTTGAAGAGGAAGCCAATGATGATGATCAAGGAGCTTCTGATCAAGTTACTACCGAACCTCGTAGGTCGACAAGGGTACGCACTGCACCTGAGTGGTATGGTAACCCTGTCTTGGAGCTCATGTTGTTAGACAACGGTGAACCTACGAGCTATGGAGAAGCGATGGTGGGCCCAGATTCCGACAAATGGTTAGAGGCCATGAAATCCGAGATGGGATCCATGTATGAAAACAAAGTATGGACTTTGGAAGTATTACCTGAAGGGCGGAAGGCCATTCAGAATAAATGGATTTTTAAGAGGAAGACGGACGCTGACGGTAATGTCACCGTGTATAAAGCTCGACTTGTGGCAAAGGGTTTTTCACAAGTTCAAGGGATTGACTACGATGAGACTTTCTCACCCGTAGCGATGCTTAAATCCGTCCGAATCATGTTAGCAATAGCTGCATATTTCGATTATGAAATTTGGCAGATGGATGTCAAAACAGCGTTCCTTAACGGTTTTCTTAAGGAAGAGTTGTATATGATGCAACCAGAAGGTTTTGTCGATCCAGAGAATGCTGACAAAGTATGCAAGCTCCAGCGTTCCATTTATGGGCTGGTGCAAGCATCTCGGAGTTGGAATCTTCGCTTTGATGAGGTGATCAAAGCGTTTGGGTTTATACAAGTTTACAATGAAGCTTGTATTTACAAGAAAGTGAGTGGGAGCTCTATAGCGTTTGTAATATTATATGTGGATGACATATTGCTGATTGGAAACAATATAGAATTTTTGGATAGCGTGAAGGGGTATTTGAACAAGAGTTTTTCGATGAAGGATCTCGGTGAAGCTGCTTTCATATTGGGCATCAAGATCTATAGAGATAGATCAAGACGCTTGATAGGACTTTCACAAAGTACATACCTTGATAAAGTTTTGAAGAAGTTCAAAATGGATCAATCCAAGAAGGGGTTCTTGCCGGTATTGCAAGGTACAAAGTTGAGTAAGACTCAATGCCCAGTGACTGCGGAAGATAGAGAAAAGATGAGTGTCGTCCCCTATGCCTCAGCCATAGGCTCTATCATGTATGCAATGCTGTGCACAAGACCAGATGTCAGCCTTGCCATAAGTATGGCCGGAAGGTTTCAAAGTAATCCTGGTATGGATCACTGGACAGCGGTCAAGAATATCCTAAAGTACCTGAAAAGGACTAAGGAGATGTTTCTCGTTTATGGAGGTGATCAAGAGCTCGTCGTAAAGGGTTACGTCGATGCAAGCTTTGACACTGATCCGGATGACTCTAAGTCTCAAACCGGATACGTATATATTCTCAACGGGGGAGCGGTAAGCTGGTGCAGTTCCAAGCAGAGCGTGGTAGCTGATTCTACATGTGAAGCGGAGTATATAGCTGCCTCGGAGGCGGCAAAGGAAGGTGTCTGGATGAAGGAGTTCATGACAGATCTTGGAGTTGTGCCTAGTGCACTGAACCCAATGACTCTGTTCTGTGACAACACTGGTGCCATTGCTCTAGCCAAGGAACCAAGGTTTCACCAGAGGACCAGACACATAAAGCGACGCTTCAATTCCATCCGCGATTCAGTCAAGGAGGAGGACATAAACATTTGCAAAGTACACACGGATTTGAATGTTGCAGATCCGTTGACTAAGCCTCTTCCACGGGCTAAGCACGATCAACACCAAGACTCTATGGGTGTTAGATTCATTACCTTGTAATGCTAGATTATTGACTCTAGTGCAAGTGGGAGACTGTTGGAAATATGCCCTAGAGGCAATAATAAAAGAGTTATTATTATATTTCCTTGTTCATGATAATCGTTTATTATCCATGCTATAACTGTATTGATTGGAAACTCAAATACATGTGTGGATGAATAGACAGACTTTGTGTCCCTAGTGAGCCTCTACAGGACTAGCTCGTTGATCAAAGATGACCGCGGTTTCCAGGTCATAGAAATGAGTTGTCATTTGATAACGGGATCACATCATTAGGAGAATGATGTGATGGACGAGACCCAAACGTTAAACATAGCTTTTGATCGTGTCAGTTATCGCTATAGTTTTCTGCATGTCAAGTATAAGTTCCTATGACCATGAGATCATGTAACTCACTGACACCGTAGGAGTGCTTTGTGTGTGCCAAACGTCACAACGTAACTGGGTGACTATAAAGGTACTCTACAGGTATCTCCGAGGGTGTCTGTTGAGTTGACATGGATCGAGACTGGGATTTGTCACTCCGTGTGACGGAGAGGTATCTCCGGGCCCACTCGGTAATACGTCATCTCAATGAGCTCAAAGTGACTAAGTAGTTGGTCACGGGATTATGTATTACGGTAACGAGTAAAGAGACTTGCCGGTAACGAGATTGAACTAGGTATAGAGATACCGACGATCGAATCTCGGGCAAGTAACATACCGACGAGACAAAGGGAACTGTATACGGGATTGCCTGAATCCTTGACATCGTGGTTCATCCGATGAGATCATCGAGAAACATGTGGGAACCAATATGGGTATCCAGATCCCGCTATTGGTTATTGACCTGGGAGTGTCTCGGTCATGTCTACATGGTTTCCGAACCCGCAGGGTCTACACACTTAACGTTCGGTGACGCTAGGGTTGTTAGTGAGAATAGTGCATGGTTACCGAAGGTTGTTCGGAGTCCCGGATGAGATCCCGGACATGACGAGGGCCTCCGGAATGGTCCGGAAACGAAGATTGATATATAGGTTGAAAGGTTTCGGAGTCCGGAAGTGTTCCGGGGAGCATCGGGAAATCGGCGGAGTATCGGAAAGGGTTTCGGGGGTCCCGGAAGTGTTTCTGGGCCTAATGGGCCACAAGGGGGGACACCACAGCCCTCAGGGGGCTGTGCGCCCCCCCCTGGGCCCTCTCCTTGTGCGCCAAGGGAGGTGGACCCCTCTAGGGTGGCCGCACCCCCTTAGCCTTGGGGGGCAAGGCACCTAGGGGGGAAACCCTAGGGCCAGCCTTGGCCGCCGCCCCCCCCCCTTGCCCTGGCCGCCGGCCCCCTTGGGGAAACCCTAGGGCGCCCCCCTCTCCTCCTTCCCCCTATATATAGAGAGGTAGAGGGAGGGCAGCCAACACAAGTTCGTGCCTCGGTGCTGCCCTCCCTCTCCCGTAACATCTTCTTTCCCCGCGGTGCTTAGGCGAAGCCCTGCTGGAGTTCTTCTCCACCATCACCACCACGCCGTCGTGCTGCCGGTTCTCCATCAACCTCTCCTCCACCCCTTGCTGGATCAAGAAGGAGGAGACGTCCCCGAGCCGTACGTGTGAAGAACGCGGAGGCACCGTTGCTTCGGTGCTTGGATCTTCAGCGATCTGAATCGCGGCGAGTACGACTCCATCAACCGCGTTCTTAACGCTTCCGCTTAGCGATCTACAAGGGTATGTGGATCCTACTCTCCCCTCGTAGTTGCATCTACTAGATTGATCTTGGTGAACGTAGAGAAAAATTTTTGTTTTCCATGCAACGTTTCCCAACAAGGGGCCCCACCGGGATGGGTGGCCCCACCCGGTGGACCCCCGGGGCCCCTCCGGTGGTCCCGGGACGCTCCCGGTGACCCCCGGAGATCACCCGTTGGCCGAAACTGGACTTCCCATATATCAATCTTTACCTCCGGACCATTCCGGAACTCCTCGTGACGTCCGGGATCTCATCCGGGACTCCGAACAACTTTCGGGTTTCCACGTGCATTTATCTCTACGACCCTAGCGTTACCGAACCTTAAGTGTGTAGACCCTACGGGTTCGGGAGACGCGTAGACATGACCGAGACCACTCTCCGGTCAATAACCAACAGCGGGATCTGGATACCCATGTTGGTTCCCACGTGTTCCTCGATGATCTTCATCGGATGAACCACCGTGTCAAGGATTCACTCAATCCCGTATGTTATTCCCTTTGTCCATCGGTACGGTACTTGCCCGAGATTCGATTGTCGGTATTCCCGATACCTTGTTCAATCTCGTTATGGCAAGTCTCTTTACTCGATCCGTAATCCATCATCCCGTGACTAACTACTTAGTCACATTGAGCTCATTATGATGATGTATTACCGAGTGGGCCCAGAGGTACCTCTCCGTCATACGGAGTGACAACATCCCAGTCTCGGTTTGTACCAACTCAACAGACACTTTCGGAGATACCCGATGCGTACCTTTATAGCCACCCAGTTACTTTGTGACGGTTGGCACACCCAAAGTACTCCTACGGTATCCGGGAGTTTGTACAACCTCATGGTCTAAGGAATAATTACTTGACACCGAAAAGCTTATGCATTACGAACTATACGATCTCGTGTTATGCTCAAGTTTAGGTCTTGTCCATCACATCATTCTCCTAATGATGTGATCCCGTTATCACTGACATCTCATGTCCATGGTCAGGAAACCGTGACCATCTGTTGATCAACGAGCTGGCTACTAGAGGCCTACCAGGGACTCATTGTGGTCTATGTATTCACACATGTATCGCTGTTTCCGTACAATACAATTCAAGCATGAATAACAGACAATTATCATGAACAAGGAGATATAATAATAATGCTTTTATTATTGCCTCTAGGGCATATCTCCAACAATGCCCCCATGCACCCCCAAGAAATATTCAAGGAGACTCAAGCGTCTAAGCTTGGGGATGCCCCCGTGCATCCCCTTCTCCATCAACATTATCAGTTCGTCTTTCGTTCCACTATATTTTAATCACTTCATGTGTTATGTGCTATGCTTGGAGCGTCTTGCTTTTAGTTTCCTTTTTAGTTTTTCATAACGAGTCGGAACTCAGCGTTCTTTATGTGGGAGAGAAACACGCTCCACTTCTACCTAGAACATAACATAGAATTTTCATGACTATCTTTGCTGTGTGTGTTCTTTGTCTTTTAATAGCTACTATCATGTTCAGCTCTTAGTATTCATGCTTATCTTTTCAAAGAGCTTTTGTCTAGTTGGTTGCTTGAACTCTCTTTAATTACCATGCTTACCTTATTAAGAGAGTTTGCTTCCGTTGCATTGGTTGATATGTCGATGATAAAGATGCTACGTGCATAATGGCACTTAGTAGTTCAGGTTTTCTTATGGTTAGTCTCAAATAGCTGGGGGATTCCCAATGTGTTATTGGAGTACCAACATGATTTGTTTGCCAATGATGTGGTATGGTTTAGTAGTATCTTCCCTCAAGAATTTATTTTGATTGACTTGGCGTATGCTCACGCATATTTAAGACTGTAAAGAAAGTCTGTCAAGACTTGATGATCTTTTATTTCTGAGTAGCGATGTAACTTCCATGCCTGATTCAATGTTGCTTTGTCGCTCCGCATGATTATGATCGTCATTGCTCTCTTAGTTGGTCGCTCCCAGTCTTTTGCTAACCTCCACCTGTACTAAGCGGTCTGACAGCATGTGCATCCACATCCTTTAAACCAGTTATGCCATATGAGTCCACCATACCTACCTACATGTGGTATTTCACCGCCACTCCAAGTAAATTTACATGTGCTACCTTTAAAACCTTCAGTCTTTTGCAATACATAGCTCATGGGAAAGTAGCTTAAAAACTATTGTGGTAAAGAATATGTTGCTTATGTATCTTATTTCTTATAAGTTGCTTGCTGAGCGGTAACCATGTTTTTGGGGACGCCATCAACTGTTACACTTTTGTTGAATATCATGTGAGTTGCTATGCATGTTCGTCTTGTCTGAAGTAAGGGTGATTTGCCATGGGTTGAATGGTTTGAGTATGCATATTGTTAGAGAAGAACATTGGGCCGCCAACCAAAGCCATGTATCATGGTGGAAGTTTTAGCTTGGACGTTAATCCTCAATCTCTTATGAGAATATGCTTAAGCATTAAAGAGGAGTCCATTATCTATTTTCTATGTTGTCCCGGTATGGATGTCCTTAAGTTGAGATCTATCAAAAACGAGAAATCAAATGCGATCTATCTCCTTGGACCTTTGTACAGGTGACATACAGGTACCCCTTTGTGACACTTGGTTGAAACATATGTTATGCAATGATAATCCATGGAAATCCGAGCTAATTAGGACAAGGTGCGAGCACTATTGGTATTCGATGCATGAGGCTTGCAACTTATAGGATGTCTTATGCAAAACACATATGAAGTACTACTATCGTTGACAAAATTGTTTCTATGTTTTCAAAATAAAAAGCTCTAGCACATGAGAAATCCCTGCTTCCCTCTGCGAAGGGCCATTATTTTACTTTTATGTTGAGTCTCCACCTTCTTCAAAGCACCAACTACTGAGAGCATGATTGTCATTCTGAGTGTAATGTGCATTGTCCCAAAGTAGCATTGTCTTTTGCATGATTGTGATATCGTTTATTTTGAAATCATTGTATCTCGTCATCACTTAAACCTTGGAGGTGCCCCTGCATTTATGTCTTGCATCACTAAAGGGGGCAAGCTAGATATCACTTTATCATATTTGCACATCATATTCATTGCAAATCTATTTGATGTTTCAGTATCATATTGTAAAACTTTCAGTTCCTTGTGATTTTCTCATGAGGCCACTTAATTACTACAAATTCATTATCTCAGTAAGCTTTTGTCATATGACTATGAAAAAGTCCTATATGGTTAATAGCATGTCACCACAGAAATTATTCTTGTTATCATTTACCTACTCGAGGACGAGCATAAATTAAGCTTGGGGATGTTGATACGTCCAAAACGTATCTATAATTTCTGCTTGCTCCATGCCTCTTTTGGGTGATATTGCTATGATATTTATACACTTCCATACACTTTTGATCATATTTGGACTAACCTATTAACTCAGTGCACCCCAGTGCCAGTTTCTGTTTTCGGCTGTTTTTGTATTTCAGGTTTTCACATTACGAGAACTGCCAGGAAAAATCCAGAAAAATTATATAAAAAATCAGCGTTCCAGAAACTACCGTGCGTCCGAAGGACAGCCGGGGGGGGGGGCACCAGGGCTCGAGGCGCCCTGGCGGCGCCCCCCCCCCGGGCCGCGCCGGGGGGGCGCCTGGGCCCCCCGAGGCTCCTCCGATGCCCCCATTTGGCATATATTTAAAGCGTCTCGAGAAACCCTCGAAACAGGAACTCTTTTTCGCGATCTCATCTCTGTTCCGTCGCCGCCGCCACTTCCAAGATCGGGAGCACCAGGAGAACCCTTCCCGGCACCCTGCCGGAGGGGAGGATCACCACCGGGAGCCTCTCCACCACCATGGACGCCTCCCGGATGAGTTGTGAGTTGTCTCCCTTGGACCATGGGTCCATGACCAGTAGCTATGTGATGTTCTCCTCCCGTTCTTGTGCTTCACTAATTAGTCCTCGTGATCTGCCCTACATGATCGAGGCACATATGTAATCCTTATGCTGTTGCTATGATGAGTTTGTTGGGATCCGATGGATTATGAGATTATGTTCAGATTGTGCTTGAGTAATATATTTGATCTACCTCTTTTATATTTATGTTCGTAAGTAATTCTTGCATGTTCTCCTTGTTATTTATTGCTTTGGCCAAGTAGTAGGTAGTGACTCCAAGAGGAAACGTTATGCTCGATTGTGGGTTCATGCCCCTTGATGACTAGCTTGAGTGACAGAAACATGAGTCTAGGGGATGTGCTGTTGCCACAAGGGGGAAAACAACGGTGCTTGTGCCCGCGGGTGCAAGGATTGTTTACTTTACGCAAAGTTCTTTTAATGCAGTTGTCTGTTGCATTGAGTTTACACTATGGGTGGGACTCGCAACTTAATACCAGCGAGATATTCTGGATAGATATCTCAAGGTGGATGATTAGTAGTAGATATTGATGGATTTCGGTCTACTTGCTTTGGCGTACCGCCCATGCTTTGAACCTCAACCTTTCTTGCAATGTAGTCAGCATTGGTTTGCGTTCGTGGTCCTGTCAATTGCCCAGCTGTAATTCGTTCACCTCACATAGCTGTTTTATCGTCTTTTGGGAGAGAGACATCACTAGTGAACATCATGAGACTCCGGTCCATATTACCATCATTGATCACATCCGCTATTTACTTTTCGCTTTTACTTACTATTGCAAACATTATCTATCACTACTATCATCTGCGTTTAATCCTTTGTAAACTTCAAGGCCGGAGGGATTGACAACCTCTCTGTACTCGTTGGGAGCAAAGTTATTTGTATCTGTGTGCAGGTCCACGTTGATTGCTAATATCTGGCGCCGTTAGCAGTTGACACCTTCTTGTTGAACCTAGGAGTCTCTGGGGATTCGATCCTTGATATCTTTGCCAAGGGAAAAACTTCCGCAACACTACATCTCACACCTTCCACTTGGGGTAACCAACGAGGGGCGAGAAGCCTAGCACTGGGCGGATGCCATGGCAACCAAACCAATCTATACGACATAAGCCAACTCGCAAGGGGGAGGGGCTCCTAGACGAAGCTGCTAAGTAGGGGAGCGACCCACGAAGTATCACGATTCGGTTTATCTGAATGGATATGAGGTTTCCCTCCGAGACTCATGGACTAGGACGGAGTGTCATGGCTCCAACGAATAATTTCCCATTTATTTTCCATTTATCATTGATTTTTTGCTTCAAATTTTGTGTAATTGTTGCGCTACATAGATTTGGAAAAAGGGAAACGGGTATAGTGGTACAATACAAAAAGGAACATTAAATAGGTTTGCACATTAAATCATTTCAGCCAGAAGGTTTCCTCCTACAAAGCCCCATATGTGTCATCCGTCATCGAATTAAAATACAAACACAGTATACACTTAACTTCAAAAATCAAGCAAACTGGACGTAGCTCAGATTGTTAGATTCCGCGTGGTGGAACCGGCCAACCGGGGTTGAAGTCCTACACTTGGTATTGGTGCTGGCATGTTTACCGAATTTCTTTCAGGCGTTTTGGCGGTATTCGTCCAGTGGAAGGAGACAATTCCGTCGACTACGACGCGTTTGGGGTGACTTTGTCAATCGTAAGATGTTTGTGTCGGCTCAATATCTCGGAGATGCTCATAGGGAGATGCTCATAGGGATAGAGCGTGTATGTGCGTTTATAGGGATGAGTGTATGCCAGCATCTGCGATTGTAGTGTGTTAAGAAAAACTTGAGAAATCAAATACAAATTTGAGTATTTAATGCATATAAATTCGTTTCTCCTTTTGTACAGATACCAACAACCATACAATGTTCCTCCAGCAGAAATGAAACCCACTAGACAACAGCCAGCAGGCTGATAGCAGACAGGGTTCGAAAAAAAGCCCAGCCTTTACATGTTCATCTCATCTTCCAGCACCTCCCAAACCGCCGCCGATCTGCCCCCGCCCCCAGATAGCGGCGCTTGATTGTACGACAATGATCTTCCCCCGCCTTTTTTTAGAGTGCGTCGAGTAAGCTCGCGCCGCCATGGTTGAAACTTGAAACCACATCAAGCAACCTTGCGTCTGCAGCGGTGCAATCCGTCCCAACTGCAGCGATGCCTTCAGTCCTTTGCTTCATATGTTGCCAGATCTTAGACCATCCACAGAATCAATACCATAGCTTTCATAATACAATGAAGTGCAGAGGTTAATGCCCCACAGTATATAGCCTACAAAGCATGGAAGCAAAACATATAATGTGCACAAAAAATGTTAAATATGCCGATAGATTAAGCAACCATGCACATCGGAGGGCGAATAACATGCATACTTATACTTAGAGCATCTCCAGCCGCGCCCCCAAGAAGGCCCCCCAGGCGTATTTTCGTCCGCCGGCGCCAAAAAATCGGCCCAATCGCTCCCCCGAGAGCCCAGTTTTCGCCGGCTCGGGTCGAAATTGGCGCCGGCGGACCCAACCCGAACCCGGCGCGCTGGGGGTCGCTCGGGGGCGCCGGGTGAATCGTTTTTGGCGCGAAGAGCCGCGGGCACGTCGCGTCAGCGGCTCTACTCTCTTCTCGCCCCTTCGACGTCCTCATCGCCTCATTTCCCACGGCGAATCAATGCCAAAGCTGCTGCGCCGGTCAGCCTCCATTGATGCCTCACGGGTGGCGTAGTGAAGGCTGGGCGACGCGTCCCTCGGCCGCCACGCAATCATGCCACGCGTAACGCGCCTGCCAAGCTTACCACGCGGCTTCTTCACCTATAAAAGCCGACCGAAGCGCGCCGGAGAGACTCGCCCCGATCATCCTCTCGCCGTCACCAGTTGAGAAAGCATGGCCGAGCGTTTCCCAGGCGACGGCGCGACGGCGAATGGATTCGGGCACCGCCATCTCCACGAGGACGAGGCTCGCCTCCTTTTCGAGGCCGAGTACCCTGTCCCGCCGGACATGCGGGTGCCCGGGGGCGTGGAGGATCAGCGCCGACGGCGTGCCGGTGCCCCCGGTACCCACCGGCGCGGCGTGCGGAGATCGCACGCATCCGCTCGTCCCTGCCGCGTGCGGCGAGGGAGGGGCCCCGGTACGCCCCCGACAGCACAATCTGGGAGCCGTACTTCCGCCGCCGGCACAACGAGCAGCTCGAGGCCACCAACGGCGTCGTGCCCTCCGGCAGGTTCAACGCCGACGGCCGGCGCCGGTGGTGGGGCGTGCCCGGGCGCACGTTGGAGTCCGTCCTCGAGTACATCGAGGGCGGCAACACGCCGCGCCTCGAGTACCCCGCTCCCCCATCCTTCTCACACCGTCGGGGGAGCTCCTGGACGCCGAGGCGCATGGAGACCGGGGTGTCCTCCTCCTCGTCCGGCGGCTCTCCCTGCCTCCATCTCCGCCCCGTCAAGCCGGAGCCCCATGACACGCCTGTCAGCGCGCGTACCCGCATCTCCGGCGCCCTCGTCGAGCCCAAGGCGGAGCCCGGCCTCCCCCCGGAGTACAAGGAGATAGCCCGGCGCGGCTTCTCCGACGAGGACGCCATGAGGTGGTCGCCCGACGAGATGGTCCGGCAGTGCCGGGCCCTGGAGGAGATCGCCGCCCGCAAACGTGGGCGCGAGGACGAGGACGGTGTCGTCGTCCTCAATAGCGACGACAACGACGCTCCCGGACCGTCCAACCTGCCGCGCCAACCGGGGGAGGGATGCAGCAGGGACGGCGGAGGCGGGGGCGGGGACAACGACGACGACGACGACGGCGGCGGTGACTACACGCGGTTCTACAGCCTCCTCGGCATGTAGAACCGCGTGGGCGGGCGGCGAGGGAGACGACGGGTAGTCCGCGGTAGTTTTTTTTCTTTTGTAAAATATGTTTAAATTTGAATGAACTCACCCCGTGTTTGCGTTAAATTTGAGCCATGTTTGCGCCGAATTTGAACATTTTAAAAACCCGTGGGGGCCGCGACTGGGGGGCATCACGCCCCCAGTGCGCCCCCAGGGGACGATTTTTAGCCCCTCCTGAGGGGCCAACGGCTGAAGATGCCCTTAGTTAGCATGCTGAACTTTGTTCCTACACATAAAAAGCTCTTTTAAGTCTGTTTCCAATAAAGAAAAGACAAACAGAGGAAGGCGAACTAAATATTAGTCTGAGTAAACTACCATCAATTAGCTAGCGGCTTTAAATTCCACATATAATTGATTACATCCGATTATCAACTCCAGTTCTTTTTTATGGAATGCACGGTTGACTTAATAAAATTCACCGGTTACATAGCTCCTCGAGCATTTGCGGCTTTTCTATTAAAAATAATAAGAAATTGAGCTGGTGCTAAATTCAACTACATTAGCTGGTGCTAAATTACTGTTGACTGAGTAGCGGCTTCGTTGCCCAAATATTCAATAACCCATTCCGCGGCAGTGCTCATAGAGGTAGAGTAAAATTAAACACCATTTTAAAACACAAGAAGTTTCCCAGTGTACAAAAGAAAAGTTCAGAGCACAACTTCTTATCCTGGGGCAGTGCAAAAGAAAAACATGTTCTAGTCGGAACATTTGCTAATGATGACTCAAAAGGAATAGCAATTACACAAGCACATTGGGTTGTTTAATTACCTTCAACCATAGAACAATACATGCACCAAGGGTAACATATCTAGAGTTTACATACAATCTCTAGGACCCTAGGAGAAGGATTGCATAACTTGCAAAATTCAGAATGCGTCAGGTTATAAATACTTCCTCCGTCCCATAATGTAAGACGTTTTTTGCAAAATTCAGAATGCGTCAGGAGTACTTGTTACTGAAGGAAGCTGCAGGGCATCATCAACTAACAAAGCCTTCAGAATCACGTGTAATATAGCAAAGGCCCAGCCACCATACTTGGTCGATCTCCTGGAAAGAAGAAGAAAGAACTATGCATCTATACCCAGTTTCATCACACCTTCTCCTGGAAGAAAGAAAGCACCATCAATCTACAACATTCAGTAAATTAGTCAGTATGCTTCTCTTTTCTCCAATTCTCTTTTCTTCAAAAGAGATTTTAACCAACACAACTAAAGCAAATATAAAGGAGCATCTAAAAATGCAAACATATAAAACAGAGGATGGTACATAAGATCCACCTTACTATCCCTAGAAAAATATGCCAATGCATAAAGATGTCCTAGCATGCTAATACCTAACAGGTATGGCAGAGATTAACATGGTAATGCCATGACCCTTTTTAACATCACCTTAACATAAGTTCCTTCATAGTATGTGAAATCCCCTGTTTTTCGGCACCATACCATACAAGCATCAATTTGTGTCTCCGGTACAAATACAAGGCCTTTGAAATATCTGTTACGTATTGCTGAATGGGTAGGCTGTCAACAAAATGCTACTGGCCAACTACTGTAGTATTCAGTTTTTGACATCAGATGCTCCTAGAAAAAGTATCAGCAAGTAGGCCATCCAATAATAAAAAAGAAAAATAAACGAAAAAACTCATACAAACTACGAGTAAACATGACCTGCTTTCACAACAGTTAATATCTTACAAATAAGCTACTGCAGGAAGATGGAAGAATGAAGAGTTTCAGCTTTAGAGGAACCAACCAACAGACTAGATCAAAACTGCAACCCCAGCAGTGACTAACACGTTAATTCCATATTTGTTCCCACCAAAAAAGATGGTTAACAAATTTTGGGGCTTCATATCGTCTTCATGACAGAAATGAGAACCTTTTTTCATGGAAAGATAGATTGACTCAGGATTGCATTGAAAGCTGAAATGGCAATTGAGAAAATAAACATATAGGGTGTGCAGAATACTCTCCATTAATATACTTGAAAGCATTTGCAGAATGCCCCGAGGTCACACTCTCTTAGTTCTAGTATGCATGACAATATGACATCACGATGGACAGGTTAATTGCAGTGCAATTCTTTCTTGTCTACCAAATGATGTAATCAAATGATCAGTTTCATCCAGGATTGGGACACTAAATTAACATGTACCAGACATACTATAGCAGATAACCAACATCTAGTTAGGCAAAGAACACCGAGACGAAAATTACCATCTCACTGCACGTAGACATATGTAGTTACCAATTCTCATAGCCCGTTATTGGTCATGTAAATCTGAAATTGGAAGGCACTTCCCCTACAAGTGGCAGCATAGTCTTTGGCAAGGTGGGGGCAGCTTGCTTGTATGGGCATACAAACCTTTCCATGAAAATCTTCCCAGTCACCAAGGCTACTAAATAGTAGTTCCACTCACATTCCTGCTTCTTGGTTCATGTAAATCTGAATCTAGCCGGCACTTGCCCTTTGCAAGCAGCCGCATAGTCTTGAGCGAGGTATGGTGCAGCTTCCTTGTGAGGGCATATGAAGTTCTCCAAGAACTGTTTCTCGGTCCATTTAACAATTGTACAGTAGCTTTGGTTGCACTTGAGCAATCCATTTTCCTTAAGAAACCTCATAACATAGTACCGTGGCCTGAGCCGCCCCTCAAGGCTAAGAGTGAGAATAGTCGGCTGATGAGCAATGTAGTCCGGCTCCAACCCCACCTCAGAGATAAGGAACTCTGACATGCACTGCAGCACATCATGTGACCTTGTCAGCAGCACCGGAGCCTTGGACACGGCAATGCCAACCTCGGTATCTGACCACCTAAGTGTCTTCTTCAGGTAGTCCAGTTTGGCAGCGATCTTGTGCTGGCTGAAGTATGAGACGGCGTGCAGCGCTTGCCTGAACATTCCAGAGCCACGAGGCACACCTATACCTTGGGCGCGCGCAACCATCGTCAGGACACGCCCTGGTTTGGCAGAAAGTATCCTCGGTGCATGGATGAAGAGCTTGGCAATATCACAAGCACCTAGCCCGCACTCTGCTAGGAGATTGACATTGGGCTTGACCACCCTCTCTAGGTCGGAGCCGAGGAAGCCGGAGCAGTGTTTGAGGGGGCGGGCCATGTTGTCGATGGAGCCGAAGAGTGGAAGGTAGTACTCTAGCTTGGAGACGACGGATCTCTCGCGGAATTTGTCGGGGGCAAGCGAGACGAGGCGCGCGATCTCAGCATTTGACAGGCCGAGGCCGGTGAGCCCCGCGACGACGGGGGACAGAGTTCTCTCCACTTTGGCGCAGAGGAACTGCGGGTCCTTGGCAACAACGGCCGCGACATCGGCGCCGGAGACGCCAAGGCCGGCGAGGAAGGAGAGGACGGCGTCGGGCTTGGCGGGGGACTTGAGGTGGGAGAGCTTGGTGGAGGCCTTGAGTGCCTGGGCACGGCTGAGGCCGCAGGTGCCGACGAGGTAGTCGTCGACGGCGAAGCTAGGGTTCGGGGAAACGGCGGGCGCGGCCGCAGAGAGGAGGCGGTGGAGAGGGGAGATGGAAGGAGGTGGTGCGGCGGAGAGGAGATGGGAGAGGACACGCTGCCGGAGGAGGAGCATGACGCCGCGACGGAGGAGCGGCGGCGGCGGCGGCGGCGGTGGGCGGTTGGCGGTGGGGAATTTGAGTGGCGTCGGATGCGGTGTGTCTCCGCTGGTGTGGATTGTCAAAGGAACAGAACTGGGCTGGGCCAAATTACCATCCAATCCCTGCCATCCAAATGACATCCAACGGCCGCACAAGGGCATGAAGACACACACAAGGGCATGTGATGAGATTTGTATGCTATGCCCTGTCAAGAGGACATCACGTTGAGTAATAGCATAAAACTACTACAATTCCGATTAGGATTTCAAAAAAACTACCAATTTATTCACTAATACATATCAACTTTGGGGTCGGCTGTTTCAAAAAACTCAAATCACCATGAGGTACAAAAAACTTTGAGGTCGGCTCACCCATAAGCCTTTTCATCTTCGATAACACCATGGCTTATTTGGATCGATTATGTCCCTTAGAGCATCAAAACATCAACATATATAATCAATTGAAATGGGTGAAATCTCTTTCTCTTCCAGGAGAACGGATTTTTTTGTGCCGCTATTCAGGTGCACAAAGATTGTGTGGCAGGATGGACGTCTATGGGCCAAATCTCTTTCCAGGCATTCCAAACAGCGCAGATGACAGTCAAAATATCTTTCTTCCTTTTCTTTAGGTCAAGAATAAGTGCTTTGTACTATTACCCCATCCTAAAATTCTTGTCTTAGATTTGTCTAGCTATGGAGGTATCTTACACTAAGACGTGACTAGATACATCCATATCTACAAAAATCTAAAACACTCGACCCAAAAGACCAGACACCCAGCTGAAACATACGGTACCATACATCTTCTATCCCGTTTGGTAGCCATTTGAAGATGTATGGTAGTATTCCCTCCGTCCGGAAATACTTGTCATCAAAATGATTAAAAGAGGATGTATCTAGTCGTATTTTAGTTTTAGATACAATCCTTTTTATCCATTTTGAAGACAAGTATTTTCGGACGGAGGGAGTACGTTCTTACAGCAAGCTAACATCACACCCGATCCAAAAGACCAGACACCCAGCTGAAAGATTCAAACTTCGTTTACATTGCAGGGCTACGAAGAACCACAGCACACAACAACAGGATCAGGCAAAATCCACAACATGAGGCTAGTCTCAGACTGGAAACCCTCACAGATTACATCAAACTCCAGACACAAAACCAGGGGGATAAAGACATCTAATGAACCTGGCAAAGGAAGGCTAAACTGCTGACACTGAACATAATCTGAAACCAGGTGACCTGAAGGACACCACCATCCGCTGAAAGAAAGACCAAATAGAACAAACAAGGCCTTCAGGATTAGCCACCAATTCCAACCTTGCGACACTAATTATCCTGTAGCCGGAGAAATGTTGCAGTCAGCGTTCATGGATCACTGTGACATCGCTAAATAAGCTTTCCATATTCAACACGACTTGAAGGCCACAGTTATCCGAACCAGGCTAAATTGTACTGCAAGAGGCAAGTTTGTCATGAATCTCCTGATAGATAGCGTGCACAGATGGATACGGCAGCTTCGGGGCCAATTAACCAATCCTTCAAGCTATCCAACCCCTCTTGATTCCGTCTGTTTATCTACAACAACGCGAGGTTCCAATGCAGAGCATCAAGCAGATGTTAACATTCTCAGACAGTTAACCACCGTAACCCAGCTACGGATCACTGAAACTATGGATGGACAGTTAATTTCAGAGCAGGATTAGACCCGCTCCAACAGGTGATTTACGGAAGGAAATCACTAAAACTAATAAGGATGGGTGGTTAATTTCAATTTCAGAGCACAGTATGTTTAAACATTAACCAGCATGATCAACTGGATGCAAATGTTGTAACTCTTTCTCCCGTAATAGCACCAGCCAGTTTTCTGATTCAATGCAATAGATCTGGAATAACATGAGCATTTTCAGGACAAGGGCCTGAGGCGCTTAACAACAACTAACTAAAACTGGAACTAGATGCCATTTGTGATGTATGACGTAACCTAATAATAACTAAATAATACGTTCCAAAACTATCAGAATAAAACATTTTGGATGGATACATTTAAGAAGTAACTAGAAAAATTCAAATAGGTTTGCAAACGCACAAATAATTTGAGGAAATGTAGCCAATTTATGTACACATCCAGTTTACTAGAGCATTTTAGGGGGAAATATGATGCTGCTTTGGTGATTCTTTTATCTATATGACAGTCTCAAATGAGAACTTCACAACATGAGAAAGAATATATTTTTCTTGCTTTCCTCGGTTTCATATCTTTCCATTTGCATACTCTATCCTATAAATTAACCATCAGAATATCATGTAAACACCAAAAAGTGACTGAGGATTACAATGTGCAAAATATAACTTGGGCACCCCTCCGTAGTGACTAGTGAGGATTGTTTTCTAAGATTAGTACACCGACAGAGCACAGTACCACCAAATTAACTAATACCCCTCATACTGCAATGCGACCCTATATATGGCATATCTGCATACCGACAATACAAACAAAAGCTAGAAGCAACCTTACCCCATACCGACAATACAAACAAAAGCTAGAAGCAACCTTACCCCTTCAAATAGTTGGTGGAGACAACGACGGCGGGAAACCTGCATACAGGTCGACAGACGACGATAAGATGGCCCCAACCCCACAGAACCGGTCAAGCTTCATAGTCTGGAGATCCAGTGAAAAACAATACGAGTCAAACTTTGGACTTTGGAACGAAGGGATCCACCACATCTGTTTTGTAAATGCCTGAAGGAGTAAGTATCCCCCAGCTACACCAAGGATTTTAAAGTGATAATCATCATCGGGCAACGTGAGTCTGTTCTCCATTTCCCACTGCCTGGTGCCTTCCCCATTGCTTTGCAAAATGGTATACCAGAGGTAATATGCATAGTTTTCGGGATTGAAGTTGAGAGTAAACATCCCAAGCCTCCCTTCCCTTGCCTCCACAAAGGCCATCTGGCAATTATTCCAGGGACTATGCGGGAGACTGACGGAGGAGAACTCCATCGTACCCATGTGGAGCATGAGCAACTTGTTGATCTGAGGTATCGGCCACCAGAAGCATCCGTGCGCGTAGTAGCGGTTTTGGAAATCAATGGAGGATCCAGCGTCGTCGCCGTCGGTAATTCCTGCGACCAGAGAGCGCCAACCATCAAATGTGACGGTGTGCCATTGTCCGGCACCGGGGCCGGACGAAGAGAAGGCGAACAGAACCAGCTTGGTCCGGTATTTGGCCAAGCACATGACCCTGAATCTGAATGGAGCGTCGGCAGCAATGTCAGTGCCCTCGTCCCCGCCGGTAGGAGCAAGGAAAGCCTCGCAATGATCCACTAGATCGGGCCGGTACCAAGGGACGGGAGGTAGCAGGAGGTAGCGCCGATGCATCGGGTCACAAACGGCGATATCCCTGAACATGAAAAGGTCTTGGTGGTCGACGCAGAGGAGGGCGCGGCCGTCGCGGAAGTCGCAACGAATCCAGGGCCGCTCGCGGGAGGGGAGGAAGGAGCAGGAGAAGTCGGTGTCGGCGAGGGCTCGTGCGGCGGCGGCCGACGGGTGGGGCGGCTGGGCTGGGAGGAAGGAGGTCGTGAGTAGTATGCCCAGGAGAGGCGGCGGGTGGAGGGTGCGAAAGCGACGGAGGAATGAATGGTCGGCGATGATGCGGCGGAGGGAGGGGTCGGCCATGGAGGCGCGGGCGAGGTCGGCGGCCGTGGGGAGGCGGAGGAGGATCTCCTCCGTGAGGTGCTCCGGCAGGGTCGCCTGCGCCTCCACCGTCGGAGGTGCACCGCCGCAGGGTGCCGTCGGCAGGGCATCAGGGCAGGGTCTCGCCGGAGGCGCATCGGGGAAGGGCGGCGCCGTCGACGCCATTGTGGAGTGGAGTGGAACGGAGGAGAGGGGATTGTCTGTCCTTTGGGGTCTGGTTTCCCGTTTCTACTGAAGGAAAACGTACGTCATCTGCTTCATGGTGAAAAATGCGCCTTCCGCTTCTGCTCGTGCTCACATTTTTACGTATCCTTTGACACTTCAACAAAAACGAATCTTTCCCTCAAAAAAAAAAAGAAAAAAACGAAGCAAATTTCTCTAATTTTTTAAAACACAATCACAAACAATCTCTCTGCTGTACAAAAAACATATACTCCATACGCTTCATTTACATCTCCTTTTGTCGAGTTAATCGCAGAAAACCATCACATTTGGGGAAGCTTTGTAGAAAACCACCTAATCTCTAATTTTGTGCAAAAATCACCGCGTTTATATTAAACTTTTTGCAAAGTGCACCGATCAGGTGATTTAGCCTTATTGATCACATTCTAACAAGTGAGAGATGATTTCACAAAAGACACCCTTATTCAAAAAATGAAAAAGCAATCAGCCACCCTCCCATCCCCGTCGCCTTCCTCCTCTAAGGTGGTGGCTGAGGGTAATTTAAGACGACGTTTCGGAAACAACCTGACGTCTCGAGACCGCATCTATGCGTGCAACCGCCCAAGCCCACATGCCTAGGATTGCACTGCTTGGGTCTGGCTCCACAAAAACACCTGATTTGAGCGTTCCTCTGGATGCAGGTCCAGAGCTGCTTTAAAGTTCGTACTATGTAGCAGTGGCGGAGCTACACTAGGAAACATGGGCTGGCCGGTACGAAGGAAGGCTCACTATTTTTATTCCGATGGCCCAATTTTATGTATGTCTCCACTGCATCTCCTATTGGTTGGGCGGGCCACGGCCCTTTTTGCTAACACGTAGCTCCGCCAGTGCTATGTAGGCCCAACAATGAATACATGTAACCAAAATGGGCCAAAATCTTACTGCACAGGTCTGGCTGGGGTATACACTACACCACGACACCACAAGGGCGACATGCATCTGTCGGTAGAAGTGTGCATCACCGACACTTTTTTTGTCCCAAACTATTCCGACACACTGATTGTTGATGTTGCTCTATACTTCTGACATTTTATCTGTCGGCGATGCGTAATGGTTTGCGGACATGCTATGTGTCGGTACTCGGTATAGGTTTTCTTTACCATTATATTGTGTGTCGGTGGTTCTTTGCGATGACAAAAGTGTCGGCGTTTCGTTGTAGGTGGCCCACTAATTTCCATCCGCGCGGGCCTGGGCGCCTATGCACATCCACGAAGCGATAACTCCAGAGTACTCCGCGTGCCCCCGATCCCCCATCTCATCTCTCTTTCACACCACGCATCCCCCAGCCAAACCTAAGCCACATGCCGTCGACGGCCCCGATTTGCTTCCCCCACCGCCGTATGCTCCGTCCTCTACTTGCCTGCCTGGCGCCACCACCGCCCCATACTTCGACCTGCTTCATGTCGCCACAGCATCCAGCCGTGACCTGCCTCGCGCCACCACCTCTCCAGAGTACGATCTACCTCGCGCCGCCACGGCCTCCGGCCCAGATCTGCCTCCCGTAGCCACGGCCTCCGGCCTCGATCCGCCTCACGTCGCTACGGCGTCCGAGGGAAGGTACTCTACAGTCTGAGGGGCCGCCCCAACCTGCAGATCGTGGAGTCGACCTGCCATACGCTGCCGAGATGGCGCCCCATTGCCCCTGTTCCACAACAGGCGACGACTCCCCTACCCCCTCTGTCCTACCCTGTTTCCAAATCTGGCTACTGTTGGTAAGCTTCATCGTTCATTATTTTTTTCCTCCAAAACTGTGATTGCCCATTAGATCTATCTAGTTTGAGCAAGTTTACGTTGGCTTGTTTGAGTTCGGGTAGTTTTAGGGTGGTTTAGGAGCGACTTAGGCTGTACGGACTGGAAGGGAGCGCAGGTGCCGTCCTGGTTCATGGAGGAGGCGACCTAGTTCATGAGTGTACAAAGCAACGACCTGGACCAATAGTCTAATCGACGATTTCACATGTGAATTTTGATTCATATAAATTTTGTGATTTGTATCATGGTCTAATATGTGTTATTTGCAGGGCAAAAGCTAACGGTAGCAGGAGAAGAAAGTGAGGTCCTTATGTACGATGATGGTTTGCCAAGTTGCAGAAAATAACGTCTGAGGAGTGAGGGGAGGTCTGAGGAGTACGTGGGTCATCACGGGCAGCCAAGAAAAAGAAAACTATTATGTACTTGCAGTGGTTTACATTCAACACTTTCTCATTATATATATCATCTGTTTCACACATATTTATGCTTTTTTCCAGTGAAAGAAAGGCATATGTGAAGCTATAAATGAAGGACACAACTCATAGGAGTTTTGCTCCTGTCAGTAATTGAACGGTAAACTTTTATAGAATGCTAATTCCCACATGTTTATGTCTCTTTCTTTTTACTTATTTAGAACACATTGTATATAGCAGTATTAGCTCTGTACAAGCTACTAAGCGACATAGAAAGTTGGAGTTGAAATTTATAAATCTGACCATGGAACCACATTAGTACAACACACACACACACACACACACACACACACATATATATATTCAAGCTTGAGGTTATTTTATTGGAACTGACCTTGAGACTGTTGAAGTTACTCTAGTGGAACTGACAATGAGAAGATAGTACCAACTGCTTGGACATGCCAAATGCCTAACATTTTATCTCTACTTTAAAAGAAACATTCTACGGATCTTTACAACAAAATGTTGAGTGTTAGTTTATCGGATATTATATGTTGTGCTTTTGAAACTTATACTTTGTTGTTGCAGCGCATGTGTGTCACTCTAAAAGATGGTACATGCATCCTTGAAAATGACTGTCTTGTTAGTCTTGGTAAAATATTGTTATACTACAGTACCAATGCATGACATCTAAATTCTGTTGGTGATGTGCAAATGTGTTAGATATGTTAGTTAGGTTTTCTTGTCAATCCTTGCATTTTATATGTGTATAGCAGCACCTCCATTATCATGCAGAATAGTATCAAGTTCAGAGACTTGATCGTCATGGAAACTAGCAAAAATGTATGATTTAATACGCAAGAAAGTTCTTGTGAGGAATTACTCCAAAGTGAATGCTAGCTACTAGCATATATCTATTTGATCGCTGAACAATATCAGTTGCATATCTCTGAGAATTAAGTAAGCACCTTTCCTGACACTTAGAACTTGCGTGGGACAAATGATAATAAGTGTGTTGTTCCTAGTAACTATAAATGGAATCTTGCTATCTTTTAAAGATCATCAAAATAAATAAATATTTGAACATTATTTTTCAGGGAAGCATATTTAGTCCAGTACCATCAATCAGGATTATACCTAGCTATATTTTTGGAGAAACATAGATGTTGCAGCCTGTTGCAGCATATGTTCAGTTTCAGGATTTTAACCATAGTAGAATACAACATATTTAAGTCTCTACCATATACCACGCAATATTTCATAGCATGCATGAACCGCAACACAAGCAATGACCTCTAAATGGATTTTTTACGATTAAATGTGTTTGTTTTTGAGGATTAAATGGATTTGTTTTCATCTAAGTGCACTTCCTGCTACTACATATATGACTGCTGGTACATGTATATATTTAATAGTGTATGTATATATGATTGTTTGCTGATTGAGTAACTTGGAATGCAAATATCTGAAATTACAACACGGACTTTACTCATAATGCTTGGTGCCTGATTTTTGCTATAGTAGACTGTAACATATACTGTTAAATTGAGTAGTAATCAGTAATCGGTTATTTGTTCTAGTTTTCTGACTCCCTTTCCTTGTGCTTCCTTCGTCCCAAAATAAGTGTCTCGACTCTAGTACAACTTTTTACTAAAGTTAGTATAGAGTCGAGACACTTATTTTTGGGACGGAGGGAGTACTTCTAAGAGAATAAAGAAGTCGTGTATTAGTTATAGAACAAAAAGACACTATTGTCCTAATCATTTATTGAGGAAGAAACTCATGTCCTACTTACATTAGAAGTAGCACACTAGATATGGTGACTCGATTACCAAAAGGTATTCTCATGATTGTGTCTTGAGCATATTTCCAGTTTCTAGTATGGAGTTTTGTAGCAGTATTGCACTAGCCGATGGTGCCCAAGTTTTAAATATGCATGTCCTTTGAACTTCTCCTATAGATCAACTGAGGCCATGTTGTACTTCCTGCTACTACCTATAAGTCTTCTAGTACATGTATATTTACAAATGCATATCTGATTATTTGCTTGCTGAGGAACTTCAAATGCGAATCTCTAAAATTACAATCAGAACATTATTCTTGATGCCTTAGGACAGATTTGAGTGCTTTATCAATGAGTGCATAAATTTTTATAGCAAGTCATATGATACACTAGGTGCTAGCCTGACTTCGATTGATGTTCGTTCTGATAAGGTTATCTTTTGTGACCTATTTGTGGTACATCTAATTTTTAGATCTTTGCGACCATGGCCACTCACAAATTTTCATTTTCTAAGATTTCTCAAACATCCGAGTTCTTTTCCAGGGACAAACGGAAGAAAGTAGCAAGTCGACAAGTTGATCTAAGATATTCCGGTGACCGCTTTTGTTCATATGGAAGTTGGTGTCAGCTTGGGGATCGAAGACTTGGTCTCTTCCATAATTTTTGTGGTAGCGATCAAACATTTGGTCTCTTAGGAACTTGGCCATCATATTTTGTAAGAGGCCACGACCAGAATGTTGACTTATGTATTTCCTTGATGATTGTAGCTAATTTGAGTGAAGAAAACTAACAAAACTTCTATATATGTTGAATGAATGCATTGGATGCATTGATTAATGGTATCTTGTGATGAATAGAAGAGTGCAAATGTTTGTATATGTATTTGGTACTGAACATGAAATGAATGCATTGATCAATGTTAGCTTGTGATGGATAGAAGAGTGAAAATGTTTATATATGTATTGGTGGCTGAACATGAAATGATTATTATGAATTACTTTCATGTTAATTTATGGTACATTTGCATTTATACTGAAATATAGACCCAGGCAGAAAGTTTGTTGGCATAAGTATTGGATGACACATAATGTGTCGGTGTAGCACACTATCACATGAACTGTCGGCATATCAATGGGAGTTGCACCATCTGTCGCCATAGCACGCTGTCAGATGAATTGTCGCTAAATAATCGTCTGTCGGAGAAAAAATGTCTGTCGGCATAGATCTCACCAATGGTGTCATACTGTCTGTCGATAAAGGTTTATCTGTCGGGAAAGACCTTCCCCGGCAGGACTATAGGCGACAGCTCCTTTCTGTCAGGAAAGATCTTTGCCGACACTAAATGTGTCGCCTTAGGTGACATATGCCAACAGATTGTTTGATGTTGCTTTGAGTGTCGTGGTGTAGTGATATGTGGGATACCAAACACATCCATATTATGTTATGTGCTGCTGAAAAAAAATCCATATTATGTTATGCTATAATGCTTTCAATAGTTAATTTAAAAAAAAATCCTAAGAGATTTTAGAGAACACAATACATACTATATATACAATCAAGTCTGTAAAAATTCATGCAGATAGTATGATATACCATGCCCAAGATACTATCACATGCTACACAGATGAATAGATTTATGTATCAAAAATATTAATCTAGTTAAGTGTACAGCTCATGAGTTGTACATGTTACTTGGTATCACACTTGTCACATGCTTGCCAATTTTCTTTTGTATGGTGGTGTTGGGCTCAATATATACCCTCTCATTTCACCATTCATTCGTGTCTGCTCCCCTCTGCTTATTTAGCCCGGAATCAAGATGCAACTTTTATCTACCAAATATCACCTTGAACTAGATACGGATCATATGTACAACATTTCTGTTGTCATTTGTTGGTGCAAGTTGAGATATTAGAGGAAACTGACAAGCTTGTATTTTCTGCTTCGACACCGCCTTCAAGGCTCGTCATAGCGCTCACCAAACACCCTAACGTTCCCGTTATGCAAACAGAAATAGACGAGCCAGTAGCATGAGCAACAAAAAATAGTTTACCATCTATCAACTCGTAGCTCACTGTTGGGGCTCTACGCCTATAGCAGACGGATGGCAGCGACAGTCGAGACCGGCCACAACAACGGGAGCTTGCACCGGTGAAACATTACGTCAGCCCTCAAGCCGCTCCTCATCTTCATGGTTTTAGAGCGAATCCAGTACATCTGTGCGCTGGGGATGTCGCTGCTCGCGCCCTACTCCCAGAATCTTTGGGATCCCGCACATGCATGGCTTAGTTATCTGGATGGGCGGTCCGATCACTTGATTTTTGGTAAACCCAACTATAGCAATTGATGCACCATGAGGGTAGGACCCAAGGAGGTCGTTCATCATCTTATATGCCTCAGCATATGCATCTCTGAGATAAATATCGGTTTCTCCGTGGACATGATGGGGCGGCAGCTCGGTACCAAAGAAAATACCTCCCTCACTTGGCTGCCGCAGCGGCGTACATGCATCTTCGGCCTTGGTCCTGGACTGCATTGCAGTCTCATCGGCCCTAGCAAATGTTTACTTAGAAATGAATTAACGCATGGAAAAAAATGCATCCAGTTCTTTTTGCAGACCAAAAGGTCAACAAACACTAAGAAATCCATAGATAAGTAATTACTAGCAAACATGCCCGTTCCTGATAAAAATAAATACCAAACACTCATATCCTTTTTTCGTCCTCAATGACAGTAACCACCTCATCACAATGTATCTGAATTTCTAAATATCATCAATCTTAAGGCGAAGAGTTGACCACACATTTGACTTGCTAATGAATCGGACCAGTGCAAGGGGATGTCTAGAACCATAAAAACTAATCTCGCCGAGTGGGACGTGAGGGTCATCCTCACCTGTAATTGGCTCATTCCTCCACACATGCCCCGTCATCTTAACTAATATAGTATCTAGCAAAATGCAGACACGAGAAATGATAAATTCAGAGACAAACAGGAGACCGATCAAATAACTAAACCGATGAGACAAACTCAGTTAAATATTTACAAAAAAATCGTAATACATTTCTGACAACTGACACTATCCAAATAGTCCAAGGCAGCAGTTAAGCATTACTATGTGCACAGCTGACAAAGACCCTAATGCAACATTGCTGACTTGAAATAACCATACAAAGACCATACTACTATTTTGAAGTGTATCTACACTAGTAAATACAGGTAAATTTATCGACGAATACATACGTCCTTGATTGCATTGTCGTCAAAATAAGCTGCTCGTAGCGACTGACAGACTAAAACAATGACGAACAATGCACATTTGGTTTTACTTACACATATATAAATAACCTACAAAATGAACCAAAAGACAAGATTTCGGTATTCTTTAGCACATTGAAGAATAATGGAGAATGCTAAAAAAATACAGAAATAAGTTTAGAGAAAAACACCACTCTTTCCAACAGTGCCGGAGCCAGGATTTGGACACGAGGGGGGCGAAAAGCCAATATTCATAGAAGTCATATGGAAGGTCACGAATTTTTAGGTCTGGTGATAGTGTTGATGACAAATCATAAAAACATATGTTTTGAACTACAAAAGCATGCTCCGTTTTCTATTAAGTTAGATTGAGCTCTACGACCACCAGCGTTGAACTTCGCTATTTTGCTTACCAATATAGAAAATCATGTAATGTTGAAGGAAATCATCTTTATTTTCTTTCGGAAATGTGACTTAACTAGTTTCATAGAGAAAGGGTTTGTTCGGTTGTCGGGGTTGACACAGGAAGATGTACGACCAACTGTAGTAATCAATCAATAGTTGAGTATGCAGTAGTTTTACTTGTTTAGAATTATCTAACGGTCAAATCGGCAAGTGAAGACAAATTTTTTAACTGTAGATTGGTGCAAACAGCGAGCTATAAATGGGCAAGTTGATACAGCCGGTATATTCTCATAATATTATGAGAATAATATTCTCATAACACTTTCGAACTGCATTGGAAAGCTATGCGCACTGCTTTCTACTACTGTTCTGAACCGCGGAGAGGGGCAGTAGCAAACTGCTTCACGGAGCAGCGTTTCTGGCTAGTTTGATCGATTTCCATTTTTTTATTTATGTGTGCGCTGATTTATTATGTGATTAAACACGCAATTCTGCGAAAAAACTACGGAAATCGATGGATTTGGCGGATCGGTCTCTGTTCTTCCGCACGGGCAGGAGCTTCGCATCGTGCTGGCGGGGTTCATATTCGATTTATAGCCGTAATCCTAGTGTGTTACTAAGTTCGCGTTCATGTTTGTGTTATTCCGCGACAGATTAATTTGCTAATAGGATTAAATTTTGGATAATTGGTCCAATTTCTCTCTGTTCTAGCGCAAAAACAGCAAGGTCTCTGTCCTCCCGCTTCCGGATCAAAATTGTTGTGTTTTTAATGTATTTTTTCTGTTGATTTCGGCAATTACGTGCTGCCTTACACCAATCTGTATGAATTGCAGCGGATTAAGTTGCTAATTTTGAAGAATTTAACTTTTGTCGATGCTTTTTGTGTTGGAGCGGGCGCCACGGGGTTGGTCGTTACTCAATATGTTTTTTGAGTTTCTGCGCATTATGTAGTTTTTAGAACTGCATTACAGTCTATGTTTTTCGTATGCGAATCGTGGAAGGGGGGGGGGCTAGGTAAGAGCAGGTCATTAGTTTAATTAGTTTTTTGCTTGGTCAAGCGCGGTGAACTGCAGTAATATGCAATGCGAGCTGCACCTTGTCATGTTACCGCACTGCTTTATTTGTCGTTTTACTTTTTTTGGGGGTTGTCTCTGTATATATATCTATATGGTTGGGTCAATTGCCTCCCCTCCCACATTATCCCTGGCAGCTCCCCTCCTACCTTATCCTTGGCAGCAAACATTGCCTCCTCTTTTTCCACCCCTCCTTGATCCGTCTTCTTCCCAACCAGACCCTACGTCTGGAAATGGATTGCGCGTGCGGCTGCCTGGCAAGGATGGAGCCCATGCTGGAGACCTGCGTTTTTTCTGAAGGGTTGGTTCTGAACCAGAGGCAGCGGCACAGCGCGCTCTGTTCCCTGCTTTATTCTTCAGGTATTGGATTTTGGGCTCCATTCGTCCATCAGATGACTGACGATGATGTCAATGATTCATGGGTATGTATTTCTCGCATAGTCTTTTTCATGTGTTGTGTGTAGCTAACGCTATCTGAATATTTGTAGTAGTATTAGTTTGTGAAGAAACATTTTTCACTAAGTATAAGTGAACTGCTTTCACATAGAGTTTTATTATGAATATTGTAGGAGCAGCAGCAATTTGGTCTAGTCCTATCTGATGACATCAATATTTATTATGAAGATTGTAGCAACAATTTAGTTTATGAAGATTGTACCTTATTCTTATTTTGTTCTTGTTCATTTCCTTGTAGAAATTCCCTTCTGGTCTAGTCAGGGTAACAGAAAGTTGTGTTAATTTGGTCTTGGTTAGCAAGAATGGATATCATGATGTTGATGTTATGTATTCTGTTGGCTCTGATGATTATTTGGTTCTCAAAGATGGCTGGAAGGAATTGGTGGAGGAAGCTGGTCTTTAGGCTGGCGATGTTGTCATGGCTATGTTTTATAGGCATGCAAAGTGTTTGGAAATCAAGTTAAATTTGCTTTAGATCAGTCTTGCTTGAGCAGCAGCAGCATGAAACAATTTGTTGTAATAATTTGACATTTTTTGTGTGGCTTCTAGTTTATTTTCTAGAAGAAATCTGAGTATAAGTGAACTGCTTTTCACATATAGTTTTTTATGTGCATCCTATTAGCACCAGCAGTTGAAGCAATATACAGACTGGAAACACCCACTGAGCTTTCTTTTTTTCTGTAACCCACATATGGAACTACAATGCTTAATAAAAGAGGACTGCATCAACCATTATAGTAGTAGCAGTTTTGTGAAGAAAACTCTATGTGAACTGCTTTCATAGAGAGTTTTTATGTGTATCCTAGTAGCAGCAGCAGTTGAAGCAATATACAGACTGAAAACACCCACTGAGAACTGCAAATTATTGATAGATACAAACCAAGGTTCTGTGCTCATAATAAGCAAAGTACATCATCAAGCAAACTAAAGCAACATAAGCAAACATTGTGCCAAAGCAAATTACAACGAAAGCAAACTAATCGACATAAGCAGAAGGAAACAAGTTGAGCAATTGTGACAGAAACCCTTGGCTATCAACATCTGACCTGCTTCATCAGTTCCACTCGGGGCAGGTGGAGGTGGAAGGTGACCCCCCTGCTCCCCACCCTCCAGGATGACCTCGAGCGCTTCCTTGTCTTCTCTTTTATAGAGCGGTTGAGGCCATTCTGCACTGTGGTGATGCGGTTCCATATCTCGAATGCAGTGTAGGCGTCCTTGGCAGCATACTCAATGTGCCTCCTGCTGAGAATCCAAGTCCACTGGCGGGGCTCTTGGTCTGTCATCTTTCTCTTCATGTATGCGTAGTAGTCGTCGATGATGATGGCAGATACATCTCCAAGTGAGTCCAGTGTTTTCGTTGCTTCAGGCACCCTCCAATTCGCCTGAATGTCGGCGAAGTTGGGGATGTACAGGTTGCAGCATGAAAGCTTCTCCTTGTCTTGGTCGATGCATAAACCAGCAAACTCGTACCTAAGTGAAGTGAACCACAAGTTATTCTTTTGCGAACTGCATACAGACAGAAAATAGAACTGCATACAAATGACAAGGAGAGACCCATCGGCCTGCAACAATATTTTACTCAGTAGAAAGAATGGCTTACTTTGGGTCGCTGAGGAACTTGTCGAAGGTGATGCATCTCTTGCCCATTGTAGCGCATACTTGGAAAAGCAGCAGTGGGTGTTGTTTGCCGATGAAGAGTTGAATCAGGGCGGCGTCCCTCTTGTCAGGGGTGTACTCGAGGTCGATGCCGACAATCTTCTCGCGGCGCCCAAGGAGAACATCCTTGTACTCGTCGACGTACCTCGCCATGGCGTCCACGTCGTTGGTGTAGACCATCGTGAGCATGGTCTTTCCGTGCGCCTCGACATCCTTGTAGACCTTGGTGAATGGCATGGCTAGAAAGAGAAGGAACAAGAGGAGGAAGCGCAGTGTTGTGTGTTTTGTGAATGATCAGGGTGATGGATCGCGGAATTTAAAGGGGAGCGGCAGCAACATCTGCCGAGCGCACGATCTCGTCCTCCAACCGGCATGGCGATCGTGTTTGTGTTCGTGGGGATTGTGGGCTTCGTGCGTTTTCCAACCGGCCGGATAGAGGAGCGGTCGCGCGGCACTTCGCTTGTGTCGGGCGATCGTGGGCGTGTATATTTCGGGCTGTTTTAACAAGCATTCTGAAGTGAGGTTTGTTTGTTCGCAGGCGAACCACTTCGTTGTTTGTAACCGAACTGCATCATGTTAACCGAGCCGTTTTTTTCTTTTTGTCTATGACCTGTGGGCCGTGCTAGTAGAGGAGGTTATTTTAATTTGTGCGGCTGACTCGTGGGCCCAGTCTTTTTGTCATTAAGCTTCTCTTCTTCTCTGTTTCTCGCCGTCCCCTTCATTCCTCTCTCCCGCATGAAAATCCCTTCCTCCCGTGGCGGAGAGCGACGATGCCCGTAGCCTCCGCCATCCGCAGGCGCGCCTCCTCCGCTGTCGTCGTCCGTAGCCTCCTCTTCCGGCCGTCATAGCATCTCACGATGAGCCCCATATCTTCCCGTCCGCTTCGTCAATTTCGGCGCCGAAAATCGCCATGGGCGTTCCCGATCGGGTGGTAGGGTTTTTTTTGGAGCCAACATCCTTGTCTGAACTTCATTTTGTATGCTCGAATCGTAATGCCCTATGGATTGAAACTTTTGGTTGTGGTCTTTTGGCCTTCAAAATTTTAGCAATGTGCATCTAGGTTTTTTTTCTCTGTCTGTTTTTAGGTTGCTGTCTAGGGTTTAATTATTATCCCTTTCTGTTTGCAGATACAACATGTCTTCTCCTAGTATAAGAAGTCCAAGATTTGGAGGGAAATGTAAGCGAACCGCTTTTGTAGTTCTATTTATAATGCCGCTCCAGCCTGATACTTTTCTTTCTGTTTGTATCTCCGTTAGATAATACAGCTTCTTCCTCCCCAACTGATGCCTCACCAGTCAGCATGGCTCCCCCATCTGGTAATACATCAAAGTGCACTGCATTTTTTATACACGGTCAATTGATTGTTGAATGAAATAGTGCACTGCATCATTGATTCCGTTACCAAGGCCCATTTTCAGACATGTGGCAAACTGATATGAACTGCCTCCAGTTATTTTTTTTGGCATGACATTAAGTTTCTTGTTATGTTAAATTGTTAAACATAAATTGCTAAGAGAGCACTGCATTTGTACATTGCTTTGTATTTTTTTGTCTATCCACATGTGGTTGCCAAATTGATATGAGCTGCATTAAGTTTAGTTTTTCCCTCTCACAGAACTGCATGAATTTGTTTTGTTTTGTATATCAAAGCGCACTTCATTTTATATGTGGTCAATTGCTTACTGAACGAATTAGTGCACTGCATCATATACCCCTTTACCAAGGTCCATTTCAGACACGCGGCAAATTGATATTCAAGTGACATGAACTACATTAAGTTTTTTGTTATGTTTTAATTGTTAAACATAAACTGCTGAAGAGAGCACTGCATTTGTACATTGTGTGGCCAAATTGATATGAGATGCATTAAGTTTAGGTCTCCCTCTCACACACATATTTTCTTATATTTTTCTTACCTACAGTTTTATGTCCTGGTGGGCCCGGGGGGTGGTGGTGTTAACTATTTGATTACACGTTATTTCACAGCCGATGTTGTCGGTGGCGGGACATCTGATCAGGGCAGCATTCTACCTGAATTGAGTGAAACCCAGTCGCAATCTGTTGATGGCACAGAACTAGTTACACAGGATTGGATGGTCCCTGATCAGATTGCAGCTGATGTTGAGAGGAAATGGCAGAAAGCGATTGCGCTCGGTAAGACTTTCGAGAAGGCTCATAAGGCGAAGCAAGTAAAGTTTGATGAGGGTAAGGAGATAAGAAGGAGGATTGCAGATTCAAAGAAGTTTGCTAAGTTTGCCTCCGCAAAGAATCCTGTGAAGAGAAAACTCAACACTGTTGCGGAGGAAGGTTTAAGTTCTCCACGGCGGAGCCCGCGTGTTGATTACTCAAACATGCCTAATTATGCTGAGGTTGATGTGGATGGGATTCAAGGAAAGCGGACACGCGCAGACGATTACTCGGGTGTTGATTTTGAGCATCCATCTAAGCTGGCACAGGAAAATGCAGCTGGAGAAGCGTTGGACAATGATTCTAATGAGGAGGATGTTGATGTTAGGAAGGTATACGCTGTTTATTTATTTTTACTGTTTTTTAAGTTGTTTCGCATGAGTTGCTGATGTGAACTGTATTTTTTATTCTTTTTTGTAGATTGCTAAGAGTAGCAAGAGGAAGAGGTCTGAAGATGATGTTGCGCATGGATGGCGTTTTAACAAGACTGTTTGGCTGTCCATTCCAAACGTATGCAAAGTTGTTGCCTTGTTGGATGAGCCGCACAGAACTTTGGTGCGGCAAGCAGGTTTTGGCATTGTTTTCGACCTGAAAGTAAAGAAGAATGTTTCTCATGTTCTCATGTGCAAGCTGATGGGAAAGATTGACCCTGATACTATGAGATTGGACTGCGGGTCAAATAAGGTTCTGGAAATCAATCGTGAGGCTGTCCATCACATTTTTGATCTCCCTATGGGTTCTCATACTGCTCCCAGGCCTGCTGTCAACGGCCATGATGATTCGCTGGCTAATCTGAAGGATGAACTTGGTTTCAACCATTCTCGTAGCATAGATGTGAAGGACCTTCTTATTTTACTTCGCACGCTGGCTGCGGACCCTGTGAAGGTTAATAAGACTATGAAGGGTTTTTTTCTCATTGTTTTCCAGAGCTTGATTTGCCCCAGCCCAGCAAATCGGTTGTCCAGGGTAGCTGCTATGGTTGAAAACTTGGATTTTGCATCTATGGCTAGCATGGACTTTTGTCAGCTTGTTGTCGACGAGCTGCAGGCCGCTGTGTACAAGTGAAATTATGAAGGGAGCAAGCAGAACTGCGCTGAGGGTTGCACCATCGTGCCCCTGTTCATGTACCTCGATTCATTGAATCTTCGCACTGTATCGGTTATGCATACACGCACGCCACGTGCTGCAATACTGTCCCATGAGCAGTTGAAGAAGATTCACAACGCCGACATTATTGTCAAGGGAAAGATACACCTCGATACTTACAAGTTTGGCAAGTTGTCGGTCAGTGCATAGCCAGCCTTTGTGTTTGTTTTATTCCTTTTTTTTGCCATGCTAAATGTGAACCTCTTATGTACTTATTTGTGAACTGCATCTTTTTTTGTTAATTTGTTCAATGGAAGGCAGAAGGGGACATTGTGTACAAGCAGACTCCAGTTGCCGAACTGCATGAAATGTTTTGTGAGCCTCTTGCTAGGGGTTCTCCAATTCGACGGGGGCATGGTTTTGCTAGGGCGGCTGCTGGAGGTTTTTCTGGCGAGGCTTCTGCTGACGGCAATAAATTTGTTCAGGTCGATGAGCTTCTCGACAGGGTCATCAATTTAACTTCTGATTTCCCAACATCCGGTTCCAGGATGAGGAATATTGCTGGATTGTTTCCTGAAGGCAAAGGCCCTTCTGAAGCAGAAATCGAGGCCGCTCATAACTTTGACCGTGGGCAGCTTGAATTCCTTAAGCAGACAGTTACGAATATCAGGTCTTCATTCGTTCAGTTTAAGCAGTCTCAGGATGACAAGTGTGCTAGGTATGAGCAGGAAGCTGAGGAAATTGTGAAGGAAATGAACAGGCGAGAACATGTTGTCTGGCCTTCTTTGCCTGACCGCGCAGCTGTGGTTGTACGTCTTTTTTTTCATATGTGAACATTTTTTTTACCCATTTTGTTATTGATTTTTTTTGTGTGTTGTGGCATTGACTATTTGTTTTCGCATCCTTTTGTTCTTTTCGCAGTGTGGAGGAGAATCTTCTAATGCTAACGCTTGCCGTGATGATGACCACCACGACCACTACGGTCTTGATTCTGATTTTTTGTTTGATAGGCCATTGTCCCCTGCTGACGAAGCTGCCAAAGACAATCCTCTTGACGAAGGCGTCATCGACAAGGTTTGATTTCTTCCTATTTTTTTCAAGTGGACTTCATTGTTTAATTTTTTTGTAGTGTCCAAAACAAAGAATCATAGTTGCACCAGCAGTGGAAGCGAACTGCAGTTTTAACTTTTTTGTAGTGTGCACCAGTAGTGGTAGTGCACTGCAGTTGTTGTTTAGAGAAGAAGTAGCATTTCAGCAGTGAACTGCATGATCTAGTGTTGGCTTTGTTATAGAACTGCATTTTGTATAATAGTTTTATTTAAGTTTTTGTTTTTTAGGACGGCGAATCAAACGTCGAAATACATGGGAAGGAGGCAGAGGGTGACGCTGACAAGGACGATGATGCCGACAAGTCTAAAGAGATGGAAGGCGATGCTTCTCTGGTGAGTATAGAGAATTTGCATTTTGTGTTTTATTTTTAATTTTCATGCGAGCTTCATGGTCCGTTTTTTAGTGAACTACATTCTCTTTTTGTGTAATGTGTTTTATTTTAACTCATCAGAATTGTGGATTAAATTTTGAAATCCAAGCGGAGCGCACCATGGAGGATGATAATGTAGAAGGGAGAGAAGGAAAGGAGCCTAATGCGGAGGTTGATAAGGCAGAAGGTAGAGAAGGAGGGGAGTGTTCTGTTGAGGCTGATAAGGCACAAGAGAGAGAAGGAAGGGAGGATATTGTGGATGGTGATAAGCATGAAGAGAGAGAAGGAGCTCCTCGTGTTACATTTGAAATGGCAGAAGAGAGAGAAGGATCTCCTAGAGTTGGATTTGATGCTGCGGGGACATCCGCTGGCATTGATGGTGTTGTTGGGCCTACTGTTTTGTTGCTTGGCGATGAGGTGCCTGAGAAATTTTGTGTTGCCCCTCGCGCCCCCGAGCAATCTGATGGCAATCTGGATTTCCCAGCCGAGACAACCAAAGTCCCAGCTGAGACAGTTTTGATTGGTTCTGAAGAGGAACATCCAAGACTCTCTCAGGACATGAGCAATCAAGCGTCGCTTGACGATGATATTACGGGGCTGGATCACTTGACGCTCAGTGAAGATGGATCTGAGCAGCCGCAGGAAGTGTATTCTGAAACCGAAGGTAAGCGAACTGCATTATTTTTGTTCTTTCCCGGGCGAATGGACCGTGTTGTTTTATTCTCTGATATCGTTCCCACTCTGTATGCAGATGAGGAATTACCTGTTGTTACTCCTTCGAGCATTGATCCAGCTCTTCTGAGAAGATACAATGAGTTATATGACGCTGTTACGAGGGCTAGGAGGGATAATAAGAAGAAGTATGACATTTTTTGTCTTACACCCCGGTTATTTAATATGTTATTTTTTCAGGGACACCCATCTTATCACTTTTTGCTGGGCTTTTTTCTTCTTGTCTGAAGGCATCTAGTTGCATTCAAGCACGAGTTTGGTGATATTACTATCGGTCAGGTTGGCGAGTCTTTTTTGTCGTATGGAACGCTGAGCACGCGCCTCGCAAATATTGGCGTCTCTATGTTAGCTGAGAGGTTCAAAGGATCTCAAACGATGATTGTCCCGTACAACCTATGTGTAAGAATTTTCATTAATTTATATTTATCCCTCATCCAATTTTTATTGTGCTATAAGCATTTTCATTAACTCTCTGGTTTTGTCTTTTTGGCAGAATTCCATTTGGAACGGCGGTGCCACAAATAGGGCTTTGAAAAAGATGTTTTCTTCAAGCGCAGAGGAACGTGTGGACAAGAAAAACTTGGTAACGCATTTTGACCATTTTCGTCATCTTGAAATAAGTTTTCTGTTTTTCTATTTTCTCATCTGGTTTGTTTTATTCCTTTTTAAGTCAGATTATGTTTGCAACATTTGATCCTCCTCCCGAAACAATGAAGGACGCGATAGGCCACTACTGCTTGGTTACTTTGAACCTGCAAGAGAAGCGTTTTGAGTTTCTCGACTCATACAACGGCGCCGACAGCACTCCTGCAAATCGTGTCTTCAGGAAAATGGTCAGGAACATCAAAAAAGTTTGGAAAGATGGCAGCGCAAGCTGCGATGAGCCGTTGAACCCTTCCACCCTTGACGGCTTCGTGCTGACTCATGTTAATGTCCCGCAACAAGGAAACGGGTTTGTACTTGTTCTCCTTTCTTTTTCCTCCTTCAGTTTTTTTGTGTAAGTGAGCTGCATTGTTTTTACTAAATTAGAAGCACCTTTTCCCTTGAGCGAACTGCATTACTAATGTGTTATTAGTTGTTCTCCCTCGGTTTTGTGTGTAAGGAGCTACATTGTTTTACTAACATCAGTAGCACTTCATTATTGAGTGAACTGCATTAGTAATGTGTTTATCTTGGTTTTCTTGCAGGCATGATTGTGGATTTTACATGTTCCAATTCATGCAGACCTGGGATGGTGAAACAATTGCCAAGTTTGGGAAGGAGCACATTGGCTACATGAGGAAGGCGATGCTCTATAGTTGGCTGACCTCGTCGCATTGCTGTCTGGACTTGACATCACTTTTAATTTTTAAAGAAGGTTATTACATTTTTTTAGTCACACACCCTTTTATTAAGTGAACTTCATTGATACAGAAAGGGGAGGTCCACTACTTTTGTTAAGCTTTTAGTAGAACTCCATTTGCATGTTAAAATGACTTTCGTTAGTGAACTTGATGATTCTTTTCATTTTGCTCATTATCCATTTTTTTGTGCAGGCTTTGACGAAGGCGCACACCAAGGTGGTATTTCCTTGTTTGAAACTCAGGTTCACACTCCAACGATTCAGAATTTTATCCTTGATGAACCCCCCGTTAAGCTTGGAAAAGAACCGATGTGTAAGAGGTTGAGGAGTGGTGCCGGCCCTTCGAATGAAAAAGCTCTTGAGAAATCTCCTGTCAAGGTCAAGCGTGGGAAGAAAGCAGTCAGCCCTCCAAATGCTGAAGATACTGATGATGATTTTGAGAGGCCACCACCAGTGCGTAGGAGGACCAGGAGCGCAGCTGTGGAACACCCAACCGACATTGAGGCACTAGTTCTATCAAATAAGAGGCATGTGCAGAAGCCATCAAAGTTTAGATCTCCGGTACAGAAGTTGAAGCCTGCGAGTTTCAGCTATCTTGCGGAGATGAGGAAAGTCATGCAACTCATCACGAGCACACCATTCAAGCAGAAATACAGCCAGTCAGTTCTTTTTTCGTTAGTTTTTTCGCTTTGATTTTTAATCTGTGTAATGTGTGTGTGTTTTTCCTTTGTGTTCCTAATCCCCCCACCCTCGCCGTTTGTTTTGTGTAGGTTCGCGTTTTTCATGCACATGAATCCTGTCGAAGTCTACACTGTGAATGTGGACTACATGTTCTTAACTTTCACCAGAGCTGGTTTCATGGACTCGGATTTGATGGATCATATCATCAGGTACTAGAAGAATGACGAGCATATGAATGTGGTTTATCGATCTGGCGAACGCGTTCTTCTGTCCCCTTTGTTTATCACGGTATTTCTCTTTTTCCCTTTTTTCTTTTTTCTACTGGAGTGAACTGCAGTTAATAGTGTCTAATAATTTGTTTTAGCAATGTACTGAACTGCATACATTATTGTGTTAACCCATGTATCTTAAATGAAACAAATTGGAGAAGTGTGAACTGCATACTGTTAGAGAAGTGTGATCTGTTTTTCATTAAGCGCTAGAGTGAACTTTGAGGGGGAACTGCATTAACGTTCTTTTGTGAATTACCCACTTGCAGTATGTACTTCAAATGAATGATCACGCAGATAGAGATAAAGATGGAAACGTTGTGTTGCCTTTTGTCCACAGCAAGTTTAATGTTGATGATGCAGTAAAGCAGTTCAAAGTTTTTGTTCGTGATGACGAGAACCTTCTTGATTGCAAATTAGTAAGTTATCAGATTTGCTGGTTCAACCTTATGTACTTATTTTCTCTCCCATTTTTTCCAGTAATCCTTTTTCACTCATCAAACCCATAACAATTTTGATGAAACAAAATCAGATTCTGTTACCACGGATGAAAGACCAGCATTACTCGCTATACACGATGAATAGGCACCGCGAGACCCTTGATATTCATGAGACTAGGAGGTACAACGGACCGTTTGATCAAACAACGAGGTGGCATAAGTCTGAATACCAAAGCGACCGCACTGAAATGGTAAATTTTTTCCTTTTTCACCTTCTTCTTCTTTTCATCTGTGCGCGTGTCGAACAATAGTTTTGTGATGTGTATTTTTATTTTTTTTATTTTCACCAGATGATCCGGATGACTACATTGTTGAAGAAGGTTTACGGAGAAAAGGAGTACAAGAGAAAGGAGTCGGTAGACTCGGTCGATGTTTCAATGAAAGCTAGCTTTTTGGGCGCCCCTGAACAGGGCCCCAACGAGTGCGACTTCTTTGTTCTGAAGATGGCTCAGTTTTATGACGGCAAAAGCTTTGTTGTGAAATTCGCAAAGCGTAATGTAAGTATCTTTTTTTAACCCAATAATAATCCCTCATTCTTTGATTTTTTTGTTAGTTCTTTTTATAGATGATCTTGTATTTTGTTTATTTTTTTGCTTCATCGCAGGAAGCTGTTGTTGAGGAATGGAAGGCTGAGTTCTTGTTCCAGATCCTGTTCCACCCTGATAACATGGTCGTAGTCACCGAGTTCCCGGAGGATCTAAGAAATCTCTGCATTTCTCTTGGCCTTCCTCCAAAACTGGATTCGCAGGAGCAGGATGATGCATAGAATGATAGCGGATCTTTTATGTGTGTTGATGTCTTTTCGTGTGTGCTCCAAAACTTTCTGTAAACAGTATGTATGTCGCTGTGTGTAGTTCTCGATCTGCAAAACTTTTCACACCATGCTGTGTGCTTTTGTATATTTTGGTCTAGTTAGTTTTGTGTTTTTGTTTTGTGGCAGACAGTGACAATGTGAAATATGTATATAATGGAGCTTTCAGCCAATTCCTCCTGTGAATTGTAACATGTTCGTAGCGCACTGCATTCACTCATATGAGTAGCAGCCAAGTTTTTTTTAAATATACGTATCCGCACTGCATCTCACCTTACCACATGGGACAGCAAAGAGGAATTCAACGTGTTTGTCGTCGAGGTTCAAAATTTTGGAAAAATTGTATTATAAGACAGAAAATCAACTGTGTCTGCTAAGTGAGAGCTCAAATTTTACATTTTTTGCACTAAGCGCACTGCACTGTATACTCGAAGCGGACTGCACTTTAAGCTTTAAACGCACCACACTGCACTGCACTGTACATGAAGCCTAGTCTCACTCTACAGATTTTTCTTCTAACTGCATTCTATATTGTTTTTGTCATCTCAGGTTCTATACGACGAAGAGAACTGCATCCTCAAAATGACATTATGATCTCAGGGTTTTCATATAGAAGAGAACTGCATTCTGAGAATGACATTCTCATCTTATTTTCTTTCATATAGAAGAGAACTGCATTTTATCAAGCATACCCCCGCAGCACATTCATCACAAAGTATATCTGTTTTATGTTATATCTATTCATTTTGAACTTCAATATTACATGTTGAATTCTTTTTTTGCAGTCCACTGAACACAAGCTATATCTCACATACGATACGATATATAAAAGGATGAAGTTAATATATTTAAAAGGTAAAACTGTATATGTGTTGAGCTATGTCCTCTTCCTGCTGCTTCTTCTCAAATTCTGCACTGCATTTGTTTCAATGGTTGTTGCTGCTTCTGTGTTGTTCTTGTTGTTCGCATTACCCCTTATAACGCGACCGTGTGACTGTGATGCTTGCCTACGCGCTAGATTCTGCATTCTGCCTCTCCCCCTCGTTTTTGATGATGGTTCTTCGATGTCTTCATCTTCTTCTTCTTCCTCATCTTCCTCTTCTGCTTCCTCATCTTCCTCTTCAGTTACATCAGCTTCGCTCTCTTCCTCGTTCTCTTCTTTGTCAGCATCTTCTTCGCCATCTTCTTCATCTTTTTCTTCTGTTCTATTTGGACAAGTTCTCGCGTTATGCTTCTCTCTCTTGTTGAAGACGCTACATAGTCTTCTCTTTGTCATATCATCTTGTTGGTCAGCTTGGTGATCTGTGGCGGCATTTTCAGCCTGGATTTTTTTCAGCCTCTCCTTACATGTTCTTGAGTTGTGTCCCGCAATCTTATTGCATGATTTGCACATCCTTACCCCCAGTGGTCTTCCTTCGCTGCCTAGTTCTGGCTCAGGCCTGCTATTTTTTTAGGACCTTTTTCATTTGTTGCAGCTTTTTTATTGGCTGAGTTGCTCTCTTTCTTTCTCCCTTTTGTGTTTGAAACAGGTGGGGGAAGAATTGTGTCATCCATATTATGAGCTGCACCATCAGCGGCATGTTCGCGCTCCTCTCCTTGTTCTTCACTCCGCGCATCCCTGATGTTCTCTGCTTCTTCTTCTTCGTTTAGTACGTCGACTTCTTGTATGAGTGTTCTCATCCCAGCTAAATCTATGTTGTACCCTCTATCCGATTTGACACCCCTGTTTGCCAGGTCCATCGCTGTTTCTGCAAGTAGTCTCCTACGACAGAACATCGAACTCCCATTTGGAGCAGTTTGCTCATAGTCTCTGCGGTCAAAAGTTGCATTTTGGCACGCGTTCCGTGTGTATCTCTTCAATATGTACTCTTCAGGTATCTTGTCCACCCGCAGCTGATCTAACATGCAAATGATGTGCACGCAGAACAGGCCTGCAGCAAAGAATTTTTTCGGTTGTTCGTGTCAGCAAACTTCACATAAATATGCAACATTCAATTTTGGTTTGTGAACTGCATTATAAATACGTCCTGGTTTTTCTCTTCTAGTGAACTTCACTAAGGTTTTTTTTTGTTTTCATCTCTTGCTACTAGCAATAAGTGAACTTCATTATATTTTTTGTGTGCTTATTTTTGTTTCTTGTCTCACTGGCCTGTGTGTGTCCACAGCTTGCATTCGCATTCGTAGATACCATTCGTCACATCAGCAACTACCTGGAACTCGTGTCTTGCCCAATCAAAATCATCAGACTGGTTGTAGTGGCGCACCAAATATTTCGTTGGGTTGTCACATGACTGCTCTGATCTGAATGCAGTGCTGCGGTAGTGTGTCTGCTTGAAGTCAGCAAAGACCGCCCTGGTGTAAATCTTGGAGAGCTGAACCTCGAAACCAAACTGAGTAGTAGTCTTTATTTCCGTATGTGAAACAAAGAAAACCAGTTAAGTAGTTGTTTTTCACAGCAAAAATCAAGAAAGTGAGTTGTGTTTATTAATTGCTCATCCAGCTTAAAAACTTTGCTCTAGTTATATACCTCGTTAGCTATGGTCTCCGCGTGCTCGACGCCCTTCCTTGTCTGGATGCACCTGTCCACCTGCGATGCAAAGATGTGTAGGTCGTGTCTTTCCTTGACAAAGTTCCTCTTCAAGATCCGGTTCATGCTTTCACTTCTCTGTGTCGACGTCATCCGTTCACAGAACACCTCCTTGTAGTAAGCTGATATCCATTCTTTTCGGTCTGTCCAAAGCGCCTTCATAATTTCATCATTTTGCAGGTTATACTTCTCCATGAGCTCATGCCAAGCGCGTTCAAACTCTGATGGCATTAGCGGGTGGTTGAGAACCGAGGTCAGCTCATCTTTGAATGTCTCATACGCTTTGTACATCAAGGACATGTGATCCTTGTATTTTTTCAGTATATGCCAACGGCATAACTTGTGCAGCGTGCCTATTAGCGTACTTTTTATTGGGGCATCCATGGAGGGGCATTGATCTGCATGTTTTTGAAAAACCAAGCAGTGAGTTATTGAGAGAACTGCATATCTTTTTCTGCTTTTGCTAATTTTTCGTTGAATGGAAGAAATGGACTACAAAACTTGCCAGTGAACTGTAGTGTTATTTAAACCCATTCTTTTAGCATACCTGTAAGTATGCAGATTGGCTGCTTGTTGTTCATGCAACGCAAGAACGTCCGGAACACCCACTCGAAAGTCGGTATTGTTTCGTCTCTGATGAGAGCCACAACAAATATTGTACTTTGGAGGTGGTGGTTGACTCCAACGAAGACGGCCAGAGGCATGTGGAACTTGTTGGTCTTGTAGGTCGTGTCAAATGTGACACAATCTCCAAAATCTTCGTAGGATCCCCGGCAGCTCGCGTTCGCCCAGAAGATGTTCCGCACACGGTTATCGACATCTTTGTCGTAATCATAGAAGAACTCCGGGTTTATTTGCTGCATTTTCTCAAAGAAAGCCAGGAGTTTGTTCACATCGTCTTCTGTTTCCTCCCTCGCGAATTGGTGCTTCCTGCAGTTCGAAATAATAATATTCTTGTAGCATTAAAGACATACAGAAATGCACAAGCGAACTACATCAAATAGACGAGATATCGTTTATGTTTAGTGAACGTACTTGTTCACCCAGTCACGGCTAGTGCGCCCCATAAAGTGCAGCCCTCCTGACATTCTTGACAGGGTTGACATCATCTGCGTGTGCGTCAGGTTGTCGCTCTGCATGTCCTTCACTAGTTTATCAAGTAACGGATCATCCGTCTTATGTGAGTGCATGTGCAAAAGCATCGCCGGGCTCTCAATCATCCTGTGGTTGTGATTGAGCTCAATCTCTGCTATCACAAACACGTCCTTGATTTTTTACAATCTCATTCTCGCCTTGCAGCCAGTCCTCTTTGATGTTTTCTCTCGCTTTCTATCATAATCTGTGACAGTTTCCTTGCTTCTGCCTTCCTTTGAGCACACTATGTATCTGTTTGTTTTGTATCCGCCGTTTTTGCGTGTGCCGAAGCCTGCATGCCTCGCATACGTGTTCTAGAAGTCTCGCGCCGCAGCGTATGATGTGAATTGCATACCTTTCACAGGCACAAGTTCTCGGAGCATGTTCTCATTCTGCACCACAATATGGAATGTTTTTTTGTTAATGAGAATGCACAAGTTGAAAATGCGTAAGTGAACTGCAGTAGTTAGGCAAGGAAGCTTACATGCGTCTACTGTTTTTTCTCTAACGGTGTTTGCAGCTCACCGATGTTTATTGGGCATGGAGGAGTGACAACAGATATGTGTAATTTAGGATCGCGAGGAGGCAGAAGTGTTGAGAACTTTACTTTTTTGGTTGCTTGTGGCTCTCCTTGATTTTGTTTGCGATTCTTTTGTTGCGCAGTAGTCGGCCTAGGTGGAATTCCACTGTCTCTTCGTCGACGAATCGTTTGCTCATGAACTTGCCGAAGTTGCTGGGTTTCAACATTGGCTTGTTGAGGTGCTATATCATCCGTTCTGATCTGCTGGCCAAATGTTTCAAAGACACGCGTGTACCTTGGCTGCATAACTGTTATGATTTGCTCTTCATCATCATCCTCCTCATCATCTTTCTACGCATGCTCGCCCATGAAGACCAGATCGTTGTCGTCCTCCTCATCTTGCGCGCTTTTCGCTTCACTGCCTTCTCCATCTCGAGTGATATTTGGTTCACTGTTTTCATCTTTATCCTCTACATCTTCCTCCACCGAGTACGCAGTTCTGTTTGTTGTGTTAAAGAAACCTTTAGGTATTTCAGGTGTTATCCATCCAGCCATCTCCCACTCTTCTCTTCCAACGCAGTTCAGGGGCTTTGTGTTGTGAATCAATCGAGGTATCTTCTGGTTTGGAGGCATAGTAATTTCCTGCACAGTATTAAGCCAAAGCGTTATGCACGCTAACAGTGAAATGACCTGCATTTTCGTACTATATATCATTATATATGCAACTTGAGAAATTGCACTTCAATTTTTCATTCTATAACAGGGCACTGGGAGTTAACATGAAGAAACAAGGCACTTCAATTTTAAGCCACATCGCTCTACATATGTAAGCCATGGTGTACTGCATTATTCAGCCATAGCGCATTTTCATTTTTTTGAAGTATCTTTCTGTTTTTTACTCGGAGATACATGGCACTGCAGTTGACGCAAGAGGGCACTGCATGGTAATAAAAAGGGCACTGCAATTTGAATTTCTCATCAAACACTAGAAAGCAACTGCACTATACTAAACTGGAGGTGAGGGGGTTGGGTATGTGAATTTCTTACATTATCTGCAAGCGTGACTTTCCTCTTGAGAGCAGTTCTCTCCTTCTGCAGATGCAGCTCGGCCTGCTGTTGGCGTGCATTCCACCTCCGCTGCAGGAACTCATGGGCTTTTTCAACTTTCGCCATTGTCGCGGGAGAAGGCTGGACGATGGGCGAAATGGCCATTGCAGTTCGCATCCACGACGACTGCGAGGTTGCTGGAGAAGGCATCTTTGCAGTTCTCTTCCCCCTGCCATGCATCACCGAGGCTGGATGCTTCAGCTGGGTCAACGGCGGCAGATCTCCCAGGTCATAGGCTCGGATCTGTGGCAGGGGTGCAGCTAACGGCGCACTTAATCGAGGCGGCGACGCACGTAGATCGATTCAGGGGTGTTGGGGCGAAGGTGAGGGGCGGCGTCGCTTCCTAACCGCCGCCGCGGAAGAAGCCTCGCCGAGGGACTGCATCGGCGGCGCTCCGCGCAAGAAGGCGGGGAGGGGAGTGGCGCGCCGCTGTCCACGCGCGCTCCGCGCAAGAAGGCGGGGAGGGGAGGGGAGGGGCGCTCCGTGCAAGAAGGCGGGGAGGGGAGGGGAGGGGCGCGCCGCGCAAGGAGGCGGGAGGGGATGAGGACGCCGCCGTCCACGCGCGCTCCGCGCAATGAGACGGGGAGGGGAGGAGGACGCTTTCGGGCGCTCCGCGCTAGAAACCTGTTTTAAACGGAGGTGTTATGAGAATAAGGTTTTTGTTATGAGAATAAGGTCTTAAGGGGTGTTATGAGAATAGACCCACCATATATATATATATATATAATGATGATAGTTCCATCAGACCATCACCATACATACATTAGACACGTCAAATAATTCAGGATCAGGATCCGAAAAAGCACAAAGTGTCAAAAGCTCTATTTTATATGTAATGCTAATTAATGACCAAGATCGTAATTCATGAAACAAAAATATTAATAGATACTGGTGCGTAGTGGTACCTGCTGCCAAGTTTCATTCAGGTTTCCTGTAGGGAGCTTAACTGTACCTAGCGCCGGGGCACATGCGGCACGTCTGTGGTTTGGTCTTGTACGTATATTGATGCTTGAGTCTCGCGACCCATGCATGCAGCCGTGGATCCTTCCGCTGGTTCGCATGTTTACATCACCTGTTAAATACAGGCGAGCAGAAAAAGAAAGAAAGGATATTTAGGTTACTTTGCATGCATTATGAGTGATCCTATCCTTTTTAATCCAAAGAATTACTCCCTCCGTTCCTAAATATTTATCTTTCTAGAGATTTCAACAAGTGACTACATACAGGGACGAAGCTAGAAAAAATGGTCATTGGGGTCAACCAATGTCCAATGCCTACTATAGCACATGCTATGGTGTGACTCACGCTGAGAGCAATATAAAGAGGAAAAACCAAAAATATGTATAACACAAATAGAAATAACATCCAAGGGCGACATGAAGAGCGAAAATATGCAATGAGCCAATGATATAACTAGTATCATAATAATAAGATTGTCATACCAAGTACTGGTTCCACGAAGTCATAAAATCATTTTTTTACATATTCAGGAAAAATAAGCAAAAAAATATGACTTCTAACAATTTCATTTGTAACTTCCTGAAAAGGATGAAAAAAAAGTAATATATTATATTCACAACATTGGTGCGTAAGAAATAATATAGAGAATAAATAGCATAAACAAAAAGTTAAGAGTGATGTGAGACTCACATTTTATAACTTGCCTTCTCGATCTCCCATCTTCTTAAATAGATCAATTACGTCGTCATTCGTAATGGTAGCAAATATATCTTTCTCCACATAGCAAATCAAGCAATCACTCATGAACTGGTCACCCATTTTGTTGCGTAAAACACTCTTCACAATATTCATTGCCGAAAAGCATCTCTCCACTGACGCCGTGGCAACCGGCAATATTAGCACTAGCTTTAGAAGTTGATACACCAAAGGGAAAGCAAGATGCTTCTTAGTGTCAACCAACTTTTTAGCAAGATCCGCAATGCCATCCAAATTGGCAAATCTTTGGTCTGCTCGGACATTGTCAATGTAAATCCGAAGTTCATGTCCAAGATCCATCAATTTTGATGAATCAAAATCCTCAGGATAAAACTCAGCTAGCTTCAACAAACTCTCCAAGTTAAAAGCAGCGAAAGAGTTTTTTGGGTTGAAAGAAGCCATGTGAATAAGCAATGCATAATTTACTTCATTGAATCTGTCATCAAACTCTCGAAGTTGCCAATCAATAACAGTGTTAAGACAGTCTATTTGATAATGATGCAGGTTTGTGATATTGGTTCTTTTTCGTGTATTATGTCGATTGACATATTCATCATGCATGTTTAGTTTTGGAATGTCATGTTCTTCACAGAATGAATATACCTTCTCCAAAAGTGATTCCCACCCATTATCTCTTAGTTGTTGTAGATCATTCCTTGTTGACTTCACACATGACATTGCATTCAAGATATCTTGATCCTTTTTTTGCAATGCTTGTGACAGAGTGTTGGCACTCCCTAATATATGGAACATCATGTGCAAATAGAACACAAAATCAAAGGTTCCAAAATATGATAGAAGACCACGTGCTTCACTTTTCTTGGAATCTTTCTTGCCTTCTTTTGATACATACTTGAGGACATTGACAATTGATGGGAACAACTGAATTAAGCTTGAGAGGGTTCTATAGTGAGAACCCCAACGGGTGTCTCCCGCCCTTTGAAGTGACTGATCTTGATTCAACCCTGTGCCGGTACAAATTCGTCCACTACTTATGGCTTTTTTTACATTCTCTCTATTAGTCTCTCTGATCATGTCTTTTCTTTTGCAAGAAGCTCCAACCACATTAAACAAAAGAGAGATCATGTAAAAAAAATCTGCAATATCTTCATTCTTCTTTGAAATCGCTACGATAACCAATTGGAGTTGGTGAGCAAAACAATGCACGTAATATGCTGATCTATTCTCTTCCAGAATTTTAGCTTTCAAACCATTGAACTCACCCCTCATATTGCTCGCCCCATCATAGCATTGCCCTCTAACTTGTTTGAAGCTTAATCCAATATCAACAAACAATTTCTCAAGGGCTGACTTGAGACACGTTGCCGATGTTTCCTTCACATGTACTACCCCAACTAGTCGTTCTAGGATTAACCCAAGCTTATCAACATACCTCAACACAACGGCCATTTGTTCTTTGTCTGACACATCAGAAGCCTCATCAATCAACAAACTGAAAACATCACCACCAATTTCTTGAAGAATAGAATTCAATGTTATCTGTAACAAACAAGATAAAATATATTTTTGGGTGCTCGGAGAGATAAATCATATGAAATAAATAAAGAATAGAGATGCTAGTAAGTAGTAATTTACCTTTGCAAAATAATTTGCAAGTTCCTTTTGAATATCTGGAGACACCCATTTGCAATTTTTTGGGGCATTCTTAAGAACTACATTCCTCACATCCTCATTCTGATTTGCTAATGTTTGTACCAACTCTCGAAAATTCCCTTTATTTTTGGATTCCTCTGATTCATCATTGCCACGGAAAGCTAAACCTTGATGTAACAAGTATCTAACTGATTCGACGGAAGTATTCAACCGAATACGATTTTGCCTTTTTGTGATATCAGTTTGCTTGTTGAGGGCGACTTTAATGGACTGATCTTGATTCATCAAGGCATCACATCTTTTAGCAGCTACATTGTGATAGCTATTAACCTCACCCACATGAGTGTCCAATCTGTATTTCTTATTCCAACTAGAAAAACCATTGACAACAAATGCATCATTCCCACCTTGACCGTCGATGCAATCTCTAAACAAATAGCAACATTGGCAAAATGCCTTATGCACTTTATCACTGTACTCTAGCCAATGATAATCTTTAAACCATTCTGGCTTGAATCTTCTTTCAAATCCTCCGATGGTCTTCTGCGGATATATAAAGCCTTCTTGTGGCCTATAAGGTCCTCTAGTTAAATATATTCTTCTGATCTCATCTTGCTTCTTTGGATTCTTAGTGTACTGTGATATTCTTTTTCGATTGGCCGGATCAAAAGGAAGTTCATCCAAATTAATATCTGCTGTAGTAGTAGTAGTACCAATATTTGATGCGTGATCTTGCCTCAGTCTAACTGGCCTTGAAGTCTCTCCCAGATCAGTCTCTGGTGCTGTTCGTTTCAGCAGAAATCTGTCCATATCCTTCTAGCCCTAGCCTCCTAGATGCAGCAAAAAAATATCAATGTAAATTTAGTAATTAGCCATCCGGGAGACTGGGTTGTTAGTGCGTGAGATCAAGAGAAACTAAGAAAGAGTTTGGCGTACCTGCGTGAGAATTGCCTACGAGGAGGGCAAGTACCAAGTGGGCAACCAACACTCGGGAGATTAAGGATTATACGGCGGCGGCGGCGGCCGACCGATCAACATCACCCTTGAAGATTAGGGATCGCCGTTGTTCGTCGCCGTTGCAAATTGGGGATTAGGGATTGGGAGTTGGGGTGAGGAAAAGATTAGGCGAAGGCGATGAGACGGAGAGGCGACCTGACGATGGCGGAAGAGACGAAGAGGCGACCTGGGCTGTTTACATCTACAGAAGTTGGAGACCAAACGTCCAAGGTGTACGTGTGTTACTCGGTGTGTAAGCCTAAGCCAAAGTATTATGCATTGGGCCTTCAGCCTTGGCCCTTGTGTGCTCAGGCTGTGTGGAGCTGTACGCCATATTCTTATTTTATCTTTTACTAGAATTTACAGATGTTATGGGCTGAGACTATGAATAATTGGACATTATCTACTGGGCTGGGGTCAACTAATATTTTGGGCTGGGGTCAAACGCAGTTTTGATGGACGTAGTTAGCTGAAACTACCCGAAGCCATTGGGGTCAATTGACCCCAGCGTCCATACTGCAGCTTCGTCCCTGACTACATACGAAGCAAAATGAATGAATGTATACTCTAAAATATGTCTACATACATTCGTATGTTGTAACCATTTGGAATGTCTAGAAAGACAAATATTTGGGAACGGAGGAAGTACAATGTACTACGCCTCTATAACTAACTTAATCTAGCACGTCTACCTATCTAGTACTCCCTCCGTCTGAAAATACTTATCATCAAAATGAATAAAAGGAGATGTATCTAGGTATATTTTAGTTCTAGATACATCTTTTTTTGTCCATTTTGATGACAAGTATTTTCGGACGGAGGGAGTAGTAAAACATAACCGAATGTACTATGGCGATATAGCCTTTGCAACTTGCATGTCTTGGTTAAATCTGTAACGAACGGCTTGCATAAGTTCTTCGTGCCTCCAGGGCCCATGATAACAATGCAATGGACGCATGACCGCTGCTTTGAGCCTTAGCATCTCCCTCAATTAGAATTTAGAAGTGCGAGAGGACTGAGTCTTATCCCCTCACATGAAAATAAGAATAACAAACACTCCTGGTCATGAGTTGTGTAACTTTCTGTCATACTTGTCACATGCTTTCGTTTCCACGTGAAAGTTTCTCTGGCGATGGCCTTAATAAATACCGTCTCATATTTCACCATCAAAGCCTGCATTATCCGCTTGCCCCGCTGCTTTAGATGGGAATCAGAATGTGACTTTTATCTATCAAATATCATCTTTAGTTAGCTGGGTATGTTGTATCTACAAGTTTGTTGCAGGCATGGTGCCACTTGAGATATTAGAGGGAACTGACTGTTGGCACTAGCTCTACACCGAAAATCCTTGCCAGGATCATCTATGTACTCCCCATCGAAAGCAATAGCCACGCACTTGATGAATCGATAGAAGCTGATTGAGCTGTGCGTACAAAGCGATCTCACCACAGGCAGATAGGTTTCTTCACGAAAATGTTGCTTGGGACCATGGTGCACCCGAACCTACACTCACTGCCATACATCGTCTGACAACCTTTTCGAGATACGAGCTAATTAACTCGTTTCTTCAGCAGGTGTACCTAGCTAAGCAGACTATCGGCTTGCCGATGGCTACCTAGCTAAGCAATCAACCAGTGTGGATACTCGCCGGGAGCAATCTTATTGGATTTTCTTTTTCTTTTTTCTTCTCGAAAATGAGAATGACCCGTGACCTTTGCATCTGGCCGATGCATACAGACATTTTATTAATTATTGACAAAGACCTTACAAAGTCAGCGGCGAAGCCACACATGAGCTGGGTAGTCAATTGACTACACAACTTTTTGCAAAAACTACATGCATGAAGTAGAAATCATGCCAAAAAAATTTATATATGCATATATATGACCACACAACATTCAATTGACTACACACGATTCGACTCATGGCACCGCCACTGTACAAAGTAATACGTAAGTAAGTCTGAAGCCGTCATCTTGACAACATCTGTCACTACTCCTAACCACTTGATGAAGGGATGTCGATTTTCTGAGCCGAATACCAAACAAACTTCGCACCAAAGCCTAACATCTAAAGTCGAAGGCCCCAACCAAGCCTCATACCGGTTCCACGACATACACCGGTCCGACGCACTCACAGAGGTCATCATCGCCGTCTTCCACCGATCCATCTTCAGAGCAGGTACTGACGCATTGTCCTTGCCAGGCTTGCAGTCGACGCCACCCTGACGTTAGACAGCGCCGCCACCCTGACGTTAGACAGCACCGCCACCCTGCGCTCGTCCATCACCATGCGTCCACCGACGAGAGCTAGCTGCTCTATGCCGCCGAGAGACACCGTTGTCAACATGCCAGATGCGACGCCGCTGCTCCTTCGCTAACTAGTCTTGTTTGTTTGGGGTTACAAGGCCAGGGTACATGTATATGTAGGGTAGGCTAGCTATTTAACGTATTCAAATGTTACGAAGCAACCGATTTATCAAGCAGCTGGGCAATTCAACTTATTCAAGGACCAGTTGTTGCATGGCGTCACAGCCCTTAAGGCTCTCTTCAAGTTAGACGCAGACCAGACCACTACACTGGAAGCAGCACTGAGATCACACATGGTGGCCAAAACGTCCTCAGCCACGAAAAAAATGCCCTCGACCACGAATCGCCAGTAGAAGCGACTGGTTCCTAATTTGAACTTTACCCAGTATCGTAGACACATAGTGATGATCTTCTAATGTTAGCATAATCTATCGTGCTACTACTACTGTTATCTGTGTTCATAGTCAGCTGAATGAAGAAATGTCTGGTTTTAATGATTAGTCACAACACTAACATAATCAGATGAAATGTGTGAAATCTCTTTCTCTTCTAGGAGAATGGATATTTTTTGCTGATATGTAGGTGTACACAGATGTGGGGCACGATGGATGTCTTTGGGTGAAATCTCTTTCTAGACATTCCAAGCAGCACTGACGGCGGTCAAAATCTCTTTCTTCCTTTCTTTAGGTTAAGAATGATGCCTTATAGTAAATAATTGTTGAAGCTACTTACCGATGATGGTGTTTAGCAAATTCTACTGCGCAATAAGTATCTATGCAAAAAAAAAAAAATGGTGTCCTGGACATATTGAAAGCCTGGTAACTCATTTTTTTTGGTTGATCTGATGGAGGTAAAGAAACATGTTCTCCGCAAGGGACCATTTGAGATAAAAGTCATTTTCAAGATACATTTCTGGAAGGACAATATCTAGCCTTGTAACGCATCCTACGTGAAAAGTATAATACTCTTGAGCACTTGCTTAGCTCCTCCCCTTGAGATGGATCATTTGGCTTGCGGGTGTCTTGTGTCATCACAACTTCGTCAATCCCATTTGGATTCGATTTACTTGATTGAAGGGCGGGACTGAGTCCTTCACAGTTGTGCACTCTGGCACACAGAGATTTCGGTGGACAAAAATAAATTAACATGGATATCAAAGAGGCTACTAAAAGATATGAATTTCATATGGTATCTTCCGAGAAGATTTGTGCTAACTAAGGACAACGTCGCTCGAAGCAACTCGCAAGGTAGTAAGACGGAATCAAACATCTCTTATTTCAATACTGGTTTGTGTGTTCTACTTGCTCAGTCATCGAAAAAATATAAAATTTGTATATTGTTGGGGAACGATGCATGGAAAACAAAAAAAGTTCTACGCACACGCAATGATCTATCCATGGAGATGCATAGCAATGAGGCGGAGAGTGTGTCTATGAACCCTCGTAGACCGTCAGCGGAAGCGTTTCACAACGCGGTTGATGTAGTCGAACTGTCTTCGCGATCCAACCGATCGAGTACCGAACTTCGGAACCTCCGTGTTCCGCACACGTTTAACTCGGTGACGTCCGAACCTTCTTGATCCAGCAAGACGGCGAGGTAGTGGATGAGTTCTGACAGCACGACAGCGTGGTGACGGTGATGGTAAAGTTATCTCCGCAGGGCTTTGCCTAAGCACTACGAAAATATGATCGGGGGTGTAAACTGTGGAGGGGAGCGCCGCACGAGGCTAGATAATTGTCTGGTGTGTGCTAGGTACCCTCCTCCCACATATATATAGGTGGTTGTGAGGGAGGAGCAGCCAAAGGGGGCGCCCAAGTAGGATCAATCCTACTTCGGGTCTCTCGCAAGCCACGCCCTCCCCCTGCCTTGTATAAGTGCGGGAGAAAGGTAGGGGAGCGTGCCCCCCTTCCTTTCCCACTTGAGGAGGGAAAGGAAGGAGGGGCCTCCCCTCCCCTTTCCTTTCCATAGGGACTTCTGTGCAAGGAACGGGCGCATCAGGGGTTGATCTGTCCCCCCTTTGGCCCATTAGGCCCATACACTTACCGGGGGTGTCCGAAACCCCTTCCGGTGACCCGATGACTACCCCGTGCACTCCGAAACTCTTTCGGTATCTGAATACCATCGTCCTATATATCAATCTTTACCTCCTGACAATTTAGAGAATCCTTGTCATGTCCGAGATCTCATCCGGGACTTCGAACAATATTCGGTTACCAAATCATATAACTCATATGACACTATATCGTCAAGGAACATTAAGCGTGCCGAACCTACGGGTTCGAGAACTATGTAGACATGACCGAGACACCTCTCCGGTCAATAATCAATAGCAAAACTTGGATGCCCATATTGGATCCTACATATTCTACAAAGATCTTTATCGATCGAACCGTTATGACAACATACGTAATTCCCTTTGTCCATCGGTATGTTACTTGCCCGAGATTCAATCGTCGGTATCTTCATACCTAGTTCAATCTCATTACCAGAAAGTCTATTTACTCGTTCCTTAATACATCACCTCGTGACTAAACTCCTTAGTCATTTGCTTGCAAGCTTGTGATGTGTATTACCGAGAGGGCCCAGAGATACCTCTCTGATACTCGGAGTGAAAAATCCTAATCTCGATCTATGCCAACTCAACAAACACCTTTGGAGATACCTGTAGAGCATCTTTATGATCATCCAGTTACGTTGTGACATTTGATTGCACACACTGTATTCCTCCGGTATCCAGGAGCTGCATAATCTCATAGTCGAAGGAATATGTATTTGACATGAAGAAAGCAATAGCAATAAACTGAACCATCAATATGCTAAGCTAACGAATGGGTCTTATCCATCACATGATTCTCCTAATGATGTGATCCCGTTATCAAATGACAACACATGGCTATGGTTAGGAAACCTTAACCATCTTTGATCAACGAGCTAGTCTAGTAGAGGCTTACTAGGGACACGGTATTTGTTTTTGCATTCACACATGTATTTATGTTTTTGATCTATACTTCTAGCATGAATAATAAACCTTTATCATGATTTAGGAAATATAATAATAACCACTTTATTATTGCCTCTAGGGCATATTTCCATCACATATATGGTCACTCACTTCACGGAATACCAAATACGCTTAGTACACTAAATTGAGTGAGAGTGTCCGCTTTATTATGATCGCTTTGACTATGTATAAATGGTTTTGTTTCTAATGGCATATTATTTATTACTAGTCGTCAACCCGTGCATGCGCACTGGCTAGCCTACAAAAGTGAGTGCACATTAGAATTGTACTTTCTAATTAAATTAAATTCATTAGGTGGCCTTCTTGTACCGTCTTTCAATTTACTTTGATATTAGATTCGTACTAAAGAAATATTTTTAGAGAACATATGCATGTTTATGATAAAAAAATATGTATAGATGATATAAAAATATATTCAGTGAGGAATCTACATATTGATATGGTATTGTAGAAGTTAATAATTTTTGTAATTAACACGGTCATAGTATAGAATGTTTGAGTTAATACAATATTAACATGGGAAGTAAAATCAAAATGAAGGATTATTATTTGATAGATATTTGAACTAAATGATTTAGTGTCTCTATAATAAAATAATGGACATGCTTAACAGTTGAGTATAATAATACCTCATCTTAACATCTTCATGTAATAGCTTGATTTACAATAATCATTATCCTACACTTTCTTTGATAAATTATGCTAACTAATGGTACAAATGGCAATATTACAAATTCCAAAAACTAATTAGCATTCAAAAACTGAAAATAAAAATGACATACTTGTTAAATATGCAGTGTGCAATTTAGCTTTCTGGAATTTTCTCAATTACAAAATCATTTTTTCTTCTCCAACACTATGCAAGTTGTCGTGCACATCACTTCTCCCTGGTTTGTATGTACAAAAATATTTATATATGCAGTAGAATAAGAAAGGTGATTCTAATTGTAAGTAAGTCATAACATCTATTTTGGATTTCGAAAGTTCCTAGGATGTCCAAATCCCTCATTAACATAAAATTAAAACGAAATATTAATAGATAAATTTATGTAGTAGATTTTCCTACCATTCACAATTAATTTACATCTACCAAACTGTACGATTTTGTGTCCATGTACGTCATGGTCAAAGACGGCCAGGTCTTGATCATTGTGGCAAATCGATTGTATATAGGTTAGTAATGTAGAAGAAAACTACATAAGAATTCTGGTAGGTTCAAACTTTTGACATGAGAAGTACAAATAACCTGTGGTAGATCAATTACATAATTATCAGACCAAGTTCTGAAGGAGAACATATCATGTGCAAATACTACTTTCCATATTCAGATATTTCATTATGTTACTCCCTGTGTAAACTACGCTCTTATATTAGTTTACGGAGCGAGTAGATTTTATATCATGCATATACGCTGCCATAAATCCATCTCTTCCACGACAATATTCAGTGTAACCATCGCCACACGGATTTTGCATGGATTGCAATTGCACGTGGTGGGAGAGATAAATGTCACAGTGGAAGATATATAGATCAGAAGTTAGATAAGTTTATATTGCACCAATCAACACTAAAATGTGGGCGTCGGACATCCTAACTTGATAATCACGATTCACCACTGTACAGTGCATACATCAATGATGTGCATGCTTTTTATACTACAGGCGTGGACATGAGCCTGGGATTGAAGCTGCTTCTAGGCTGCCACACATAATGTATTGCGAGCGATGGAGCTACTCCTGCCCGAACGCGCAACAACCGTCAGGACGTAAGAAAAACGGAAATTCGATAACTCGCATAAAGCTTGAAGGCATGAGATCTTTGAGGTGAGACAATAGCGGGGGTATTAATTACTACTACGGAAGTAGAGAACAAATGCTTTTTAATTTAAAGAAAAGATTGTAATAACGCAAGCTGTAAATTGTGTTTTTTTTTTCAAATGTACCCGCTGTAGTGTACCCTTTATATATCAACCTACGCATACTTCAATGCGTATATATACACACGCAGACACGCCTGCAGCAGTATTGCACAGTCGAAATAGCTAGGTACATTACGATTGCATGCCTCAACATGCATGTCTGAAGCTCCTGATTTTCTTGGTACATTGAACTGGACCGCGGCATGTGCGGCTTGTGGAACAACCGGTCCGTCAGCGCTGACCCGAACTATCCCATGTTGTCTTATGCCCCTGACGTCCAGACTGCTTGGCCTCCGGTGCGATTGCTCTCTCAGGGTAAAATTATTTTATATAGTGCATAAACTATTCTGTAGAAAATAATGAAACGGAACTGCACCAATTAGAACAAAGAAAAAATACTATCAAACATAAGAACTGATACATCTTGTACCATGTTGAGGAGTCTCAATTTTGAAAGCAGCTTTTCTGCTCAAATGAGACAATAGCCAGGCTGCACATAAAGTTCTTTCTGGGAATTTTGTTGGGACTACATCATAAGTTGATCCTGTCCGTCTCTGATGTGAAGAACATAGACACAAGCATGCTCATCTATCTGCTAACCTGGAAATTGGATGCCATAAAATGAGTTATTCTGCCATGCATGTAGCGACATACAATTTATACTCACATCGTGCAGGCCTTATCTATGTCTTCGTCTATGTGGTAACGACCTATCATTGGGGGCACTATGAGGTGGGTTGAACATGTCCGGGTCTGTTTGAATTAAGATACCCATCGGTATGATCGATGCGATTCTGCGCTAGGGTCCCAGCCTCAATCTTATCTGCCATATGCGTTTATAAGGAATAAAGGCAATGAATTCCCTTGTATTGCACACATAGCTGATCAAGCCAACTTGATTAAGAGATGAAAGCAAGTAGAGCCCTGAAACTTATCTCATAGCGGATGTCCCCATATGAAGTTAAATACGGGATGCAGCTAGATGCATCCATCCATGCTTTTATCCATCTGATGATCAGAGGCAGAATAACCTGGGTATAAAGGAAAGGTAAGCATGTGTGGGTGGGTGGAATAGAGGGAACCTTGCTCGTGCTGCCGAGAAACCATACAGATTGTAGGAAGTGTATCACACACGTGGTGCCATGGGTCTTCATGTCATCTATGTCTTTGCACGCAGAACATGCTAACGTGGAGACATATAACGGAGAATTTCCGGTCATCGGGTTGTAGATGTACATGCAAAACATGAAGGGTAAACTTGCCGAAGGCTTGGGGTGGCCATGATGGTGTTGTGCTTGACGCGTGAGGAGAAGAGCCTACCGTTGTATGATTTTTGTTCTGGTTTGGCTGATTGAGATAGAAGGCTCGGGGCGGCCATGGCGGCGGCGTAGATGGAGCATGAGGAGAAGTTCTATTGATCGATCTATTTTTGTTTTGCTTATTCAGGTAGATGGGTTGGACCGAGAGCAAGAGGGTCGTGAGAGATTAGGAGAGAGGCAGAGCACATCTGTTTTTTTTCGAGGAAATTTTTGTAACGTGAGAGTTTCTAGAATTGATCTACACCACGTACATATAGCTTTTTCTGGAGGTAACGTACAGAGCTAATGACCGAGCTATTTTAATTTTGCAGGTCTGCTATGGGCTGCCTAATGCAAAGGCCCATCTGAAAGGTTGAACTGGTATGGCTAGGTTAGCTTTACACCCTGTACTATGCTATGATATGAGTTTTTAGTTTTGCATCTGGCGGCTTAGAGGAGAGATATAGGTGATACACGAGAGATTGTAGGAGGGAGATGCGTACGTGAGAGGTTATTTTAACAGGTTTGCTATTTCACATCTAGATATGAGATATTATCTCACATCTAACTCCCTCACCCTTAGAGACAAAAAAGAAAATCCATGAAAGACTTTTAAAAAATATCAAGGATGAGGAAGTCTAAGTGTGAGAGAGTTAGATGTGAGATATGTGACATAGACAGACCTTTATTTTAAACGTGAGAGATTGAGAGATTTTAGTCGTGAGGGAGATATCCATGAGTTTTTTTCTTTTTGGGAGAGCGTACGTGAGAGGTTTTTTTACACGCGAGAGATTGAGAGATTTTAGTCGTGAGGGAGATATCCATGAGTTTTTTTCTTTTTGGGAGAGATCTACACCGTAATAATTTGCTCCCACGAGATTAACGGTTCTTAATTACTGATTAACGTGGGAATTTTTAGGGAGTCACAAATTAGTATAGGTATAGATTGTACACACTGCCTTCCTATGTGCTCTACGCTACACGAAACTGAGTATCAATCGATGTTCAAGATGGTGTGTATGCAGTTGTAGCAGGTGACCAGAAAGGCTTTTACCCATCATGGATGGCAGCATAATCCTCAGATAGGTCAACCTCCTATGTCAACATAGGCATTGTTTGTGTCTGATAGGGCTCTACTGTTGCCAACTTCGCATTTTTATATACTTTGTTAGACGTTTTTTGTTGTCGTTGTGTGTATCTTGTCTATGCAGAGATTAGGTAACACAGGAAAGAACCCTTTCTGTGACTGATCCATTTTGAACTTCTTCAAAACTTTATCAAGGTATATGCTTTGTGAAAGTACTATTAAGCATCTCGATCTATCCCTATATATCTTGATGCCCAATAAATAAGCGGCTTCACCGAGGTCTTTCATTTAAAAAATTCTTATGTAAGTATCCGTCTATGCTATCTAGAAATTCTATATCATTTCTAATCAACAATGTGTCATCCACATATAATATCAGAAATGCTACAGAGTTCCTACTCACTTTCTTGTAAATACAGGCTTCACCGTAAGTCTGTATAAAACCATATGCTTTGATCACCTCATCAAAGCGTATATTCCAACTCTGAGATGCTTGGACAAGTCCATAGATGGATCACTGGAGGTTACCCACTTTGTTAGCACCTTTAGGATCGACAAAACCTTCTGGTTGCATCATATACAACTCTTCTTTCAGAAATCCATTAAGGAATGCAGTTTTGACATCCAATTGCCAGATTTCATAATCAAAAAATGCGGCAATTGCTAACATAATTTGGACAGACTTAAGCATCGCTACAAGTGAGGAAGTCTCATCGTAGTCAACTCCTTGAACTTGTCGAATACCTTTTGCGTCAGGTCGAGCTTTGTAGACAGTAACAATACCATCAGCGTCAGTCTTCTACTTGAAGATCAATTTATTATCTATGGCTTGCCGATCATCGGGCAAGTCCACCAAAGTCCGCACTTTGCTCTCATACATGAATCCTATCTCAGATTTCCTGGCCTCAAACCTTTTTTGAATCTGGGCTCATCATGGCTTCTTCATAGTGGCTGCGAATAGGAAAGATCACCGAACACGGTTTGAAGTTACAACTGCTTGTTAAACACACACTGCTCTCCCAAGGGCCGGCCCAACTTCTGGTTCTGTTTTTTTCAATGTTAGTTAGGCTTGGGTACAATACAATAGCGTTAGCCGAGGTCCCCTGGTGGTCATTTTTGGTGGCCTAGGAGCACGCCAAGTAGTGTGTCCAGCTACTGCCACATGTCACATGTTGGTTTTCTTTCCCTGTGTTGGGTGCTTCATCTTGATCATTGTATGTGTTTTCGGGTTTTAGATAGTTTTTCCTGTTTTTTTCTGTGTATGTGTTTTTTCTCCACCCTGTGTTTTAGATAGCAGAGCAGAGCAGAAGTAGGGAGGAGCGGTTGCTTGAGGAAAAGGGTTGTCGCCATCTCTTGCGTCCTAGCCGAAGTGAGTAGGGATTAGGGAATCATGGTGGCCAGTTGCTATCAATGACTGACAGACGAAGGAAGGAAGGCGGCGAAGGAATCTCGACCCGGACGGACGACTTTGTTCCAAACGTGTCCACACCGTCCAAGTTTCTTCATGAGATGACGTCATGGCATGAAGCTGTAGGTGGAAGTTTATTTTTAACAAAGTCTCGCTATGCTTTTATTAAATCATCAGAATGTCTACACGGAGGGGGTGGGGCAAGGGGGAGGGCTATGAAATATTTCCTCATGAATTACCTTCCTCCTCGCGCCCAGCTCGCCCACAGGGTAACCACGAAGTGAACGAAATCATCACTATGCAAGGTTTCGTGCGCAAAAATCAAAGTCTTCACGAAGCCATCTTGGTTAGAACACATCTTCTCTACTATCAACTCCAAGGACAGAGTCCACACGCTTCCCGCTCATCTTTGTTCTAATGATCAGACGGTGGGCAGAATGGACAAAGAAGTTGTCGCGGTTCTCCTCACTCCAAACCCATAAATCTCCAATTTTCCTCATGCACAATAGAATGTTAAGATTTTCTTCTACATCAAAGGGGGTAAAAACTGGTCGTACCACATTCTTCTTTCCATGCAGTAGTCGTGGCATCGATTAGCCCCGCCACTAATTGCGGTGGATCTTGAACAAGTGGGGCGATCGTCCGCTTAAATTTTTCCACGGGAATTCAATTGTGATCCCATATATAACTGGTCTCACCACCCCCAACTCTTCATATGATGCCTTGAGCCAAATATCATGCCCATCAAGGACCGTTCACCAGATTTGTGAGTGGTGCGAGCCCACTTCGGCTTCCAGCAAAGAATAGTTCAGAAAGTACCTTGCTTTGAGGATCTTAGCATGGAGAGACTCTGAATCATTGCTACCTCTTAAGCTTGCGTTGTATTCCCTCAAAAAGAAAAGGGAGATGCAGCACAGTAGCGTAAGTATTTCCCTCAGTTTTTTAGAACCAAGGTATCAATCCAGTAGGAGACCACGCGCCAGTCCCTCGCACCTGCACAAACAAATAAGAACTTCGCAACCAACGCAATAAGGGGTTGTTAATCCCTTTACGGTCACTTACGAAAGTGAGATCTAATAGAGATGATAGTTGATATTTTTGGTAATTTTAGATTAATAAACCAGCAAATAAAAGCGGTAAAAGTAAAGTAGATGTAGATTGATATGTTGAGAATAGACCCGGGGGCCATAGTTTTCTCTAGTGGCTTCTCTCATGATAGCGATATTCTACGGCGGGTAAACAAATTACTGTCGAGCAAATGATAGAAAAGCGAATAATTATGAGACCATCTAGGCATGATCATTGTATATAGGCATCACGTCCGAGACAAGTAGACCGACTCCTACCTACATCTACTACTATTACTCCACACATCGACCGCTATCCAGAATGCATCTAGTGTATTGAGTTCATACGAATAGAGTAACGCCTTAAGCAAGATGACATGATGTAGAAGGATAAACTCAAGCAATGATGTAAACCCCATCCTTTTATCCTCGATGGCAACAATACAATACGTGCCTTGCTGCCCCTACTGTCACTGGGAAAGGACACCGCAAGATTGAACCCAAAGCCAAGCGCTTCTCCCATTGCAAGAACTATATATCTAGTAGGCCAAACCAAACCAATAATTCGAAGAGACTTGCAAGGATATTATGAGCACATGATACGTCCAAAACGTATCTATAATTTCTGCTTTCTCCATGCCTCTTTTGTGTGACATTTCTATGATATTTATGCACTTCCATACACTTTTGATCATATTTGGACTAACCTATTAACTCAGTGCACCCCAGTGCCAGTTTCAGTTTTCTGCTGTTTTTCTATTTCAGGTTTTCCCATTACTTAAATTGCCAGAAAAATTCCGGGAAAAATATATATAAAATCAGCGTTCCGGAAGCTTCCACGCGCCAGAAGTGGGGCCAGAGGGGAGCCAGGGGCAGCCCAGGCGGCCTGCCCCCGCGGCCCCCCTCCTGGCCGCGCCGGGGGGCGCCTGGGCCCCCTTACCTCCTCTGGTGACCCCCTTTGGCATATATTTACACCGCGTCCCGAAACCCTCGAGGACGGAACCCTTTTTCGCGATCTCATCTCTGTTCCGCCGCCGCCGCGCTTCCAAGATCGGGAGCACCAGGAGAAGTCTTCCCGGCACCCTGCCGGAGGGGAGAACCACCACCGGGAGCTTCTCCACCACCATGGACGCCTCCCGGATGAGTTGTGAGTAGTCTCCCTTGGACCATGGGTCCATGACTAGTAGCTATGTGATGTTCTCCTCCCCTCTTTGTTCTTCATCGATTAGACCTCGTGAGCAGCCCTACATGATCGAGGCACATATGTAATCCTTATGCTGTTGCTATGATGAGTTTGCTGGGATCCGATGGATTATGAGATTATGTTCAGATTGTGTGTGAGTAATATATTTGATTCACCTCTTTTATATTTATGTTCTTGAGTAATTCTTGCATGTTCTCCGTTGCTATTTATTGCTTTGGCCGAGTAGTAGGTAGTAACTTCAAGAGGGAACGTTATGCTTGATTGTGGGTTCATGCCCCTCGATGACTAGCTTGAGTGACAGAAACATGAGTCTAGGGGATGTGCTGTTGCCACAAGGGGGAAAACAACGGTGCTTGTACTCGCGGGTGCAAGGATTGTTTACTTTACGCAAAGTTCTGTTAATGCAGTTGTCTGTTGCTTTGAGTTTACACTATGGGTGGGACTCGCAACTTAATACCAGCGAGATGTTCTGGATAGATATCATAAGGTGGATGATTAGTAGTAGATGCAGATGGATTTCGGTCTACTTGCCTTGGCGTACTGCCCATGCTTTTGAGCCTCTACCTTTCTTGCAGCATAGTTAGCATTGGTTTGCGCACATAATCCTGTCAATTGCCCAGCTGTAATTCGTTTACCTCGCTTAGCTGTTTTATCGTCTTTTGGGAGAGAGACATCACTAGTGAACATCATGGGACCCCGGTCCATATTACCATCACTGATCACACCCGTTATTTACTTTCTGTTCTTATTTACTAGCTGCAGTCATACCTATCACTATTATCTCTTGCGTTTGATCCTTTGTAAACGACAAGGCCGTAGGGATTGACAACCTCTCTGTACTCGTTGGGAGCAAAGTTATTTGTATCTGTGTGCAGGTCCTGTCAAGCAAAAGTCTCTGGCGCTATTGACACCTTCTTGTTGACCCTCGGAGTCTCACGAGATTCGATCCTTGGTATCTTTGCCAAGGGAAAACTACCGCTACGCTACATCTCAAACCTTCCACTTGGGGTAACCAACGAGGGGCGAGAAGCCATCAAGCAAAGTTTTCTGGCACCGTTGCCGGGGACTCCACTCTTCAAGATAGGGGAGTTGCACGCTATCTTTTATCTTTGCTTTTTTAGTCTTGTTAGTTTACCTTTCAGTTTTTGCTTTAGTGTCTTCTATAAAAAATCACAAATTATTTTTTGCTTTTCTGTTAGTAGTCCTTTCTGTTTAGTCAAGCATGTTAGGATTTGGTTCTTTGAGGGAATTAGAAGTTCTAGATTTCCATCAAAGGGATGGAGAAAATATGAAGAAGGCATGGGACAGAATTTCTGATGCACATATGAGAATTATGCCTTGGATACCTATAAAAATTGTACTTAGAAATTTTTACCATGGTCTTTTTAAATGGTGTAAACACTCTCTTGATATTATAGCTGAAGGAGATTTCCTAGAGTGTGATGAAGCTAGAGCCCTTGAAATTATACATGGTCTATCTAGTTACTTTGTTTATGATCATGGTTTTGATACTGTCATAGATAGACTTGCTACTATTGAGAAGAGAATGGATGCTCTAGACTTGATGAAGTTAGAGAAACCCAAACCCAATAAGAGAGATATTTTGGAAATAGGCGATGATTGGGAGCCTTTTGTTAGGATTAGCATCTCTAATCAAGACTTCCTTGCTTATTGTGATATTGGCTCTATGGTTTCTACTATGCCAAAAATTGTTCATGATTCTTTAAAATTTAATATGGACAGATTATCATCCTATCATGAAGATGCTAATGGAGACATTTCTGAGATCCAGGGAAGAATAAAAAACGTGCCAGTTACCTTCCTTAAAGGGATTGCAATGGTTGATTTCTTCATCATGAAGCCAAACCAAGGAAATATAGTGCTTGGAAGGGACTTCCTCCGAGCCGTAAAAGGTTTCATCGATATAGGTAAAGGACAAATCCGCCTACGCGGGAAGGCAAAAGGTATGTACGCCTTTCCTAGAAGGAACAAGAGAACTTGTTGAGGAACCATTTGAAGCAATTTATAACTCCGATTATTATGATGATTATTGATTCCTCTTTGCATTATGCCTAGCTTAAAGGCATAAAAGAAAGCGCTTTTGGGAGGCAGCCCACAATGAATAAAGTTTTATTTTGCTTTTGTTGTGTCTTGATGTTTGTTACTACAGTAGCATCATCATTATATCTTTTCTTTTCAGCTTTGTGCCAAGTTTAGCCTCTGATTGCAAGAAAGTTCAAAAGTTGTGACGTGCTGTCCAGGAAACAGATTCTGTCCTTGGAAAGAAAAATTCGTATAAAATCACCAGATCATCTTTTTGGTCTGAATTTTTTCTACAGCGTTCTCTATACAATTGGCTTTCGGGAGTCTGTTCTGAGTTTTTTGATTTGAGTTGCAGAAGTGCCCCGAAAAAATTATTTACTACCTGCTGGTCTGTTTTTCACAGATTCTGTCCCGTTTTGCCTTTCCTTCGTTTTGCAAACCTTGAGCTTGCTTTTTCTTTGCAAAAAACCTTTTGGCAATCTTGAGAAACAGTAGATATTCAAGATTATCCTTATTTCCAGCAAGGAAAAAATATTTTATTATGGGTACTAACCTTGCTAATCAGATTATGATGAGTTATGTATGAAGGGAGTTTTCAAGTGTGCGAGGGAAGATGATAAAAAGATTCAGGAGTTTCAAATGCTCAAGCTTGGGGATGCCCCCGTGCACCCCCAAGAAATATTCAAGAAGACTCAAGCGTCTAAGCTTGGGTATGCCCCCGTGCATCCCCTTCTCCATCAACAATTATCAGTTCGTCTTTCGTTCCACTATATTTTAATCACTTCATGCGTTATGTGCTATGCTTGGAGCGTCTTGCTTTTAGTTTCCTTTTTAGTTTTCTTTAGCTTTGCTTACTGTTCATAACGAGTTAGAACCCAGCTTTCTTTGTGTGGGAGAGAAACACACTCCACTTCAACCTAGAACACAACATAGGATTTTCATGCTTATCTTTGCTGTGGATGTTCTTTGTCTTTCAATAGCTACTGTCATGTTTAGCTCTTAGTTTTCATGCTTTTCTTTTTAAAGAGCTTTTGTTTAGTTGGTTGCTGAACTCTCTTGAGTGTTCATGTTTATCTTGTTAAGAGAGTTTGTCTGTTGCACTGAGTTGTGTGTCTTAACTTAAAGTAGGTAATTGAGGTTGCTATTTAATTTTAGTAGTAACTTGCAATAGTTTTGAGGTATTGCCATGAGTAATGTCTGAACTTTTGGTGTCAAGAGCTCTAGCCTATTAGTGATAGATGTGGTATTTTGGGCAATCCGTGTTTATTTTCGAAAACCTACAAAATAGTTGAGAACTTTAGCTACTAAATGGATCACTAATCTTTGGAGGGATCGAATATTAGAGTACACTCACGTACCATGGGTCGAGGATGAGCAAGGGTAACCAAACCCCCATACACACCTCCTCGGGGTACTTGTCTCTTTGTGAACCTCCTAATTAGATTGAGAGTTACCGATAATAAGTGCATGAGTTCTTCGGACTAATGTGAGTATTCGAAGGTTGACACTTCCACCTAACCATATTTTTCTAGCCTCTTCGGTACCGTGCATTGCCCTTTCTCACCTCGAGAGTTGGCGCATACTTCGCCGGTGCATCCAAATCCTTGGCACGATACGCTCTGTCATCATAAGCCTCATTATATCCTTCCTCAAAACAGCCACCATACCTACCTATCAAGGCATTTCCATAGCCTTTCCGAGATACATTGCCATGCAACATCCATCCTCTCATGACTTGATCTTCATGTCATACATGCTTTTTGCTTGATCGATGAGCCGCATGCTAGTTGGGCCTTGCCCTAATCATTGCTACATGACGCGCTAGTATCATTGCATATCCTGCTACACTGGCAGAGGCATACATTTGCATACATCATGATAGTTTCATTTTCTTTATGTTGAGTACTTTTGTAAAGTGTGAAAGATCTTCTATACTTCTTGTAATACATAGAGTGTTGCCCCTAAAGTGAGGAAAAGATCCCAAAGAGGACAAATCAAAAGATCCCAAAGAGGACAAAATCAAAAGATCCCAAAGAGGACAAATGAGAGATAAATAGAAAGAGCCATTGAGGCCACACAAAAAAAGGAGAAAAAGAAATAAAAAGAGAGAAGGGGGCACACTACTATTTCTTTTGAGAGATCCACACTCGTACTCCATCTTATACCTTGTACTCCATAGAGATTATCATTTATGCATATAGCTATGTGGGGACCTTTACACTATAGAACTTGGCTTGTATATTCCAATGATGAGCCTCCTCAAAAGAGCTCTAGGTCTTCTTGAGCAAGCAAGTTGGATGCACCCCCACTAGTTCCATTTGAGAGCTTACCTTAGCTCATATGTGCATCCGTTGCATGGCAATCCCTACTCCTCGCATCATATCTATCATTTGGCTCTCTCGCCGATGATTGTCCTCATTGATGTGAGCCTTTCACACCTTTTTTGTCTTCCCCCTCTATCATTTTTCTCTCGTTTCCATCCAAAGTGTCGACTTTCTTGCTTACGCTCATCCATTGCATGAGTGCTCAAAATATCGAAAGGGAGTGGATCATTTTGACTTGTACCTGGCTGATGGTCTGGGGATGAGTCAAGATAAGATTCCAAAGAAGACCAAGTGTGAAACTTTAGTAGATTAAGTTCTCAACAATACAAAAACTATGTTTTACTCTCTCATATATCCCTATCCCCTTTCTTGCACGCAAACACCATTTGGAGACATTCGAGTCACGGACAGCGAGAGCTCTTGCACCTTTATGTTCTTATGTTACTTGTTACAATACTAATATAGACTCTTGCTTGTTATGACTTGAATTGGATTACATACCTTGATTACTTTACTTAAAAGTTCTTATATGGTCGATAGCATGTCACCACAGAAATTATGCTTGTTATCATTTACCTACTCGAGGACGAGCAGGAATTAAGCTTGGGGATGTTGATACGTCCAAAACGTATCTATAATTTCTGCTTGCTCCATGCCTCTTTTGTGTGATATTGCTATGATATTTATGCACTTCCTTACACTTTTGATCATATTTGGACTAACCTATTAATTCAGTGAACCCATTGCCAGTTTCTGTTTTCTGCTATTTTTCTATTTCAGGTTTTCCCATTACTTAAATTGCCAGAAAAATTCTGGAAAAAATATATAAAAAATCAGCGTTCCAGAAGCTTCCACGCGCCAGAAGTGGGGCCAGAGGGGAGCCAGGGGCAGCCCAGGCGGCCTGCCCACGCGGCCCCCTCCTGGCCGCGCCGGGGGGGCGCCTGGGCCCCCCTTACCTCCTCTGGTGACCCCCTTTGGCATATATTTACACCGCGTTCCGAAACCCTCGAGGACGGAACCCTTTTTCGCGATCTCATCTCTGTTCCTCCGCCGCCGCGCTTCCAAGATCGGGAGCTCCAGGAGAACTCTTCCCGGCACCCTGCCGGAGGGGAGAACGACCACCGGGAGCTTCTCCACCACCATGGACGCCTCCCGGATGAGTTGTGAGTAGTCTCCCTTGGACCATGAGTCCATGACCAGTAGCTATGTGATGTTCTCCTCCCCTCTTTGTTCTTCATCGATTAGACCTCGTGAGCTGTCCTACATGATCGAGGCACATATGTAATCCTTATGCTGTTGCTATGATGAGTTTGCTGGGATCCGATGGATTATGAGATTATGTTCAGATTGTGTGTGAGTAATATATTTGATTCACCTCTTTTATATTTATGTTCTTGAGTAATTCTTGCATGTTCTCCGTTGCTATTTATTGCTTTGGCCGAGTAGTAGGTAGTAACTCCAAGAGGGAACGTTATGCTTGATTGTGGGTTCATGCCCCTCGATGACTAGCTTGAGTGACAGAAACATGAGTCTAGGGGATGTGCTATTGCCACAAGGGGGAAAACAATGGTGCTTGTACTCGCGGGTGCAAGGATTGTTTACTTTACGCAAAGTTCTTTTAATGCAGTTGTCTGTTGCTTTGAGTTTACATTATGGGTGGGACTCTCAACTTAATACCAGCGAGATGTTCTGGATAGATATCTCAAGGTGGATGATTAGTAGTAGATGCAGATGGATTTCGGTCCACTTGCCTTGGCGTACCGCCCATGCTTTTGAGCCTCTACCTTTCTTGCAGCATAGTTAGCATTGGTTTGCGCGCATAATCCTGTCAATTGCCTAGCTGTAATTCGTTTACCTCGCTTAGCTGTTTTATCGTCTTTTGGGAGAGAGACATCACTAGTGAACATCATGGGACCCCGGTCCATATTACCATCACTAATCACACCCGTTATTTACTTTCTGTTCTTATTTACTAGTTGCAGTCATACCTATCACTATTATCTCTTGCGTTTGATCCTTTGTAAACGACAAGGCCAGAGGGATTGACAACCTCTCTGTACTCGTTGGGAGCAAAGTTATTTGTATCTGTGTGCAGGTCCTGTCAAGCAAAAGTCTCTGGCGCTATTGACACCTTCTTGTTGACCCTGGGAGTCTCACGGGATTCGATCCTTGGTATCTTTGCCAAGGGAAAACTACCACTACGCTACATCTCAAACCTTCCACTTGGGGTAACCAATGAGGGGCGAGAAGCCATCAGCACACATAAAAAGTTCAGAGAAGAACCAAATATCTTTCATAGATAACCTTGATCATAAACTCACAATTCATCGGATCTCAACAAACACACCACAAAAAGAGATTACATCGAATAGATCTCCTCGAAGACCGAGGAGAACTTTGTATTGAGATCCGGAGAGAGAGAAGAAGCCATCTAGATACTATCTATGGACCCAAAGGTCTGAGGTAAACTACTCACAACTCATGGTGAGGGTGATGATCACCCTTGGGTGGAGGAGGATCCCCTAGGATTTCAACAGGCAAGTTGTTTTTCAATACAAGTCCCTGTGTAAGGAATATTTCATCTATTTCCCTTCTCTCATTCATATGCATATCATTTTCATGGTCTAGCAAGTATTGTTCTAAAGGATCATTAGGTGGCACGGCAATAGAAGCAAGACCAATAATTTCATCCTTACTGGGTGGTGCCTTTTCAAGGGGTTGTCTACGGAATTTAGCAAAGTTAAAATCATGAGATATATCCCCTAATCCAACAGCGACAATATCTTTCACGCAGTCAATCTTGGCGTTAACAGTATTCAAGAAGGGTCTACCAAATATAATGGGACAAAATGCATCTTGTGGGGAACTAAGAACAAGAAAATCAGCAGGGTATTTGACCTTCCCACACAAGACTTCAATATCTCTAACAATCCGAACTGGTGAAATAGTGTCTCTGTTGGCAAGCTTAATAGTAACATCAATCCCTTCTAACTCAATAGGTGCAATGTCATGCATAATTTCATTATACAAATCAAGAGGGATAATACTCGCACTAGCACCAACGTCACATAAACCATGATAGCAACGATCTCCTATCTTAATAGAGATGACAGGCAAGCCTACAACAGGTTTATGTTTATTCCTAGCATTGGGTTTGGCTATTCTAGGAGACTTTTCTTGGAGGTAAATAACATGTCCATCTAAATCTTCTACCAAGAGGTCTTTAACCATAGCAACACTAGGTTCAACTTTAATTTGTTCAAAGGGTGTAGGTGTCCTAGTATTTCTCTTACGAACTACAGTTGAACCTTGAGCATGATCCTTTATCCTAACAGGGAAAGGTGGTTTCTCAATATAAGTGGTAGGAATAACAGGATTAACATTATAAGTGATAGTCTTTTCTTCAACTTTAATAGGTTCAACTACTTTTACTTCAATAGGTGTCAGGACCGGGTTTTCGGGGTACTAGATCACCAAAAGTGGCCCTTGTGCTCACCAGCCCCAGGATTACTGTTACCTGATGAGGTACCACTTGATTCAGAAATTCCAAGCAAGAATACAAAATATGTAGTACAAGACCATTTTGGCCTGTGAATACAACACAAGGTTTCTAGTGGCTGATGGCGGAAGCGGTTTATAGTACATCGGTGTCTGTGGGACTCCATTTCCCACGGGAACAGCTGACCAGGTTAACTCCTATCTTCGCGAGGCTGCTATCACCATTGCGTAGGTTCCAGAGCAGTCGTCGCAACGCTCCTCCCCATGCAAGGAATCTGGCCCAGACAATAGCCAGGGACAAGCCAGTGAGTACTTTGAATGTACTCGCAAACATTATGAACACAGGTGCAATATAACAAAAGATAATCATGCCTGAAAATATTCGATAATCACTACGTCAGTCACGGGATAATAATCCACGATGCAATCAGGTTACTTATATGAAACATGAATATGCAGTCAGGGAGGAAAAAACATGCCTCAGTCGGGCGTGTGAGCGACGTCACATAAAGGGCTTATAAATAAAAGAAATAACAAGCATGCCACAGTCGGGCATCTGAGCGACACCACATAAAGGGCTTATAAATAAAAGAAATAACACGCACGCCACAGTCGGGTGTCTGAGCGACACCACATAAAGGGCTTATAAATAAAAGAAATGTTAAGCATGCCACAGGCGGGCGTCTGAGCGACACCACATAAAGGGCTTATAAATAAAAGAAATGACAAGCATGCCACAGTCGGGCGTCTGAGCGACACCACATATGGGCTTGTAAATAAAAGAAATGACAAGCATGCCACAGTCGGGCGTCTGAGCGACATCACATAAAGGGCTTATAAATAAAAGAAATGACAGTGAATATCCAGGAGGTAGAACCGTCCCAGGGATAGTCAATAATTTTACTAATATAAATGGTTAGTCCATAATAATAATAATAATAAGTCACAGGTCATGATCCATGTTTTGGTTTAACAAACTTTCCTCCGAAGACTGACACTAAGACCGATACTTGACCCATCCCATACTGTAGTCCTTACCTATGGACACGGCTATTCGAATAGATTTAATCTCTGCAGAGGGTGTACTCTTTTCCCACGAATAACAGGTTCCTTTAGTCCATCGGGACTAATTCCGTCTACGGTCTTTTAATTGAAAACACACCTGACTGCACACACCAGCCCAACTTACCGGTGTCTGGAACCACCCACGACACTAGTTTTAAGCAAAACTCTGAGTGGGGAAGCTACAACCTCGATTAGCATGGGATCAAATTTATATCGCGCGCTACTAAGGGGTGCCCCCCTCTCGGTCCCAACCGGAAACACTCATGCCCCCGGACCTGGTGACATGCCTACCGGATGCATTCGGTATCTTCCACCATGGCCTCTCTGTATGGTGTGTGCTAGAAAGGGGTTGACAACTTACTGAACCGTACCCTACTTACGACAGGGATAAGTGCTAGTACGAATCAAGTATGGGGGCATAACAAATATGATCCACTCTAACAGACAGAATCACCATTCATCATACCTTATCATGCCTTACTGACTATACTCGTCTCAATGAAATATTAGTAACGAGCTCGTGTCTACCCAAGACAAGACTCTCCCGGATTCCTTCCGGTAGGCAGAAAAGGTAAACGAGGGCGATTACTATCACAGTATTTTAATTTTTCCAACAGCAAGGAAACTTCATTGTGCATCCATGAGCATGACCACATCATCACATTAAATTTACGAAACTCTGCGTCAAGGTGGTGTTGTAATCGTATCACACAACAAGTATTGGGCCAGGGTTCAGAATGCTTGCCTTCAAGTTGTGGAGAGCCAGAGTGCATTCCAAACTTTTGAAAGTTTTCTTCCTTCTTCAAAATCCTATTTAAGAAAATTTGAAATCAACACATAGTTTCAAAACAGTACAAAAAGTTGTTTGGAAAATTTTCAAATAAATATGAAAATAAACTAGACCAAATTTGAGGAACAATAGAAAAAGAATCAACTCATTTGGACTTGTATTTAAAAACTTGTAGCCAGTCAAAGTTTAGTCAATATTTTGTTTTTAAATAAAGCCAGAAAAAGAAAATGTTTCGGGGGAGAATACGCTTTCGAGGCGGGGAAAACGTACTTCGGGGTTTACGCTTCCACTTAAGCCAGCGCGGGTCGGCGCTGGGTCACTGACAGTGGGTCACTTGGGCCCACTGGTCAGGTTTGACCAGTCGCCGCGCCTTCTTCCTCCTCTGTCCGAGCGGGGCGGGGTTTCCGGCGATCGCCGTCGACGAGCCACGGCCCCTTGTGGGGTTCTGAGGGTGGGGATGGATCCACCAGACTGGGGCGGTCCTCCTAGTGGTTGTTAGGTCGTCGGGGGTGGAGGGAATCACCGGCGGCAAGCTCCGCGGCGGAGGTGGCCTCGGTTGGATTTCGAGATCCTGGCTACGGTGGCTCCTGGTCGTAGTTGAGAGTATGGGCAGCTCCGCACGATCAAGGTGAGTCTGGTGGTGGTGCTGGATGGACGGGGGAGGGTCTGCTCGCGGTGAACGGAGTTGGGGTGCGGTGGCGGCAGAACTGGCCGGAGACGAGGAAGATAGCTCTTCCCCCATCGATTGCTCGCCACGGGAGTTCTAGAGAGGTGGCTGGAGGTCGCCCGAGTGCTCGGACGAGCTCGGGGGCTCCTATTTATAGCGTTCGAGGTTGGTTCTGTGGCGGTTGTGGATAAGCTCGTCGCCGAACCGCCGTTCTGTTGCAGCAGGGCGACGTGCAGGCGGTGGGCGCTAGCGGACGGCTCGTGGATAAGCTCGAGCTGCTCTAGGGGACAGCTGGCGCACTGGAGTGGCTCGGGCGGCACCGTCCATGGCAGGGGCATACTGTGGTCGCCAGCGTGCCGCCAAGGCCGACCTGACGGTGGCGCTGTAGGGCGTCAGGGTGGCCCTGCACTGAGGGAGGGGCCGGGGCGTGTTGGCTGCGAGTGGGGAGGGGCCAGAACGAGCACGGGGAGACGGCAGTGGGATGTGGCGACGCGTGCGCACGCACGTGCAAAACGCGCGCTCTGCTTGCGCGCTCTGGGAACGCACGACATCTGTTCGGCAAAATGCCAAGCCATGCTGGAAGGCTTGGGTGGGGCTGGGGATTAACATGTCTAGGTTAGAGGCACCTAGGAGTTTAGTGGACAAGTTTGCTGGGTCAGTGGATCAAGTTTGCAATGCAAATCCAAAATCATGCAAAAATTGGCCATGCACCCAAGGTGTTTGACAGAATGCCATGAGCATCAAGGCAACTCTTGGGGTGGCCAAAATCTCCAGACCAATGCCTCTTTAGGTGTAGGTGCTGGTGGCAAGATTAGTTGGGCAAAACTAGAAACTTACAAGTGTAAGTTTTTGAGAAAAACAAATCTGGACAGAGACTAAAAGGCAATAATGCATGGACCAAAAATGTTCCAAATGGTCCAATATCCTGGACTTATGGGTTTTGTATGGAGGACTACAAGCATGAAAAAGCACATGGTTAAAAGAGCATGTTAACACATGGCTGCCGTAGAAAATGCCAAACTGGACCAGAGGGCAAAAGAGGATGTTCTGCTCAAATTTTTCAAAGAACACCAATGGTTTTTGCATAAAAGTGATGTAGGGACTTCACATGACATCCCCAAATTTTGGTGGGATTTTTGAATAAATTTATCAAAGGGTTGTAGTGCAAATAGAGCTTTAAAACTAATGAAAATCCACTTTAAGTGATAAAGCTCAGGGGGGAATAATTATGCAAATAAATCCACTGATAAAAGAAAGTTTTTCTTGAGAGGGCAAACAGGTCCAATAATATATTTGAGAAGTTTTCACCTGGGGTAAAAACTCCATAATATCAAAAGAAAGAGTGGTTCTGAAACCAAAGAAAACCCAGAAAATGAAAGGTTTAATTCCCTGGCAAAATTTTGATTAATAAATCAAGGTCAAATTTTTTGGGATGTTACAACACTACCCCCCTTAAGAAAAATCTTGTCCTCGAGATTTGCTAAAGGTTGTTATGAAAAGAATTACTCCTACTACCTGAAAGTGATAACAAAAATAACTATCCTACTCATGCAATAAAATGTGGCTACAGTAAATGAGCAATAAGTCGTGTAAACTGCAGTGTGAAATACTGGCGCTGCGTGGAAAAATCTATGGTCGGGGAAAAACGAGATATTTCAACCCTTGGTTACAGTGAATTTAGAATCAAAATTCTAAATTCTAAAATACGCTGGTCGCACCGGAGAGCACAGTGCTCTCTCTGGCTGACAGGTGGGCCCGGGGCCCACTGTCAGTCTCTTCTTCTACCTCTGGCTCTCTCTTCTTCCTCTCTCTCGCGCGCTTTCCCGCGCTTTGTCCACCGGCGACGTCTAGCGCGTAGGGCATCTAGGCCGTACTGCGGTAGTGCGCGGCGTGCTAGCTGCCGGTGCAGCATGCACTCACCTCGCGGGCCAGTGCGTTATCGGCACTGCTCGCGGAATCGCCTCCGAACACCGGCGGTCGAGCGACGAGCGGCGCTGGTGGACGTCGCCCACCGTACACTGATCTCGAGCTATAAAATGACCGAGGCGTTCCTTTCTTCTTCCTCACACCTGGCTTCGCTTCTCCTCCATCCCTCCCCTCCATTTGTGTTTGCAGGAGCTCGGGACGAGGCTCTAATGGCGGAGGCGATGCCGGAATGGTGCATGATCCTAGTGTGTGGAGGGTTGGCGGCATCGCTGGGGTTATCCGTGCTCTTATGCGCGATGATCCTCGACGATCGTCGTGATGCTGCTGCTCGAGTGCTAGCTCTTCGTGGCGGTGGCGATCACGGAGATTAGGTGTTGGTGTCGGGTGCTAACGGCTGTCAGTGTGCGGAAGGCAACTTGTGCCTGAATAAACTCCCACAAATTTCTCCTCAAGAGACTGTGGTGCGCTAGAGAGGTAAGCAGTTAGATGCAACATGTGTACGTGGATTTGCAATTAGTGTACTGGGTTGAGTGGTTGGAGTTGGGAGTCTGCTGTTGCGGTGCTGCGCGAAGAATCTATGTTATGCAGAGATATATGTTGCAACAACTCAGGTAAAACAATATCTCACTCCAGGTTTTACCGAGAGCGAAAATTAGTTAATCAAAAATTATCAGCAGTAAAAACTACTCCCATTAATTGAAATCAAATATTTAATTTGACACACAACTTTAGGATAACACGCATAAGTGTCAACTCATAAATAAACGTTGGGACAACCAACATAGCAGTGACGTTTAAAATGAAAACGGTAAATGGACAGGGTCCTGGGAAAACGTCTCTGGTACTGTGGCACACTCTTCTTCTATCGGAGGAAGCGGATTGACTAGCTGATGAATGCGTCTCTCCTGTCCGGGCCTCAGTGGTCTGCCGATGGCGATCCGAGGATTTAAATCGGCGAGGCTCTGGAGATAACCCATTACTCACTGGGTCAAACACTCTTGTGCGATGATATACTGTGTAAGGTTGGCCAGCACTGGGTCTCTCTCAATTCGTCCACCACGAAAAGATTCTACTTCCCCGGGTGCTGCATGGCTCGGGAAGTAGTAATACACCCATTCGCTGGCATAGGGCACCGTGAATCGAAGGCGAGTAAGTGCTTCATACGCAGCTGCTTCTATGGCCATCTGCGGTGTCGGCATAGATTTCCCCACGAAGGAAACTTCTATTGGGTCTTGGTTTGGGTTTGCGGGAGGGATATGCACTACTGCCCAATATTTCGAGGTGGATGGTGTGATCCTCGACTTGAGCAACTCGTACTGGGGTGGACGGGTGGCATTCATGGTACTGCAGGTAAAGTCCCACAATATCTTAACAAAACTACCTGGGGTGGCATCTGGAGTCCTTAGATAAATACTAGGGATCGGCATGGCAAAAGAAATGGCTGTGAGAGTGGTGCACAAGGTGAGGGATGCTTGGGAAGGTCACGAGGTGGCCTTTTATATAGCAACTAAGCTGGGTTATTAAATCACGGTGAGGGGCAGCTATTTTGTCGGTTCTGCTTTATGGGGATTGGGGTCAAAGCTACAGATACACACGTCTCGCAAAATTGACGTATTTACTGTAGGAGTCGTCGGTGTGGTTCTTTGGAAGCTACGCCCGGAATTAAAATGCAATCGTACGCCAACATATTTATGCATGGGTACCATAAAAATAATGGCGCACAAGCAGGCATCATTTAAACATGGCGATACAGGATCACACAATAACAGGGCGTGGACGAGCTAAGGTTCGGTACTACTCGAGTGATTTAGTCTACCTCGTTTATATCTAAGCGGCCTTGCCTTGTGGATGCGGAGGCTTCTCCAAGAGCTTCACTGTCAGGGTTAGCTGGAAGGGGCTGAGGGACTGTAGGGTCGGGGCAGTGATGATGACCATCGCGGGGATTGTTGGCCACAATCCCGTTGGAGCGCGTTCCAAACAGGCGATGAATCACTTCTGGGGACACCATGGCATTTTGGTCGATGGTTGGGGCAGACCTCAAGGACTCGATCGGTTGTCCGAACAGCACGACTGGGTTGTCGGTGCCGGGCTCATCTCCTCCTCTTGCCGGGGCTCGACTAACCAGTTCTCCACGAGCTGTGATCAGATCAAGCATGATTTAATCGAACAGTTCCTCTAGTGCACTTACATAGCGCACCAGATGCAACAATGCAGGATCTGTCTCGTGGTCTCCGTTGGCAACTTGGGGTGGCATACCATACCCGTCACGGCTAGGGTAGTATTAGAATGAGCGACAATTAACTCTGGGCGACAAGTGCGTGAGTTGAACTATAGCCTCTCGAGCAGCTAGTTGGATGGCTTGTGGTTCAAAAGAAGTTGTCCTTCTGGTGAACCTGTAGGGGCGTTCTGGCGATAGACCCCTACCATAGACGTGCATAGTGGCCCAGAATTGACGGCTCTCATCGCTCATGGGTCCTTGGTACACAACATATTCTGGGGGCTCTTCTAATGCAAAGGAACGGCGGGTGAGGTTTGCTAGCACGGTCACAAAACCTCCAAGGTTGGTTGCTGTGGTTTCATTGTGAACAATGGGTCCTGGCATTCTATCTCAGTTTGGGGTAGAGACTATGCTGTGGTGAGGCTAGCGTGCCCTTTTTATAGAAAAGGGGACGGAGTCTTCCTTCGCACGCTTGCGGAGGGGAACTATTTAGGTGTCGGTCACTGGCGCGTGATCAACGGGCTAGGCTGATAGGTTGGGCACCGACTGCCAAAAGGTGTCAGTTCACTGTGTGGCCATCTTGCACGAGAAGCTTGGCCGGGGTTAGGATAAGGTCTGGTGGGATGGTTAACCTACGTTTTTCGACCTGGCTAAGATAGGATTAGCCAATGGTCAGCCTGGCTCTGATACCAAGGTTGTGAGGACTAGGTTTTCAGGGTATAAGATCCCCAAAAGTGGCCCTTGTGCTCACCAGCTCCAGGATTACTGTTCGCTGATGAGGCACCACTTGATACAGAAATTCCAAGCAAGAATACAAAATATGTAGTACAAGACCATTCTGGCCTGTGAATACAACACAAGGTTTCTAGTGGCTGATGGCGGAAGCGGTTTATAGTGCATCGGTGTCTGTGGGACTCCATTTCCCACGGGAACAGCTGACCAGGTTAACTCCTATCTTCGCGAGGCTTCTATCACCATTGCGTAGGTTCCGGCGCAGTCGTTGCAACGCTCCTCTCCATGCAAGGAATCTGGCCAAGACAATAGCTAGGGACAAGCCAGTGAGTACTTTGAATGTACTCGCAAACATTATGAACACAGGTGCAATATAACAAAAGATAATCATGCCTGAAAATATTCGATAATCACTACGTCAGTCACGGGATAATAAACCACGATGCAATCAGGTTACTTATATGAAACATGAATATGCAATCAGGGAGGAGAAAAAACATGCCTCAGTCGGGCGTCTGAGCGACGTCACATAAAGGACTTATAAATAAAAGAATAACAAGCATGCCACAGTCGGGCATCTGAATGACACCACATAAAGGGCTTATAAATAAAAGAAATATCACGCACGCCACAGTCGGGTGTCTGAGCGACACCACATAATGGGCTTATAAATAAAAGAAATATTAAGCATGCCACAGTCGGGCGTCTGAGCGACACCAAATAAAGGACTTATAAATAAAAGAAATGACAAGTATGCCACAGTCGGGCGTTTGAGCGACACCACATAAAGGGCTTATAAATAAAAGAAATGACAGTGAATACCCAGGAGGTAGAACCGTCCCAGGGATACTCAATAACTCTACTAATATAAATGGTTAGTCGATAATAATAATAATAATAAGTCACAAGTCATGATCCATGTTTTGGTTTAACAAACTTTCCTCCGACGAGCGACAATAAGACCGATACTTGACCCATCCCAGACTGTAGTCATTACCTATGGACACGACTATTTGAATAGATTTAATCTCTGCAGAGGGTGTACTCTTTACCCACGAATAACAGGTTCCTTTAGTCCATCGGGACTAATTCCGTCTACGGTCTTTTAATTGAAAACACACCTAACTGCACACACCAGCCCAACTTACCGGTGTCTGGAACCACCCACGACACCAATTTTAAGCAAAACTCTGACTGGGGAGGCTACAACCTCGATTAACATGGGATCAAATTTATATCACGCGCTACTAAGGGGTGCCCCCCTCTCGGTCCCAACCAGAAACACCCATGCCCCCGGACCAGGCGTCATGCCTACCGGATGCATCCGGTATCTTCCACCATGGCCTCTCTGTATGGTGTGTGCTAGAAAGAGGTTGACAACTTACTGAACCGTACCCTACTTACGGCAGGGATAAGTGGTAGTACGAATCAAGTATGGGGGTTACTGGAACAAGACTCGATCTATGGTCGACTCAGGAGGTTAAAGCATCACCTGTATGATTAGCATAACAAATATGATCCACTCTAACAGACAGAATCACCATTCATCATACCTTATCATGCCTTAGTGACTATACTCGTCTCAACGAAATATTAGTAACGAGCTCGTGTCTACCCAAGACAAGACTCTCCCGGATTCCTTCTGGTAGGCAGAAAAGGTAAACAAGGGGGATTACTAACACAGTATTTTAATTTTTCCAACAGCAAGGAAATTTCATTGTGCATCCATGAGCATGACCACATCATCACATAAAATTTATGAAACTCTGCGTCAAGGTGGTGTTGTAATCGTATCACACAACAAGTATTGGGCCAGGGTTCAGAATGCTTTCCTTCAAGTTGTGGAGAGCCAGAGTGCATTCCAAACTTTTGAAAGTTTTCTTCCTTCTTCAAAATCCTATTTAAGAAAATTTGAAATCAACACATAGTTTCAAAACAGTACAAAAAAGTTGTTTGGAAATTTTCAAATAAATAAGAAAATAAACTAGACCAAATTTGAGGAACAACAGAAAAAGAATCAAGTCATTTGGACTTGTATTTAAAAAGTTCTAGCCAATCAAAGTTTAGTCAATATTCTGTTTTTAAATAAAGCAAGAAAAAGAAAACGTTTCGGGGGAGAATACGCTTTCGAGGCGGGGAAAACATACTTCGGGGTTTACGCTTCCACTTAAGCCAGCGCGGGTCGGCGCTGGGTCACTAACAGTGGGTCCCTTGGGCCCACTGGTCAGGTTTGACCAGTCGCCGCGCCTTCTTCCTCCTCTGTCCGAGCGGGGCGGGGTTTCCGGCGATCGCCGTTGATTAGCCACGGCCCCTTGTGGGGTTCTGAGGGCGGGGATGGATCCGTGATGGCTTCTCGCCCCTCGTTGGTTACCCCAAGTGGAAGGTTTGAGATGTAGCGTAGCGGTAGTTTTCCCTTGGCAAAGATACCAAGGATCGAATCCCGTGAGACTCCGAGGGTCAACAAGAAGGTGTCAATAGCGCCAGAGACTTTTGCTTGACATGACCTGCACACAGATACAAATAACTTTGCTCCCAACGAGTACAGAGAGGTTGTCAATCCCTCCGGCCTTGTCGTTTACAAAGGATAAAACGCAAGAGATAATAGTGATAGGTATGACTGCAGCTAGTAAATAAGAACAGAAAGTAAATTACGGGTGTGATCAGTGATGGTAATATGGACCGGGGTCCCATGATGTTCACTAGTGATGTCTCTGTCCCAAAAGACGATAAAACAGCTAAGCGAGGTAAACGAATTACAGCTGGGCAATTGACAGGATTATGTGCGCAAACCAATGCTAACTATGCTGCAAAGAAAGGTAGAGGCTCAAAAGCATGGGCGGTACGCCAAGGCAAGTAGACCGAAATCCATCTGCATCTACTACTAATCATCCACCTTGAGATATCTATCCAGAACATCTCACTGGTATTAAGTTGCGAGTCCCACCCATAGTGTAAACTCAAAGCAACAGACAACTGCATTAAAAGAACTTTGCGTAAGGTAAACAATCCTTGCACCCGCAAGTACAAGCACCGTTGTTTTCCCCCTTGTGGCAACAACACATCCCCTAGACTCATGTTTCTGTCACTCAAGCTAGTCATCGAGGGGCATGAACCCACAATCAAGCATAACGTTCCCTCTTAGAGTTACTACCTACTACTCGGCCAAAGCAATAAATAGCAACGGAGAACATGCAAGAATTACTCAAGAACATAAATATAAAAGAGGTGAATCAAATATATTACTCACACACAATCTGAACATAATCTCATAATCCATCGGATCCCAGCAAACTCATCATAGCAACAGCATAAGGATTACATATGGGCCTCGATCATGTAGGGCAGCTCACGAGGTCTAATCGATGAAGAACAAAGAGGGGAGGAGAACATCACATAGCTACTGGTCATGGACCCATGGTCCAAGGGAGACTACTCACAACTCATCCGGGAGGCGTCCATGGTGGTGGAGAAGCTCCCGGTGGTGGTTCTCCCCTCCGGCAGGGTGCAGGGAAGAGTTCTCCTGGTGCTCCCGATCTTGGAAGCGCGGCGGCGGCGGAACATAGATGAGATCGCGAAAAAGGGTTCCGTCCTCGAGGGTTTCGGGACGCGGTGTAAATATATGCCAAAGGGGGTCACCAGAGGAGGTAAGGGGGGCCCAGGCGCCCCCCCGGCGCGGCCAAGAGGGGGGCCGCGGGGGCAGGCCGCCTGGGCTGCCCCTGGCTCCCCTCTGGCCCCACTTCTGGCGCGTGGAAGCTTCCGAAACGCTGAATTTTAATATATTTTTCCCGGAATTTTTCTGGCAATTTAAGTAATGGGAAAACCTGAAATAGAAAAACAACAGAAAACAGAAACTGGCACTGGGGTGCACTGAGTTAATAGGTTAGTCCAAATATGATCAAAAGTGTATGGAAGTGCATAAATATCATAGCAATATCACACAAAAGAGGCATGGAGCAAGCAGAAATTATAGATACGTTTTGGACGTATCAACATCCCCAAGCTTAATTCCTGCTCGTCCTCGAGTAGGTAAATGATAACAAGCATAATTTCTGTGGTGACATGCTATCAACCATATAAGAACTTTTAAGTAAAGTAATCAAGGTATGTAATCCAATTCAAGTCATAACAAGCAAGAGTCTATATTAGCATTGTAACAAGTAACATAAGAACATAAAGGTGCAAGAGCTCTCGCTGTCCGTGACTCGAATGTCTCCAAATGGTGTTTGCGTGCAAGAAAGGGGATAGGGATATATGAGAGAGTAAAACATAGTTTTTGTATTGTTGAGAACTTAATCTACTAAAGTTTCACACTTGGTCTTCTTTGGAATCTTATCTTGACTCATCCCCAGACCGTCAGCCAGGTACAAGTCAAAATGATCCACTCCCTTTCGATATTTTGAGCACTCATGCAATGGATGAGCGTAAGCAAGAAAGTCGACACTTAGGATGGCAAAGAGAGAAAAATGATAGAGGGGGAAGACAAAAAAGGTGTGAAAGGCTCACATCAATGAGGACAATCATCGGCGAGAGAAAGCCAAATGATAGATATGATGCGAGGAGTAGGGATTGCCATGCAACGGATGCACATATGAGCTAAGGTAGGCTCTCCAATGGAACTAGTGGGGGTCACTGTTCAAGAATTCACCCGATTAATCAGTTAACGGGCCAGTTAATCGCTACTCACTGCATGGCCGAATCAAATAACACCTATTCATCGAGTTAACTTGTCGGGCCGATTAATTGGCCAGTTAGACCGATTAATCAGTTGTCATGCCAATTAATCCCTGCCGGTTCATTAATGGGTGGGCAAACAAAGCCCAAATTTTTGACCAGTAACCCCTTCCATCCCCATCCCGCTCCTTAATAGCTAGGATTAATAATTGTACCTCCTCTCTATGATTTTCATATGTCTAAGGAAGCATGTTTTAGTATACTACCTACCTGTGATCTTGGGAGTATGGTATAATACATAAAAAATCTTGATATATGTTGGCAAGTTCATATTCAATCTACCGATTAATGGTCGACCGATTAATCCAGTTAATAGGCCGATTCACCGATTAATCGCTACTCCTAAACCGACCGAGCAGCTACCAGTTAACGATTTCTTGAACATTGGTGGGGGTGCATCCAATTTGCTTGCTCAAGAAGACCTAGAGCTCTTTTGAGGAGGCTCATCATTGGAATATACAAGCCAAGTTCTATAGTGTAAAGGTCCCCACATAGCTATATGCATAAATGATAATCTCTATGGAGTACAAGGTATAAGATGGAGTACGAGTGTGGATCTCTCAAAAGAAATAGTAGTGTGCCCCCTTCTCTCTTTTTATTTCTTTTTCACATTTTTTTTATTTTTTGTGGCCTCAATGGCTCTTTCTATTTATCTCTCATTTGTCCTCTTTGGGATCTTTTGATTTTGTCCTCTTTGGGATCTTTTGATTTGTCCTCTTTGTGATCTTTTCCTCACTTTAGGGGCAACACTCTATGTATTACAAGAAGTATAGAAGATCTTTCACACTTTACAAAAGTACTCAACATAAAGAAAATGAAACTATCATGATGTATGCAAATGTATGCCTCTGCCAGTGTAGCAGGATATGCAATGATACTAGCGCGTCATGTAGCAATGATTAGGGCAAGGCCCAACTAGCATGCAGCTCATCGATCAAGCAAAAAGCATGTATGACATGAAGATCAAGTCATGAGAGGATGGATGTTGCATGGCAATGTATCTCGGAAGGGCTATGGAAATGCCTTAATAGGTAGGTATGGTGGCTGTGTTGAGGAAGGATATAACGAGGCTTATGATGACAGAGCATATCGTGCCAAGGATTTGGATGCACCGGCGAAGTATGCGCGAACTCTCGAGGTGAGAAAGGGCAATGCACGGTACCGAAGAGGCTAGAAAAATATGGTTAGGTGGAAGTGTCAACCTTCGAATACTCACATTAGTCCGAAGAACTCATGCACTTATTATCGGTAACTCTCAATCTAATTAGGAGGTTCACAAAGAGACAAGTACCCCGAGGAGGTGTGTATGGGGGTTTGGTTACCCTTGCTCATCCTCGACCCATGGTACGTGAGTGTACTCTAATATTCGATCCCTCCAAAGATTAGTGATCCATTTAGTAGCTAAAGTTCTCAACTATTTTGTAGGTTTTCGAAAATAAACACGGATTGCCCAAAATACGACATCTATCACTAATAAGCTAAAGCTCTTGACACCAAAAGTTCAGACATTACTCATGGCAATACCTCAAAACTATTGCAAGTTACTACTAAAATTAAATAGCAACCTCAGTTACCTACTTTAAGTTAAGACACACAACTCAGTGCAACATACAAACTCTCTTAACAAGATAAACATGAACACTCAAGAGAGTTCATCAACCAACTAAACAAAAGCTCTTTAAAAAGAAAAGCATGAAAACTAAGAGCTAAACATGACAGTAGGTATTAAAAGACAAAGAACATACACAACAAAGATAAGCATGAAAATCCTATGTTGTGTTCTAGGTTGAAGTGGAGCGTGTTTCTCTCCCACACAAAGTAAGCTGAGTTCCGGCTCGTTATGAAAAACTAAAAAGAAAACTAAAAGCAAGACGCTCCAAGCATAGCACATAACACATGAAGTGATAAAAATATAGTGGAACAAAAGACGAACTGATAATTGTTGATGGAGAAGGGGATGCACGGGGGCATCCCCAAGCTTAGACGCTTGAGTCTTCTTGAATATTTCTTGGGGGTGCACGGGGTCATCCCCAAGCTTGAGCATTTGACACTCCTGAATCTTTTTATCATCTTCCCTCGCACACTTGAAAACTCCCTTCATACATAACTCATCATAATCTGATTAGCGTGGTTAGTACCCATAATAAAATAATTTTTCCTTGCTGGTAATAAGGATAATCTTGAAGATCTACTGTTTCTCAAGATTGCCAAAAGGTTTTTTGCAAAGAAAAAGCAAGTTCAAGGTTTGCAAAACGAAGGAAAGGCAAAACAGGACAGAATCTGTGAAAAACAGACCAGCAGGTAGTAAATAATTTTTTCGGGGCACTTCTGCAACTCAAATCAAAAAACTCAGAACAGACTCCCGAAAGCCAATTGTATAGAGCACGCTATCGAAACAATTCAGACCAAAAATATGATCTGGTGATTTTATACGAATTTTTCTGTCCAAGGACATAATCTGTTTCCTGGACAGCACGTCACAACTTTTGAACTTTCTTGCAATCAGAGGCTAAACTTGGCACAAAGCTGAAAAGTAAAGATACAATGATGATGCTACTGTAGTAACAAACATCAAGACACAACAAAAGCAAAATAAAACTTTATTCATTGTGGGCTGCCTCCCAAAAGCGCTTTCTTTTATGCCTTTAAGCTAGGCATAATGCAAAGAGGAATCAATAATCATCATAATAATCGGAGTTATAAATTGCTTCAAATGGTTCCTCAACAAGTTCATACTTGTTCCTTCTAGGAAAGGGGTACATACCTTTTGCCTTCCCGCGTAGCCAGATTTGTCCCTTAACTATATCGATGAAGCCTTTTACGGCTCGGAGGAAGTCCCTTCCAAGCACTATATTTTCTTGGTTTGGCTTCATGATGAAGAAATCAACCATTGCAATCCCTTTAAGGAAGGTAACTGGCACATCTTTTATTCTTCCCTGGATCTCAGAAATGTCTCCATTAGCATGTTCATGATAGGATGATAATCTGTCCATGTTAAATTTTAAAGAATCATGAACAATTTTTGGCATAGTAGAAACCATAGATCCAATATCACAATAAGCAAGGAAGTCTTGATTAGAGATGTTAATCCTAACAAAAGGCTCCCAATCATTGTCTATTTCCGAAATATCTCTCTTATCGGGTTTGGGTTTCTCTACCTTCATCAAGTCTAGAGCATCCATTCTCTTCTCAATAGTAGCAAGTCTATCTATGACAGTATCAAAACTATGATCATAAACAAAGTAACTAGATAGACCATGTATAATTTCAAGAGCTCTAGCTTCATCACACTCTAGGAAATCTCCTTCAGCTATAATATCAAGAGAGTGTTTACACCATTTAAAAAGACCATGGTAAAAATTTCTAAGCACAATTTTTATAGGTATCCAAGGCATAATTCTCCTATGTGCATCAGAAATTCTGTCTCATGCCTTTTTCATATTTTCTGCATCCCTTTGATGGAAATCTAGAACTTCTGATTCCCTCAAAGCACCGAATCCCAACATGCTTGACTAAACAGAAAGGACTACTAACAGAAAAGTAAATAATTTTTTTGTGATTTTTGGTGGAAGGAACTAAAGCAAAAACTGAAAGGTAAACTAACAAGACTAAAAGCAAAGAAAAAGATAGCGTGCAACTCCCCTATCTTGAAGAGTGGAGTCCCCGGCAACGGCGCCAGAAAACTTTGCTTGATGGCTTCTCGCCCCTCGTTGGTTACCCCAAGTGGAAGGTTTGAGATGTAGCGTAGCGGTAGTTTTCCCTTGGCAAAGATACCAAGGATCGAATCCCGTGAGACTCTGAGGGTCAACAAGAAGGTGTCAATAGCGCCAGAGACTTTTGCTTGACAGGACATGCACACAGATACAAATAACTTTGCTCCCAACGAGTACAGAGAGGTTGTCAATCCCTCTGGCCTTGTCGTTTACAAAGGATAAAACGCAAGAGATAATAGTGATAGGTATGACTGCATCTAGTAAATAAGAACAGAAAGTAAATAACGGGTGTGATCAGTGATGGTAATATGGACCGGGGTCCCATGATGTTCACTAGTGATGTCTCTCTCCCAAAAGACGATAAAACAGCTAAGCGAGGTAAACGAATTACAGCTGGGCAATTGACAGGATTATGTGCGCAAACCAATGCTAACTATGCTGCAAAGAAAGGTAGAGGCTAAAAAGCATGGGCGGTACGCCAAGGCAAGTAGACCGAAATCCATCTTCATCTACTACTAATCATCCACCTTGAGATATCTATCGAGAACATCTCACTGGTATTAAGTTGCGAGTCCCACCCATAGTGTAAACTCAAAGCAACAAACAACTGCATTAAAAGAACTTTGCGTAAGGTAAACAATCCTTGCACCCGCAAGTACAAGCACCGTTGTTTTCCCCCTTGTGGCAACATCACATCTCCTAGACTCATGTTTCTGTCACTCAAGCTAGTCATCGAGGGGCATGAACCCACAATCAAGCATAACGTTCCCTCTTAGAGTTACTACCTACTACTCGCCCAAAGCAATAAATAGCAACGGAGAACATGCAAGAATTACTCAAGAACATAAATATAAAAGAGGTGAATCAAATATATTACTCACACACAATCCGAACATAATCTCATAATCCATCGGATCCCAGCAAACTCATCATAGCCACAGCATAAGGATTACATATGTGCCTCGATCATGTAGGGCAGCTCACGAGGTCTAATCGATGAAGAACAAAGAGGGGAGGAGAACATCACATAGCTACTGGTCATGGACCCATGGTCCAAGGGAGACTATTCACAACTCATCCGGGAGGCGTCCATGGTGGTGGAGAAGCTCCCGGTGGTGGTTCTCCCCTCCGGCAGGGTGCCGGGAAGAGTTCTCCTGGTGCTCCCGATCTTGGAAGCGTGGCGGCGGCGGAACAGAGATGAGATCACGAAAAAGGGTTCCGTCCTCGAGGGTTTCGGGACGCGGTGTAAATATATGCCAAAGGGGGTCACCAGAGGTAGTAAGGGGGGCCCAGGCGCCCCCCCGGTGCGGCCAGGAGGGGGGCCGCGGGGGCAGGCCACCTGGGCTTCCCCTGGCTCCCTCTGGCCCCACTTCTGGCGCGTGGAAGCTTCCGGAACGCTAATTTTTTATATATTTTTCCCCGAATTTTTCTGGCAATTTAAGTAATGGGAAAACCTGAAATAGAAAAACAGCAGAAAACAGAAACTAGCACTGGGGTGCACTGAGTTAATAGGTTAGTCCAAATATGATCAAAAGTGTATGGAAATGCATAAATATCATAGCAATATCACACAAAAGAGGCATGGAGCAAGCAGAAATTATAGATACGTTTTGGACGTATCAATCCGCCAGACTGGGGCGGTCCTCCCAGTGGTTGTTAGGTCGGCGGGGGTGGAGTGAATCGCCGGCGGCGAGCACCGCGGCGGAGGTGGCCTCGGTTGGATTTGGGGATCCTGGCTACGGTGGCTCCTGGTCGTAGTTGAGAGTATGGGCAGCTCCGCACGATCAAGGTGAGTCTGGTGGTGGTGCTGGATGGACGGGGGAGGGTCTGCTCGCGGTGAACGGAGCTGGGTTGCGGTGGCGGCCGAACTGGCCGGAGACGAGGAAGACAGCTCTTCCCCCATCGATTGCTGGCCACAGGAGTTCTAGAGTGGTGGCTTGAGGTCGCCTGAGTGCTCGGACGAGCTCGGGGGCTCCTATTTATAGCGTTCGAGGCCGGTTCCGCGGCGGCCGGGGATAAGCTCGTCGGCGACCCGCCGTTCTGTTGCAGCAGGGCGACGTGGATGCGGCGGGTGCTAGCGGACGGCTCGTGGATAAGCTCGAGCTGCTCCAGGGGGCAGCTGGCGTGCTGGAGTGGTTCGGGCGGCACCGTCCATGGCAGGGGCGTACTGTGGTCGCCGGCGTGCCGCCAAGGCCGAGCTGACGGTGGCGCTGTAGGGTGTCAGGGTGGCCTTGCGCTGAGGGAGTGGCCGGGGCGTGTTGGCTGCGAGTGGGGAGGGGCCAGAACGAGCGCGGGGAGACGGCAGTGGGACGCGGCGACGCGTGCGCACGCACGTGCAAAACGCGCGCTCTGCTCGTGCTCTCGGCACGCACGACATCTGTTCGGCAAAATGCCAAGTCATGCTAGAAGGCTTGGGTGGGGCTGGGGATTAACAGGTCTGGGTTAGAGGCATCTAGGAGTTTAGTGGACAAGTTTGCTGGGTTAGTGGATCAAGTTTGCAATGCACAAAATCATGCAAAAATTGGCCATGCACCCAAGGTGTTTGACAGAATGCCATGAGTATCAAGGCAACTCTTGGGGTGGCCAAAATCTCCAGACCAGTGCCTCTTTAGGTGTAGGAGCTGGTGGCAAGATTAGTTGGGCAAAACTAGAAACTTGCAAGTGTAAGTTTTTGAGAAAAACAAATCTGGACGGAGACTAAAAGGCAACAATGCATGGACCAAAAATGTTCCGAATGGTCCAATCTCCTGGACTTAAGGGTTTTGTAGGGAGGACTACAAGCATGAAAAAGCTCATGGTTAAAAGAGCATGTTAACACATGGCTGCAGTAGAAAATGCCAAACTGGACCAGAGGGCAAAAGAGGATGTTCTGCTCAATTTTTTCAAAGAACACCAATGGGTTTTTGCATAAAAGTGATGTAGGGACTTCACATGACATCCCCAAATTTTGGTGGGATTTTTAAATAAATTTATCAAAGGGTTGTAGTGCAAACAGAGCTTTAAAACTAATGAAAATTCACTTTAAGTGATAAAGCTCAAGGGGGATAATTATGCAAATAAATCCACTGATAAAAGAAATGTTTTTCTTGAGAGGGCAAACAGGTCCAATAATATATTTGAGAAGTTTTCACCTGGGGTAAAAACTCCATAATATCAAAAGAAAGAGTGGTTCTGAAACTAAAGAAAAACCCCGAAAATGAAAGGTTTAATTCCTTGGCAAAATTTTGATTAATAAATCAAGGTCAAATTTTTTGGGGTGTTACAATAGGGGGATGGTATTTAAACCACTTCTCGTTGGGGAGATCAACATGAGTAGCAAAAGATTCAGAGAAAGAAGCTACTATCTCAGAGTCAAGTCCATATTTAGTGCTAAACTCACGGAAAACATCGGTATCCATAAAAGCTTTAACAAAATCGAACTTAGGGGTCATACCTGACTCCTTACCTTTGTCGAGATCCCAATCTTCAGAGTTGCGTTTAATTCTTTCCAATAAATCCCATTTGAATTCAATAGTCTTCATCATATAAGAGCGAGAACAAGAAGTATCGAGCATGGAGTGATTATTAAGAGAAAGCCGAGCATAAAATTTTTGAATGATCATTTCTCTTGAGAGCTCATGATTGGGGCATGAATATAACATTGACTTAAGCCTCCCCAAGCTTGAGTGATGCTTCCTCCTTCGCGAGGCCAGAAATTATAAATATAATTACGATCACGATGAACCTGGTGCATAGGGTAGAACTTCTGATGAAATTCCAACTTCAGACGATTATAGTTCCATGATCCCATGTCATCGCATAGCCTAAACCATGTCAATGCATCTCCCTTCAAAGATAAAGGGAAGACATTCTTCTTGATAACATCCTCGGACATACCTGCAAGCTTAAATAATCTACAAACTCCATCCACATAGATTAGGTGTAAGTCGGGATGCGGTGTTTCGTCTCCTGTAAAGGGATTTTCAAGCTGTTTCTCTATCATACCCGAAGGAATCTCAAAGAAAACATTTTCAATAGGTGCAGTAGGTTGAGGAGCAACTCTTTTCTCTTCTCGTCGGGGTGAAGATACCCCGAACAAGCCCCTCAAAGGATTTTGAGCCATGGTAACAAGTGACAATAAATTTCAGCACACTATATAAAATTTTCCTTACCAAATTCCACTTACCAAAGGTGCTTCACTCCCCGGCAACGGCGCCAGAAAAGATTCCTGATGACCCACAAGTGTAGGGCATCTATCATAGTCCTTTCGATAAGTAAGAGTGTCGAACCCAACGAGGAGCGGAAGGAAATGATAGGCAGTTTTCGGTAAGGTATTTTCTGCAAGCACTGAAATTATAGGTAACATATAGTTTTGTGATAAGATAAATGGTAGCAAGTGACAAAAGGTAAAAGTAAATAACATGCAGCAAGGTGGCCCAATCCTTTTTGTAGCAAAGGACAAGCCTGGACAAACTCTTATATAAAGGAAAGCGCTCCCGAGGACACATGGGAATTATCGTCAAGCTAGTTTTCAGCACGATCATCTGATTCGCGTTCGGTACTTTGATAATTTGGTATGTGGGTGGACCGGTGCTTGGGTGCTGCCCTTACTTGGACAAGCCTCCCACTTATGATTAACCTCTGATGCAAGCATCGACAACTACAAAAGAAGTATTAAGGTAAACCTAACCATAGCCTGAAACATATGGATCCAAATCAGCCCCTTACGAAGCAACGCATAAACTAGGGTTTGAGCTTCTGTCACTCTAGCAACCCATCATCTACTTATTACTTCCCAATGCCTTCCTCTAGGCCCAAATAATGGTGAAGTGTCATGTAGGCGACGTTCACATGACACCACTAGAGGAGAGACAACATACATCTCATCAAAATATCGAACGAAGACCAAACTCACATGACTACTAATAGCAAGACTTCTCCCATGTCCTCAGGAACAAAAGTAACTACTCACAAGACATAATATTGTTCATGATTGGAAGGTATTAATATTCATAATGGATCTAAACATATGATCTTCCACCAAATAAACCAATTAGCATCAACTACAAGGAGTAATCAACACTACTAGCAACCCACAGGTACCAATCTGAGGTTTGGGTACAAATATTGGATACAAGAGATGAACTAGGGTTTGAGAGGAGATGGTGCTGGTGAAGATGTTGATGAAGATGGGAGAGTTGTTGGTGATGACGGCGGTGACGATTTCCCCCTCCCGGAGGGAAGTATCCCCGACAGAACAGCTCTATCGGAGCCCTAGATTGGTTTCCGCCTCGAGACGGCGGCGTCTAGTCCCGAAAGCCTCCTTATGATTTTTTCCGGGTCAAAACACCTCATATAGGAGAAGATGGGCATCGGGGGCCTTCCGGCTGGCCCATGAGGCAGGGGGCGCGCCCTGGGAAGGAGGCGCGCCTCCCACCCTCATGGGCAGCCGGTGGCCCCCCTCGTGGACTTCTTTCGCCAGATATTTTTTATATTTTCTGAAACGATGTTATGTTGAGTTTCAGGGCTTTTGGAGTTGTGCAGAATAGGTTTCCAGAGTTTGCTCCTTTTCCAGCCCAGAATTCCAGCTGCCGGCATTCTCCCTCTTCATGCAAACCTTGTAAAATAAGAGAGAAAAGGCATAAGTATTGTGACAAAACATGTAGGAACAACCCATAATGCAATAAATATCAACATATAAGCATGATGCAAATTGGACGTATCAATACACTGCTCTTGCCGGCCAAAAATAACTCCCTATCTCAACATTAGGTGGTGCAGCTGTCGACGCCTCTTTTTTCAGCTCACTGATACGTCCAAAACGTATCTATAATTTCTGCTTGCTCCATGCCTCTTTTGTGTGATATTGCTATGATATTTATGCGCTTCCATACACTTTTGATCATATTTGGACTAACCTATTAACTCAGTGCACCACAGTGCCAGTTCCTGTTTTCTGCTGTTTTTCTCTTTCAGGTTTCCCCCATATTAAAAGTGCCCTAAAAATTCCGGGAAAAATACAGGAAAAATCAGCGTATCGGGAGCTTCAAGAAAAACCAAAGCAGGGCCAGAGGGGAGCCAGGGGCAGCCCAGGCGGCCCCACCCCTGGCTGCCCTAGGGGGCGCCTGGGCCCCCCTCTCCGCTTCTGGTGACCCCCTTTGGCATATATACTCCTCGCGTCCCGAAACCCTTGAGGACGGAACCCTTTTTTACGATCTCGCCTCTGTTCCGCCGCCGCCGCGCTTCCAAGATCGGGAGCATCAGGAAAACTAGACAAACTAGATAATCTCTCTTCGAAGGTAGACAATTTAGCCCATGAGGTAGAGTTGCTTAAAATTAGAACTTCTCCTCTTGAGGAGAGGAAGACCACTCCTATGAATGCTATTCAAGTGCAAATTAATGAAAACATTAGGATGATGGCTAAACTTAAAGAGAGATGGGCTAGAGAAAAGAAGGAAGAAGATAGAATTAAGAGCCTTCCTACCCACCACACTGTTGCTACTATCCAAGTTGTTGAGGATATCCAAACTCTTAGCACCCAATGCACTCCTAGTCCCATTGGACCTATTAATGGTGATGCTATGACCTCAACCGTAGAAGAAATTCCTATGACCATAGAAGCTACCAAACAAGTGGGCCTAAAGGACACCACTACCACTTTACTTGATAGTAGTGACCTTGATTTTGACAATTGCACCCTTTCTGAAGTTATTAGTTTTCTTCACAAAATGTCTAGAGATCCCCACACTAGCACACTTAATCTTGCCTTCACAGAGCATATCACTAATGCTCTCATCAAAGCTAGGGAAGAGAAGCTTAGGGTAGAAGCCTCCATACCTAGAAAGCTAGAAGATGGTTGGGATCCTATGATTAAAATTAAGTTGAATAACTTCTCTTGCTATGCTTTATGTGATGTTGGAGCTAGTACCTCCATTATGCCCAAAAGAATATATGATATGTTTAAATTGAAATCTTTTGATCCTTGTTCTTTTGGTGTTCGTCTTGTTGATTCTCCGTAAAGAAACCTTTGGGGAAGATCGATGATGTTCTTATCATTGTCAATGACAATTATGTTCCCGTTGATTTTACTATTATGGATATTGAATGTGAACCTTCATGTCCAATTATTTTGGGACGTCCTTTTCTTCGCACCGTTGGTGCTATCATTGACATGAAAGAGGGGAATATAAAATTCCAATTCCCTCTCAAGAAAGGAATGGAACACTGCCCTAGAAAGAAGATTAAGTTGCCTTTTGAGTCCGTTACACGGGCTAGCTATTCTCTTACTCTTGATAAAACTTCATTTTCTCCTTTTGCATCATGCCTAGCTTAAAGGCATAAAAGAAAGCGCTTTTGGGAGGCAGCCCACAACAAATTAGGTTTTACATTGCTTTTGTTGTGTCTTGATGTTTGTTACTACAGTAGCATCATCATTGTATCTTTTCTTTTCAGCTTTGTGCCAAGTTTAGCCTCCGATTGCAAGAAAGTTCAAAAGTTGTGACGTGCAGTCCAGAAAACAGAATCTGTCCTTGGACAGAAAAATTCGTATAAAATCACCAGATCATATTTTTGATCTGAAATTTTTTGACAGCGTGCTCTATACAATTGTCTTTCGGGCGTCTATTCTGAGTTTTTTTATTTGAGTTGCAGAAGTGCCCCGAAAAAATTATTTACTACCTGCTGGTCTGTTTTTCACAAATTCTGTCCCGTTTTGCCTTTTCTTCGTTTTGCAAACCTTGAGCTTGCTTTTTCTTTGCAAAAACCTTTTGGCAATCTTGAGAAACAGTAGCTCTTCAAGATTATTTTTATTTCCAGCAGGGAAAACTTATTTTATTGTGAGTACTAACCTCGCTAATCAGATTATGATGAGTTATGTATGAAGGGAGTTTTCAAGTGTGCGAGGGAAGATGATAAAAGAAGATTTAGGAGGGTCAAACGCTTAAGCTTGGGGATGCCCCCGTGCACCCCCAAGAAATATTTAAGAAGACTCAAGCGTCTAAGCTTGGGGATGCCCCCGTGCATCCCCTTCTCCATCAACAATTATCAGTTCGTCTTTCGTTCCACTATATTTTAATCACTTCATGCGTTATGTGCTATGCTTGGAGCGTCTCGCTCTTAGTTTCCCTTTTTAGTTTTCTTTAGCTTTGCTTGCTGTTCATAACAAGTTAGAACCCAGCTTTCTTTGTGTGGGAGAGAAACACGCTCCACTTCAACCTAGAACACAACATAGGATTTTCATGCTTATCTTTGCTGTGTGTGTTCTTTGTCTTTCCATAGCTACTGTCATGTTTAGCTCTTAGTTTTCATGCTTTTCTTTTTAAAGAGCTTTTGTTTAGTTGGTTGCTGAACTCTCTTCAGTTTTCATGTTTATCTTGTTAAGAGAGTTTTGCCTGTTGCACTGAATTGTGTGTCTTAACTTAAAGTAGGTAATTGAGGTTGCTATTTAATTTTAGTAGTAACTTACAATAGTTTTGAGGTATTGCCATGAGTAATGTCTGAACTTTTGGTGTCAAGAGCTTTAGCCTATTAGTGATAGATGTCGTATTTTGGGAAATCCGTGTTTATTTTCGAAAACCTACAAAATAGTTGAGAACTTTAGCTACTAAATGGATCACTAATCTTTGGAGGGATCGAATATTAGAGTACACTCACGTACCATGAGTCGAGGATGCGCAAGGATAACCAAACCCCCATACACTCCTCCTCGGGGTACTTGTCTCTTTGTGAACCTCCTAATTAGATTGAGAGTTACTGATAATAAGTGCATGAGTTCTTCGGACTAATGTGAGTATTCGAAAGTTGACACTTCCACCTAGCCATATTTTTCTAGCCTCTTCGGTATCGTGCATTGCCCTTTCTCACCTTGAGAGTTGGCGCATACTTCGCCGGTGCATCCAAATCCTTGGCACGATACGCTCTGTCATCATAAGCCTCATTATATTCTTCCTCAAAACAGCCACCATACCTACCCATTAAGGCATTTCCATAGCCTTTCCGAGATACATTGCCATGCAACATCCATCCTCTCATGACTTGATCTTCATGTCATACATGCTTTTTGCTTGATAGGTGAGCCGCATGCTAGTTGGGCCTTGCCCTAATCATTGCTACATGACGCGGTAGTATCATTGCATATCCTGCTACACCGGTAGAGGCATACATTTGCATACATCATGATAGTTTCATTTTCTTTATGTTGAGTACTTTTGTAAAGTGTGAAAGATCTTGTATACTTCTTGTAATATATAGAGTGTTGCCCCTAAAGTGAGGAAAAGATCCCAAAGAGGACAAAATCAAAAGATCCCAAAGAGGACAAATGAGAGTTAAATAGAAAGAGCCATTGAGGCCACAAAAAAATAAAAAAAAGAGAAAAAGAAATAAAAAGAGAGAAGGGGGCACACTACTATTTCCTTTTGAGAGATCCACACTCGTACTCCATCTTCTACCTTGTGCTCCATAGAGATTATCATTCATGCATATAGCTATGTGGGGACCTTCACACTATAGAACTTGGATTGTATATTCCAAAGATGACCCTCCTCAAAAGAGCTCTAGGTCTTCTTGAGCAAGCAAGTTGGATGCACCCCCACTAGTTCCATTGGAGAGCTTACCTTAGCTCATATGTGCATCCGTTGCATGGCAATCCCTACTCCTCGCATCATATCTATCATTTGGCTTTCTTTCGCCTATGATTGTCCTCATTGATGTGAGCCTTTCACACCTTTTTTTTGTCTTCCCCCTCTATCATTTTTCTCTCTTTGCCATCCTAAGTGTCGACTTTCTTGCTTACGCTCATCCATTGCATGAGTTCTCAAAACATCGAAAGGGAGTGGATCATTTTGACTTGTACCTCGCTGACGGTCTGGGGATGAGTCAAGATAAGATTCCAAAGAAGACCAAGTGTGAAACTTTAGTAGATTAAGTTCTCAACAATACAAAAACTATGTTTTACTCTCTCATATATCCCTATCCCCTTTCTTGCACGCAAACACCATTTGGAGACATTCGAGTCACGGACAGCGAGAGCTCTTGCACCTTTATGTTCTTATGTTGCTTGTTACAATGCTAATATAGACTCTTGCTTGTTATGAATTGAATTGAATTACATGCCTTGACTGCTTTACTTAAAAGTTCTTATATGGTTGATAGCATGTCACCACAGAAATTATGCTTGTTATCATTTACCTACTCGAGGACGAGTAGGAATTAAGCTTGGGGATGTTGATACGTCCAAAACATATCTATAGTTTCTGCTTGCTCCATGCCTCTTTTGTGTGATATTGCTATGATATTTATGCACTTCCATACACTTTTGATCATATTTGGACTAACCTATTAACTCAGTGCACCACAGTGCCAGTTCCTATTTTCTGCTGTTTTTCTATTTCAGGTTTCCCCCATATTAAAAGTGCCCTAAAAATTCCGGGAAAAATACAGGAAAAATCAGCGTATCGAGAGCTTCAAGAAAAACCAAAGCAGGGCCAGAGGGGAGCCAGGGGCAGCCCAGGCGGCCCCACCCCTGGCCGCCCTAGGGGGGCGCCTGGGCCCCCCTATCCGCTTCTGGTGACCCCCTTTGGCATATATACTCCTCGCGTCCCGAAACCCTCGAGGACGGAACCTTTCTTACGATCTCGCCTCTGTTCCGCCGCCGCCGCGCTTCCAAGATCGGGAGCATCAGGAGAACTCTTCCCGGCACCCTGCCGGAGGGGAGAATCACCACCGGGAGCTTCTCCACCACCATGGACGCTTCCCGGATGAGTCGTGAGAAGTACACCTTGGACCATGGGTCCATGACCAGTAGCTATGTGATGTTCTCCTCCCCTCTTTGTTCTTCATGGTTTAGACCTCGTGAGCTGCCCTACATGATCGAGGCACATATGTAATCTTTATGCTGTTGCTCTGCTGAGTTTGCTGGGATCCGATGGATTATGAGATTATGTTCAGATTGTGTGTGAGTAATATATTTGATTCACCTCTTTCATATTTATGTTCTTGAGTAATTCTTGCATGTTCTCCGTTGCTGTTTATTGCTTTGGCCAAGTAGTAGGTAGTAACTCCAAGAGGGAACGTTATGCTTGATTGTGGGTTCATGCCCCCTGATGACTAGTTTGAGTGACAGAAACACGAGTCTAGGGGATGTGCTGTTGCCACAAGGGGGAAAACAACGGTGCTTGTACTTGCGGGTGCAAGGATTGTTTACTTTACACAAAGTTCTTTTAATGCAGTTGTGTGTTGCTTTGAGTTTACACTTTGGGTGGGACTCGCAACTTAATACCAGCGAGATGTTCTGGATAGATATCTCAAGGTGGATGATTAGTAGTAGATTGATACGTCCAAAACGTATCTATAATTTCTGCTTGCTCCATGCCTATTTTGGGTGATATTGCTATGATATTTATACACTTCCATACACTTTTGATCATATTTGGACTAACCTATTAACTCAGTGCACCCCAGTGCCAGTTTCTGTTTTCTGCTGTTTTTGTATTTCAGGTTTTCCCGTCACGTAAACTGCCAGAAAAATCCCGGAAAAATTATATAAAAAATCAGCGTTCTGGAAGCTTCCACACGGCCGAAGTAGGGCCGGAGGGGGGCCACCAGGGCTCCAGGCGCCCTGGTGGCGCGGCCCCCCTCCTGGCCGCGCCAGGGGGGCGCCTGGGCCCCCCAGGCCTCCGCTGATGCCCCCCTCTGGCATATATTTAACACGCGTCCCGAAACCCTCGAGGACGGAACCCTTTTTCGCGATCTCATCTATGTTCCGCCGCCGCCGCGCTTCCAAGATCGGGAGCACTAGGAGAACTCTTCCCGGCACCCTGCCGGAGGGGTGGATCACCACCGGGAGCCTCTCCACCACCATGGACGCCTCCCGGATGAGTTGTGAGTAGTCTCCCTTGGACCATGGGTCCATGACTAGTAGTAATGTGATGTTCTCCTCCCCTTCTTGTGCTTCACTAATTAGACCTCGTGAGCTGCCCTACATGATCGAGGCACATATGTAATCCTTATGCTGTTGCTATGTTGAGTTTGCTGGGATCCGATGGATTGTGAGATTATGTTCAGATTGTGTTTGAGTAATATATTTGATTTACCTCTTTTATATTTATGTTCTTAAGTAATTCTTGCATGTTCTCCGTTGCTATTTATTGCTTTGGCCAAGTAGTAGGTAGTGACTCCAAGAGGGAACGTTATGCTCGATTGTGGGTTCATGCCCCTCGATGACTAGCTTGAGTGACAGAAACATGAGTCTAGGGGATGTGCTGTTGCCACAAGGGGGAAAACAACGGTGCTTGTACTCGCGGGTGCAAGGATTGTTTACTTTACGCAAAGTTCTTTTAATGCAGTTGTCTGTTGCTTTGAGTTTACACTATGGGTGGGACTCGCAACTTAATACCAGCGAGATGTTCTGGATAGATATCTCAAGGTGGATGATTAGTAGTAGATGCAGATGGATTTCGGTCTACTTACCTTGGCGTACCGCCCATGCTTTGAACCTCTACCTTTCTTGCAACATAGTTAGCATTGGTTTGCGCACATAATTCTGTCAATTGCCCAGCTGTAATTCGTTTACCTCACATAGCTGTTTTATCGTCTTTTGGGAGAGAGACATCACTAGTGAACATCATGGGACCCCGGTCCATATTACCATCACTGATCACATCCGCTATTTACTTTCCGCTTTTACTTACTAGTTGCAGCAATATCTATCACTATTATCTCTTGCGTTTGATCCTTTTGTAAACGACAAGGCCGGAGGGATTGACAACCTCTCTGTACTCGTTGGGAGCAAAGTTATTTGTATCTATGTGCAGGTCCAAGTTGATTGCTAAGTATCTGGCGCCGTTAGCAGTTGACACCTTCTTGTTGAACCTTGGAGTCTCACGGGAAATCGATCCTTGGTATCTTTGCCAAGGGAAAACTTCCGCTACACTGCATCTCAAACCTTCCACTTGGGGTAACCAACGAGGGGCGAGAAGCCGTCATAGATGCAGATGGATTTCGGTCTACTTGCCTTGGCGTACCGCCCATGCTTTTGAGACTCTACCTTTCTTTACAGCATAGTTAGCATTGGTTTGCGCACATAATCTTGTCAATTGCCCAGCTGTAATTTGTTTACCTCGCTTAGCTGTTTTATCGTCTTTTGGGAGAGAGACATCACTAGTGAACATCATGGGACCCCGGTCCATATTACCATCACTGATCACACCTGCTATTTACTTCCTGTTCTTATTTCCTAGTTGCAGTCATACCTATCACTATTATCTCTTGTGTTTGATCCTTTGTAAACGAAAGGTCGGAGGGATTGACAACCTCTCTGTACTCGTTGGGAGCAAAGTTATTTGTATCTGTGTGCAGGTCCTGTCAACCGCTAAGTATCTGGCACCGTTAGTGGTTGACACCTTCTTGTTGGCCCTCGGAGTCTCACGGGATTCGATCCTTGGTATCTTTGCCAAGGGAAACTTGTCGCTACGCTACATCTCAAACCTTCCACTTGGGGTAACCAAAGAGGGGCGAGAAGCCATCAAGCAAAGTTTCTGGCGCCATTGCCGGGGACTCCACTCTTCAAGATAGGGGAGTTGCACGCTATCTTTTATCTTTGCTTTTTAGTCTTGTTAGTTTACCTTTCAGTTTTTGCTTTAGTGTCCCTTACCAAAAATCACAAAAATAGTTATCTTGCTTGCTGCTGCTATGGGTTCCACCGAGAACACCAAGTTGTGTGACTTCACTAGTCGTAACAACGATGACTTTATCTGCACGCCTATTACTACACCTGCCACTTCAGCACCCTCTTATGAAATTAAACCTGCTTTACTGAACCTAGTTATGAAAGATCAATTCTCCGGTGCTGGAGATGATGCTGCTTTGCACTTAAATAATTTTGTTGAGCTCTGTGATATGCAAAAGTACCGAGAAATAGATGGTGATATTGTTAAGCTTAAGCTTTTTCCTTTCTCCTTGAGAGGAGGAGCTAAAATTTGGTTTCAATCCTTGCCTAGGAATAGTATAGATTCTTGGGACAAGTGGAAGGATGCCTTTATTGGGAAGTACTACCCCCCTGCTAAAATTATCCAACTAAGGAGTAACATAATGAATTTTAAACAATTGGATAACGAACACGTTGCCCAAGCTTGGGAACGCATGAAATCTCTTGCCAAGAACTGCCCTACTCATGGTTTGACTACTTGGATGGTTATCCAAACTTATTATGCAGGCTTGAACTTTACCTCGCGGAACTTGTTGGATTCGGCCGCGGGAGGAACCTTTATGTCAACTACACTTGGTGCTGCCACGAGGCTTCTCGATGAGATGATGACCAACTATTCCCAATGGCACACCGAACGCGCTCCAACAGGTAGGAAGGTAAACTCTGTCGAGGAGATTTCCTCCCTAAATGAAAAAGTTGACTTGATCATGTCTCTACTTTCCAAGCAATCTTCTATTGATCCTCATGATGTTCCTTTAAATTCTTTGATTGCTCAAGATCAAGTAGATGTGAACTTTATCTCTAGAAACAATTTCAATAACAATGCTTATAGGAGTAATTTTGGTAGCAACCCTAGACCGTTCCCCTCTAATTCATATTCCTACCACGAAAGCAATGTGCTCAACCCATGTTCTACAAATGTTGCATTATTTCACAGAAACCATATGAGAATAGATTTATATGACAACATCAGACTTCATATAGCATCATTAGTTCCATACATATATAATTACACTACAAGGCTACAAACACCACTGGAATCAGCTACTTTGCCATCTGCCAGCTCTTTGCCGTCAGCTAGCAGACGGCAAAGAAGCTCTTTGGCATCAGCTACATAAAAACAGACGACAAAGAAATGGCAGACGGCAAAACAGGCCTTTGCCATCTACCGGCTCTTTGCCGTCAGCCAGCTGCCGTCCGCTGGCTGGCGGCAAAGAGAGAGCTGCCCCCCCTGCCCGTTAAGAAAAAACTTAACGCCCCACCTCTTTGCCGTCTGCTAGTAGACGTCAAAGAGTGATAAAGGCGGACGGCAAAGATTGGCGGACGGCAAAGAGCACACTAACTAACGCCCGTTACTCTCTCATCTCTCCCTCTCTCCTCCCCGACGCCCCGCCACCAGATCCCCACCCACCGCCGCCCCGCCCCCCGCCGCCCGGCGCTGTCCCCACCCCC
>LR738712.1:809456299-809471363 GCA_902687465.1 Secale cereale
GGGGGCGCCTGGAGCCCTGGTGCCCCCCCCCCCGGCTGCCCTTCGGGCGCAAGGTAGGTTCTGGAACGCTGATTTTTTATATGATTTTTCTGGATTTTTCCTGCCAGTTCTCGTAACGTGAAAACCTGAAATACAAAAACAGCCAAAAACAGAAACTGGCACCGGGGTGCACTGGATTAGTAGGTTAGTCCAAATATGATCAAAAGTGTATGGAAGTGTATGAATATCATAGCAATATCACCCAAAAGTGGCATGGAGCAAGCGGAAATTATAGATATGTTTTGGACGTATCAGCATCCAGCCGGGACGGGGAAGTGCCCCCGGATTCATCTCCATCGACGTTGCTTCCTCCCCCCATGATGCGGGAGTAGTTCCTCCTCGGGGTTGAGGTTTCTACCAGTAGCTATGTGGTCAATTCTCTCTCCCATGATGTGATCTTTGTTGTGATCATAGGCTATGTTAATCTAGGGTGATCCCATGATATTTCCCCTTCCTCTATGTATTGGATTGATGTACTCACTTGTCTTTATCTAGTATAATCCCCGAGACCAAGGTGACAGCGGTCTATTGGACATGGATTAGAAGAATATTTTCATGAGTGATTTCCTCTTTTGTGTGTTGATTGAAGATTGAGAGTCTCTTGGTGCTTGTCTTTGACTATCCTTGAGATATGTTGTGATGATTGTGGTACTCTCTTTGGATGGCCGCGGTGACATTGGGAAATCCATAGATTGAGAACTACGAACTTTGAGGTGTGCTTTTGTAGCCCTACATAATTCTCGTCCTCTCTTGACCACAAAGGAATGACCTCCGAGTGCGTCCCCCTTGCATGTTTTATGGGAAATATCATGTGATTCGATTATGTTAGTGTTGTTGGGAGTTGCCACTAGTGAAAGTATGATCCCTAGGCCTTGTTTCCACCATTGCAATACCATTTGTGCTCACGTTTACCACTTGTTTGCTTGCTGCACTTTTTATTACAGATTTATATTACTTTGCTTTGCCACTCCTATCATCCATATTTTACCATCTCTTCGCCGAACTAGTGCACCTATACATCTGACAAGTGTATTAGGTGTGTTGGGGACACAAGAGACTTCTTGTTTCTTAATTGCAGGGTTGCTTGAAAGGGGTACGTTCAACCTCAACTTCCCTGAGTTCGATAAACCTTGGGTTACTCACTTAAGGGAAATTTTCTGCTGTCCTACAAACCTCTACTCTTGGAGGCCCAACACTGTCTACAGGAATAGAAGCGTGAAGTAGACATCAGTCTTCCATTCCACACGCACCTCTCCACCGAGCGTTGCTGGACAGTATGGCGACACCGCCGGGCCCTTCTTCGTCGATCGCGGTGCCCAGCAGGGGACGAGGTAAGAAGAAGAGAGGAGGTGGAGCACGTGGTCGCGGGAGAGAGGTAGGGTGGCTGCTATGCGCCTTCCTCGCCGCCACCCCCAGCTGTTTCACCCGAGCACGCGACTGCTAGGGTGGACTCATCCGAGGAGGAGGCTACACGGACTCCGGTCCATGAGCCTCCGGTCCACGGGTCTTCGGCCCACGAGCCTCGGGTCGATGGGCATTCGGCCCACGAGACCCCGGAGGAGCACACGTCTAGATGGTGTACCTGGTCGGATCAGCCTGAGGAGCCGAGTGGCCATGGTGATGATGGCGGGGAGCCGACTGATATTGAGGAGGAGGGGGCACCGTCTACCAGCGTGGTTGTACACGACTCCCGTCCGTGCCGGCGACCCGCGAGCAGAGGTGGTTGATTTTCCCTGATGGGGAGAGGTAAGTGCATTTAATCTTTTTGTACCTTCTGCATTCACGTTTCTTCAAATAACTAATGCGTTGGCCTTGTCATGCTGCAGGGGTTGGGACCACCATGAGAAGGTCCGCCGGCCCAACTCCGTCCTTGGAGTTATTTGTCGGCAAAACTTCCTGGGGTTTGTCACGTTGCCTGGTGAGGGTCGGCTTCCTGACCTTGGATTGAGTTGGGAGCACTACTTGGCTGCCTCGGCCCCGCTGGGTGAGATTATCGACGGTGTCTTGTGCAAGACAAGGGCAGACATGGTGATCAGAAAGTTCTGGGTAATTTCTCCTTTACACAATTAAAAATCTTCAACTAGCTAGTTATTAATTGTACTAATCAATATTGTCTCATTTGATTGCAGACATTCTACAAGTGTGAGGAGGGATACGAGGAGGAAGCGGCAAATGTTATCGATAACGTCTGCAAGCGCCTACTACAGAACTTACGGCACGAGGCTCGGGTGCAGGCTATTCGAGACTACTACGCCTTCGTGGTATCAAGAAGACCAAGCCGGCGTGCCGCGAGAAGTTCTTGAGTAAGGAGGAGTACATGAAGGTAATTCTTAAGGCCGTGTACTTACTTCCTTCATTTAGTAATTCATAGCCGTAGCGCTCAAGTTTCTATTTGCTAACTTAGGCCCCTCCGAGATGGTGTGCAGATCGGATGGATTGTTGGGAGGTGTTGGTCAATGAGTGGTGCTCAAAAGAATGGCTAGGCCTCCACAACGCGGCCAAGGACAAACGTGCCCAAATGGAAGGTTTGCCACACCATCAAGGCAGCTCCAACATATATCAGTTCGGGCGGAACTGGGTATGTGGTTTGCTTCATGATTCATGCAATTCATTCATCATGCTAGCTTTAGCCCTTTAATTACAAATTTACTTTGTTTCTCCCTTTCAGGCATGCTACAATAAGATGGATAAGGTGCCAGAGGTGTACGACCTGTATGCCATGGCCCACACTGGCTCTTACAAGAAAGTCAAGGCATTCTCTCCGTCTGACCTCGATGATCCAACGAACTTCACCAACATCTCCTCCCACGACAAGCTCATGAATATAGAGATCAAGGGAAGGCGAGGAAAGGGGAGGACTTTAACCCGAGCTAGGGTCCCATTGATACAGAGCTGCTGATGATATCTGGTGGCGGGAGGTCCCATGGCTCCATAGCCATGGGAGATGGACTTATCCGTTGTCCTAGCACTCTCACGGAGATCAAGGTGCGCTAGTCGAGGTCCGCTCCTGAGATAAGGCCTCGTGAACGGCCAGTCCAACTCGCCATCAAGGTTAGTTATACGTACCCAGCTATCTTTCTCCATTACATTGTGTGTGCTTCCATCAATGATTACAAATGGTCATGTGAGTGGTGTTGCAGGCTGCTATATAGAGTGAGCGAGATAGAACGGAGAAACTTCTGGCGGAGGCGGCGGAGAGGCAGCAGGAGTTGGAGGAGAGGACGACAAAGATGTTGGAGGAGGAGAGGGCACGGAATGACATGCACGCAAGGGCCATGTACGAGCTCCTTGTGGTAAGTTTCTTCTGCAGATTAGCCAAAACATTCATGTAGTGTTTGTCTCATTACTAACTAGTACGATTGTGTTTGTCAAAACCAAATGTGCAGTCTGTGTGTGAGAAGTCCGGTCAGATCGCTCCGCTGATGCTAGTGATTGCTCCTGGGACCATGGTGAGTTTAATTTGAATGGACATTACTTGCTAGTCTTAACATTTGAGTGTCATCATGGTAACGAGACATTGGTAATGATCATTGGTGTAGCGTAACTCCAGACAAGCATCGCACGATCCTTCTCCAGCTACCGGCACGAGCCAGCTCCTACACCTCCATGATCACGGTAAGTTTCTCTAGTGTTTTGCTTAACAAATGCATAAAGACCTAGACTTAGCTTTATTTCCTCCAATATGCTTACCATAATGACCTAGAATTAGTTTCTTTCCTCCAAAATGACTTAATAAGCTTACCGACCTCCAAAACCATCCATATTACCTAAGTTAGCTCTAAAACGATTTGTACTTAGCTTACTTATGTCAAAAATTGCATAATTAGCTTAGTTAGCTCATAAACGATCCATTTTACCTAAGTTAGCTCTAAAATGACCCATTTTACCTTAGTTAGCTTATAAATGATCCAGTTTATCCAAGTTAGCTCTAAAATGACCCATTTTACCTAGATTAGCTCCTAAATGATCCATTTTACCTACATTAGCTTTCAAATGACCCATTTCACCTAGGTTAGCTCCAAAATGACCCATCTGACCTAGGTTAGCTCTAAAATGACCCATCACACCTAGGTTAGCTCCAAAATGATGCTTTTTACTAAGTTAGCTCATAAACGATCATTTTCAACTAAGTTAGCTCATAAACGATCTATTTCACCTAAGTTAGCTAAAAACGATCCTTTTTTCACCTAAATTAGCTCTTAAATTATCCATTTCACCTATGTTAGCTCAAAAACGATCCATTTCACCTTAGTTATCTCAAAAACGATCCATTTCACCTTAGTTAGCTCATAAACGACCCATTTCAACTAAGTTAGCTCATAAATGATCCATTTCACCTTAGTTAGCTCAAAAACGATCCATTTCACCTTAGTTAGCTCAAAAACGATCCATTTCACCTTAGTTAGCTCATAAACGACCCATTTCAACTAAGTTAGCTCATAAATGATCCATTTCACCTAAGTTAGCTAAAAACGATCCATTTCAACTTAGTTAGCTAAAAAACGATCCATTTCACCTTACTTAGCTCATAAACGACCCATTTCAACTAAGTTAGCTCATAAATGATCCATTTCACCTTAGTTAGCTCATAAACGACCCATTTCAACTTAGTTAGCTCATATATGATCCATTTCACCTAAGTTAGCTCATAAATGACATATACTTCTTGTTCTAGTCTTCTTCTTCTAGTCACCTATTTCTAACTTTCTTATTTGCCATTTTGCAGATTTCATTCACTTCATGGAAGCTAGCTTGCTATGATGGAGTGCTTGTTTTTTTCTTTGATGAAACTTTGCATTGTATCTAGCTTGCTATGATGGAACTTGCTATCTTGATGAAACTTTGCATTGTAATATGTATATGGATGGAACAATGTGTATGGATGGAACTTGATGGAACTTGCTTATGTATGAATGGATGAAACTTATGTGCTGGATATGTGATATGTTTGCTGTTAAATAGCCCTGTGAAATATATCTATATATGTCATATATATTTACTGTGAAAATTGTTGGATTAAAGAAAAACAGAAAAAAGAGCCAATATGCAGGCTCTTTGCCGTCAGCCGCGGACGGCAAAGAAGCCACGTGGCAGCCAACTGTGCTTCCTGGGAGCTGACCCATTTGGTCAGTTTGCCTACAGTGGCAGACGGCAAAGACTAAACAATTCTGCCGTCAGCGGCGGACGGCAAAGGCAGGACAAATTTTGCCGTCAGCGGCGGACAGCAAAGGCCTGCCGTTAGCCACCTAATGTACTAACGACGCAATTTTTGCCGTCAGCTTTCTTTGCCATCTGCTGCTGATGGCAAAGGCCCCTTTGCCGTCAGCCGCGTAAAGCAGACGACAAAGTAGCTGTTTGCCAGACCTTACTTTGCCGGAGCCTTTTGCCGTCCGTGGCAGACGGCAAAGACCTTTGCCGTCCGCCGTTCATGCCTTTGCCGTCCGCCGTGGCAGATGGAAAATTACCTGTTTCCTGTAGTGAAAGGTACCATCCACAAAAGGATCTGCTAACTACAACAATACTAGCAAAATACACCGGCTTGCAACTACCACCAGATGTATCAACATCAGTTCCATACATATATATATCAACAAATTACACTACAAGGCTACAGAGGTACCATCCACAAAAGGATCCGCCAACTACAACAATACTAGCAAAATAAGCTGGCTTGCAACTACCACCGGATGTCAGTTCTCATTCCTAAGCCATACCAGATACACTAGTCCACAAAAGAGCATATTAGGACCACCTATAGTCTGATGTTATCATGTTGATTGACCAATCACTTTCCGCCATGGTTGGCTGCGTCAACGGTCTGATCGCCGACATTCCCAGTGGCGTCATTCTCCTCGCTCGACTCCATGACATCATTGTTGCCATCAACCGCTTGCGAGCCGGCTTGAGACGAGTTATTTGTCCCCTGAATCAAGAAGTAACCAAATTGTTATTTAATCTGATTTAGAACAATAAAAACACAATACTTTGTTGGATAACAAGTGGAGACAACAGAACCAAATGAACCAAATAATATCCATTTATTGATTAATGCTTGGCACCAATAACTAATTTTGTCTAGGCTACTTTCAAGTTCCAATCAGATGGAACTTAAGCATGACAAGCATTATTTATACGGAAATTGGGCACAACAGCTAAAGAATCTTATGAGAATAGACAAGATCACAGATGCAAACAGCCAAACAACTTAATACAAAACATGAAAAACAATCTCATATGCAACACAGTGTTGATATTGCAGCCACATCAGCGTAGACACGTCAGAAGGAATGCACAGATCTAAGTTGAGTAGTGGACATCACACATTCATCCATATGATATATACAACTTCAAGTTTCTCATACACTTACTTCTGGTTGCGAAACAGCTCCATGGCTTAGTATATGTAGTATATGAGCTGGCAACTCTTTTCCTATCTCCTTGAAAAGTGCCTGCAAACAAAGAAGAAATGTTACTAGAGTTGATACTTGAGAAGTTGAGATCCATTGCTTTAGAATGTGGGCATGAATTTGTACATACAGTTATTAGCTGCCCATGCATATCTACTTTCTGCTGTAGCATCTCCTTAGCACGCCCGAGTTCTGTATTTTCTTTATTAACATGCCTGAGTTGTTCCTTCTCTCGAAGTGTGAGAGAAATTGATGCACTGGCATTTCTTTTTGTAGCTACTGATTTAATATTTGCTTTCTTAATAGCGCCATTGCCTATTGACACGCGACCATGAGGAATGCCACCTGATGCTTCATATAGCAGCTCACCGTCCAGCTCTCTTCCCTCCCAACTATCTGGATACTTCTCTTTATCCAACGCAGTATAGTCATCCTGACAATCAAAAATTATAGTTTGTTCACAACATGCTAGTAAATTAACGTCTTAAAAACCTATAAGCAATATGGCAGTAGAAACGATGACATACAAAGCGTTTTTGTGCTTTATGGCTCATGATTGCACCGTTGCTAATGATTGCGCCATTGTTGCCACTGCTACTCACATTCTTCATTCCACATTTCATTGCAGTATATGTATTCAGTGTAGTCGCCTTCTCAGGTCCAAGCATCTCTTCCTATAAGACCACATAAATTCAAGCAAAGTCATGGCATCATCATGTAATAGAAAAACTAAGTGTGAACCAAATCATACAATAATCACGACATACCAAATAATGTTGTGCCTCCGCAAAAGGTCGTGAGCCTCCTTGGTTTTGAGCAATATCCTCAGATTTCAAGCGAGCTTCTCGTCCCCTCCCCCTGTTGGTCTTGTATTCCTTTGATGTCCAATAACGACATAGTCCAGGCCATGCAACTTCCTTGCACCATGGTATCCTACTCTGGAGGTATTGCCCATATTCGAGTTCTCTTGCACAAGCCATCGAGTCATCAAGCTTCTCTCCTTGATTCTCATAGTAAAGCTTCACAACATCCACACGAAGTTGGTACAACATGTCTTTCACCTTTTTCCTTGCATATGTGTCAATAATCTGGTTAGCCTCTTGCTCAATTTGGATTCCGGCACTGTCATCTTCCTCGTCATCCACATGTAGCTCAAACAAGTTCTACATGTTCATAAATTTACAGATCAGATTTTTAAAGCAATACAAAGATATGTATAATAATAATTGCAATTGCTCCAAAAAAATTGTACTTGACATCTAACAGGGCCTGATTTCTAGCCATTCGGTGTTAACTCAGCAAACATACCAAAAGCAGGGAAATCATGGACTGACCATAGAAAAGCTGCTCTCATTAAAAAGATTCTCTTCACAGAGGCATCCCATGTATTAACCCCCAGCCACAGTTCCATAAGCTCATCTGCTAATGGTTGCATTAGAATGCCCAAATTCTTTCCAGGATGTTCAGGACAAGGTATCAGAAGACTAAGAAATATAAACTCTGGCTTTAAGAGAAAACCAGGAGGAAGGTTTAACGGAGCTACAAACACTGGCCAGCACGTGTACAGAGCAGCAACCAAACTATATGGTGTAAAACCATCTGTAGCTATGACAAGTCGCACACTTCTCGGATCACATGAAAATTCTGGAAAATCCTTATCAAAATCTTGCCAAGCCTCACCATCACGTGGGTGGACCATCTTATCAGACCCGGAAGGAGTGTTAGAACGCATAAGCTTTGCGGTGTCCTCATTGGCATACAACCTTTGCAATCTATCTTTTAGAGGGAGGTACCACAAAACTTTACGTCGGATTTTCTTTTGGCCTTCCTCGTAACGAGATGTGCCACAAAAGTCACACTTCTCTTTATGTTTGTTATCTTTGTAATACAACATGCAATTATTTTTGCACACATCTATTTTGACATATGGCATACCAAGATCTTCTAAGAGTTTCTTGGATTGGTAGAAGTCTTCGGACAAATTAGATTCAGGAGGCAGAAGTTCATGGATTATTTTCAAGGTATCATCAAAATGTGCAATGGACATGTTGTACTGTGATTTCATAGCCAGCAAACGAGCTACAACAGCGTGAGTGTTTTGTGTTCTCATGTACCAATTCATCGGCACTACTGACCATCCTATAAAAAGCCTTGGCAGAGGAGGTTGGCTCCTCAGTAACCGGTGGAGGGTGGCTACCACCTAGGTCAACCAACATATTGTCCATTTGATCGGTTTCATTATAGCCCTCCTGATGTACTAAAGGGACAGATCCATCAACATCAGCTACAAAACTCTCACCATGTTCTGTCCAGGTTTTGTAATTTGGCTTATACCCATGTTTATACAAGTGTTTCTCTACAATGTGCCTTCCTTGTGGAAAATAATTCCGACATTTGGCGCATGGACAGTTAATTTTACCACCTTCAACTACGGAAGAGAAGGCCCGGTCTATAAATCGTGCAGTTTCTTCAAGCCACATATTAGAAGGGACTTGACCAAACGCCCAGCCATTATACATCCAATCACGGTTCTCCATTATTTAACCAAGAATTCATAATGAAATAACAATTCACAGAAATGTGGCTATTTCAGAAAATTAATAACATACTGAAGGGTAGCAGCACAAATAACGATTCACAGAAAGAGAATTGTGTCAGACATAAATTTAAGAGCTCAGAGCTATAACTTACCAATATACTTGTTCAAGCTGCGAAAATTATGGCGTCGAAAAGGGTGGCCGACCAACTCCCCCAGCTGTTTGCTGATGTTTCTGGAAAATTATACGTGTTAAATTCACTTTACTAGAATAAAATAGATAGCAGGTAGATATCATAGAAGCTACAACCTACAAAAAATAAACAGTTAGATGGTCATGTACAGAAGCTACAACATGTTAGCTGTTCAGTGAGGTTGCTACAGACCCTACAACATACATCTAAGAACAACCAAAACTAATCTGTTCAAATCAACTGTATACTAATCAGACGTGCCTAAAATAGTTTCAACTAAGCTTAAACGCTACACACGAAATAGAGCAAGCAAATCTTAGATCCAGGAAAAGAAGGTGATATATTACCAGAGATACGAAGACAGAGGGCTTGTGATGCAGCGAGCAGAGGAGTACGGACAGCCAGAGGTGAAGACGCGTAAAGTCGAATGGAGGGACTCGCAGGGGAGCTCAGTGGGGAGGCGGGTGCTGGTGCTCTGGCGGGTGGCGAGGTGGAGACCGGCGCTACGCCTGTGGTGAGGTAGATGCAGGCGGAAGAACGGCCTTCCGCAGGAAGGGGAGGCAGCGGCGGCGGTGGACCAGACGATGGTGGCGGCGGCGCTGGACCGGACGATGGTGGCGTTGGACAGAGCGATGGTGGCGGCGACGGTGAAATGGCAAGAGACTGAATTGGGGATCGAGGGTTCTGGAGACTGAACTAGGGATCGAGAGGGTTCTGTTTGCCCTCTCATTTTGTACTCGGCCTAATTCTGGAAGCCCAAACACACACGAAAATAGACAAAATGGATGGGCCTCGGCTAAAATTACGCGCGCAATGAAATCCGGTGGTGGGAAGCGAGAGCCCGAGGGCGCGAAGGGCCGAACACTATTTCTGTGGGCTGCGACCCACAGGGATATATTCTTCTTTTGCGTTTAGTCAAAGCCTACTGGAAAGTGTCTGGAATATAGTGCAAAAACCTGTCGGCTACAGCCCGACCAACAGTAAAACGATACTTTCCTGTGACCTTACGTGGGACCAACAGTCGCGATTCTGGTAGTGGCTGAACTCGAGCGCCGGAGTCTGGTCGAGCAATGGTTTTGTGGCAACCGTGTCATACAATGATTGTCTGAACCTTAGTTTGAGTCCCAAATTTGCAGTTTAATTTTTTACTTTGTGCCTTGACTCGTTAGTAATATGAAGGCCCGTGTGGCGAAGGCCCAATGGCGATGGACCAATTTTTCCAGGTCTATCAAACAAAAAAATGATTTAAATCTCAGCCGTTAATTTTTATGATTAACATAGACTCAACGGATATAAAAAAATGACTTACGGAGAACTATGAAAGGCTCCCTCCTTTATTATTAGGTATAGATTTCAGACTTTTCTCTTCCTTAAACTATGTATCTCTTCTGTTCAGATAGGATATGATAGGATAGGATGTCAGGACGTGGTGAGTGAGCTTTGATTTCTCTCTTCAGGCTGCGGATTAGGAGGCACAATGGAGTACACCGCAGCATCGCAGGAATGTGGTGCAGCTCGGCTCATGACTGCAGGGTGAGGTGAGTGAGTTTTATACCTGTTGAAGCGCTTAGTTTGATGAAATACAATAATGAATTTATATTTTTTGGGGATCCGTATTTTTTTTCAATTGATTGATTGCGCTTAAAACTCCTACCTCGAGCAAACCTGGATTTTGCGACCCCATACTTTTAGACTTTTAGCACCAATATTATATATATGTGGATAAATATTACATGAAATAAGGGAGTATGCTTTAGTTATGTTATTAGTTCGGTATATATAGCATATGAAAATTTTAAAATTTGGGGCCTCATTTGGCGTTTCGCACCGGGGCCACTATTTCCTGGAGACGGCCCTGCCAAACACGCCCTAAGAGCATCTCCAACAGCCGTGCAAAAAGACGCGCGCGCGCGGGGCAGAATTGCGCGCTTCAGCGGCGGCGGGAAAACCGCGCGCGCGGGAACCGCTTGCGCGCGCGCGAAATGACGGCCTCTCGCGCGCCATTTTTGCGGCGCCTCCTCCCGCGCGCCTATAAAACGCAGCGCGCGCTCCCCCTTGCTCTTCACCGCTCCCTCTCTCCCTGCCTCTCGCGCCGCACCAGAGCGCCGCCGCCGCCCCCGACGCGCCACCATGCCGCCGCGCCGCCGTTCTACGCCGAGATACGCTCCGGCTGATCGAAGAGGTTGACAGCCAGCAGTCCAACCATTGCTCATCTTCGTGACCGCGGGGAGCTAGCGCTCCGTGAAACTATGCAGCAGCGGGTGCTCTTTTTGAATTGTTCATTATGGCGTCCGCCCCTCCTCATAATAATAAACAATTCAAAAAGAGCACCCGCTGCTGCATAGTTTCACGGAGCGCTAGCTCCCCGCGGCCACGAAGATGAGCGTTGGTTGGACTGCTGGCTGTCAACCTCTGACGACACCAACGACGATGACGATGGTGCAGATGACGGGAGCGACTGGGATTGATTTTTTTTTTTATGTTTTCGAAGTATCTAGCGCCGAACTATCTATCTATGTTTTCGAACTACCTATCTAGTTGCAATATGTAAAATAACTTTGTATCCTTTTTATTTTAATGCAATTTTTACGTATTAAAAAATATTGTGCGCGCGCTGCATTTTTGGGCATTGCTGGAGCGGCGCGCGCGCTGCATTATAGCGCGGCTGTTGGAGCCAGCGCCTATCCCCGCACTATACCTGCCGAAGCGCGCGCGACAAACGTTTTTTTGGACGCGGCGCATAGCGCGGCGGTTGAAGATGCTCTAACTGACTCGTGGGCGCCTCGCTCTCGCTCCCGTGCTGCTCCAGAGCAGCACCGGAGGGCCTCCATCCAGCAATGAAAAGAGATTGTGTGCACTCTCCTAGCTCCACCCCATTCCATCCTCCCCCTGCCGCCGCCGAAGGGCGCAGCCGGGCGAAGCCACGGCGGCGGCGGCGGCGGCGGCGGGGCTTCTTTCCTTGGCGTATCTCCAGGGGTGTGCCAGATCTGGCGCGTAGGGCCGAGGGGGTGGCGGATTGGGCGAGGATGAGGAAGTGAGGAGACAGTGCTATAGGGAGGTGGAGCTCCGGTTGTGTGCAACGGCAGCGAGGTACACATGCTCTCCTTGAGGTTCCTTGGCACGGATCTGGGCGACCGTGATGGCTGCGCCGGAGCATGGCTCGAGGGCTCTGTGCGTAGAAGCATGCACACGGAGGCGCGGGCGGCGGATCTGCCGTCCCAGGCATGGATCTGGGCAGCGCTGTGGTGCTGGTATACAGGGCTAGTCCGCGGTGGCCGGTGGCGCGGATCTGGTGTCCCGGTCAGTGCTGATATCTATAGTGGTCGGAGCGGCGGGGGCGGGGCGACGACTAGGCTGCGGCAGTTGTGTGGCGGCAAGCTGAGGCCAATTGTCGCTCGAGGATGATGGGGGTTGGCGGCGTCTGGAGTCTGGGGTGGCCAAAGCGGGCTTTGGCGAGCTGCGGCAAGTGTGTTCCGGCGAGGTGCCGATGATGGGGAGGGTGCGCCGCGGGCTGATGTCGGGGCGTGGCTGTGCATTGGTGTTGTGGATGCAGCGGCGATGTGTGCGCGCACAGGAGGTGCCACTCGGATGTACGGGCGTGCGTTGTTGTTGTGTGGCCTTGGTGGCTGCGAGAGGCTACTGTGCTAGGAGAAGTCTACTGTGGTGGATGGACGATCAGGTGGACCAGCAGGCGTTGGGCTCAGGCTTTGCAGTTCTGTCAGCTAAAGCTAGTCCGACGTTGGTTGAAGCCATTGACGGTGGCGCCTGAGGGCACCATTACCTTGTTGGAGCCTTGGAGGCGTCTCGCGGTGAAGTTTTTGTCTCCTCTCCCATGTTGCTACAGGGGAAACCTTAGATCCGCAGTGGATCGGACATCGGCAACTCTTGTGCTCGTATTCCCTCCAGCAGCGCCGGTCCTGGAGTTTTGGAGGCCCCGGGGCGAATTCAAATGAATGGGCCCAGTGACAGCATCGGAGGAAAAAATTGATTCCATACATTGATTAATTTTATTTTTTTTGCAAAGCTATAATAAACAACAGTAATTTTCCTTGATAAATAACACTCCAAGTAATAAATATTAATTCCATACTTTAGGTGTAAATCAAACATCATAGAAGTCACAGAGCATAACCAAAAAGAGTGACATACTAGCGAACCTCCAAGCCTTTAGGCGTTGTTTGGATAGGGGCCCATATATGGTAAACGAGTTTGTAGCCGGATTTTATCAAAATCAGTTTTGCTAATGATTTTTTGGATAACTAATTTACACAGAAACACGTTTGGGTTTGGGAAGGGTAAAACTGGCTTGTCCATTTCCTTGTTTGGCTAGGAGGATACCGATTCCACTTCCTTCCCTTGCATTCTCTCTCTTACTTTCCCCAATTTTTGCCATTGACGACGACTTCCCAAAGCTCCGACTCCAGCCGCTCCAGCCTGTGATTCCTCCTCCGTTCGTTCCTCCTCGCCGCCAGATACCGGTGCCCTCCTCCCCTCGGGACGGCCTCACGACTCCGCGTGCGGAGGCTTCCTCTGCTCGCCGGTTGACTCTGGTCGGCCCCGTGCAGGCTCTGCTCGAGGAGAGCGCTCGTCTAGTTCATCCCGTAGGTCCGCCGCCCCTCGGCACTGGTCGCCCAGGAGCGTCTCTCGTCGGCCCTGCACAGGATCTGCTCGGGAAGAGGTTCTTCTCGAGCTCATGCCGGAGGTACGCCGCCCCTCGATGCTGGCCGCCCAGCAGTGTCCGTATAAGGAAGTTCAGATCTCAAAAGAGTGCTCGACTCCGTCCAGCCTGATAGCGGCCATGTCGGGGCTGGAGGTCAAGCATGAGGACTATGATTTGGTGGAGCAGGTAAATGTTTGATCTTTGTTTGCATTTTAAGGTCGAATTATTTGAGCAGGGAGCTTGGACAATTCATATGATGATTCCACTTGTGTTAATAAGAAATGCCATTCTATTTGCCAAGAGGGGAAAACTTCATAGTTTACAGGCTTTAAGAATTAGCTACATGATAAAATGATTTAATTCTTTGCCATGATAGGGCATGGACGAAGTGATAATTTGAAGGGTGGGTTGACACAGTCTTTGCTCATAGAGATAAAGGAGTGGCAACTGGCAAGTTGAGAATGCAGAGGATAATGATGGTTGCTGTTCCATAGAGATTCCTCATGCCACATAGTAAGGTTTTCTCGTAATCTCTTGACTGTGCTTATTTTTTGTTGCTGAATGCATAACCTTCATCTGCATTGGCTCTTCACAAATATATCAGTTTCAGTTCTTCATCTACTACATGCTCTAGTTTGCAACGGCCATTTTTCTTCTCGGATGACAAATTTATTGCACATCATCTTGTAATACAAAACGGGAAGTTTTGGAACCTATAAATCAATGAAAAATTGTAACAATAATTTTTGTAATGAATCTATAAATAAAATGGAAAAATAATATTGTAATGCTCAATCATCTTCTGGTTGTTGAGCGGAACGCTGTTGATGATTAGTCCACAACTGTCGAGCGATGCCTGCACGAACTCTCTCACCAGCAACTCATTCATCTTTTCTTGCTTGCCCTCTAACTTGTTGATCACCATGGTCAACATGTTGTTCTGCTTCCCCATGCTCATATTGTTGGGGAACGTAGCAGAATTCAAAAAAATTCTACGCTTTCACCAAGATCAATATTAGGAGACATCTAGCAACGAGCATATTAGAGTGCATCTACATACCCTTTTGTAGATCGCGAGCGGAAGCTTTCGAAGAAGCGTGGATGAAGTAGTCGTACTCTTCGCGTTCTTCGTCACCGATGATCTAGCGTCGAACGGACGGCACCTCCGCGTTCAACACACGTCCAGTACAGCAACGTCACCTCCTTCTTGATCCAGGAAGGGGGGGGG
>LR738712.1:809471497-809539863 GCA_902687465.1 Secale cereale
AGAGGTCGTCGGAGATCCAGCAGCACGACGGCGTGGTGGTGGATGCAGCGGGAAATCCTGCAGGGCTTCGCCGGCGCCCTACGGAGGAGGAGGAAGGTGTGACGGGAGGGGGAGAGGCGCCAGAGGATTGGGTGCGGCTGCCCTCTCCCCCCACATATATATAGGGGGCCAGGGGGTGCGCCAGCCCCTGCAGATCCAATCTGCAAGGGGGGCGGCGGCCTAGGGGGGAGACTTGCCCCCCAAGGCATAGGGGGCGCCTCCCTCCCCTAGGGTTTCAACCCTAGGCGCATGAGGGAGGGCCCAGTAGGGTGCGCCAGCCCACCAGGGGCTGGCCCCTTCCCCTTGCGGCCTAGGGGCCCCACCGAGATGGGTGGCCCCATCCGGTGGACCCCCGGGACCCCTCCGGTGGTCCCGAGACACTCCAGGTGACCCCCGAAGTTCACCCGATGGCCGAAACTGGACTTCCTATATATCATTCTTTACCTCCGGACCATTCCGGAACTCCTCGTCACATCCGGGATCTCATCCGGGACTCCGAACAACTTTCGGGTTTCCACGTGCATGTATCTCTATGACCCTAGCGTCACCGAACCTTAAGTGTGTAGACCCTACGGGTTCGGGAGACATGTAGACATGACCGACACCACTCTCCGGTCAATAACCAACAGCGGGATCTGGATACCCATGTTGGTTCCCACGTGTTCCTCGATGATCTTCATCGGACGAACCACTGGGTCAAGGATTCACTCAATCCCGTAGTTATTCCCTTTGTCCATCGGTACGATACGTACTTGCCCGAGATTCGATCGTCGGTATTCCCGATACCTTGTTCAATCTCGTCATGGCAAGTCTCTTTACTCGATCCATAATCCATCATCCCGTGACTAACTCCTTAGTCACCTTGAGCTCATTATGATGATGTCTTACCGAGTGGGCCCAGAGGTACCTCTCCGTCACACGGAGTGACAATATCCCAGTCTCGGTTCGTACCAACTCAACAGATAGTTTCGGAGATACCCGATGCGTACCTTTATAGCCACCCAGTTACGTTGTGACGTTTGGCACACCCAAAGTATTCCTACGGCATCCGGGAGTTGCACAACAGATGGGCCTCTAACCCCTCGTTGGTTACCCCAAGTGGAAGGTGTGAGATGCAGTGTTGTGGAAGTTTTTCCCTTGGCAAGATACCAAGGATCGAATCCCCAGAGACTCCTAGGTTCAATAAGAAGGTGTCAACTCCTAACGACGCCAGATATTAGCAATCAACGTGGACCTGCACACAGATACAAATAACTTTGCTCCCAACAAGTACAGAGAGGTAATATGGACCGGAGTCTCATGATGTTCACTAGTGATGTCTCTCTCCCAAAAGACGATAAAACAGCTATGTGAGGTAAACGAATTACAGCTGGGCAATTGACAGGACCACAAACGCAAACCAATGCTGACTACATTGCAAGAAAGGTTGAGGTTCAAAGCATGGGCGGTACGCCAAAGTAAGTAGACCGAAATCCATCAATATCTACTACTAATCATCCACCTTGAGATATCTATCCAGAACATCTCGCTGGTATTAAGTTGCGAGCCCCACCCATAGTGTAAACTCAAAGCAACAGACAACTGCATTAAAAGAACATTGCATAAAGTAAACAATCCTTGCACCCGCGGGCACAAGCACCGTTGTTTTCCCCCTTGTGGCAACAGCACATCCCCTGGACTCATGTTTCTGTCACTCAAGCTAGTCATCGAGGGGCATGAACCCACAATCAAGCATAACGTTCCCTCTTGGAGTCACTACGTATTACTTGGCCAAAGCAATAAATAACAACGGAGAACATGCAAGAATTACTTACGAACATAAATATAAAAGAGGTAGATCAAATATATTACTCAATCACAATCTGAACATAATCTCATAATCCATCGGATCCCAGCAAACTCATCATAGCAACAACATAAGGATTACATATGTGCCTCGATCATGTAGGGCAGCTCACGAGGGCTAATTAGTGAAGCACAAGAACGGGAGGAGAACATCACATAGCTACTGGTCATGGACTCATGGTCCAAGGGAGACTACTCACAACTCATCCGGGAGGCGTCCATGGTGGTGGAGAGGCTCCCGATGGTGATCCTCCCCTCCGGCAGGGTGCCGGGAAGAGTTCTCCTGGTGCTCCCGATCTTGGAAGCGGCGGCGGCGGCGGAACAGAGATGAGATCGCGAAAAAGAGTTCCCGTCCCGAGGGTTTCGAAGGACGCTCTAAATATATGCCAAAGGGGGGCACCAGACGGGGCTCGGGGGGCCCAGGCGCCCCCCCCGGCGCGGCCCAGGGGGGGGGGGCGCCGCCAGGGCGCCTGGGGCCCTGGTGCCCCCCCCCCGGCTGTACTTCGAGCGCAAGGTAGGTTCTGGAACGCTGATTTTTTATATAATTTTTCTAGATTTTTCCTGACAGTTCTCGTAATGTGTAAATCTGAAATACAAAAACAGCCGAAAACAGAAACTGGCACTGGGGTGCACTGGATTAGTAGGTTAGTCCAAATATGATCAAAAGTGTATGGAAGAGTATGAATATCATAGCAATATCACCCAAAAGTGGCATGGAGCAAGTAGAAATTATAGATACGTTTTGGACGTATCAACAACCTCATGGTCTAAGGAATAAATACTTGACACCTAAAAGCTTATGCATTACGAACTAAACGATCTCGTGCTATGCTCAGGATTGGGTATTCTCCATCACATCATTCTCCTAATGATGTGATCCCGTTATCACTGACATCCTATGTCCATGGTCAGGAAACCGTGACCATCTGTTGATCAACGAGCTAGTAACTAGAGGCTTACCAGGGACTCATTGTGGTCTATATATTCACACATGTATCGCTGTTTCCGTACAATACAATTCAAGCATGAATAACAGACAATTATCATGAACAAGGAAATATAATAATAATACTTTTATTATTGCCTCTAGGGCATATTTCCAACAGTCTCCCACTTGCACTAGAGTCAATAATCTAGTTACATCGTGATGAATCGAACACCCATAGAGTTCTGGTGTTGATCATGTTTTGCCCGTGGAAGAGGTTTAGTCAACGGGTATGCAACATTCAGATCCGTATGCACTTTACAAATATCTATGTCTCCATCTTGAACATAATTCCGGATGGAGTTGAAACGGCGCTTGATGTGTTTGGTCTTCTTGTGAAACCTGGGCTCCTTGGTAATGGCAATAGCACTAGTGTTGTCACAGAAGAGAGTCATCGGGCTTGACGCGCTTGGAATGACTCCTAAGTCGGTGATAAACTCCATCATCCAGACTCCTTCCTGTGCTGCTTCGCAAGCAGCTATGTACTCCGCTTCACATGTAGAATGCGCCACCACGCTCTGCTTGCAACTGCACCAGCCGACTGCTCCACCATTGAAAATATACACGTATCCGGTTTGTGACTTCGAGTCATCCAGATCTGTGTCGAAGCTAGCATCGACGTAACCCTTTACGACGAGCTCTTCGTCACCTCCATAAACGAGAAACATATCCTTAGTCCTCTTCAGGTACTTTAGGATGTTCTTGACCGCTGTCCAGTGTTCCATACCGGGATCACTTTGGTACCTCCTGAAGGAAATATGCCCTAGAGGCAATAATAAAGTTGTTATTTTATATTTCCTTATATCATGATAAATGTCTTTTACTCATGCTAGAATTGTATTAACCGGAAACTTAGTACATGTGTGAATACATAGACAAAACAGAGTGTCCCTAGTATGCCTCTACTAGACTAGCTCATTGATCAAAGATGGTTATGTTTCCTAACCATAGACATGAGTTGTCATTTGATCAATGGGATCACATCATTAGGAGAATGATGTGATGGAAAAGACCCATCCGTTAGCTTAGCAACTTGATCGTTTAGTATGTTGCTATTGCTTTCTTCATGACTTATACATGTTCCTATGACTATGAGATTATGCAACTCCCGTTTACCGGAGGAGCACTTTGTGTGCTACCAAACGTCACAACGTAACTGGGTGATTATAAAGGTGCTCTACAGGTGTCTTCGAAGGTACTTGTTGGGTTGGCGTATTTCGAGATTAGGATTTGTCACTCCGATTGTCGGAGAGGTATCTCTGGGCCCTCTCGGTAATGCACATCATAATAAGCCTTGCAAGCAAATGACTAATGAGTTAGTCACGAGATGATGTATTACGGAACGAGTAAAGAGACTTGCCGGTAACGAGATTGAACTAGGTATGATGATACCGACGATCGAATCTCGGGCAAGTAACATACCGATGACAAAGGGAATAACGTATGTTGTTATGCGGTTCGACCGATAAAAATCTTCGTAGAATATGTAGGAGCCAATATGGGCATCCAGGTTCCGCTATTGGTTATTGACCGGAGAGATGTCTCGGTCATGTCTACATAGTTCTCGAACCCGTAGGGTCCGCACGCTTAACGTTTAGTTGATGATATAGTATTAAATGAGTTATGTATGTTGGTGAACGAATGTTATTCGGAGTCCTGGATGTGATCACGGACATGACGAGGAACTCCGGAATGGTCCGGAGATAAAGATTAATATATGGGATAATAGTGTTTGACCTCCGGAAGGGGTTCCGGATGTTTCCCGAAATGTTTGGGTACGAGAACACTTTATTTGGGCCAAAGGGGAAAGCCCACGAGGCTTTAGGAAAGTGCAAAAGGAAGTTTTGCGGAGACCAGAGGCTAGACGCCAGGAACCCTGGCGTCTAGGGGGTAGACGCTGGGAACCCTGGCGTCTAGCCCTGAAGTCCGAGTGGGACTCTTTCCTTTCGGGCAAAACCGACTTTGAGGAGGCTTTTGCTCCAAGTTTCGACCCCAGGGCTCAACATATAAATAGAGGGGTAGGGCTAGCACCCAAGACACATCAAGATACACCAAGCCATGTGCCGGCTACCCCGACCCTCTAGTTTATCCTCCGTCTAGTTTCTGTAGTGTTTGGCGAAGCCCTGCAGAGATTGTTCTTCATCAACAACCATCACCATGCCGTCGTGCTGCCGGAACTCATCTACTACTTCGCCCGTCTTGCTGGATCAAGAAGGCGAGGACGTCATCGAGCTGAACGTGTGCTGAACGCGGAGGTGCCGTACGTTCGGTACTAGATCGGGACGGATCGTGAAGGTGCACGACTACATCAACCGCGTTGATAAACGCTTCCGCTTTCGGTCTACGAGGGTACGTAGACACACTCTCCCCTCTCGTTGCTATGCATCTAGTAGATAGATCTTGCGTGATCGTAGGAAATTTTTGAAAATACTACGTTCCCCAACAGTGGCATCATGAGCCAGGTCTATGTGTAGATGATATGCACGAGTAGAACACAATGAGTTGTGGACGATACTAGTCATACTGCTTACCAGCATGTCATACTTTGCTTCGGCGGTATTGTGAGATGAAGCGGCCCGGACCGACATTACGCGTACGCTTACGCGAGACTGGTTTCACCGTTACGAGCACTCGTTGCTTAAAGGTGACTGGCGGGTGTCTGGCTCTCTCACTTTAGCTGAATCAAGTGTGGCTACGCCCGGTCCTTGTGAAGGTTAAAACAACACATACTTGACGAAACATCGTTGTGGTTTTTGTATGCGTAGGTAAGAACGGTTCTTGCTAAGCCCGTAGCAGCCACGTAAAACTTGCAACAACAAAGTAGAGGACGTCTAACTTGTTTTTGCAGGGCATGTTGTGATGTGATATGGTCAAGACATGATGAGTTATACGGTTTTGTATGAGATGATCATGTTTTGTAATGTTATCGGCAACTGGCAGGAGCCATATGGTTGTCGCTTTATTGTATGAAATGCAATCGCCATGTAATTGCTTTACTTTATCACTAAGCGGTAGCGATAGTCGTAGAAGCAATAGTTGGCGAGACGACAATGATGCTACGATGGAGATCAAGGTGTCGCGCCGGTGACGAAGGTGATCATGACGGTGCTTTGGAGATGGAGATCAAAAGCACAAGATGATGATGGCCATATCATGTCACATATTTTGATTGCATGTGATGTTTATCTTATTATGCTTCTTATTTTGCTTAGAACGACGGTAGCATTATAAGATGATCCCTTACTAAATTTCAAGGTATAAGTGTTCTCCTTGAGTATGCACCGTTGCGAAAGTTCATCGTGCCGAGACACCACGTGATGATCGGGTGTGATAAGCTCTACGTTCAAATACAACGGGTGTAAGCCAGTTTTGCACACGCAGAATACTCGGGTTAAACTTGACGAGCCTAGCATATGCAGATATGGCCTCGGAACACTGGAGACCGAAATGTCGAGCGTGAATCATATAATAGATATGATCAACATAAGATGTTCACCATTGAAAACTAATCCATCTCACGTGATGATCGGACATGGTTTAGTTGATTTGGATCACGTGATCATTTAGATGACTAGAGGGATGTCTATCTAAGTGGGAGTTCTTAAGTAATATGATTAATTGAACTTTAATTTATCATGAACTTAGTCCTGATAGTATTAGCATATCTATGTTGTAGATCAATAGCTCGCGATGTTGCTCCACGTTTATTTTTATATGTTCCTAGAGAAAACTAAATTGAAAGATGTTAGTAGCAATGATGCGGAATTGTTCCGTGATCTGAGGATTATCCTCATTGCTGCACAGAGAATTATGTCCTTGATGCACCGCTAGGTGACAGACCTATTGCAGGAGTAGATGTAGACGTTATGAACGTTTTGACAAAAGCTCGGTATGATGACTACTTGATAGTTTAAGTGCACCATGCTTTACGGCTTAGAACCGGGACTTCAAAAACGTTTTGAACGCCACGGAGCATATAAGATGTTCCAAGAGTTGAAATTAGTATTTCATACTCATGCCCGTGTCGAGAGGTATAAGACCTCTGACAATACTTTGCCTACAAGATGGATGAGAATAGCTCAACCGGTGAGCATGTGCTCAGACTGTCTGGGTACTACAATTGCTTGAATCAAGTGGGAGTTAATCTTCCAGATAATATAGTAATTTACAAAGTTCTCTAGTCACTATCACCAAGTTAGTAGAACTTCGTGATGAACTATAATATGCAAGGGATGACGAAAGTAATTCCTGAGCTCTTCGCGATGCTGAAATCGGCGAAGGTAGAAATCAAGAAAGAGCATCAAGTGTTGATGGTTAACAAGACCACTTGTTTCAAGTAAAGGGCAAAGGGATAGAAGGGGAACTTCAAGAAGAATGACAAGCAAGTTGTCACTCCCATGAAGAAACCAAAAGCTGAACTCAAGCCTGAAACTAAGTGCTTCTACTGCAAAGGAAATGGTCACTGGAAGTGGAACTGCCCTAGATACTTGGCAGATAAGAAGGATGGCAAAGTGAACAAAGGTATATTTGATATACAGATTATTGATGTGTATTTTACTAGTGTTCATAGCAACCCCTCAGTATTTGATACTGGTTCAGTTGCTAAAGAGTAGTAACTCGAAATGGGAGTTGCATAATGAACAGAAACTAGTTAAAGGATGAAGTGACGATGTGTATTGGAAGTAGTTCCAAGATTGATATGATCATCATCGCACACTCCCTATACTTTAGGGATTAGTGTTGAACCTAAATAAGTGTTATTTGATGTTTGTGTTGAGCATGAATATGATTTGATCATGTTTATTGCAATACGGTTATTCATGTAGGTTAGAGAATAATTGTTGTTCTGTTTACATGAATAAAACCTTCTATGGTCATACACCCAATGAAAATGGTTTGTTGGATCTCGATCGTGTGATACACATATTCATAATATTGAAGCCAAAAGATGCAAGGTTAATAATGATAGTGCAACTTATTTGTGGCACTGCCGTTTAGGTCATATTGGTGTAAAGCGCATGAAGAAACTCCATAGTGATGGAATTTTGGAATCACTTGATTATGAATCACTTGGTGCTTGCGAACCATGCCTCATGGGCAAGATCACTAAAACTCCGTTCTCCGGAACCATGGAGCGAGCAATAGAGTTGTTGGAAATCATACATACTGATGTATGCAGACCAATGAGTGTTGAAGCTCGCGGTGGGTATCGTTATTTTCTGACATTCACTGATGATTTAAGCAGATATGGGTATATCTACTTAATGAAGCACAAATCTGAAACATTTGAAAAGTTCAAAGAATTTCAGAGTGAAGTGGAGAATCATCGTAACAAAAAAAATAAGAGTTTCTACGATATGATCGTAGAGGTAAAATATTTGAGTTAGCGAGTTTGGCCTTCAATAAAAAACAATGTGAAATAGTTTCACTACTCACGCCACCTGGAACACCACAGTGTAATGGTGTGTCCGAACGTCATAACCGTACTTTATTAGATATGGTGCGATCGATGATGTCTCTTACCGATCTACCAATATCGCTTTTGGGGTTATGCATTAGAGACAGCTACATTCACGTTAAATAGGGCACCATCTAAATCCGTGGAGATGACACCGTATGAACTGTGGTTTGACGATAAACCTAAGCTGTCATTTCTTTAAGTTTGGGACTGCGATGCTTATGTGAAAAAGTTTCAACATGATAAGCTCGAACCCAAATCGGAGAAGTAAATCTTCATAGGATACCCAAAAGAAACTGTTGGGTACACCTTCTATCACAGATCCGAAGGCAAGATATTCGTTGCTAAGAATGGATCCTTTCTAGAAAAGGAGTTTCTTTCAAAAGAAGTGAGTGGGAGGAAAGTAGAACTTGATGAGGTAATTGTACCTTCTCCTGGATTGGAAAGTAGTACATCACAGAAAATTGTTCCAGTGATTCCTACACCAATCAGTGAGGAAGTTAATGATGATGATCATGAAACTTCGGATCAAGTTTCTGCTGAACGTCATAGATCAACCAGAGTACGTTCCGCACCAGAGTGGTACGGCAACCCAGTTCTGGAAATCATGTTACTAGACCATGATGAACCTACGAACTATGAGGAAGCGATGATGAGCCCAGATTCCGCAAAATGGCTTGAAGCCATGAAATCTGAGATGGGATCCATGTATGAGAACAAAGTGTGGACTTTGGTTGACTTGCCCGATGATCGGCAGGCCATCGAAAATAAATGGATCTTCAAGAGGAAGACCGACGCAGACGGTAATGTTACTGTTTACAAAGCTCGACTTGTTGCGAAAGGTTTTCGACAAGTTCAAGGAGTTGACTACGATGAGACTTTCTCACCTGTAGCGATGCTTAAGTCTGTCCGAATCATGTCAGCAATTGGCGCATTTTATGATTATGAAATCTGGCAAATGGATGTCAAAACTGCATTCCTGAATGGATATCTTAAAGAAGAGTTGTATATGATGCAACCAGAAGGTTTTGTCGATCCAAAAGGTGCTAACAAAGTATGCAAGCTCCAGCGATCCATCTATGGACTGGTGCAAGCATCTCGGAGTTGGAATATACGCTTTGATGAGGTGATCAAAGCATATGGTTTTATACAGACTTTTGGAGAAGCCTGTATTTACAAGAAAGTGAGTGGGAGCTCTGTAGCATTTCTAATATTATATGTAGATGACATATTGTTGATTGGAAATGATATAGAATTTCTGGATAGCATAAAAGGATACTTGAATAAGAGTTTTTCAATGAAAGACCTCGGTGAAGCTGCTTATATATTAGGCATCAAGATCTATAGAGATAGATCAAGACGCTTAATTGGACTTTCACAAAGAACATACCTTGATAAGATTTTGAAGTAGTTCAAAATGGATCAGTCAAAGAAGGAGCTCTTCCCTGACTTGTAAGGTGTGAAGTTGAGTAAGACTCAAAGCCAGACCACGGCAGAAAAATATAGAGAGAATGAAAGTCATTCCCTATGCCTCAGCCATAGGTTCTATAAAGTATGCCATGCTGTGTACCAAACATGTTGTGTACCTTGCCATGAGTTTGTCAAGGGGGTACAATAGTGATCCAGGAGTAGATCACTATACAGCGGTCAAAATTATCCTTAGTAACTGGATGACTAAGGAAATGTTTCTCGATTATGGAGGTGATAAAGAGTTTGTCGTAAAGGTTTACGCCGATGCAAGCTTTGACACTAAATCCAGATGACTCTAAGTATCAATCTGGATGCGTATTGAAAGTGGGAGCAATTAGCTAGAGTAGCTCTATGCAGAGCATTGTAGACATAGAAATTTGCGAAATACATACGGATCTGAATGTGACAGACCCGTTGACTAAACTTCTCTCATGAAGCAAAACATGATCACACCTTAGTACTCTTTGGGTGTTAATCACATAGAGATGTGAACTAGATTATTGACTCTAGTAAACCCTTTGGGTGTTGGTCACATGGCGATGTGAACTATGGGTGTTAATCACATGACGATGTGAACTATCGGTGTTAAATCACATGGCGATGTGAACTAGATTATTGACTCTAGTGCAAGTGGGAGACTGAAGGAAATATGCCCTAGAGGCAATAATAAAGTTGTTATTTTATATTTCCTTATATCATGATAAATGTCTTTTATTCATGCAAGAATTGTATTAACCGGAAACTTAGTACATGTGTGAATACATAGACAAAACAGAGTGTCCCTAGTATGCCTCTACTAGACTAGCTCATTGATCAAAGATGGTTATGTTTCCTAACCATAGACATGAGTTGTCATTTGATCAATGGGATCACATCATTAGGAGAATGATGTGATGGACAAGACCCATCCGTTAGCTTAGCAACTTGATCGTTTAGTATGTTGCTATTGCTTTCTTCATGACTTATACATGTTCCTATGACTATGAGATTATGCAACTCCCGTTTACCGGAGGAACACTTTGTGTGCTACCAAACGTCACAGCGTAACTGGGTGATTATAAAGGTGCTCTACAGGTGCCTTCGAAGGTACTTGTTGGGTTGGCGTATTTCGAGATTAGGATTTGTCACTCTGATTGTCGGAGAGGTATCTCTGGGCCCTCTCGGTAATGCACATCATAATAAGCCTTGCAAGCAAATGACTAATGAGTTAGTCACGAGATGATGTATTAAGGAACGAGTAAAGAGACTTGCCGGTAACGAGATTGAACTAGGTATGATGATACCGACGATCGAATCTCGGGCAAGTAACATACCGATGACAAAGGGAATAACGTATGTTGTTATGCGGTTCGACCGATAAAGATCTTCGTAGAATATGTAGGAGCCAATATGGGCATCCAGGTTCCGCTATTGGTTATTGACCGGAGAGATGTCTCGGTCATGTCTACATAGTTCTCGAACCCGTAGGGTCCGCACGCTTAACGTTTAGTTGATGATATAGTATTAAATGAGTTATGTATGTTGGTGACCGAATGTTATTCGGAGTCCTGGATGTGATCACGGACATGACGAGGAACTCCGGAATGGTCCGGAGATAAAGATTAATATATGGGATAATAGTGTTTGACCTCCGGAAGTGTTCCGGAATTCACCGGAAGGGGTTCCGGATGTTTCCCGAAATGTTTGGGTACGAGAACACTTTATTTGGGCCAAAGGGGAAAGCCCACGAGGCTTTAGGAAAGTGCAAAAGGAAGTTTTGCGGAGACCAGAGGCTAGACGCCAGGAACCCTGGCGTCTAGGGGGTAGACGCCGGGAACCCTGGCGTCTAGCCCTGAAGTCCGAGTGGGACTCTTTCCTTTCGGGCAAAACCGACTTTGAGGAGGCTTTTGCTCCAAGTTTCGACCCCAGGGCTCAACATATAAATAGAGGGGTAGGGCTAGCACCCAAGACACATCAAGATACACCAAGCCATGTGCCGGCTACCCCGACCCTCTAGTTTATCCTCCGTCTAGTTTCTGTAGTGTTTGGCGAAGCCCTGCAGAGATTGTTCTTCATCAATAACCATCACCATGCCGTCGTGCTGCCGGAACTCATCTACTACTTCGCCCGTCTTGCAGGATCAAGAAGGCGAGGACGTCATCGAGCTGAACGTGTGCTGAACGCGGAGGTGCCGTACGTTCGGTATTAGATCGGGACGGATCGTGAAGGTGCACGACTACATCAACCGCGTTGATAAACGCTTCCGCTTTCGGTCTACGAGGGTACGTAGACACACTCTCCCCTCTCGTTGCTATGCATCTAGTAGATAGATCTTGCGTGATCGTAGGAAATTTTTGAAAATACTACGTTCCCCAACAGTGGCATCATGAGCCAGGTCTATGCGTAGATGATATGCACGAGTAGAACACAATGAGTTGTGGACGATACTAGTCATACTGCTTACCAGCATGTCATACTTTGCTTCGGCGGTATTGTGAGATGAAGCGGCCCGGACCGACATTACGCGTACGCTTACGCGAGACTGGTTTCACCGTTACGAGCACTCGTTGCTTAAAGGTGACTGGCGGGTGTCTGGCTCTCTCACTTTAGCTGAATCAAGTGTGGCTACGCCCGGTCCTTGTGAAGGTTAAAACAGCACATACTTGACGAAACATCGTTGTGGTTTTTGTATGCGTAGGTAAGAACGGTTCTTGCTAAGCCCGTAGCAGCCACGTAAAACTTGCAACAACAATGTAGAGGACGTCTAACTTGTTTTTGCAGGGCATGTTGTGATGTGATATGGTCAAGACATGATGAGTTATATGGTTTTGTATGAGATGATCATGTTTTGTAATGTTATCGGCAACTGGCAGGAGCCATATGGTTGTCGCTTTATTGTATGAAATGCAATCTCCATGTAATTGCTTTACTTTATCACTAAGCGGTAGCGATAGTCGTAGAAGCAATAGTTGGCGAGACGACAATGATGCTACGATGGAGATCAAGGTGTCGCGCCGGTGACGAAGGTGATCATGACGGTGCTTTGGAGATGGAGATCAAAAGCACAAGATGATGATGGCCATATCATGTCACATATTTTGATTGCATGTGATGTTTATCTTATTATGCTTCTTATTTTGCTTAGAACGACGGTAGCATTATAAGATGATCCCTTACTAAATTTCAAGGTATAAGTGTTCTCCCTGAGTATGCACCGTTGCGAAAGTTCATCGTGCCGAGACACCACGTGATGATCGGGTGTGATAAGCTCTACGTTCAAATACAACGGGTGTAAGCCAGTTTTGCACACGCAGAATACTCGGGTTAAACTTGACGAGCCTAGCATATGCAGATATGGTCACATTACCATCCGCGTCTGTCTTCTTCTTAAATATCCATTTATTTTCTATGGCGTGCCTATCATCAGGCAAGTCCACCAAAGTCCATACTTTGTTTTCATACCTGGATTCTATCTCGGATTTCATGGCTCCAAGCCATTTATTGGAATCCGGGCCCGCCATCGCTTCTTCATAGTTCGAAGGTTCACCGTTGTCTAACAACATGATATTCATGACAGGGTTGCCGTACCACTCTGGTGCGGAACGTGCCCTTGTGGACCTTCGAAGTTCAGTAGTAACTTGATTTGTCTCTTCATGATCATCATCATTAACTTCCTCCCTTGTCGGTGCAGGCACCTCATGAACTATTTCCTGCGCTGCGCTACTTTCCGGTCCAAGAGGGGTGACTGTCACCTCATCAAGTTCTACTTTCCTCCCACTCACTTCTTTCGAGAGAAACTCTTTCTCCAGAAAGGATCCATTCTTGGCAACAAAGACTTTGCCTTCGGATCTGTGGTAGAAGGTGTACCCAATCGTTTCCTTTGGGTATCCTGTGAAGACGCATTTTTCCGATTTGGGTTCGAGCTTTTCAGGTTGAAGTTTCTTGACATAAGCATCGCAACCCCAAACTTTCAGAAACGACAGCTTCGGTTTCTTGCCAAACCAAATTTCATACGGTGTCGTCTCAACGGATTTCGACGAAGCCCTATTTAAAGTGAATGCGGTAGTCTCTAAAGCATAACCCCAAAAAGATAGCGGTAAATCTGTAAGGGACATCATAGATCGCACCATGTCCAACAGAGTACGATTTCGACGTTCGGACACACCGCTACGCTGAGGTGTTCCGAGCGGTGTCAATTGTGAAACAATTCCACATTTCCTAAGGTGCGTGCCAAATTCATGACTCAAATATTCACCCCCACGATATGATCGTAAGAACTTTATTTTCTTGTCTCGTTGATTCTCAACCTCATTCTGAAATTCCTTGAACTTTTCAAAGGTCTCAGACTTGTGCTTCATCAAATAGATATACCCATATCTACTCAAGTCATCCGTGAGGGTGAGAACATAACGATAGCCTCCGCGAGCCTCAACACTCATTGGACCGCACACATCGGTATGTATGATTTCCAATAAGTTGGTTGCTCGCTCCATTGTTCCGGAGAACGGAGTCTTGGTCATCTTGCCTAAGAGGCATGGTTCGCATGTGTCAAATGATTCATAATCGAGAGACTCCAGAAGTCCATCAGCATGAAGCTTCTTCATACGTTTGACACCAATATGACCAAGGCGGCAATGCCACAAGTATGTGGGACTATCATTATCAACTTTACATCTTTTGGCATTCACACTATGAATATGTGTATCATCACGATCGAGATTCATCAAAAATAAACCATTGACCAGCGGGGCATGACCATAAAACATATCTCTCAAATAAATAGAACAACCATTATTCTCAGATTTAAATGAGTAGCCATCTCGCATAAGAAGAGATCCAGATACAATGTTCATGCTCAAAGCTGGTACTAAATAACAATTATTAAGGTTTAAAACTAATCCCGAGGGTAGATGTAGAGGCAGCGTGCCGACGGCGATCACATCGACCTTGGAACCATTCCCGACGCGCATCGCCACCTCGTCCTTCGCCAGTCTCCGCTTATTCCGCAACTCCTGCTTAGAGTTACAAATATGAGCAACTGCACCGGTATCGAATACCCAGGAGCAACTACGAGCGCTGGTAAGGTACACATCAATTACATGTATATCACATATACCTTTGACGTTGCCGGACTTCTTGTCCGCTAAGTATTTGGGGCAGTTCCGCTTCCAGTGACCCATTCCCTTGCAATAAAAGCACTCTGTCTCAGGCTTGGGTCCATACTTTGGCTTCTTCCCGGCAACAGGCTTACCGGGCGCGGCAACTCCCTTGCCGTCCGTCTTGAAGTTCTTCTTACCCTTGCCCTTCTTGAACTTAGTGGTTTTATTTATCATCAACACTTGATGTTCTTTCTTGATATCCACCTCCGCTGATTTCAGCATCGAATACACCTCGGGAATGGACTTCTCCATCCCCTGCATATTGAAGTTCAACACGAAGCTCTTGTAGCTTGGTGGGAGCGACTGGAGGATTCTGTCAATGACCGCCTCGTCTGGGAGATTCATTCCCAACTGAGACAAGCGGTTGTGCAACCTAGAAATCTTGAGGATGTGCTTACTGACAAAACTGTTTTCCTCCACCTTACAGCTGTAGAATGCGTCGGAGACGTCATATCTCTCGAGTCGGGCATGAGCTTGGAAAACCATTTTCAGCTCTTGGAACATCTCATATGCCCCGTGGTGCTCAAAACGTTTTTGGAGCCCCGATTCTAAGCTGTAAAGCATGCCGCACTGAACCAGGGAGTAATCATCACAACGCGACTGCCAAGCGTTCATAACATCTTAGTTTGCCGGGGCGGGAGCGTGATACGTCCCAAACGTATCTATAATTTCTGCTTGCTCCATGCAAGTTTTGGGTGATATTGCTATGCTTTTGATACACTTTCATACACTTTTGATCATATTTGGACTAACCTATTAACTCAGTGCACCCCAGTGCCAGTTTCTGTTTTCTGCTGTTTTTCTATTTCAGGTTTCCCCCATATTAAAAGTGCCCCAAAAATTCCGGGAAAAATACAGGAAAAATCAGCGTACAGGAAGCTTCGCGAACAACCAAAGCAGGGCCAGAGGGGAGCCAGGGGTGGCCCAGGCGGCCACCTGGCGCGGCCCCACCCCTGGCCGCGCCAGGGGGGCGCCTGGGGGCCCAGCTCCGCCTCTGGTTGCCCCCCTTCGCATATATATTTCTCCCATCACGGAAACCCTGATTCCAGAACTCTTTTCTCCAGAAGCAATTCCGATCTCCGCCGCCATCGCCACCAAGTTTCGGGGGACCAGAATTCCTGTGCCGGCATCCTGCCGGGACGGGGAAGTGCCCCCGGATTCATCTCCATCGACGTTGTTTCCTCCCTCCATGATGCGGGAGTAGTTCCTCCTCGGGGCTGAGGTTTCTACCACTAGCTATGTGGTCAATTCTCTCTCCCATGATGTGATCTTCGTTGTGATCATAGGCTATGTTAATCTAGGGTGATCCCATGATATTTCCCCTTCCTCTATGTATTGGATTGATGTACTCACTTGTATTTATCTAGTATAATCCCCGAGACCAAGGTGACAGCGGTCTATTGGACATGGATTAGAAGAATATTTTCATGGGTGATTTCCTCTTTTGTGTGTTGATTGAAGATGGAGAGTCTCTTGGTGCTTGTCTTTGACTATCCTTGAGATATATTGTGGTGATTGTGGTACTCCCTTTGGATGGCCGCGGTGACATTGGGAAATCCATAGATTGAGAACTACGAACTTTGAGGTGTGCTTTTGTAGCCCTACATAATTCTCGTCCTCTCTTGACCACAAAGGAATGACCTCCGGGTGCGTCTCCATTGCATGTTTTATGGGAAATATCATGTGATTAGACTATGTTAATGTTGTTGGGAGTTGCCACTAGTGAAAGTATGAAGTCTAGGCCTTGTTTCCACCATTGCAATACCAATTGTGCTCATGTTTACCACTTGTTTGCTTGCTGCACTTTTTATCACAGATTTATATTACTTTGCTTTGCCACTCCTATCATCCATATTTTACCATCTCTTCGCCGAAGTAGTGCACCCATACAACTCCTAGTTGTATTAGGTGTGTTGGGGACACGAGAGACTTCTTGTATCTTAGTTGCAGGGTTGCTTGAGAGAGACCATCTTCAACCTCTACTTCCCTGAGTTCAATAAACCTTAGGTCATCCACTTGAGGGAAATTGCTGTTGTCCTACAAACCTCTGCGCTTGGAGGCCCAACATAGTCTACAAGAATAGAAGCGTGTGTAGACATCAAGCTATTTCTGGCGCCGTTGCCGGGGAGGTAAGTGTTTGAAGGTATATCTTTAGATCTTGCAATTAAATCTTTTCGTTTCTTGTTTTTAGTTTCACTAGTTATGTTTATGGAAAACCGCACTCTTAGTTCGCTGCTTGGGGAAGGCCGCTTTACCACACCCGTGGTAGAGAAGTCTCCTCCACCTACTGAATGTATCCCGTTCCAAATACCACTTGGGATAATTGAAATAATTAGGAATGATTGTTATGATGGGACAGTCAATTCTAGTGTTCATTTGTTGAAACTTACAGAACTTTGTGAGTTGTTTAAGATTTCAGGTTTGACAAGAGATGGAGTCATGAGGAAATTATTTGCCTTGTCACTGAAAGGAAAAGCATTGGAATGGTATAGGCTACTAGATGACTCTCACCTGCTGGATAGGGAAGAGATCCAGTCTCTCTTTTACTCCAAGTTTTATCCTCTTCATTAAGTCCATGAGAATAGGAATTATGTTTATAATTTCTATCCTCATGACGGAGAGAGCATAGCTCAAGCTTGGGGGAGACTGAAAACGTTAATGCTAAAATGTCCTAACCATGGGCTCCCCAAAGATATGGTTATTACTAATTTCTATACGAGGCTCTCTCGACAGGATAAAGATTTGCTCGATGCTTCCTCTATGGGTTCTTTCACAAACAAAAAGATTGATGCTAAATGGGAACTCCTTTAAAGAATTCAACGCAACACTGAAGATTGGGAGATCGACAAAGGTAAAGAGTCAGGTATAATTTATGAGTATGATTGCATTAAGTCCTTTGTTGAAACTACAAGTTTTAATAAGTTTAGTGCTAAGTTTGGGCTTGATTCTCAACTCCTTGTTGATTTCCTCAAATCTTTTGCTTCACATCTTAATATGCCTAAGGAGGATTGGATCAAGCATCATGAACCTTTTAAAGAGATTTGCAAAGAAAATGAAATTGTTCATGATGATTGCAACATGCATGATCCAATTCCTAAAAATGAAGTTTTATATAAGCATGTTAATTTTTGTGGAGTGGATAGACCTTGTGAAAGGCCTATGATTGAAGAAGAGAAGTATTGTAAGCAACATAAGCATGAAAGAACAATCACTTGGGTCAAAGATTTAAATGAAATTGCTAGAGAATTGTGTGACCTTTATCCTTTTACTTGTGAACTTTGCTGTATAGAGGGTCACTTTAATTTTCAATGCATGCACTTTCAAAACATAAATGTTAACCAGTTGTGTGATGACATGATCACCCCTGATCTTTATGATGAGCTTATGTTATTTTTTATGTGTGAAGAGTTATCAGAAAAGACTTCTTGGCTAGATGTTAATGCCATAGGAATAAAACACACTTTGCAAAATTGTCATCTCTATTGTGTTGTTAATTGCCATAAAATGATTATATAAGTAAGATTAGAAAGGAGGGAACTTTACCAAAGTATAAAAATGTCTCTTATATTTCTGCTAATAAAAAGGAGAGTTTCTCCCAAGTTTCCCCTATTGTTTCTAATGATAAACCAGGATATGTGGAGAAGCTTCATCTCCAACCACTCCCTCCTAAGGTGAAGAAGAAGAAAAAGAAGAGGAGGAGGAAGAGGAGCAAGAAGGAAGAAGAATGGGTATCAACCTGGCCTGAGCATATTCCTCCTATCAACTTTTATCCTAACGGTTGTAAGTTTAAAGAAGAAGGTGAAGTTTATTGCCTTAATTATCATCTTGATGATACGTCCGTAGGTACTATTGAAGATGATTTTGATTATGATATGCATGTTACTTACTGTGATTGGGAAAATGATGATAATGCTACTTATGATCTTGAAAATCTTTTTGGTACCAACTCTGAAAGTGATGATATGGAAAGCTCTAAGCTTGGGGATGATAGGATTGCAAATCCTTTACCCACTAGTGATGTGATAATTGATAATTCTTTTGCTAGTAAGAATAAAGACAACATGTTTACAAATATAGTTGCTAGCAATGATAATGCTCTTCTGTACTATGATGATGTTATAACTCCAATCTATAGTGATTATAAAGGTACCTATGACATAAGGAGAAATTATCCTTATGAAACTTGTCATAATCATGGAGGGAATTACTCCCTTGTTGAACACCATCTTCCTAATACACAATTAATCTATAGTGTTCAAGTTGTTTATGATAGTCCTACTCCCACTATTACCAATGAGAAAGATTATGCTTATATGGAGAGTAAGAGTACCTTTTTGCATGTGGATCATGGTAACAATGCTTTATGTGATGCTTATATTGTTGAGTTTATTCGTGATCCCACTGAAAATTATTATGAGAAGGGAACATATGCTTATAGATATTTCAATAATATCAAGTTCCCTCTCTTTATGTTGAAGGTTTTGAAGCTACACTTGTTTTGTCTTCCTATGCTTATTGCTTTGTGCTTCGATGAATTATTCTATTGCAATATTCCTATGCATAGGAAGCATGTTAGGCTTAAATGTGTTTGGTATTTGCTTCTTGATGCTCTCTTTTGTTCTTCAACTCTTATTCCTACGGGAGCATCATTAAAGTATTAAGCCTATCTTTATGGCTATAAAGAAAGAGCTCTAGGGAGACAACCCTTGTTATCTTTGCTTTCAGTTTGTTCTTTCAGTTTTTAGTGGTCTTGATGTTTGTTACTACAGTAGCATCATAATTGTATCTTTTCTTTTCAGCTTTGTGCCAAGTTTAGCCTCCGATTGCAAGAAAGTTCAAAAGTTGTGACGTGCTGTCCAGAAAACAGATTCTGTCCTTGGACAGAAAAAATCGAATAAAATCACCATATCATCTTTTTGATCTGAATTTTTTTGACAGCATGCTCTATACAATTGGCTTTCGAGCGTCTGTTCTGAGTTTTTTTATTTGAGTTGCAGAAGTGCCCCGAAAAAATTATTTACTACCTGCTGGTCTGTTTTTCACAGATTCTGTCCTGTTTTGCCTTTTCTTCATTTTGCAAACCTTGAGCTTGCTTTTTCTTTGCAAAAACCTTTTGGCAATCTTGAGAAACAGTAGCTCTTCAAGATTATCCTTATTTCCAGTAGGGAAAAATTATTTTATTGTGGGTACTAACCTCGCTAATCAGATTATGATGAGTTATGTATGAAGGGAGTTTTCAAGTGTGCGAGGGAAGATGATAATAGAAGATTCAGGAGGGTCAAACGCTCAAGCTTGGGGATGCCCCCGTGCACCCCCAAGAAATAATCAAGAATACTCGAGCGTCTAATCTTGGGGATGTCCCCCGTGCATCCCCTTCTCCATCAACAATTATCAGTTCGTCTTTCGTTCCACTATATTTTAATCACTTCATGCGTTATGTGCTATGCTTGGAGCGTCTTGCTCTTAGTTTCCTTTTTAGTTTTCTTTAGCTTTGCTTGCTGTTCATAACAATTTAGAACCCAGCTTTCTTTGTGTGGGAGAGAAACACGCTCCACTTCAACCTAGAACACAACATAGGATTTTCATGCTTACCCTTGCGGTGTGTGTTCTTTGTCTTTCCATAGCTGCTGTCATGTTTAGCTCTTAGTTTTCATGCTTATATTTTTAGGAGCTTTTGTTTAGTTTGTTGCTGAACTCTCTTGAGTTTTCATGTTTATCTTGTTAAGAGAGTTTGCCTGTTGCACTGAGTTGTGTGTCTTAACTTAAAGTAGGTAATTGAGGTTGCTATTTAATTTTAGTAGTAACTTGCAATAGTTTTGAGGTATTGCCATGAGTAATGTCTGAACTTTTCGTGTCAAGAGCTTTAGCCTATTAGTGATAGATGTCGTATTTTGGGCAGTCCGTGTTTATTTTCGAAAACCTACAAAATAGTTGAGAACTTTAGCTACTAGATATATCACTAATCTTTGGAGGGATCGAATATTAGAGTACACTCACGTACCATGAGCCGAGGATGCACAAGGATAACCAAACCCCCATACACTCCTCCTCGGGGTACTTGTCTCTTTGTGAACCTCCTAATTAGATTGAGAGTTACCGATAATAAGTGCATGAGTTCTTCGGACTAATGTGAGTATTCGAAAGTTGACACTTCCTCCTAGCCATATTTTTCTAGCCTCTTCGGTACCGTGCATTGCCCTTTCTCACCTCGAGAGTTGGTGCATACTCCGCCGGTGCATCCAAATCCTTGGCACGATACGATCTGTCATCATAAGCCTCATTATATCCTTCCTCAAAACAGCCACCATACCTACCTATCAAGGCATTTCTATAGCCTTTCCGAGATACATTGCCATGCAACATCCATCTTCTCAAGACTTGATCTTCATGTCATACATGCTTTTTGCTTGATCGATGAGCCGCATGCTAGTTGGGCCTTGTCCTAATCATTGCTACATGACGCGCTAGTATCATTGCATATCCTGCTACACTGGCAGAGGCATACATTTGCATACATCATGTAGTTTCATTTTCTTTATGTTGAGTACTTTTGTAAAGTGTGAAAGATCTTCTATACTTCTGGTAATACATAGAGTGTTGCCCCTAAAGTGAGGAAAAGATCCCAAAGAGGACAAATCAAAAGATCCCAAAGAGGACAAAATCAAAAGATCCCAAAGAGGACAAATGAGAGATAAATAGAAAGAGACATTGAGGCCACAAAAAAATATAAAAAAATAGAAAAAAGAAAAGGAAATAAAAAGAGAGAAGGGGGCACACTACTATTTCTTTTGAGAGATCCACACTCGTACTCCATCTTATACCTTGTACTCCATAGAGATTATCATTCATGCATATAGCTATGTGGGGACCTTTACACTATAGAACTTGGCTTGTATATTCCAATGATGAGCCTCCTCAAAAGAGCTCTAGGTCTTCTTGAGCAACCAAGTTGGATGCACCCCCACTAGTTCCATTGGAGAGCTTACCTTAGCTCATATGTGCATCCGTTGCATGGCAATCCCTACTCCTCACATCATATCTATCATTTGGCTTTCTCTCGCCGATGATTGTCCTCATTGATGTGAGCCTTTCACACCTTTTTGTCTTCCCCCTTCATCATTTTTCTCTCTTTGCCATCCTAAGTGTCGACTTTCTTGCTTATGCTCATCCATTGCATGAGTGCTCAAATTATCGAAAGGGAGTGGATCATTTTGACTTGCACCTGGCTCACGGTCTGGGGATGAGTCAAGATAAGATTCCAAAGAAGACCAAGTGTGAAACTTTAGTAGATTAAGTTCTCAACAATACAAAAACTATGTTTTACTCTCTCATATATCCCTATCCCCTTTCTTGCACGCAAACACCATTTGGAGACATTCGAGTCACGGACAGCGAGAGCTCTTGCACCTTTATGTTCTTATGTTGCTTGTTACAATGCTAATATAGACTCTTGCTTGTTATGACTTGAATTGAATTACATGCCTTGATTGCTTTACTTAAAAGTTCTTATATGGTTGGTAGCATGTCACCACAGAAATTATGCTTGTTATCATTTACCTACTCGAGGACGAGCAGGAATTAAGCTTGGGGATGTTCATACGTCCAAAACGTATCTATAATTTCTGCTTGCTCCATGCCTCTTTTGTGTGATATTGCTATGATATTTATGCACTTCCATACACTTTTGATCATATTTGGACTAACCTATTAACTCAGTGCACCACAGTGCCAGTTCCTGTTTTCTGCTGTTTTTCTATTTCAGGTTTCCCCCATATTAAAAGTGCCCTAAAAATTCCAGGAAAAATACAGGAAAAATCAGCGTATCGGGAGCTTCAAGAAAAACCAAAGCAGGGCCAGAGGGGAGCCTGGGGTGGCCCAGGCGGCCACCCGGCGCGGCCCCACCCCTGGCCGCGCCAGGGGGGCGCCTGGGGCCCCACATCCGCCTCTGGTGACCCCCTTTTGCATATATATTGCTCGCGTCCCGAAACCCTCGAGGACGGAACCCTTTTTCACGATCTCGTCTCTGTTCCGCCGCCGCCGCGCTTCCAAGATCGGGAGCACCAGGAGAACTCTTCCCGGCACCCTGCCAGAGGGGAGAACCACCATCGGGAGCTTCTCCACCACCATGGACGCTTCCCGGATGAGTTGTGAGTAGTTCCTCCTCGGGGCTGAGGTTCCTACCAGTAGCTATGTGGTTAATTCTCTCTCCCATGATGTGATCTTCATTGTGATCATAGGCTATGTTAATCTAGGGTGATCCCATGATATTTCCCCTTCCTCTATGTATTGGATTGATGTACTCACTTGTCTTTATCTAGTATAATCCCCTAGACCAAGGTGACAACGGTCTATTGGACATGGATTAGGAGAATATTTTCATGAGTGATTTCCTCTTTTGTGTGTTGATTGAAGATTGAGAGTCTCTTGGTGCTTGTCTTTGACTATCCTTGAGATATGTTGTGGTGATTGTGGTACTCTCTTTGGATGGCCGCGGTGACATTGGGAAATCCATAGATTGGGAACTACGAACTTTGAGGTGTACTTTTGTAGCCCTACATAATTCTTGTCCTCTCTTGACCACAAAGGAATGACCTCCGAGTGCGTCTCCATTATGGGAAATATCATGTGATTCGATTATGTTAATGTTGTTGGGAGTTGCCACTAGTGAAAGTATGAAGCCTAGGCCTTGTTTCCACCATTGCAATACCATTTGTGCTCACGTTTACCACTTGTTTGCTTGCTGCAGTTTTTATTACAGATTTATATTACTTTGCTTTGCCACTCCTATCATCCATATTTTACCATCTCTTCGCCGAACTAGTGCACCTATACAACTCCTAGGTGTATTAGGTGTGTTGGGGACACAAGAGACTTCTTGTATCTTAGTTGCAGGGTTGCTTGAGAGAGACCATCTTCAACCTCTACTTACCTGAGTTCGATAAACCTTAGGTCATCCACTTGAGGGAAATTGCTGCTGTCCTACAAACCTCTGCGCTTGGAGGCCCAACATAGTCTACAAGAATAGAAGCGTGTGTAGACATCAGTAGGGATTGCCATGCAACGGATGCACTAGAGCTAAATATGAATGGAAGCTCAACAAAAGAAACTAGTGGGTGTGCATCCAACTTTCTTGCTCACGAAGACCTAGGGCATTTGAGGAAGCCCATTGTTGGAATATGCAAGCCAAGTTCTATAATGAAAATTCCCACTAGTATATGAAAGTGACTAATCATGAGACTCTCTACAATGAAGATCATGGTGCTACTTTGAGGCACAAATGTGGAAAAAGAGAGTAGCAATTGTCCCTTCTCTCTTTTCTCTCATTTTTTGGAGGGGCTTTTCTCTCTATTTTTATTAGCCCCTCTCTATTTTGTGGGCCTTCTCTTTTTTTATTGGCCTTTCCTCACACGGGAGAATGCTCTAATAATGATGATCATCACACTTTTTGTTACAACTCGAAATTACAACTCGATACTACAACAAGTATGACTCTACATGAATGCCTCCGGCGGTGTACCGGCATAAGCAATGAATCAAGAGCGACATATATGAAAAATTATGCATGGTGGCTTTGCCACAACTACGATGTCAACTACATGATCATGCATGGCACTATGACAATATGATGCGTGTCATATAAACGGAACGGTGGAAAGTTGCATGGCAATATATCTCGGAATGGCTATGGAAATGCCATGATAGGTAGGTATGGTGGCTGTTTTTAGGAACAATATGGTGGCTCTTTTTAGGAACGATATATAGTGGGTTTATGGTACCGGAAAAAGTTGCGCGGTACAAGAGAGGCTTGCAATGGTGGAAGGGTGAGAGTGCGTATAATCCAGGGACTCCACATTAGTCATAAGAACTCATGTACTTATTGCAAAAATCTATGAGTCATGAAAAACAAAGCAATCAACGCATGCTCCTAGGGGGGAGGTTGGTAGGAGTTAACCATCGCGCGCCCCCGACCTCCACACAAAGGTTGGCACTCTACAAATACCTCATGCTCTAACTTCGTCACATAGCGGTTCACCATACATGCATGATATGGGAATCACTAACCTTAACACAAGTATTTCTCAATTTCATAATAACTCCACTAGCATGACTCTAATATCACTATCCTCATGTCTCCAAACAATTATCAAGCATCCAACATCTCATTCTATTCAATGCACTTCGTGTGAAAATTTTACTACATTGACATTGGACGTTTATCATGTGAAGACTAGTTTCTTTAGCCTAAACACATTACCATGCTGTTTTAATAGACTCTCAAATAGATGTAACTGAAGCTTGAGAGGTCAACAATTTCTAGAAAATACTACCACCACCGTGCTCTAAAAGATATAAGTGAAGCACTAGAGCAAAAACTATTCAACTCAAAAGATATAAGTGAAGCTGCTACCTCTTGAGCTTGTGTTGTATTCCCTCGAAGAGGAAAGGGAGATGCAACACAGTAACGTAAGTATTTCCCTCAATTTTTTAGAACCAAGGTATCAATCCAGTAGGAGACCACGCGCCAGTCCCTCGCACCTGCACAAACAAATAAGAACTTCGCAGCCAACGCGATAAGGGGTTGTCAATCCCTTTATGGTCACTTACAAGAGTGAGATCTGATAGAGATGATAATTATATTTTTGGTATTTTTGGTTTAATAAATAGAAAATAAAAGCAAGAAAAGTAAAGTAGATGTAGATTGATATGTTGAGAATAGACCCGGGGGCCATAGTTTTCTCTAGTGGCTTCTCTCATGATAGCGATATTCTACGACGGGTAAACAAATTATTGTCGACCAATTGATAGAAAAGCGAATAATTATGAGACTATATAGGCATGATCATTGTATATAGGCATCATGTCCGAGACAAGTAGACCGACTCTTGCCAGCATCGACTACTAATACACCACACATAGACCGCTGACCAACATGCATCTAGTGTATTGAGTTCATACGAACAGAGTAACGCTTTAAGCAAGAGGACATGATGTAGAGGGATAAACTCAAGCAATATGATGAAAACCCCATCTTTTTATCCTCGATGGCAAAAATACAATACGTGCCTTGCTGCCCCTACTGTCACTGGGAAAGGACACCGCAAGATTGAACCCAAAGCCAAGCACTTCTCCCATTGCAAGAACTATAGATCTAGTAGGCCAAACCAAACCAATAATTCGAAGAGACTTGCAAGAATATTATGAGCACACATAAAAAGTTCAGAGAAGAACCAAATATCTTTCATAGATAACCTTGATCATAAACACACAATTCATCGGATCTCGACAAACACACCACAAAAAGAGATTACATCGAATAGATCTCCTCGAAGACCGAGGAGAACTTTGTATTGAGATCCAGAGAGAGAGAAGAAGCCATCTAGATACTAGCTATGGACCCGAAGGTCTGTGGTAAACTACTCACAACTCATGGGGAGGGCGATGATGATGATGATGAAGGCCTCCGTGATAGATCCCCCTCCCGGAACAGGCTGCAAGATGGGATCTCCACGGGAACAGAAGCTACGGCGGTGAAATTAGGGTTTTCTCTTTGCATCTGGAGTTTCTGGGGTACGTAGGTATATATAGGAAAAAGGAGCGCACCGGGGGCCATGTGGGCCAGCCTCGAGGTAGGGGGGCGCGCCCTGGGAAGGGGGGCGCGCCCCCACCCTCGAGGGCAGGCCCTTCGTCCCCTGACTTGGTCCTGACATTTCCCGATCGTGATTTCCTCCAAAAATATCTCTCGCGAAGGTTTCATTCCGTTTGGACTCCGTTTGATATTCCTTTTTTTATAAAACCCTGAAATAGGCAAAAAAAACAGCAATCTGGACTGGGCCTTTGGGTTAGTAGGTTAGTCCCAAAAATGATATAAAAGTGAATGATAAAGCCCATGAAACATCCAAGACTTCATAAATAATATCATGGAACAATAAAAAATTATAGATACGTTGGAGACGTATCAAGCATCCCCAAGCTTAATTCTTGCTCGTCCTCGAGTAGGTAAATGATAAAGAAAGAATTTTTGTTGTGGAATGCTAAACAATATAGTTATTTAATGTAATTCTCTTAATTGTGGCATGAATGTTCATTTCTGAAGGATTCAAGATAAAAGTCTATATTGACATAAGAAATAAGAATACTTCAAGCAATACTAACAAAGCAATCATGTCTTCTCAAAATACTATAGCTAAAGAAAGTTATCCCTACAAAATCATATAGTGTTGGCTATGCTCCCTTATTATCACACAAAATAGTCATGTCATGCACAACCCCGATTTCAGCCAAGCACTTGTTTTCATACTCTATCTTTTCAAACCTTTCAACTTTCACGCAATACATGAGCGTGAGCCATGGATATCGCACTATGGGTGGAATAGAGGTGGTTGTGGAGAAGACAAAAAGAGGGAGATAGTCTCACATCGACTAGGCGTATCAACGGTCTATGGAGATGCCCATCAATAGATATCAATGCGAGTGAGTAGGGATTGCCATGCAACGGATGCACTAGAGCTAAATATCAATGAAAGCTCAACAAAAGAAACTAGTGGGTGTGCATCCAACTTGCTTGCTCACGAAGACCTAGGGCATTTGAGGAAGCCCATCATTGGAATATACCAGCCAAGTTCTATAATGAAAATTCCCACTAGTATATGAAGGTGACTAAGCATGAGACTCTCTACAATGAAGAACATGGTTCTACTTTGAAGCACAAGTGTGGAAAAAGATAGTAGCAATTGTCCCTTTTTCTTTTCTTTTTTTCTTTTTTTTGGGCCTTTCTTTTTTTTCTTTGGCCTTTCTTTTTCTTTTTTTTCTTTTTTTTGCGGAGGGGCTTTATAGATCCAGCCTTTCCTCCCATGGGACAATGCTCTAATAATTATTATCATCACACTTTCATTACAACACGATATTACAACTCAATACTACAACAACAAAGTATGACTCTATATGAATGCCTCCGGCGGTGTACCGGTATGTGCAACGAAACAAGAGTGACATGTATGAAAATTGTGCATGGTGGCCTTGCCAGAAATACGATGTCAACTACATGAACATGCAATGGCAATATGACAATATGATGCGTGTCATATAAATGGAACGGTGGAAAGTTGCATGGCAATATATCTCAGAATGGCTATGGAAATGCCATAATAGGTAGGTATGGTTGCTGTTTTGAGGAACAATATGGTGGCTGTTTTGAGGAAGGATATATAGTGGGTTTATGGCACCGGCGAAAGTTGCGCGGTACAATAGAGGCTAGCAATGGTGGAAGGGTGAGTGTGCGTATAATCCATGGACTCAACATTAGTCATAAGAACTCATATACTTATTGCAAAAATTTACGAGTCATCAAGACAAAGCATTCAACGCATTCCCCTAGGGGGGAGGTTGGTAGGAGTTAACCATCGCGCGCCCCCGACCTCCACACAAAGGTTGACACTCTACAAATACCTCATGCTTTAACTTAGTCACACAACGGTTCACCATATGTGCATGCTACGGGAATCACTAACCTTAACACAAATATTTCTCAATTTCATAATCACTCCACTAGCATGACTTTAATATCACTATCCTCATGTCTCAAAACAATTATCAAGCATCCAACATCTCTTTCTATTCAATGCACTTGATGTGAATTTTTTACTACATTGACATTGGAGGTTTATCATGTGAAGACTAGTTTCTTTAGCCTAAACACTTTAACATGCTGTTTTAATAGGCTCTCAAATATATATAAGTGAAGCATGAGAGTTCAACAATTTCTACAAAATATTACCACCACCATGCTCTAAAAGATATAAGTGAAGCACTAGAGCAAAAACTATTCAACTCAAAAGATGTAAGTGAAGCACATAGAGTGTTCTAACAATTTCTAGGCCATATTTAACGCTCTCAAATAGGTGTGTACAGCAAGCATGATTGTGGCAAACTAACAAGCAAAGACTCAAATTATACAAGACGCTCCAAGCAAAACACATAACATGTTGTGAATAACAATATAGCTCCAAGTGTAGTTACCGATGGATGAAGACGAAAGAGGGGATGCCTTCCCGGGGCATCCCCAAGCTTAGGCTTTTGATTATCTTGAATTTACTTGGGGTGCCATGGGAATCCCCAAGGTTAGTCCTTTGCTACTCCTTGTTCCATAATCCATCAAAGCAATACTCAAAACTTGAAAACTTCACAAAACAAAACTTAGACAAAAATTCTCGTGAGCTCCGTTAGTAAGAGAAAACAAACCACCACTCAAAGGTACAGCAAGGAATTCATTCATTGTTTTTATTGGTGTTAAACCTACTGTACTCCAAGTTCTCTATGGTTCATATCCTCCAATATTACTCATAGATGCATCGGAATAAGCAAACAACACACAAAAAACAGAATCTGTCAAATACAGAACAGTCTGTAGTAATCTGCTGGGTTCGCCTACTTCTGGAACTCCACAAAATTCAAACTAAATTGGTAAATTTGTGCAATTTGTCTACCAATCAGCAGCAAAAAGAATCAACTAAAAAGAACGCTCCAGTAAAATCTGAAGACTATTTTAGCCATCGCTAACGACTCTGTTTTTCACAGCAAGATCGTATAAACTTCACACAAGTCCTACCAAAGGTTCTACTTGGCACAAACACAAAACAAAACATGAAAACACATCTAAACAGAGGCTAGATGCAATATTTATTCCCTAACAGCAACAAAAGGAAAAACATAAAATTGGGTTGCCGCCCAACAAGCGCTATCGTTTTACGCCCCCTAGCTAGGCACGATACAAGATAGATCTAGGTATTGCCATCTTTGGTCTTCACACTTTTAATGGTGTCAAGCTCGAATCCGGGAGGTTCTTTGCGTTTCCCTTCATATTCAGAAATCTTAAGATCTAAAGCATCCAACAGCTTATTGCAAAGAGTAATCAACATATTCATGCGGTGGAGATTCCCACAAATACTCTTAAGAGGTTCAAGAGATTTTTGTAATATTTTCGTTACTTCGCAAATTTTCTCAAAAACTTGCGTCCCTTCCGGGATTGAGTTTGACTCCTTTTGGGGAGGTAGTGTTCCCACTATTCCCTCTATGATTTCATGCGCGAAACTAGGATCAACTTCGATAAAATTTCCTTTGGCAACGCAATCCAAGAGTTGTCTATGAGACATATTCAATCCAACATAAAAATGGCGAAGCAAGATTCTAAAATTTACTTCTAAGGTGCACTTACGATAAGATTCCATCATCCTAAACCAAGCATCTTTTAAGTTTTCTCCTTGCATTTGCTTGAAGTGAAGCACTTCAAACTTGGGAGACAAAGGAGCGGATAAGGGGCTAGCCATAATGACAAGCAAGCAAGCGGCACATGACCAGACGAGAAGCAAGCGAACGAAAAACACACGGCGGAAGAAGGGTGAATAAAACGCCAAAGGTGAAGTGGGGGAGAGGAAAACGAGAGGCAAATAAATGTAATGCGAAGGATGGGGGTTTATGATAGGTACTTGGTATATGACTTTTGCGTAAGCCTCCCCGGCAACAGTGCCAGAAATTCTTCTTGCTACCTCTTGAGCTTGCGTTGTATTCCCTCGAAGAGGAAAGGGAGATGCAGCACAATAGCGTAAGTATTTCCCTCTGTTTTTGAGGACCAAGGTATCAATCCAGTAGGAGACCACGCGCCAGTCCCTCGCACCTGCACAAACAAATAAGAACTTAGCAGCGCGATAAGGGGTTGTCAATCCCTTTACGGTTACTTACGAGAGTGAGATCTGATAGAGATGATAATTATATTTTAGGTATTTTCGGTTTAATAAAACAGCAAATAAAAGCAAGAAAAGTAAAGTAGATGTAGATTGATATGTTGAGAATAGACCCGAGGGCCATAGTTTTCTCTAGTGGCTTCTCTCATGATAGCGATATTCTACGGCGGTTAAACAAATTACTGTCGAGCAATTGATAGAAAAGCAAATAATTATGAGACTATCTAGGCATGATCATTGTATATAGGCATCACGTCCGAGACAAGTAGACCGACTCCTGCCTGCATCTACTACTATTACTCCACACATCGACCGCTATCCAGCATGCATCTAGTGTATTGAGTTCATACGAATAGAGTAATGCTTTAAGCAAGATGACATGATATAGAGGGATAAACTCAAGAAATATGATGAAAACCCCATCTTTTTATCCTCGATGGCAAAAATACAATACGTGCCTTGCTGCCCCTACTGTCACTGGGAAAGGACACCGCAAGATTGAACCCAAAGCCAAGCACTTCTCCCATTGCAAGAACTATAGATCTAGTAGGCCAAACCAAACCAATAATTCGAAGAGACTTGCAAGAATATTATGAGCACACATAAAAAGTTCAGATAAGAACTAAATATCTTTCATAGATAACCTTGATCATAAACTCACAATTCATCGGATCTCGACAAACACACCGCAAAAAGAGATTACATCGAATAGATCTCCTCGAAGACCGAGGAGAACTTTGTATTGAGATCGAGAGAGAGAGAAGAAGCCATCTAGATACTAGCTATGGACCCGAAGGTCTGTGGTAAACTACTCACAACTCATGGTGAGGGCGATGATGATGATGATGATGATGATGATGATGATGATGATGAAGGCCTCCGTGATAGATCCCCCTCCCAGAACAGGCTCCAAGATGGGATCTCCACGGGAACAGAAGCTACGACAGTGGAATTAGGGTTTTCTCTCTGCGTCTGGAGTTTCTGGGGTACATAGGTACATATAGGAAGAAGGAGGGCACCGGGGGCCGTGTGGGCCAGCCTCGAGGCAGGGGGGCACGCCCCCCACCCTCGAGGGCTGGCCCTTCGTCCCCTGACTTGGTCATGACGTTTCCCGAGCGTGCTTTCCTCCAAAAATATCTCTCGCGAAGGTTTCATTCCGTTTGGACTCCGTTTGATATTCCTTTTCTGCAAAACCCTGAAATAGGCAAAAAAAACAACAATCTGGACTAGGCCTTTGGGTTAGTAGGTTAGTCCCAAAAATAGTATAAAAGTGAATGATAAAGCCCATTAAACATCCAAGACTTCATAAATAATAGCATGGAACAATAAAAAATTATAGATACGTTGGAGATGTATCAGAAGCACATAGAGTGTTCTAATAATTTCTAGGCCATATTGAACTCTCTCAAATAGGTGTGTCCAGCAAGGATGATTGTGGCAAACTAACAAGCAAAGACTCAAATTATACATGACGCTCCAAGCAAAACTCATAGCATGTTGCGAATAAAAATATAGCTCCAAGTATAGTTACCGATGGATGAAGACGAAAGAGGGGATGCCTTCCTGAGGCATCCCCAAGCTTAGGCTTTTGATTATCTTCATTTTACTTGGGATGCCATGGGCATCCCCAAGCTTAGGCCTTTTCTACTCCTTGTTCCATAGTCCATCAAAGTAATATTCAAAACTTGAAAACTTCACAACACAAAACTTAGACAAAAATTCTCGTGAGCTCCGTTAGTAAGAGAAAACAAACCACTACTCAAAGTTACAGCAAGGAATTCATTCTTTGTTTATATTGGTGTTAAAGCTACTGTACTCCAAGTTATCTATGGTTCATATCCTCCAATATTACTCATAGATGCATCGGAATAAGCAAACAACACACGAAAAACAGAATCTGTCAAAAACAGAACAGTCTGTAGTAATCTGCAGGGTTCACCTACTTCTAGAACTCCAAAAAATTCAAACTAAATTGGTAAATTTGCGCAATTTGTCTACCAATCAGAAGCAAAGATAGTCAACTAAAAAACATGCTCCAGTAAAATCTGAAGTCTACTTTAGCGAGCGCTAACAATTCTGTTTTTCACAGAAAGATCAAATAAACTTCACACAAGACTTACCAAAGGTTCTACTTGGCACAAATACTAAACAAACATGAAAAAACAGCTAATTAGAGGCTAGATGTAATATTTATTCCCTAACAGCAACAAAAACAAAAAACATAAAGTTGGGTTGCCTCCCAACAAGCGCTATCGTTTTACGCCCCTAGCTAGGCACGATACAAGATAGATCTAGGTATTGCCATCCTTGGAAGGCAATCCATAAGTGGCTCTCATGATAGATTCATATGGTAATTTGATTTTATTTCCAGGAAAGTGTTCCATTCCTTTCCTTAACGGAAATTGGAATCTAATATTTCCTTCCTTCATATCAATAATTGCACCAATCGTTCTAAGGAAAGGTCTACCAAGAATAATAGGACATGAAGGATTGCAATCTATATCAAGAACAATGAAATCTATGGGCACATAATTCCTATTGGCAACAATAAGAACATCATTAATTCTTCCCATAGGTTTCTTAATAGTGGAATCCGCAAGATGCAAATTTAAAGAACAATCATCAAGCTCATGGAACCCTAGAAAATCACACAAAGTTTTTGGGATAGTGGAGACACTTGCACCCAAATCACAGAAAGCATAGCATTCATGATCTTTTATTTTTATTTTTATAGTAGGTTCCCACTCATCATAAAGCTTTCTAGGTATATAAACTTCCAACTCAAGTTTTTCTTCATAAGATAGCATAAAAGCATCAACTATATGTTTAGTGAAAGCTTTATTTTGACTATAAGCATGGGGAGAATTTAGCACGGATTGCAACAAGGAAATACAATCAATCAAAGAGCAATTATCATAATTGAATCCCTTGAAATCCAAAGTAGTGGGTTCATCACTATGCAAAGTTTTAATTTCTTCACTCCCACTTTTAGCAATTTTAGCATCAAGATCTAAAAACTCTGAATCATTGGGACACCTTAAAGCAGAATCATCTCCAATCCTATTCTCATCAAGATTAATACTAGAAAACAAGGATCTAATAGGAGACACATCAATAACTTTCAGACCTTCGTCTTTATTTTCACGATAACTAGAAGAACACGATTTAATATAATCTTCTCTTTTAGCGCGCATCCTAGCGGTTCTTTCTTTGCATTCATTAATGGAAATTCTCATGGCTTTGAGAGACTCATTGATATCATGCTTAGGTGGGATAGATCTAAGTTTCAAAGAATCAACATCAAGAGTAACTCTATCCACACTTCTAGCCAATTCATCAACTTTAAGCAATTTCTCTTCAAGCATAGCATTGAAATTCTTTTTCGAGATCATAAACTCCTTAACACTAGTTTGAAATTCAGAAGGCATCTTTCCATAAGAGTTGTTGTAGTAATTACCAAAATTATTAGAGTAATTACTAGGAAAAGGCCTAGGATTAAAATTACCTCTATAAGCATTGTTACCAAAATTATTCCTACCAACAAAATTCACATCCAAAGATTCATTGTTATTCTCAATCAAAATGGACAAAGGCATATCATTAGGATCAGAAGAGGCACTCTTAGCAGCAAACAATTTCATAAGTTCATCCATCTTTCCACTCAAAACACTAATTTCTTTGATAGCATGAAACTTTTTACTAGTAGATCTTTCGGTGCGCCATTGAGAATAATTAACCATAATATTATCTAGGAGTTTGGTAGCTTCTCCTAAGGTAGTTTCCATGAAAGTGCCTCCAGCGGCCGAATCTAAAAGATTTCGAGAAGCAAAATTCAAGCCAGCAAAAAAGTTCTGAATAATCATCCATAGTTTCAAACCATGTGTAGGGCAATTACGTATCATCAATTTCATTCTCTCCCAAGCTTGTGCAACATGCTCATGGTCTAGTTGATTAAAATTCATAATATCATTTCTAAGAGAGATGATCTTAGCAGGTGGGAAATACTTAGAGATACAAGCATCTTTGCACTTATTCCACGAATCAATACTATTTCTAGGCAAAGAGGAAAACCAAGTTTTAGCACGATCTCTAATGAAAACGGAAATAACTTCAATTTAACAATATCGTTATCCGTATTCAAGATGGCAATGGGGCCCCGAAACACGCGTCCCCGCGGGTTTTTACCCTATTAGGGGACGGGGATGGGCCACTTTCTATCCCCGCGGGGCTGCTCGTGGGTACATTATAAATCCCGGCATGTTTTGCGGGTTTAAACCCGTTGGAGTACTACCCGAACCCGAAACCCGACAAAACCCGTCAAAATACGTTATTTAGCATGCACCGTTCCATCTTGACTCAAGTGGACCAAAGCCACTGCGCCCGGGCAGCCGAGCCCCACAGCATTGAGGCCCTGGAGTACAAACCAACCCCATGCTCAATCGCTACAGTGTCGCTCCCTCTTCAGGCCTCTCTCTCCCGCACAACACAACACATAAACCTAAACCTGGGTCCCCCAGCCGTCGCCTGTTGTTATAACAGCAATCTGGACTGGGCCTTTGGGTTAGTAGGTTAGTCCCAAAAATGATACAAAAGTGAATGATAAAGCCCATTAAACATCCAAGACTTCATAAATAATAGCATGGAACAATCAAAAATTATAGATACGTTGGAGACGTATCAGCTATGCTCCCTCTTCATCACACAAAATATTCATATACTGCACAAACGCGGTTTCAACCAAGCACTTATTTTCATACTCTAATCTTTCAAACCTTTCAACGTTCACGCAATACATGAGCGTGAGCCATGGACATAGCACTATGTGGAATAGAGAGGTGGTTGTGGAGAAGACAAAAAGGAGGGAGATAGTCTCACATCGACTAGGCGTATCAACGGGCTATGGAGATGCCCATCAATAGATATCAATGTGAGTGAGTAGGGATTGCCATGCAACGGATGCACTAGAGCTAAAAATGTGTGAAAGCTCAACAAAAGAAACTAAGTGGATGTGCATCCAACTTGCTTGCTCACGAAGACCAAGGGCATTTGAGGAAGCCCATCGTTGGAATATACAAGCCAAGTTATATAATGAAAATTCCCACTAGTATATGAAAGTGACTAAACATGACACTCTCTATCATGAAGAACATGGTGCTACCTTGAAGCACAAGTGTGGAAAAAGATAGTAGCAATTGTCCCTTTTTCTCTTTTTTTGGGCCTTTATTTTTTCTTTGGCCTTTCTCTTTGTTTTGGAGAGGCCTTATTGATTTAGCCTTTCCTCACATGGGACAATGCTCCAATAATGATGATCATCACACTTTCATTGAATTACAACTCGGTACTAGAAAAAAATATGACCTATATGAATGCCTCTGGCGGTGTACCGGGATGTGCAATGAATCAAGAGTGACATGTATGAAAAATTATGCATGGTGGCTTTGCCACAAATACGATGTCAACTACATGATCATGCATGGCAATATGACAATATGAAGCGTGTCATATGAACGGAACGGTGGAAAGTTGCATGGCAATATATCTCGGAATGGCTATGGAAATGCCATGATAGGTAGGTATGGTGGCTGTTTTGAGGAAGATATATGGTGGCTGTTTTGAGGAAGGATATATAGTGGGTGTATGGTACCGGCAAAAGTTGCGCGGTACAAGAGAGTCTAGCAATGGTGGAAGGGTGAGAGTGCGTAATATCCATGGACTCAACATTAGTCATAAGAACTCATATACTTGTTGCAAAAATTTACGAGTCATCAAAACAAAGCAATCAGCGATGCTCTTAGGGGGGAGGTTGGTAGGAGTTAACCATCGCACGCCTCCGACCTCCACACAAAGGTTGACACTTTACAAATAACTCATGCTCTAACTTCGTCACATAGCGGTTCACCATACATGCATGCTACGGGAATCACTAACTTTAGCACAAGCATTTCTCAATTTCATAATAACGCTACTAGCATGACTCTAATATCACTATCGTCATATCTCAAAACAATTATCAAGCATCCAACTTCTCATAATATTCAATGCACTTAGTGAAAGTTTTTACTACATTGATATTGGATGTATATCATGTGAAGGCTAGTTTTATAGTTAAAGCATATTACCATGCTGTTTTAATAGACTCTCAAATGGATATAAGTGAAGCATGAGAGATTAACAATTTATACAAAATATAATCACCACTGTGCTCTAAAAGATATATGCGAAGCACTAGAGCAAAAACTATTCAATTCAAAAGATATAAGTGAAGCACATAGAGTGTTCTATCAATTCCTAGGCCATATTTAACTCTCTCAAATAGGTGTGTCCAGCAAGGATAATTGTGGAAAACTAATAAGCAAAGACTCAAATTATACAAGACGCTCCAAGAAAAACACATATCATGTGGTGAATAAAAATATAGCTCCGAGTATAGTTACCGATGGATGAAGACGAAAGAGGGGATGCCTTCCCGGGGCATCCCCAAGCTTAGGCTCTTGGTTGTCCTTGAATTTTACCTTGGGGTGCCTTGGACATCCCCAAGCTTAGGCTCTTGCCACTCTTTGTTCCATAGTCCATCAAAGCAATACTCAAAACTTGAAAACTTCATAACACAAAACTTAGACAAAAATCTCATGAGCTCCGTTTGTATAAGAAAGCAAACCACTACTCAAAGGTACTGCAATGAATTCATTCTTTATTTACATTGGTGTTAAACCTACTGTATTCCAACTTCTCTATGGTTCATATCCTCCAATACTACTCATAGATGCATTGAAATAAGCAAACAACACACGAAAAACAGAATCTGTCAAAAACAGAACAGTCTGTAGTAATCTGTAACTTCCGCATACTTATGTAGCTCCAAAAAAATTGAAATGAATTGGTAAATGTAAGGAATTTGTCTACTATTCATCTGCAAAAAGAATCAACTAAATAGCACGCTCCAATAAAATCTGGTGACCATTCTAGCGAGCGCTAACGATTCTGTATTTCACAGCAAGATCATATAAACTTCACACAAGTCTTCCCAAAGGTTCTACTTGGCACAAACACTAATTAAAACACAAAACCACATCTAAACAGAAGCTAGATGCAATATTTATTCCTAAACAGAAGCAAAAACCAAAAAAAAATATAAAATTGGGTTGCCTCCCAACAAGCGCTATCGTTTTACGCCCCTAGCTAGGCACGATACATGGATAGATCTAGGGAATGCCATAATGATACGATATATCGCGAAAACTCATCTCATATTCCCTACGTTCAGCAGAAAGTTTCCTTTGTGGCAAGCAAAAGTAATCAAAAGGGCCAAATTTAATGGGACAAAAGTCCCCCATATGAAGCTCTGGAGGAATAGGTTCCTCTTTTGGCCCCTTATAGTGTACAACCAATTCATCATTATAGGCATTCTTTTGGCAGAAGGTCATGAGCCTTCGCTCAAGGGAGAAGCCTAACCCATTGTTTTGAATGGCAAAATCATCGTTCAACTCAGAAATTCTATCAACCAAGACATCGGTAGGAACCTTTTTTTCTAAGGTTTTCATTAAAAGCAACATGATCAGGAGATCGCAACTGCATTATGTCTTCTTGATTAAATAAGATAGCCTCTATGGGAGGTCAACCAACATCTACCCCATAATGAGCAAAGATTTCTTTGGCCTCTTTCATGATAAATCTAAATTCATGAGCCAAAAAGATAGTAGCGGCACGCTTAACAGAAGAATGCTCAATATTGGAAAACTCCAGAAATATTTTCTGAATACACGGATGCATATGGATAAATTGCCTTTCAATTTCTACTATAACCATAGATATGGCATCCGCAAGGCTACTAGTTCTGTGAAGAATAGAGCCACCCATAGTGGGCAAAGCATCGGCACAAGTAAAGAAGTCTTGAAGAACTCCTTTCCCAATGATATTACCACTACCAACCCGGAACTTCTTAATATGTAAAGTGGTAGTTTTATCCGGAGGGTCAACATAGACGTTGCCCTCAACATTACTACCCTTCTCGATAAGATCTTCCCCCATCTCAAACATGAGGGCAAGCGAACAATAAACACACGGCAGAAGAAGGTGAATCAAATGGCAAGGGTGAAGTGGGGGAGAGGAAAACGAGAGGCAAAAATGTAATGCAAAGGATAAGGGTTTGTGATAGGTACTTGGTATATGACTTTTGCGTAAGCCTCCCGGAAATGGCGCGAGAAATTCTTCTTGCAACTTCTCGACCTTGTGTTGTATTCCCTCGAAGAGGAAAGGGTGATGCAACACGGTAGCGCAAGTATTTCCTTCAGTTTTTGAGAACCAAGGTATCAATCCAGTAGGAGACCACGCGCGAGTCCCTCGCACCTGCACAAACAAATAAGAACTTCGCAGCCAACGCGATAAGGGGTTGTCAATCCCTTTACGGTCACTTACGAAAGTGAGATCTGATAGAGATGATAGTTTGATATTTTTGGTATTTTTCGATATAAGAACAGAAAGTAAAAGCGGAAAAGTAAAGTAGATTGTAGATTGATATGTTGAGAATAGACCCGGGGGCCATAGTTTTCTCTAGTGGCTTCTCTCATGATAGCGGTATTCTACGGCAGGTAAACAAATTACTATCGAGCAATTGATAGAAAGCGAATAATTATGAGACTATCTAGGCATGATCATTATATATAGGCATCACGTCCGAGACAAGTAGACCAAAACAATTCTGCATCTACTACTATTACTCCACACATCGACCGCTATCCAGCATGCATCTAGAGTATTAAGTTCATAAGAACAGAGTAACACCTTAAGCAAGATGACATGATGTAGAGGGATAAACTCAAACATAGTGATATAAACCCCATCTTATTATCCTCGATGACAACAATACAATACGTGCCTTGCTGCCCCTACTGTCACTGGGTAAGGACACTGCAAGATTGAACCCAAAGCCAAGCACTTCTCCCATTGCAAGAACTATAGATCTAGTAGGCCAAACCAAACCAATAATTCGAAGAGACTTGCAAGGATATTATAATCATACATAAAGAGTTCAGAAAAGAACCAAATATTTCTCATAGATAATCTTGATTATAAACCCAGAATTCATCGGATCTCGACAAACACACCGCAAAAAGAGATTACATCAAATAGATCTCCTCGAAGATCGAGGAGAACTTGGTATTGAGATCCAAAGGGAGAGAAGAAGCCAGCTACATACTAGTTATGGACCCGAAGGTCTGTGGTAAACTACTCACAACTCATGGTGAGGCAATGATAATGATGTAGAAGCACTCCCTAGAAGACCCCCCCCCCCTCCGACGGAGCTCCGGAACAGGCCCCAAGATGGGATATCATGGGAACAGAAGGTTGCGGCGGTGGAACTATGGTTTCTCTGTTGTTCTGATAGTTTCGGGGTACATAGGTATATATAGGAGGAAGGAGGGCACCGGGGGCCAAGTCTCCCGTGTGTATTTTGCTCCAAAAATATCTCTCTCTCAGGTTTCATTCCGTTTGGACTCCGTTTGATATTCCTTTTCTGTATAACCCTAAAACAGGCAAAAAAACAGCAATCTGGACTGGGCCTTTGGGTTAGTAGGTTAGTCCCAAAAATAATATAAAAATGTATAACAAAGTTCATTAAACATCCAAAACATCATAAATAATAGCATGGAACAATAAAAAATTATAGATACGTTGGAGACGTATCAGATCCCATCTCAGATTTCATAGCCTCAAACCATTTTGCAGAATCTGGGCTCATCATCGCTTCCTCATAGTTTGTAGGTTCATCATGGTCTAGTAACACGACTTTCAGAACAGGATTACCGTACCACTCTAGTGCGGAACGTGCTCTGGTTGACCTACGACGTTCCGTAGTAACTTGATCTGAAGTTTCATGATCATCATCATTAGCTTCCTCTCTAGTTGGTGTAGGCATCACTGGAACTGATTCATGTGATGAGCTACTTTCCCGTTTGAGAGAAGGTAAAATTACCTCATCAAGTTCTACTTTCCTCCCACTCACTTCTTTCGAGAGAAACTCCTTCTCTAGAAAGGATCCATTCTTAGCAACAAAGATCTTGCCTTCGGATCTGTGGTAGAAGGTGTACCCAACAATTTCTTTTGGGTATCCTATGAAGACACACTTCTCCAATTTGGGTTCGAGCTTATCAGGCTGAAGCTTTTTTCACATAAGCATTGCAACCCCAAACTTTATGAAATGGTAGCTTAGGTTTCTTGCCAAACCATAGTACATACGATGTCGTCTCAACGGATTTAGACGGTGCCCTATTTAACGTGAATGCAGCTGTCTCTAATGCATAACCCCAAAATGATAGTGGTAAATCGGTAAGAGACATCATAGATCGCACCATATCTAATAAAGTACGGTTATAACGTTCGGACACACCATTACACAGTGGTGTTCCAGGTGGCGTGAGCTGTGAAGACCAAACTCGTAACTCAAATATTTGCCTCCACGATCAGATCATAGAAACTTTGTTTTCTTGTTACAACGATTCTCTACTTCACTATGAAATTCTTTGAACTTTTCGAAATGTTTCAGCCTTGTGTTTCATGAAGTAGATATACCCATATCTGCTCAAATCATCTGTAAAGATCAGAAAATAACGATACCCACCGCGAGCCTCAACACTCATCGGACTGCATACATCTGTATGTATTATTTCCAATAAGTCATTGTCTCGCTCCATTGTTCCGGAGAACAGAATTTTAGTCATCTTACCCATGAGGCATGGTTCGTAATCATCAAATGATTCATAATCAAGTGATTCTAAAAGTCCATCAGCATGGAGTTTCTTCATGCGTTTTACACCAATATGACCTAAACGGTAGTGCCACAAGTATGTTGCACTATCATTATCAACTCTGCATCTTTTGGCTTCAATATTATGAATATGTTTATTACTACGATCGAGATTCAATAAACCATTCACCTTGGGTGTATGACCATAGAAGGTTTTATTCATGTAAACAAAATAACAATTATTCTCTGACTTAAATGAATAATCATATTGCAATAAGCACGATCCAATCTTGTTCATGCTCAACAAAAACACCGAATAACATTTATTTAGGTTTAACACTAATCCCGAAAGTACAACGAGTGTGTGATGATGATCATATCAATATTGGAACTATTTCCAACATACATCGTCATCTCACCCTCAACTAGTCTCCGTTTATTCTGCAACTCCTGTTTCGAGTTACTAATCTTAACAACCGAACAAGTATCAAATATCTAGGGGCTACTATGAACACATCAATAACATGTATATCAAATATACCTTTGTTCACATCGCGATCCTTCTTATCCGCCAAATAATTGGGGTAGTTCCGCTTTTAGTGACCATTTCCTTTGCAGTAGAAGTACTTAGTTTCAGGCCTAGGTCTAGTTTTGGGCTCCTTTGTAATGCCCCGGATGTAATACTTTTCCCTTTTGGGTATATAATAAATCTCCGGCTTCATCTATTTCCATTTCGGGTTCTTTGTCTTTCGGGCTTTCGTCGTTTTGTTGTGTGAGTGTGTGGCATTCATTCATATCATGTAGACATGTGCATTGCATTGTATTTGTGTTGTGGGTTGCATCCGGTTCGTCGTGTTTCTTCCCGTTGCCCGTTTCGCGTTCCGGAGCTCCCTCACGTGTCCGTGACGTCCCGCAGGCCTACTTTGTTGTTCGGGCGTTTTTCGTTACCGGTGTGCCGTGAGGTTGTTGTGTGTGTTGTTGTTTTGTTGTGTGCAACCCGCCTCTCAAATCTCGTCTCGTTTGGACTCCGTTGACTTTTCCCTCCGTTGTTCGTGTGGGCCCGAAGTGCCTTCGCTTCGTGTCCCGGAAATACCCCTACTGCTTTCTTTTATCTCCGTCTAAGCCTTTTATAACTACCCCCGCGATCGGATCCGTCGGATCGCGATCGGAGGGCTCCTAGCGCCCCTAAACTCCCTCCTAACCCTAAAAACTGCTACTTATAGACCCCTAGTCTATTTGGCATGTCCCCTTCTTCTTCCTCCTTCCCCTCTATTTTTTTCCCTTTATTTCAGATCTCAGATCCCCAAAAATCCCTGGATCCCGAGGGAATCAGCTCCCTCGAGCGATCCAGCAGCCGACCGCTCGGTCACTCCATCGCCTGGGATCGAGGGCCTGTCCAGATCCGATCGAAGCCGGGGTCAACGATCCAGTCGTTTTCCCAACCGCATCGCCGGCTTCGATCCCTCCGTTGGACCACTTCCCCGCGACGCCAGGCTTCGAGCCGCCCGAAGGCCACCCCTCCATCGCGCCGGCCCGCTTTCCTGGGCCCTCCTCCGTCCAGCCGCCGCCCGCAGCTGGGTCGCGCTGCCCCGGACCGGCCCATCTCTCCGTCGCCTCCCGCGCACCGCCGCAGCGGCCCGACCGCCCCGCCTCCGCTCGGGCCAGGCAGCCCAGCCGCCAGCGCCTCCGGCCGGGCCTTCCAGCCGACCGGGCCCTTCTCCCGCAACGCCCCGCGGGCCCAATCGCCGCCCCCGCGCCGGCCTTCTTCGGGCCGCCGCCCCGCCAGCCCAGCCGGGCCGCCTCCCTCCTCCTACCGGGCCGCCGCCACTGTTCCTCGCAGGCCCGGGCCGCCGCCGCTACTGTTCATCTCAGATCTGGATCTGAGGTTTAATTCAAAAACCCTAAGTCCCTGTTGCACTTGATCTGTTATGCTAACTTTGAACTGCTGTAATTTCTTGCCTGTTGCTCCGTTTTGCGCGTGTAGCATGTCCAGATGTTCGTGGAGATGTCCTCTACGTTTTACCTGTTGTAGTCATGCATGTTAGATGTCATCTTGACACTTGTTTTGCTGTTGCAAGAGTGCATCATGTTATAAACTGCTGTTATGTGTTATTTTCATGCCACCTTTGACTTGTGATAACTTTTAGCTCGTTTGTCCAAACGATGCAAATGACATGTCCACGTGTTCGTCTTGCCACGAACTACGTGTTGTGTGTGATAGGTTGCATGGTAGATTTATTGTTTCCTTGTTATCATCGTTGCAAAGTGCCATGTTCATATGTTGTGTTTTCACTTGTTATGAAATGCCATCTTGTTGAGCTCGTTGCAATCGTTGTGTTCACCTCTTTGTAGCATGCTTGTGTGTTTCGGGATCACCGTCATATGTACTTTGATGAGGTGCTTACCCTTTGCCATGTTTAGTTTCGAGGTGTCTTAAACATGCTCTTTTACATGCTATGATGATGTTGCTGTTTTGGGACTTAGTGAAATTTCACTAAGTCTGAAATCTGTAACGTTCCGATGCCATGTTCGTGTGATGTTGTAGGACAAAGCATGTTAGTTTTGGAGTGGATTTTGATTGTTCCTTGTAGTATATATTGTTGTCTTTCCATTCATGTCCTCACATGTCCATTTGAGTGGCTGTAGCATGCTTATCTTTTGCTCTAAAGTTTCAATAAAATTCTGCTGCCAGAATTTTATTTCAAAGTTCAATATGTCCAAGATCATTGCTATTGATCCGTGACTCCGTTGGGGGTGCACTTTGGACCTAGTTGCTGTACTTTATATCTAGTTTGTGTTCAAGTCCTTTGCCATGCTTTTTGGGTGCTGTAGATTAATTATTTTGAGCTCCCAAGTTGCTATGTTGCTGTAATTTGCAGTTTTCGCTCAAATCTTGTTTCGGGCATAACTTTTAGCCCGTAACTCCGATTTCAGCGAATCTTATATCAAACTTGGGTGTTTTTCTGTGTAGATTAATAATATCAGCTTGTTATCTTGTTTTGAGGTGTTTTGCTTGAGTGATGTTTTACGTGCTCCATGTGCATCTTTAGTGCATCCATCATGCATTCATGTTTTTCGAGTGCGCATTGCATCGTGTTGATTGGTGCTTGGTGTGTTTGTCTTGTTTAGAGCCGGAAGCTGAGACCGGGTTCGAAGTTGAGCACGAGTTTTCCAACGAGGTTGAGCACGAGGACCCTTCTTACGATCCGAACGAATTCTCTTCAGGCAAGATGACCGAACCCCGATAACTTTACTATCTTCGCCTATTGCTAGTAGTCTCGATCTATAGTTTTGCCTCGATGCCCATGTTCTTCTTGTCAGCCTCCTACTTGTAACCAATTGCCATGTTTAACCACCCTACCTATGCAAACCATTGCTTGGCTAAGTACGCTTCGCTCAGCCCTTCTTATAGCGTTGCTAGTTGCAGGTGAAGTGAAGATGCTTGCTTCATGTTGAAGTTTGGTTGGGTTATATCACACTATATAAATGCTTTAATTGAAATCATCTATATATTGGCAAGGGTGGAAGGCTAAGCCTTTTGCTTGGTGATTTGTTCCACTCATGCCGTTAGGATCCGTATAAGCCGGTTTTATGTTCCTTGATTATGCGTTCCTAACACGGTTGGGGTGTATGGGACCCCCTCGATAAACCGCTAAGTGCTAAGTCTTTTCCAGCAAGTCCCAACATTGGTACTATTTGCCTAATAACAAACTAAACATGCATAGGGAGTAATTAACCCTCTTTCTTAATCAACAACCCCGGGCCAGTGCTCCACATGAGTGTTGGTCCGAAACGGGGAGCCTGCGGGGCCACCTCGAGGAAACTCAAGGTCTGGTAAAAACCCGTAGCTTCACCCATCCGGTCGTGGCCTGAGACGAGATACGCGCGGCTACTATCAGGGTGTCGGCACGCCGGGAGGATTTGCTGGATTAGCCTTACCTTAGCTCGGTATATCTTGAGCACGGGATTCCGAGGGTACTCGGGTCTTCCCACTTTGGAGTTGCGACTCCGCGGATCGTGGGCTTGTAATGGGTCAAGTTGGAACACCCCTGCAGGGTTTGAACTTTCGAAAGCCGTGCCCGCGGTTATGTGGCAGATGGGAGCTTGTTAATTCCGGTTGTAGATAACTTGACACAATGATACTAATACACTACCAGCGTGTGTTCCGTGACTGTCAGTTTCCGAATCGGGATTCGGAAGTTGAACACGGAGGGGTTATGTTTGTGAGCTTGTAGCTAGGATCACTTCGTGATCACTTCTCGCCGATGCCTTCTCTTCTCGCTCTCACTTGCGTAAGCTAGATGCTAGTTGCTGCTGCAGACTTGTTCTTTCTTCAGCCTTTTCCCTCACCTAAAGGCTTTGATAGTTCTGTTACCCGGGAACGGGATTGCTGAGTCCTCTGTGGCTCACAGTTACTTCACACACCAGATGCAGGTCCAGCTGTGAGCTATCCAGGTGATGGCACCGAGCTGGATTGGGAGTACGACGAGGAGCGTAGTCGTTACTATGTGCGCTACCCGGACGATCAGTAGTGGAGTCTCTTACTAGGATTCGATCTGCCTGTGGTTTATTTATCTGAGTTTGGTACTTTGACATTTGGCTTTTGCCCTTAGAGGGTTGTAGTGCTCTTAATGTATGATGTTTGAGACTTGTACTGTAATTTCTGTGACGTGGCGAGTGTAAGCCAACTATTTTCAGTTTACTATCCCTCTTTTACATGAGTTGTGCAAAGATTACCAAACTTGAGATCATTCTAGGATGGACTTATGCCTTTAAGTCGTGCCTCGACACGTAGGAGGTATAATTCCATCCTGGGCATTACAAGTTGGTATTCAGAGCCTTCTCCAACCTAGGAGCCCCCACTGTTTGATCGAACCGTTGACGGTTGAGTCTAGGCACACACTGAAAACTTTTTGAGTCCTATATTATATCGGAGAGTAGGATTTCTTTGCTTCTCATCCCCTTTCTCTCTGGTGAGGACTCCTGACGTCTACTCTTGTCTCTCCTATCTTCAAAATTTGCACAATTTTTTTTTTAGGAATCCCGCGAGTATTCTGGGATTGTTTCGATGTTCTTGTCACAAGGATATTGTTCTCGATGCCTCCTGTTACCGAGGAGTTGAGCTTCGGGGTATCATTGTAACAAGCATATCGCGACAGTACTAAATACTTAAGACGGCCGACATCGAAAATCTCCCCTATACGGCCAGTGGCAAGATAACCCCGACATCACCCAGTACTGGGGAGGTAGTTCGGGAGTATTGCCATAGCTTGTTATAGTGGATGCTTTTCGAAGGTCCGAGGTACACAGTTTCCGAGAAGGACTGGTTATGTGTTGAAGGATGGATACACCTGGATGTAGGTTAGAGTTGATTGCGCGGTGCTTCCCGTGTATCCCCAACACCTGATTGCATAACTGGAATCTTTCGGAAAACTATAGGTGGGTTTTATCCAGTAGATCGTAGGCATTCTTCCAACGAATGCAGGTTAGTGAGTTCGGGGTTCGACATTGAGTGAAGGAGTTATATGACCGAGGTTACTATCAGGAGTTGCATCTTAAAGGGTCCTTGGCTATGTTGATCCGGGGATTGCAAAAACCTTTTCGTAACGCGTTCATATGCTTTCAGCACAAAGATGTTAGAACGAAACTCCTCTCTTGTGTTTGTTCCTTTCCGTACCTTGTTGTTTTATTATTTTATCCTTTTGATCCCTATGTGGCTTCTCGTGAAGACTGATGTTATCAATTAACTAAGAATATCATTCGTTCCTCTTGTTCGGATGATTTCATTCGTTCTTATTGTTCGAATGATTATTGTGAAGACTTGTTGCAATTCATTCCATTGATTCAGCTTATTCCTTTGTCAATCAATTGCTGATTCGTGGTCATCTCTTACAGGATGGCTCCGAAAAGGGTTCCGAATGCCAACCCAGAGGGTGAAGAGGTTCCAGAACGTCCTCCTTCCCCTCCTCCTCCGCCTGAGGCTTGGAGAGCAATTATGCAGACTACTGCTCAGAACACTCAGTTGATGATGCAGATGATGCAGCAAATGCAAGCTATGCAAGCTAATCAAGCTAATCAGGGCGTTCCAATGAACCAAGGCAACTTCTTCCAGCAGCACCATGCTACCCTCAACCAGTTCTTGGCCAACAATCCTAAAGCTTTCAGTTACTGTGTCGACCCTCTTGATGCTGAAGATTGGCTGACCGATATCAAGAAGCATTTTGAGTGCAGTAACGTGAAAGAAGATGACTATGTGAAGTTTGCAGCCTTCCAACTGAAAGATCAAGCAGCTGACTGGTGGCAGCAGTACAAAGACTCAAGGCCGGGTCAAGTGATCTCATGGGAGAATTTCTGCAAGGATTTCCGCTCGCATCACATTCCTACAAGTGTTATCGAGGGTATGCGTGAGCAATTCCGCAACCTCAAGTAGGGCCCCATGACAGTCTATCAGTATAATGTCAAGTTCCAAAACCTCGCTCGCTATGCAAAGCAAGACATTCCTGATGCAAAGAGTAAAATCTATCAGTTCCGTGGAGGTCTCAAAGATGAACTTCAGCTTGCTCTCACTTTGTTCGAGCCAGACGAATTCGATAAGTTCTATAACATGGCTTTGAAACAAGAAGCAGCTCAGCTTAAGATGGAGGCTTCTAAGAAGAGAATTCGAGATGCTGTTCACTCTACCTCATCGTCTCAGTTGGCTGCGAAACAACAGAAATTCTGGCTTCCTCCTCCTCCAATGATTCGAGCTCCATACAACAACTCCAGCAACTTCAACAACTCCAACAACAAGAACTCTAGTGGTCGTGGTTTCTCCCACCCACCCAACCCAAGCAACCAGTCGAAGAAGCAGTTTCAGTCTCAAGGCTCCAAGTCCAGTGGCTCTCAGTTCCGTCCTCTCTCAGAAGTGACTTGCAACAAATGCACTCAGAAAGGTCACTATGCCAACAGATGTCCGAATCCGAAGCGTCTTCCTCCTCCTCCTCCTGTCGGTACCGCTATGGTCAAGCATGATCCAAAGGCTGCCAGGGTCAATCTGATGAATGCAGCACAAGCGGAGGCTTCTTCTGATGTCATTCTGGGTAACCTTCCAGTGAACTCTTTTCCAGCTAAAGTGTTATTTGATTCGGGTGCATCATGCTCTTTCATGTCTCAACCTTTTGCATCCAAGCACAATATTGCCACTTCAAATTTGCCTCAGAAGTTGCAAGTTGTTACTCCGGGCAAGATTATGACTTCTAGTGTTTATGCTCCGGATGTTTCTATCCGCATGGGAGATTATCGTTTTCTGGCTAAACCGGTGATTCTTGGTCATTCTGACATCGACCTCATTCTCGGAATGGATTGGCTTTCTCAGCACGATGCTCACTTTGATTGTGCTCAAAAGGAAGTCAAATTGACTCATTCTGATGAAGATGTGATTATCTTCGCCTCCAGGGATAATACTATTCGGCTTTTCTCTCTTAATGATAAGGGTGAAATTAATGCCATAGAGCAAATTCCAGTGGTGAATGAATATCAAGACGTCTTTCCAGAAGATCTTCCAGGCATGCCTCCACACCGTCAGGTGGAGTTTGTCATTGAACTCGAGCCGGGCACCGAACCTGCTTGCCGGCGTCCTTACAAGCTCTCTCCGGATGAATTGAAGGAATTGAAGAAGCAGCTTGATAAGCAGGAGAGTATGGGTCTCATCAGACCGAGTACATCTCCGTGGGGCTGTGGTGTCTTATTTGTCAAGAAGAAAGATGGCACGGAGCGTCTCTGTGTTGACTACCGGCCATTGAACAAGAAGACGATTAAGAACAAGTATCCGCTCCCCAACATCAACGAACTCTTTGAGCAGCTCAAAGGAGCTAAAGTATTCTCTAAGCTTGACCTCCGAATGGGCTATCATCAAATTCGCATTCGCGAGGAAGACATTTCCAAGACGGCCTTCAGAACGAGCTACGGTTCATACGAGTATACCGTCATGTCCTTCGGTCTCGCCAATGCTCCTCCTACCTTTTCAAGGATGATGCATTACATCTTCAACCCCTATACTGGCGAATTCGTGCTTGTGTATCTGGATGATATTCTGGTGTTTTCCAAGAATGAAGAAGATCACGAAAAGCACTTGCGTCTGGTTCTTGATCGACTCCGAGAGCATAAATTCTATGCCAAGTTCTCAAAGTGCGAGTTTTGGCTCGATAAGGTTTTGTACCTGGGCCATATTATCTCAGCTGACGGTATTGCGGTTAATCCCGAGAAAGTTGAAGCAATTGTCAACTGGGAAGCTCCTCAGAACGTCAAGCAGCTCCGCAGTTTTCTGGGTCTTGCCAGCTATTGCAGAAGGTTTGTGGAGAACTTCTCCAAGATTGCCAAGCCTCTTTCCAACCTCCTTCAGAAGAATGTCAAATACTTTTGGTCTCCCGAGTGTGAAGTGGCTTTCAAAACCCTCAAAGAGAAGCTTGTCTCAGCTCCAGTTTTGACTCCTCCGGATGAAACCAAGCCCTATGAAGTGTTCTGTGATGCTTCTCTTCAAGGTCTTGGTGGTGTGCTTATGCAAGATAAGAAAATTGTGGCATATACTTCTCAGCAGCTCAAGCCCAGTGAGAAGAACTATCCCACACATGATCTCGAGCTAGCAGCTGTGGTACATGCTCTGATTACGTGGAGACATCTGTTGTTGGGCAGAAAGGTCGACATCTTCACTGATCACAAGAGCTTGAAGTACATCTTCACACAGCCGCATCTGAACCTCCGCCAGACTCGTTGGGTCGAGATGATCCAAGAGTACAACCCCAGCATTGAGTACACTCCAGGCAAGGCGAATGTGATTGCAGATGCTTTGAGCAGAAAGGCATATTGCAACAGCCTTCTTATCAAGCCACACCAGCCTGAGCTTTGTGAAGCATTCAGGAAACTCAACCTTCAAGTTGTTCCGCAGGGTTTTCTTGCAAATCTCCAAATTGCTCCTACCTTGGAAGATCAAGTCCGTGAGGCCCAGCTCAGTGATACCATGGTGAAGAAGGTGAAACATGGGATTGCAAAGGGCACTCCAAAATACAAGTGCTTCCGTGTTGATGAGAGAGATACCTTGTTCTTCGAGGACAGACTCGTTGTTCCCAAAGGTGATCTCAGGAAGCTCATAATGGAAGAAGCTCATGATTCTCTCCTTTCCATTCATCCTGGCAGTTCCAAGATGTACCAAGACCTCAAGCAATCTTACTGGTGGACACGCATGAAAAGGGAAATTGCCCAATTCATGAATGAATGTGATGTATGCAGAAGAGTGAAAGCAGAACATCAACGTCCAGCCGGTCTTCTCCAACCTCTTCCTATTCCTGAGTGGAAGTTCGACCACATTGAAATGGACTTCGTCACTGGCTTTCCTAAATCCAAGCGAGGCAATGATGCTATCTTTGTGGTGATTGACAAGCTTACCAAAGTCGCTCACTTTCTTCCAGTCAAAGAATCAATCAATGCAGCTCAACTTGCAGAGCTGTACACTTCCAGATTTGTGTCCCTTCATGGCATTCCTCAAGTGATATCCTCAGACCGTGGCAGCTTGTTCACATCAAGGTTCTGGGACTCCTTTCAGTCCGCCATGGGCACGAAGATCAGGTTCAGCACTGCCTTTCACCCTCAGACTAGTGGTCAAGTCGAGCGTGTGAATCAGATCCTTGAAGATATGCTCAGAGCCTGTGTCATCTCCTTCGGCATGAAATGGGAAGACTGTCTTCCATCTGCCGAGTTCTCTTACAACAACAGCTTTCAAGCAAGTGCAGGCAAAGCACCGTTTGAAATTCTCTATGGCAGAAAGTGCCGTACCCCTCTCAACTGGTCTGAAACAGGCGAACGCCAACTTCTTGGCAATGATTTGATCTCTGAAGCCGAAGAAATGTGCAAAGTCATACGTGAGAATCTCAAGGCCGCTCAGTCGCGTCAGAAGAGCTATTATGACGGAAAGCATCGTGATTTGGCTTTCGACATCGGTGATCATGTCTATCTCCGAGTTTCCCCGATGAAAGGAACCCAGAGATTCGGTATCAAAGGAAAGCTTGCTCCTAGATACGTCGGGCCTTTCAAGATTCTTGGCAAAAGAGGCGATCTAGCCTATCAGCTCGAGCTCCCTTCCAACTTTGCAAATGTTCATGATGTCTTTCATGTGTCTCAACTTCGCAAATGCTTCAAGGCACCTGAGCACATGATTCCGTTTGAGGAGATTGATCTTCAACAAGACCTTTCCTACCGAGAGCATCCAGTTGCAATTCTTGAAGAAACCGAACGCAAGACTCGCAACAAGTCCATCAAGTTTCTGAAAGTCAAGTGGTCACATCACACAGACCGAGAAGCTACCTGGGAACGAGAAGATCATCTTCGTTCCGAGTACCCTTCCTTTTTCCAGTCCTAGATCTCGGGACGAGATCTTTTTGTAGTAGAGGAGAGTTTGTAATGCCCCGGATGTAATACTTTTCCCTTTTGGGTATATAATAAATCTCCGGCTTCATCTATTTCCATTTCGGGTTCTTTGTCTTTCGGGCTTTCGTCGTTTTGTTGTGTGAGTGTGTGGCATTCATTCATATCATGTAGACATGTGCATTGCATTGTATTTGTGTTGTGGGTTGCATCCGGTTCGTCGTGTTTCTTCCCGTTGCCCGTTTCGCGTTCCGGAGCTCCCTCACGTGTCCGTGACGTCCCGCAGGCCTATTTTGTTGTTCGGGCGTTTTTCGTTACCGGTGTGCCGTGAGGTTGTTGTGTGTGTTGTTGTTTTGTTGTGTGCAACCCGCCTCTCAAATCTCGTCTCGTTTGGACTCCGTTGACTTTTCCCTCCGTTGTTCGTGTGGGCCCGAAGTGCCTTCGCTTCGTGTCCCGGAAATACCCCTACTGCTTTCTTTTATCTCCGTCTAAGCCTTTTATAACTACCCCCGCGATCGGATCCGTCGGATCGCGATCGGAGGGCTCCTAGCGCCCCTAAACTCCCTCCTAACCCTAAAAACTGCTACTTATAGACCCCTAGTCTATTTGGCATGTCCCCTTCTTCTTCCTCCTTCCCCTCTATTTTTTCCCTTTATTTCAGATCTCAGATCCCCAAAAATCCCTGGATCCCGAGTGAATCAGCTCCCTCGAGCGATCCAGCAGCCGACCGCTCGGTCACTCCATCGCCTGGGATCGAGGGCCTGTCCAGATCCGATCGAAGCCGGGGTCAACGATCCAGTCGTTTTCCCAACCGCATCGCCGGCTTCGATCCCTCCGTTGGACCACTTCCCCGCGACGCCAGGCTTCGAGCCGCCCGAAGGCCACCCCTCCATCGCGCCGGCCCGCTTTCCTGGGCCCTCCTCCGTCCAGCCGCCGCCCGCAGCTGGGTCGCGCTGCCCCGGACCGGCCCATCTCTCCGTCGCCTCCCGCGCACCGCCGCAGCGGCCCGACCGCCCCGCCTCCGCTCGGGCCAGGCAGCCCAGCCGCCAGCGCCTCCGGCCGGGCCTTCCAGCCGACCGGGCCCTTCTCCCGCAACGCCCCGCGGGCCCAATCGCCGCCCCCGCGCCGGCCTTCTTCGGGCCGCCGCCCCGCCAGCCCAGCCGGGCCGCCTCCCTCCTCCTACCGGGCCGCCGCCACTGTTCCTCGCAGGCCCGGGCCGCCGCCGCTACTGTTCATCTCAGATCTGGATCTGAGGTTTAATTCAAAAACCCTAAGTCCCTGTTGCACTTGATCTGTTATGCTAACTTTGAACTGCTGTAATTTCTTGCCTGTTGCTCCGTTTTGCGCGTGTAGCATGTCCAGATGTTCGTGGAGATGTCCTCTACGTTTTACCTGTTGTAGTCATGCATGTTAGATGTCATCTTGACACTTGTTTTGCTGTTGCAAGAGTGCATCATGTTATAAACTGCTGTTATGTGTTATTTTCATGCCACCTTTGACTTGTGATAACTTTTAGCTCGTTTGTCCAAACGATGCAAATGACATGTCCACGTGTTCGTCTTGCCACGAACTACGTGTTGTGTGTGATAGGTTGCATGGTAGATTTATTGTTTCCTTGTTATCATCGTTGCAAAGTGCCATGTTCATATGTTGTGTTTTCACTTGTTATGAAATGCCATCTTGTTGAGCTCGTTGCAATCGTTGTGTTCACCTCTTTGTAGCATGCTTGTGTGTTTCGGGATCACCGTCATATGTACTTTGATGAGGTGCTTACCCTTTGCCATGTTTAGTTTCGAGGTGTCTTAAACATGCTCTTTTACATGCTATGATGATGTTGCTGTTTTGGGACTTAGTGAAATTTCACTAAGTCTGAAATCTGTAACGTTCCGATGCCATGTTCGTGTGATGTTGTAGGACAAAGCATGTTAGTTTTGGAGTGGATTTTGATTGTTCCTTGTAGTATATATTGTTGTCTTTCCATTCATGTCCTCACATGTCCATTTGAGTGGCTGTAGCATGCTTATCTTTTGCTCTAAAGTTTCAATAAAATTCTGCTGCCAGAATTTTATTTCAAAGTTCAATATGTCCAAGATCATTGCTATTGATCCGTGACTCCGTTGGGGGTGCACTTTGGACCTAGTTGCTGTACTTTATATCTAGTTTGTGTTCAAGTCCTTTGCCATGCTTTTTGGGTGCTGTAGATTAATTATTTTGAGCTCCCAAGTTGCTATGTTGCTGTAATTTGCAGTTTTCGCTCAAATCTTGTTTCGGGCATAACTTTTAGCCCGTAACTCCGATTTCAGCGAATCTTATATCAAACTTGGGTGTTTTTCTGTGTAGATTAATAATATCAGCTTGTTATCTTGTTTTGAGGTGTTTTGCTTGAGTGATGTTTTACGTGCTCCATGTGCATCTTTAGTGCATCCATCATGCATTCATGTTTTTCGAGTGCGCATTGCATCGTGTTGATTGGTGCTTGGTGTGTTTGTCTTGTTTAGAGCCGGAAGCTGAGACCGGGTTCGAAGTTGAGCACGAGTTTTCCAACGAGGTTGAGCACGAGGACCCTTCTTACGATCCGAACGAATTCTCTTCAGGCAAGATGACCGAACCCCGATAACTTTACTATCTTCGCCTATTGCTAGTAGTCACGGTCTATAGTTTTGCCTCGATGCCCATGTTCTTCTTGTCAGCCTCCTACTTGTAACCAATTGCCATGTTTAACCACCCTACCTATGCAAACCGTTGCTTGGCTAAGTACGCTTCGCTCAGCCCTTCTTATAGCGTTGCTAGTTGCAGGTGAAGTGAAGATGCTTGCTCCATGTTGAAGTTTGGTTGGGTTATATCACACTATATAAATGCTTAAAATGAAATCATCTATATATTGGCAAGGGTGGAAGGCTAAGCCATTTGCTTGGTGATTTGTTCCACTCATGCCGTTAGGATCCGTATAAGCCGGTTTTATGTTCCTTGATTATGCGTTCCTAACACGGTTGGGGTGTATGGGACCCCCTCGATAAACCGCTAAGTGCTAAGACTTTTCCAGCAAATCCCAACATTGGTACTATTTGCCTAATAACAAACTAAACATGCATAGGGAGTAATTAACCCTCTTTCTTAATCAACAACCCCGGGCCAGTGCTCCACATGAGTGTTGGTCCGAAACGGGGAGTCTGCGGGGCCACCTCAAGGAAACTCGAGGTTTGGTAAAAACCTATAGAATCGCCCATCCGGTTGTGTCCTGAGACCTAGATACGCGCGGCTACGATCAGGGTGTCGACACGCCGGGAGGATTTGCTGGATTAGCCTTACCTTAGCTCGGTATATCTTGAGCACGGGATTCCGAGGATACTCGGGTCTTCCCACTTTGGAGTTGCGACTCCGCGGATCGTGGGCTTGTAATGGGTCAAGTTGGAACACCCCTGCAGGGTTTGAACTTTCGAAAGCCGTGCCCGCGGTTATGTGGCAGATGGGAGCTTGTTAATTCCGGTTGTAGATAACTTGACACAATGATACTAATACACTACCAGCGTGTGTTCCGTGACTGTCAATTTCCGAATCAGGATTCGGAAGTTGAACACGGAGGGGTTATGTTTGTGAGCTTGTAGCTAGGATCACTTCGTGATCACTTCTCGCCGATGCCTTCTCTTCTCGCTCTCACTTGCGTAAGCTAGATGCTAGTTGCTGCTGCAGACTTGTTCTTTCTTCAGCCTTTTCCCTCACCTAAAGGCTTTGATAGTTCTGTTACCCGGGAACGGGATTGCTGAGTCCTCTGTGGCTCACAGTTACTTCACACACCAGATGCAGGTCCAGCTGTGAGCTATCCAGGTGATGGCACCGAGCTGGATTGGGAGTACGACGAGGAGCGTAGTCGTTACTATGTGCGCTACCCGGACGATCAGTAGTGGAGTCTCTTACTAGGATTCGATCTGCCTGTGGTTTATTTATCTGAGTTTGGTACTTTGACATTTGGCTTTTGCCCTTAGAGGGTTGTAGTGCTCTTAATGTATGATGTTTGAGACTTGTACTGTAATTTCTGTGACGTGGCGAGTGTAAGCCAACTATTTTCAGTTTACTATCCCTCTTTTACATGAGTTGTGCAAAGATTAACAAACTTGAGATCATTCTAGGATGGACTTATGCCTTTAAGTCGTGCCTCGACACGTAGGAGGTATAATTCCATCCTGGGCATTACATCCTTCTCGGGAGTGACAACTTGCTTGCCATTCTTTTGGAAGTTCTCTTTCTTTTCATTTGCCCTTTTCTTGAAACTAGTGGTCTTGTTAACCATCAACAATTGATGCTCTTTCTTGATTTCTACCTTCGTTGATTTCAGCATCACGAAGAGCTCGGGAATCATTTTCGTCATCCCTTGCATATTATAGTTCATCACGAAGTTCCAGTAACTTGGTGATAGTGACTAGAGAACTCTGTCAATCGCTATCTTATCTGAAAGATTAACTCTAACTTGATTTAAGTGATTGTAGTACTCAGACATTCTGAGCACATGCTCACTGGTTGAGCTATTCTCCTCCATCTTGTAGGCAAAGTAATTGTCAGAGGTCTCATACCTCTCGACACGGGCATGAGTCTGAAATACTAATTTCAACTCTTGGAACATCTCATATGCTCTGTGGCGTTCCAAACATTTTTGAAGTCCCAGTTCTAAGCCGTAAAGCATGGCGCACTAAACTATTAAGTAGTCATCATACCGAGTTTGTTAAACATTCATAACGTATGCATCTACTCCTGCAATAGGTCTGTCACCTAGAGGTACATCAAGGACATAATTCTTCTGTGCAGCAATGAGGATAATCCTCAGATCACGGACCCAGTCCGCATCATTGCTACTCTCATCTTTCAAGTTTTTTCTAGGAACATATCAAAAATATATAGGAGCTATATCGCGAGCTATTGATCTACAACATAGATATGCAAATACTATCAGGAATAAGTTCATGATAAATTAATGTTCAATTAATCAAATTACTTAAGAACTCCCACTTAGATACACATCCCTCAAGTTATCTAAATGATCACATGATCAAAATCAAATAAACCATGTCCGATCATCACGTGAGATGGAGTAGTTTTCAATGATGAACATCTTATGTTGATGATATCTACTATATGACTCACATTCGACATTTCGGACTCCTGTGTTCCGAGGCCATGTATGTACATGCTAGGCTCGTCAAGTTTAACCCGAGTATTCCGCATGTGCAAGACTGTCTTGCACCCGTTATATGTGAACATAGAGCCTATCACACCCGTTCATCACGTGGTGTATCAGCACGAAGAACTTTCGCAACGGTGCATACTTGATACATCTCCAACGTATCTATAATTTTTTATTATTCCATACTATTATATATTATGTTTTGGATATTTAATGGACTTGGAGTACACGCGAGGGAGCGAAGGAGGCGGCCACGAGGTTCCAGGGCGCGCCCCCACCCTCGTGGGCCCCTTCTGGCTCCCCCGATGCCCTCCTTCCTCCTATATATACCCATATACCCTAAAAACATTGAGGCAACAGAGAAAACCCTAATTCCACCGCCGCAACATTCTGTTCCCGTGAGATCCCATCTTGGGGCCTGTTCTAGAGCTCCGTCGGAGGGGGGATCTTCCACGGAGTGCTTCTACATCAACGGCAATGCCTCACCATGAGTTGTGAGTAATTGACCACAGCCTTCGGGTCCATAGTTATTAGCTAGATGGCTTCTTCTCTCTTTTTGGATCTCAATACCAAGTTCTCCTCGGCTCGGCCTTCGAGGAGATCTATTCGATGTAATCATTTTGCGGTGTGTTTGTCGAGATCCGATGAATTGTGGGTTTATGATCAAGATTATCTACGAGAAATATTTGATTTTTTCTGAAATCTTTTATGTATTATTATAATATCCTTGCAAGTCTCTTCGAATTATCGGTTTGGTTTGGCCTACTAGATCTATAGTTCTTGCAATGGGAGAAGTGCTTGGCTTTGGGTTCAATCTTGCGGTGTCATTTCCCAGTGACAGCAGGGGCAGCAAGGCACGTATTGTATTGTTGCCATCGAGGATAAAAAGATGGGGTTTATATCATATTGCTTGAGTTTATCCCTCTACATCATGTCATCTTGCTTAAAGCATTACTCTGTTCTTATGAACTTAATACTCTAGATGCATGCTGGATAGCGGTCGATGTGTGGAGTAATAATAGTAGATGCAGAATCGTTTCGGTCTACTTGTTACAGACGTGATGCCTATATATAATGATCATGCCTAGGTATTCTCATAACTATGCACTTTTCTATCAATTGCTCGACGATAATTTGTTCACCCACCATAGAATTCTGCTATCATGAGAGAAGCCACTAGTAAAACCTATGGCCCCCGGGTCTATTCTCAACATACTAATCTTACAATCTACTTTATTTTGCGTTATTTACTTTCTGTTCTTATATCCAAAGATACCAAAAATATTATACTATACTATCTATCAGATCTCACTTTCGTAAGTGACCGTAAAGGGATTGACAACCCCTTATCGCGTTGGCAGCGAAGTTCTTATTTGTTTGTGCAGGTGCGAGGGACTCGCGCATGGTCTCCTACTGGATTGATACCTTGGTTCTCAAAAACTGAGGGAAATACTTACGCTACTATGTTGCATCATCATTTCCTTTTCGAGGGAATACAACGCAAGCTCGAGAGGTAGCAAGAAGAATTTCTGGCGTTGTTGCCGGGAGGCTTACTTAAAAGTAATATACCAAGTACCTATCACAAACCCTTATCCTTCGCATTACATTTATTTGCCTCTCGTTTTCCTCTCCCCCACTTCACCCTTGCCGTTTTATTCGCCCTTTTTCCGTTCGCCTTTTTGTTTGCTTGTGTTGCCATGTGCCTTCTATTACCTTGCATATTCGCTTGCTAAATTATGGATCCTGACCCCCGCACTGGTTTTTCCATTTCCGAAAGAGGCACGTCCGTGCTTGTCGCGGAATCATAACCGTGACTCTCGCGAAAAAAGAGAGAAAGCGCGTCGTTTTTTCCGTTTCTAAGGAGGCACGGCCGTGACTGTCGCGAAATCACAACCGTTTCTCTCGCGGAGTCAAAACCGTGACTCTCGCGAAAGAAAAAACAGAAAACACTTTTTTTTCCGTTTTCGAGAGGCACGGCCATGACCCTCGCGAAAGCAAAATTGTGACTCTCGCGAAATGAAGAAAAAAACAGAAAACATTTTTTTTTCATTTCCAAAAGGCACGCCCGTGACTCTCGCGAAAGCACAACCGTGCCTCTCGCGGAAGCAAAACCGTGACTCTCACGAAATGAAGAAAAAACAGAAAACATGTTTTTTTCCGTTTCCGAGAGGCACGGACTCTCGCGAAAGAACAACCGTGCCTCTCACGGAAACAAAACCGTTTAAAAAACCGACAACGCGTGCGGTATAACAAAACAAAATCCGAAGTGAGCGCCCAGAGCGTGACACGTGGCGAATGGCTGGGAGCGCGCGAAGTGGCGCTGATCATTGTGAGTCTCCCGAAGGAGCGCTCGTTAACTAGTTGCTCTCAAATTAGTATGCATTCGTCTGCTGGAAAAAAGGTTTTTCCATAATTTTGTACGTGGGCCGCGCGCTGTGGCCCAGCGAAACCTGCCCCATTATTATTCTGAACATGCAGCTGGTAAAGTTTATTTTCCACATAGGGCGGCAAATAGTCGGAGCTTCGCACAGGTCAACCAATAAGGGGTTGGCTCTTTAATTTTTTTCTTCTTTATTTTACTTCTATTTTGAGTTGTCTTCCCCTATCTCTTTTTTCCACTCCCAAGTTTAATTTTCATATAGAATTATTACATAAATTCAAAATTATAAAAAAAAAGAATTGCAAGATTTTTTTTTTGCAAAATGTTCAGAATTCCAATATTTTGTTGCTATTTTGAAAAACATCCGAAACTTGAAAAAAATCCTTTTGTTTTGATAAATATTGTTTTCCAAAACTCTTTAAAATTTCTAAAAAGAATATGGATTTTCAAGAAATGCTCCAAATTGAAAATATAATCTTGGCTTAGTGAAATTTTCACAATTTGGATAATTTTCGTGTATAAAAGATTTTTTTTAAAATGAATTTTCAACACATGTTTCCAAAACTAAAAAATATTCAAAAATTCAAATAATGTCCATGTTATTTAAAATTTAGTGTTTATTTTTTTCGTGAATTTGAAAAGATGTTAATTTTTGAATTGTTTTCCGCATTTTGCAGAAAGTGTACATAATTTTCAAAAACCTGTTCATGATTTTCAAAATGGTTTATGTTTCCAACAATAATCAGAAACTTCATACCTGAAAATCTCCCCGATTGAAAAGAAAATTAGATTGAATAATTCATGGGCCTTCTCTCGCGTACGATGATGTAGCAGAACATTTAAATGCCCTCGATCAATGAATGGAGAAATCGCGGATTGATTACTTCACACCTGGCGAAACCGAGAAGTTAAATATTCCTTTTTTCATGTGCACACGGGGTTTTTCTTGCACATATAATTCTCATAAAATTTAAATGCGTATTATTTTTTCCCCCGTTGCAGCGCACGGGCATATGTGCTAGTATTTTAAAAATGAACTTAAAACTTTTAATTAAACTTTTGACATAACTAATAAATACAAAGGGATAAAATGGAAAAGGATAATAATTTAAAGCATTAAATAAATGTTTGACAGAAAAATAATTTAAAATCATAATTTAAAACATTTTAATAAAACTGACAATATGTCAACATTTTGAACTGCTTTCAAAGAGAACTATAAATTCGAAAGGAGAAAAATGAATTAACGATAAAAGACAAGAATAACGAAAAATTAGAAAAGAAAAAAACTTAGGGCTTGGTCCAACAAGGCGACGGTATAGCTCGCTTTGGGCACCTGTTTTCTAAGCTTATTTGCGTTTAAAAAATTTCCTCAAATTTCCGAAAAATGCTTGGAAAAAACAAAAAATGTTCATGGTATGATCTTTTATTCCAATTTCAAAAAAGTTCACGTTTTTATTTTTTTCATAATTACAGAAAATTTTCAGGAAAATGAAAAATGTTCATGATTTTCCAAAATATTGTAGTGATATAATATTGTTATTTTGATATTTTATTCATTAACTTTCAAAATAAAAACAGGATCTCGCTTTAAAAAAGACGTCGGTAACGCCCACACGTGTGGCATACTAGATATCCGCCCACACACCGTGTGTGGCGTGAGCATGAGGCCGCCCACACGGGCTGTGTGTGGGCGAACATTTGAATTGCCCACACGTGTGGGCGTAGCTACTTCGTGCCACACGCCCAACAAATACTACTCGTCTCCACCCCCGCGTGTGGCACGAAGCAAAAATGCCCACACGTCCTGCCGCAAATACGTTAGATACCCCGCGGGATGACGATTTAGTTTACATTCGGGATGGCAAATGTAGTTATCTGGGGTGGCAAATATAGTTGTAAAGCATGACAACTCTATCTGTTTTGGTTAGCTATAGTTGTCATGTCTAATTTATGGTAGTTGTCGCGTGTAATCAAACCATAGTTAATGTGTGTGATTAACTACTTGCCACATATGGTCAAACAGTAGTTGTCATGTGTGTTACCTAATTGCCACATGTGGTCCAACCATAGTTGCCATGTATGGTTAATCACAGTTGCCATGTGTGTTTATCTGGTTGCCACGTACGTGCAACTGCAGTTGCTGTCTAGCAACGAATCATAGTTGCCATGTGTGTTTACCTAGTTGCCACGTACGCATAACTGCAGTTGCCATCCAACAACATACAAGTGTCGTGTGGGCGAAAAGCAGTTCGTCCACATGCGCGTGGACTATGTAGTGGCTGTGTGGGCATAAATTAATTCGCCCACACAGCGCAGCTGGCAAACCGCGTGCTGCGGGGCGTGTGGGCGAACTCTCCAACGCCCACACACCAGCCCCGTCCTACGTGGCACGCAAAATCCGCCTCAATGTGTCAAGATTCGTGCAAACTCGACTGGACGGTGATCCATGCGTGTGGGCAAATTGCAAAACCGCCACACGTGTGGGCGTTAGTATTTTTGTTAAGAAATTCTTAACAAATTAAAAAAAAACAGTTTTCCCAATTTTGGTCGGGGTTTCTAAAAAAATATCATGTTTTTGATTTTTTCCCATGTTTTCTTAAAATATTTGAAATTTCAAACAAAACTTGCATTTTTAGAAACTGCTCAGGCCAAAAAAAATCTTTCCATTTTTTCAAAAGATATCAGGAATCCAAAAAAATTCAAAAAAAGTTGTGGGATTTCGAAAAGGGACGTGCTACGCGTCGGCTGGCGGATCTTTCTAAAAGATCCATCGCCCGGCGAGCCGTAAGAATTGGCATAATCTGGCGGCGTGCATCGTTTGTTACTTTTGCAACAAAAGACTTGCTGGGCCAGCGTTTTCGGGACATGAAGTCTTCTGTAACAAGACCTTTTTGCAACAGAGATCAGATTGCAGAAACGTTCGTAGATTTTTTTAGTAGAAATCATGTTGCAGAAACATCTATAGTTATTTTTTGCAACAAATGCCTTGTTGCAGAGAATTTATGCAACATAGATAATGGTGCAGGAATTGTGCTGCGGAGGCACCATCGTTTGTGACATGGAACGACGGGAAACGGAGGACGAGTCCTCAGTGGCAGCGTGCCTCGCGGTGGCGGGCGACGGCGGGGCGGTGCCGTCCATGTGTGTGTGCTTCTCGATCAGAGCTAATGCTGATTGAATCAATGCGAAATGAGATATCCAAGAGAGAGAAAAGAGAGAACAGAGGAGAGGAGGAACCAAATAAGGAGGGATGCTTGCGGTCGAGCACATGCTCGGCAGCGCCGGTGCAGGGGCCTCGGGTGGCATCGATCAGTTGGTTGCAGATGCGAAGATGCACTAGGGGATGTGTTGCTCGACAAACAAGTATTCGATGCCATTGCTCGCGAGGATAAGATAAGGATCAGTTTGCGTATAGCATGAGGATGTTTTCCAGATGTGGCTCAAGGGGCCCATAGGACGCGTGGCATGCGCGGAAGGTGGCGGACACGCTGTTGTTTCCGGCCGGTTGATTCACAGCATTTCCTTTTCGAAAATTCTTCATATTTTCATTGAAGTTTGGAGATTCATAAATAATTTTCTATTTACGAAAAATAGTCGGCATGTGCAAAATTTTCAAGAATTTTTTTGGGTTTTTTCAGAAATTGTTTTACATATGAACGCTGTCATGCTGTATACAAAGTCAGACGATGTGGCTTGTTCGCAGGGCCGGCCCTGGGGTATGGCCGATGGGGCGACGGCCCAGGGCCCAGGCGAGAGGGGGGCCATGATGGAGTATATATATATAGTATTGTAGTCCAGTAAAAAATATGTAAAAAATACAAAAGAATTAAAGAAAAGAAATAAGATGGGCTAGGCTAGCTAGCGATCAGGCGCCGTGACTCGCGCCAGTTGCCAGGCATGCGACTGCTCGTTTTCCTGTTTCTCAAAAAAAAAACGACGGCTCGTTTTCCTTCGTAGCTTCGTCGATCGTGATTCGAGAACGGTGAACCGTCGCCCGTGACGCCCGTCGGCCTCCTCGCTTGGCGCCTTGCCGCGTCGCCCTAGCCTCTCGTCGCCGCTGCGCACGCCGGCGCCGCACGGCAGTCCGGCAGCACGGCCATCCGGCGAGGCGGCACCGCGGCAACACTTATACAAGTATACATCCGACTGCAAGTCTTGATGAAGTCTGCAACGCGACCGTCGCCAATTCCTGAAAGTCTGCAAGTCAGTACATTTGAACCTTTTCATGATCCTCAGTTTCTGTCCATCCCCTGTAAGTATTCAACTATACATCCATGATCCATCCTCCAATTTCAGTATGCATGAAGTTTTAAAATTTTCTAATCCAATTTATCAAAATTTTGTCATTCTATGTACATGTATAGGGTTTCAATCATCCGATGTATAAATTCATAATTCTTTATATCCTCTTTTGATCTTTTCTTCATGATTTTAGGACATTAGCATGCCATGTTACCTAAGAAGAAGCAATTATCGGGTGCTGAAAAAAGGAGGAAAAAGAAAGAAAGTGATCTAAAAATTCTATCACTGAAGGGTTCTTGTTGCCGATGGATTCAGTCTAATTTGACTCTTATTTGAGGTAATAATGTCATGTTAGTATTATTGTTGTTGATGGAGTTAATTCAAATTTGGTTATTATTGTTCTCGATTGAGTCATTTGAATTATTATAGTCAAATTTTAAACTAAAGATGTGTGATTGAAGGCGACTCTTAATAAGTTATATATATATATAACACACACCCATACATATACACTAGTAGATAAAGGGGATTTAGCCCCGGTTCATTTGGCCTTTTAGACCCGGTTCTGGAACCGGGGCAACAGGGTCGGTACTAATGCTCTGACCCTTTAGTCCCGGTTCAATCCAGAACCGAAGCAAAAGGGTGTCCACGTGGCCTGTGCACCGAGTCCAGGCAGGAGGGGCTTTAGTCCCGGTTGGTGGTACCAACCGGGACCAAAAGGCATGCACGTGTCAGCATTTCTGTAGCTGTGGTTTTTGTTTTTTTTTTTTGAAAGGGGAGGGGGTTTTAGGTTTTGGGGGTTAATTTAGGTGTTTGATATATTGTGTTAGCTAGCTAATTAATAGAGAGAAGTGTTCTCTCTTATGTCCGTGCTTTTGGTCGACGCTACATACTACACATACGTATATATATGGACTAGAGTCACGCTAGCTAGCTAGCTAGCTGCTAGCTATACTAAGCAAACGAAGGAACAGAAGATCTCGTATATATAATCAACATATATATATATGCATACAGAGAGAAGTAATAATATCGACCACCTCTCCTTCTCCGAGAGATTGGTCGAACAACAAGTTCTCGTATATCTATCGATCCGACACTACCGGGCACATATATACAATAATTATCTCTTACAAAAATAATCTCCTAACACATGGATGCAGGGTCCACATAGTATTCTCCGTCTTCAGCGATGGTGATGCATCTTCTTTGCAGCATTTATCCGGTTTGTCTCCGACATCTTCTGACTCTTTTCCGACTTCTTATGGGCCACAAATGCGGGCCAGTCATCTTTGATCTTCTCATATATGCCCACGAATTCTGGAGTCGTTTCATCTTTGACAAACTTATTCAGTTTTTTCTTCCATGCCCTGAATTGGTCTGCCATCTTCGAAAGTGCATAAGACTTGATTAAGTCCTCTTTAACTGGCTTCGCCGGATCAACCTCTCGCGGTAGGACGAAGTTTGACTTCAGCTCAGTCCAAAGATCTTCTTTCTGCATATCAGTGACATAAGTCACCTGAGCGTCGTTTGCAGCCGGCTTTAACCATTGATGGATGCTGATCGGGATCTTGTCCCTAACCAGAACCCCGCACTGATTAACAAATGCGTTCTTTGTCCGGATGGGTGCAATCGGCTCGCCGGAGCGCGAGATTTCTGAGATCTCAAACTTTTCATCCGGCCTCAACTTTTTCTTCGCTCCTCGTCTCTTTACCGAAGATTTGCTCGATCCGGAGGGCTAGAAAAAGGAACAAAGACGAGAGTTAATGAATGAATCAATTAACTAGTCAGCACATGCTTAACTAACATATATACCTCCTGGCCAGACTCGGTTCGGTCACCGGAGCCAGCATCACGGTCTCCTTCTTGCACCGGCATTGGGTCACCGGAGCCGTCCTCACGGTCTACTTCTTCCATGTGCATTGGGTCACCGGATTCATCAATATCATAGCCTAGATCTTCCAGCTGCAACTCTTGTTCGACCTGCTCATCGGTGTCGTTGAGAAACGACAAGACGGCATTTTGTCCGTGTGCGATTATGTCCATCAACATCGCTTCTTGTGCTAGGTCTCGGGTGTTGTCGTCCATTGTTTCTACAAATATTTACAACATGCCAATTATTATTCAAACATGACAGATGGATATATTAATGGCAAACGTAGAACTAGCTTCAACCCTCGACTGCTCGGCGATCCACAAACCCTAGACCCCCTCATGTCACATTTTGTCTAGTGTCAAAGGATTCAAGAAAACCAATACTTCATCATTAGGCGAAAGTAACAGTAGCATGATGGTACGAAGCTCTCCAAAGTTGTTTTGGAACGGAGTCCCCGGATAAGATAATTCGTAACAAAAGACGGATTATCCTATCAGGGACTTCGTTCCAGAACAACTTTGCATAACTTTGTACCAAAATGCCCCGGTTACTTCTGGCAAATGATGAAGTCATGGAATTCTTCAATACTTTGACACTAGCTAGGCAACCTCTCTCGACCCCTCGACCCCCGACTTCTCGGCGATCCACAACCCTAGTCCCCCTCATGTCACCTTTTGTCTAGTGTCAAATGATTCAACAAAACCAATACTTCATCATTAGGCGAAAGTAACAGTAGCATGATGGTACGAAGCTCTCCAAAGTTGTTTTGGAACGAAGTCCCTGATAAGATAATCCGTAACAAAAGACGGATTATCCTATCAGGAACTCCGTTCCAGAACATCTTTGCATAACTTCGTACCAACATGCCCCGGTTACTTCTGGCAAATGATGAAGTCATGGAATTCTTCAATACATTGACACTAGCTAGGCAACCTCTCGACCCCCCCGACTTCTCGGCGATCCACAACCCTAGACCCCCTCATGTCACATTTTGTCTCACTAGTAGATAAAGGGGATTTAGCCCCGGTTCATTTGGCCTTTTAGCCCCGGTTCTGGAACCGGGGCAACAGGGTCGGTACTAATGCTCTGACCCTTTAGTCCCGGTTCAATCCAGAACCGGGGCAAAAGGGTGTCCACGTGGCCTGTGCACCGAGTCCAGGCAGGAGGGGCTTTAGTCCCGGTTGGTGGTACCAACCGGGACCAAAAGGCATGCACGTGTCAGCATTTCTGTAGCTGTGGTTTTTGTTTTTTTTTTTTGAAAGGGGGGGGGGGGTTTTAGGTTTTGGGGGTTAATTTAGGTGTTTGATATATTGTGTTAGCTAGCTAATTAATAGAGAGAAGTGTTCTCTCTTATGTCCGTGCTTTTGGTCGACGCTACATACTACACATACGTATATATATGGACTAGAGTCACGCTAGCTAGCTAGCTAGCTGCTAGCTATACTAAGCAAACGAAGGAACAGAAGATCTCGTATATATAATCAACATATATATATATGCATACAGAGAGAAGTAATAATATCGACCACCTCTCCTTCTCCGAGAGATTGGTCGAACAACAAGTTCTCGTATATCTATCGATCCGACACTACCGGGCACATATATACAATAATTATCTCTTACAAAAATAATCTCCTAACACATGGATGCAGGGTCCACATAGTATTCTCCGTCTTCAGCGATCACGTGTTCAAGGAAGAATGCCGCCAATTCCTCTTGAATTGCTCGCAGACGATCTGGTGTTAGGAGTTCATCCCGCATCCGAAACATCTAATTTGAAGTAGGGGGTCAATGCATGAAATGATGCATGCTATAAATTTGTGAATATTATTGATTGCTTACGCACTTTAAATTGTTCATCAGTGTAGCCCCGCTCACAGGTCGTGTGGCGGATGGACTCGCAAATGTAGTATCCACAATAATCATTCCCGGGTTCCTGCCACAACCACTTTACAAGAAATAGAGCTCAATCAAACTGATAAGCAAGAATGCCAAATTGGTATTGATGAAACTAGCTAGCGCTTGAATCAAGATATAGGAGATGCACGCGCGGAACATGCTACTATATAGTACTTACTTTCGGGTATCTAAATTGTAGCTTCTTCGGCAGTCCCGGAGCTTTTTTGCTGAATGTTTTCCAAGCCCTGCCAGACAAAGGAAACAATTAGTTGATATCAGAAATGAAGTTGCTGATATATATGCATGGTGGATAATATTGATCGATTTAACTTACCTGGCTAGCATTTGAGTCATGTCCGCATACTCCTCGGGATCTTTACGTTTGGAGTCGAAGACAGTTACTATTCCCTTCTCAAGCTTAATCTCTAACTTTGTACCAAAATGCCCCGGTTACTTCTGGCTAATGATGAAGTCATGGAATTCTTCAATACTTTGACCCCCGACTGCTCGGTGATCCACAACCCTAGACCCCCGACTGCTAGGCAACCTCTCGACCCCTCGCCCTTCGGCCTCTCGATCGGTCCCTCGACGACCCTCGACACCTCGACCTTCTTCGGCCTCGGTCCCTCGACGACCCTCGACCCCGCCCCCCCTAATGTCGAAGTTATCGGGGAGAGGGTGTATACATATCCGATAAAAAAAGAGGAAGAAGAAAAAAAAAGGAACCGCTAGAGGAGAAGATCGAAGAAAAAAAAAAGAAAAAAAAAAGGAGAAGAAGAAAGGAATAGAGGAGAAGAAGAGAAAATTGCTCTTCTTCTCCTCTATTCCTTTCTTCTTCTCCTCTTTTTTTCTTTTTTTTCTTCTTCTTATTTATTTCTCCTCTTTCTTCCTCTCCTTCTTCTTCTTTCTTTCCTCTTTCTTATTTTCTTCTTTCCTATCCTTTTTTTTCTTTTTTTTCTTCTTCTTATTTATTTCTCCT